>CM029019.1:154878920-155581420 GCA_016801055.1 Panax notoginseng | reverse complement strand
GCGATTAACGACTTTCCAGATAATATAGATTTCAACATTAATCATAAAAGAACCTTTGAGTAAATAGCTACCGTACAATTCAATCATTCCACAATACAATGTCCCAATTAAATATAAAATATGAAATTACTGTCAAATCTTATTTTATTTAATTATATGTATTTTGATCTTTAAATGTACAACTCCAAATAATGCAAATTAAAAACTCCTTTCTAATTTCATTCTACCTAGGCCAAGGACTAGTGGGTTATCATTTATCGAATCACATAGGACATTTCTCTTCTTTTACTAGAAGTGGTAGATTCTTTATTGATCATACATTATCTCCATGTACAACTTATTATATCCAAGCATACCCTTTGATATACCCTAAGGGACTTAAGGAATAAGTCAAAGTATAACTCATCATACACAAAATACTATGATGATCTCAAGTCCAAGGATCACTTGTACTACTATCACTACAGGAATTCCTATTGACAGGCAAGTAAAACTCCATTAGGTATTCCTTAGTGAGCCACGTTCAGTGAACTTATTCTCCAATAAGCACCTACATACTTGCTTTAGTGTGTCCACACAAATGATCATGAGATCAATCATCCTCATCCAATGAGCAAGCAACGTATGTACCAATCTATCCGGATTCACTAATCCCCAATTTAGTAATCCAACGATTGGGAACTATTTTAGTTTTAAGCTTTCTAAGAATTTAGATCTCATTAGAATGATCATCATCATTATTCTAAAGGCATTGCTTAAAACTATAGGTTTATCACATATTATAAAGCAGCATCATGTAGATAATTAAAAGCCTTTAATAAATTACTACTTTTTAATAATAAATGAATAAGATTGTTACAAAGTATATGCTTTATCATCAAATATGATTGGTTTATGTGCATACTACTTTTAATCTCCCACTTGCACTAAAGCTAATCGTCATGGTATCCCATACCCTTCTTCTCTAAGTAAGGATTATCCTGCTGTTGGATAAGCTTTAGTTAATGGATATGTAATTTTATTTTTGAGAGTCCACTATCTCTATAGTGATTTCCCATCTTTCAATGATTCCTATAATCAAATGAAAGTGCCACAAAACATGTTTAGATCCAAGATGAGACTTAGGAACTATTTCTAGTTCTGTAATGAACTTTTCATCCAAACAATCAACTTGCAGCTTCATTTATAGCTATATACTTTGTCTTTATCACTAAACCAGCAACTCTTTGCTATTTGAAACCTTTCCAATTCACTGTACCACTGTTCAAAGTAACCCTTTACCTTAAAGTTGATTTTCTGTCGTCTTGGTCTGTCAAAAAAAACTTGAGTCTGTTAAGCCCTCTAGTTTTAATTTAGACCCACCAGAAATTTTAATCATATCCTTAGTGTCGCTTAAGATGTTTTTCACTGTCTTACAGTGATCTTCTCAAGAATATGACCGATCATCATCATGTCTCGTATATTTCATTGTATACATGATTGTCACTCATGCGATCTCTCTTTTTAGGAGTATATGGGGACTATTAAGAGAGATACACTTCATGGCTCATCAACATGAGACATCTTTTGGAGTTTGCCATGCTAAACGACTTTAGAATCAAATGAATATACATTCCTTGGGTTAAGTTGAGCATTCCTCTTAAATCTATCTATATAGATTTGTATCCCCAATTAAGATACTCTTCCCAAATCATTCATGGAGGAATGTTTAGACAACTTTATCTTTACTGATTGTAGCATTGGTATGTTATTCCTTATCCGTAGTATATCAATATATAATACTAGGAATATCATGACGCTTCCACTGACCCTTTTGTACACACTAGGTTCATTCTTATCTTTGATAAAATCAAACTCTTTTGATTGTCTCATCAAAACGAATGTTCCATATTTGAGAAGCTTGCTTCAATAACTCTAACCTCATCGTATGTAACTGGATCATCATCTTCTATGATGCGTACCTCATCATCATCATCTATGATGGATCTATACCACCTAGGTATCTTCGATACTATTCTAGATTTACGATTCGGTTGTGGTACAATAGGTCTATCTACAAGTTCCTCTTATTTAACTTATATTGTTTTGTGGTTCTTGAACTCTTCAAGATTCTATTATCATCCTACTAGTCCCTTCAATGATAAACACTTTTATCTTATAAGGCAGTGTGTTTCGCAATAAACACCTTTTGCTAAGTAGGATTATTGAACATATACCCTAAACTTACTTTAGGATGTCCCACAAATCGACACTTGTCAAATCTTGTCCCAAGATTATCCTTTGAAACCTTTTCACATAAGTTGGACAACCCCTTATCTTAACATACTTAAGATTAGGAATCCTCATTGTCCATAACTTTTATGGAGTCTTGGGACCGAATTTTGAGGTTACCTTTTTCGTAGATATGCAGCTATTTCTAGGGCATGACCCTAGAAGGATACTGGAATGTCGGTAAAATTATTATGGATCGTACCATGTTCAACAAGGTACGATTTTTTCTTTCAGATACATCAATCAATTATTAAGTATCAGGAGACGTCCATTATGAGAAAACCATTTAAGATGATCTAGAAACTTATTGCACAAGCATTCCTTCCTTGATCCGATCAAAGAATCCTAATACTTTGCCAATTTGTTTCACTTCTGAATTCTTTGAACCTTTCAAATAATTCACACTTGTATTTCAGTACATACACACATTCAACTCTTTGAATGATCATCTCCTTTTCTTAAACTAATTTGTTCAATATGCAAAATTATTTTCACGTAAGTCAAGTATACAAAATCCATTAAGTAATATTCCAGTTCTATACAAAAATTATTATTATAAATAGAACAACAATTATTCTTAAATATAATACCAAAGATTTTATTGTCCAATAACAAAATAGAAATAATATTTCTAACAAGTATTGGAATACAATAACAACTTATTGACTTAATAGATTTGCCCGTAGGCATTGCTAAACTATAAGTTCCTATGGCTAATGCAGCAACCTTTGCTTCATTTACCAGACATAGGATTACTTATCCTTTGTTTAGCTTTCTACTTCTGCTTGGTCCCTTCATAAATATATATTTATGACAGCCAAAGCCGGTATCCAATACCCAAGTAGAACCTTGACTTAAAGAAAAATTTATTTCAATCATGAACAAAAACTATATTTGTAACTGCAACTTCACTAAGCTTCTTCTAGTTAGCCTCTACAAGATGCTTCTTGTAGTTTCCTTTTCAGTGTCCAGGCTTATTGCAGTGGAAGCAAACTCCTTTGCTATCCGTATCAATTTTGTTCTTATTATCCTTTGTTTTTGTCTTTTCTATTTACCTTCTTAGAATCGTTCTTCTTTTTAGAAGATCATTTGATCCCTACCAGTAAGACTTGGTCTTTCTTAGTTGGAAAGTGACTCTCAACATTTTTCAACATGTTAAGCAAATCAGCGAAGCTGATATCTAGCTTGTTCATATGAAAAATTCACAACAATTGTGAGAAGGAGTCTGAGAGTACCTGTAAGATCAAATCTTAGCTCAACTCTCCATCCATGACAAAACCTGTTGTCCTAATTGTTCAATCAAATTGATCATGTTTAGGACATGTGTTCGTACTGTGGTGTCGTTGGTCATTCTAGATCGAAAGAACTCCTTAGACATTTGATATCTATTAGTCCTACTTTCCTAACCATCAACTACTTGACGTGCAGGGGTATAGTAGGAGCATCCGTAGTTTCATGCTGGCGTTGAAGCTTGTTACTCATGGATGCGAGCATGATGCATTGAGTCAACTATGCATCATCTTGCCACTTTCTAAAAATAGTAATCTCTTCCTCAGAGGCATTGTCTGTAACCATTGCAGGGATAGGCGTATTAAGGACATAAGATAGCTTTTCAGCCATGAGAACTATTCTCAAATTCCTTAACCAATTCATTTAATTCGGTCTGATTAAATAGCATCTAATATGCTTCACAGTGATTGTAAACTTCTGTAAATGAATTTGTTATTAACAACATTTTAGCATACATTCTTTTATCAATTACCAAAATAAATTAGGTCTTGTTTTAAATTAGTATCTCCCACTATTTTCTTCAAACTATATTACCCTCACTAATATAGTTCGGCAAAATCTAATTAAAGATTTGCTAGTGAGAATAAGGATCACATTTCAAATGTATATAGCCTTGTGTGTGCACAACAAACTATATATAAATAAATAGGTAGACAACTCTTGTCAATTACATCAATTATGCAACTCCTTATATTTTGCCTCTTAGATCATAATGGTCAAGTGTGTGCACATCCGAACTAAAATGATCTAAGTTAAGTCATACCTAGCACTCCATATATTCAAAAGAAAAATAATGTCCTTGTGTGTGCACAACAAAACAACATTGTTCAGTCTATTTATAAGCATTAAATGTGATAAAACAACATCTTAAATATTTAATACTTGCCTTGTATGTGCACAATAAACTCATATTAAATATTTAATGCTCTATTATTTTACCATGCTAGAAGGCGACATTCGATA
Organism: Panax notoginseng; assembly: GCA_016801055.1. Classification (NCBI taxonomy): domain Eukaryota; kingdom Viridiplantae; phylum Streptophyta; class Magnoliopsida; order Apiales; family Araliaceae; genus Panax; species Panax notoginseng. Next base: position 155,576,896 of record CM029019.1, on the reverse strand, counting down.
TTCTAAATATCTTTGAACGTTACAACTTAATATAAAATCTTTGAGGGGTTTGTTGTTAATTTGTCTCATCTTGTTTAGCGCGTATGCACATATATGTATAAAATACTCGTCATATTAATTAACATGTGAAGCATGTTTGCATAATATATAATATATATAGTATAATCATGCACATATAGAATACTATATTCTACCCAGATTGATTATGGACTTTATTCTAGTTTGGTTCACTAGAGCCACCAAGTGAACCAAAAGGTCAAACCTAGGGGTGCAAGAATTAATATTTAAATATAACTATTACATTTAAACACGGGCTCCATTACAAACGGGTCTTCAAGTGCTCTTTGCTCCTTGATCTCCAATTCTTCAAAATTAATTCTAACTATTCCTATTACATAACTATTTAAAATAAATAGAAACATTGATCAGCAGTCAAGGGGAAGTACATAGGAGGGAGATAAAATTTACATTAAGAAAAATTAGAGAAGACGAAGTACGGAGACCCCATTTAATAAAACTCATACATTCATGCATCCAACTAAAATAAAATCCAATCGCATTAGTCAATAGTCCATAATCAATCTCATTTATTATCATACACATCTACATATGCATCAATAAATAAATTCATCTCATGAATAATAATCATTTAATATATATATATATATATATATATATATATATATATATATATATTGATATCATTTAATAGGCAAAATTAGTTAGCATAAAATCTAATTTTGAATCAAAATAAACTCCTTTATTTTAATCCAAATTTAAATCAAAATAAACCTCTTTTATTTTAATTGATTATGGAATCCAATTCCAAATAAAAAAAACTTTATTAAAAAAATACGAATTTTCTTTCCTGTTCACAAATAAACTCCTTTATTTTAAATAATATGAAATCTTATTCCATATCTAAATAAACTCATTTATTTAAGAAAATAAGGATTCTCTTTCCTATTCACAAATAAACTCATTTATTTTGAATAATATGAAATCTTATTTCATATCTAAATAAACTACTTTATTTAAGGAAACATGGAATCTAACTTCAACTCCAATTAGTTATCATGGAATTCAATTCCAACTCTAATTAGTTAGCATGAAATCTAATTTTAAAATTAAAATAAACTTTTTATTTTAATAATAAAATAATAAGAATATTATATATATATATATATATATATATATATATATATATATATATATATATATATATATATACTAATTACATTTTCAACAGTTATAATATTGCATTATATCAACAATTACAGACTCTGTGTAAAATAAAAATCATTCCTGGCCATACTGCTAACTGGCGCTGCGGCGCCACAGTTTGCACTGTGGACGGCACTGTGGCGCGAATCACAAGCCATGGGTCGGCGCTACAACGTGAAGGTCGGGGCTGCGGCACTGATTTTGGCGCTGAGGCGCCGAACTTACAGAACCGAGCACGAAGAACAGAACAAAGCTAATTTCTGTCTGTATCTTAATTTCTAACACCAATTTATCATGTATAACTTACATAAATTACACATAAACGTTACCCATCATACATATACTAATTTAAAACAACTAAACAATAATTTTTGAAAGATTAAATCCTTGAATGTCATGTTTTAAACCAAAACTCCATTTTTAACATTGTTTGACAAAGTTAACACTGTAATTCCTATTATACACCAAATTGATTCATTTGAACTACGTTCTCTTTCTTTCTTACCAAATTAACATATTTAAGGTTCAATTTCACAATTAGCTCACAATTAAATATTAATTTTGGTACTCCTACAAGCCATGTTCATACATATATTCACTGTAAAATCATTTTCTTTGTTTTGGACGTAATTCAACATACAATCACATATGTATATGCTAGTTATAACATTACAATTACATATACACATAACTTCATAACCAATTATAAAGATTTGGATTACATAAAATTTTATAAAGACTTTATACACAGTGAAACTCAAGAACACAAAAACATAAGAATTATGCCGTAAAACATATATATTTAGGTTATGTAACATACCTTCTCTTGCTTGGTTAACCCTTGTTAGAAGACTTGTAATTCACAGCACCTTTCTCTCCTCTCAATTCTCTCTACTCTCTCTTATTTCTCGGTAATCTTTTCTGACAACTTCTGTGATGCCCCCAAAATAGGTCCACACGACCCATTCTGAGTCGCCAGATATCACACTACAGAAATCAAATATAAACTTTATTTATACAACTGCTAAAATAGTCATAACTTTTCCGTTTCAAAACATTTTTGAGCGATTCTTGAGCCCACGCGAAGATAACATCCGGGCCTACAACTTTTATTCTTTGACCTTTTCCAAATTCTAATCACAGAATTCCAAAAAATTAGTTCAAGGTGACTGCCCTGAGTTGGTTAGACAATTTTGACTCGACTACTTTGAATGGTCATAACTCTTTGCTCCGAAGTCAGAATTATTCCGTTCCGGAGTCTATGGAAAGATTATTCAGTGTATTATAACATACTAAAAGCCCAAAATTTTCTAAATAATCTAGCTAACCCGAAATTTTTGTTTTTGGATCAACAGTCCACTAGTTTTTCGGACTTCTCGTTTTGACATCCAAAACTCGCCTCGACTCGTTCCAACCCAACTTTCTTTACAAATAAGTCTTATTTAACATAATTAGACTCGTCTAAGGTCTCGACTCTATATCTCTAATTACCATCATTAGAACTCATTTACATAATCAATTCCAAGCCAAAATAAACATAGTAAACTAACTAGTTTACTAACAAAACTAACTTAACTTCTAAAATTCAAACTTTAACTAACAAACTAAATACAATATTTAAAATAATAACATTACCAAAAATTAAATAACAAATATACCCGTAAATATGAGTTCCACAAACTGAATACGCACTTCCACGCCAAAAATTAACTAATGAGGTCTTTATAAAAAGTCCTCCCACAACAAAGTCTTTCTCAAAATTGGAGGCCTTATTGTTGGTGAATGAAACAAATGGTCAAGCCCTTCTATTTATAGGTTTAGTAAAGGGGTAAAGTTCTCAATTTAGTCGATGTGGGACTTGGTTTATACTAATTCTAATTTGTTTATACTAATTTTTTCTGTTTTCAACATTTTAAGCGAAATCATTCACCACGAATTTGTTTCTTAACCAATTCGATTCGTTCAAGTTGCGTTGTTTTCGTTTTATAGAGGAGAACAACAATCATCCATCAATTTAAAGTTTCTATCACGAATTCATCATCAACTTTAGTCTGAAAGTACACCAAAACACACATTAGCATCAAAACCCAAATTCCTCTTCTTTAGCATAAATACATGAATTTGATTTCTAAAAAATCGTTTTTAGATGACCATTATGAAATTATAAAATCTAATAACATATATAACGCCATAACCCCCAAATTCATTAACCAAAATCCTAATTTTAAAAGAAACTCAAGAACACATAAACTAGAAATATAAACTATATTATATACCTTTAATTCCTTAAGAAATAAAATTAACCTTATCAGTAAAATTATAATTTCTATTCAACCATTATAATCATAACATTATTTTACAAATTCTCACTCCTCTAATTTAATTATTTAATTAAATTAGAATATCACCATTATACTCACGTACTAAAATACGTATAAATCACATGTATTTTATCACACTTAAATAAACAATCCCATAATAATTTTTATCAAATATTTATTTAATACCATAAATATTCATTTTATTCCATAAAGTTTTCAGATAAAATATTTAATGTACTTAATAAATATTTTACTCGCATTATACTAACATTTATATTTTCATGCAATATATTACCTTCTCACTTTATTAAATCAATTATACTTGTATTAATTCACTATTTTAATTAAGTGAATTATTCACACTACTTATGAAACTTAACTCATAATAATTTTCATTGGCCACAAGGCATAACAATTAAAATTATATTATCTCATAATATAATTTTAACTTAATTAAATTAACTAATATTATTTAATTTCTTTAGTAGTTTAACTAACTATTAAATCTCACATTCTCCAACATATGAATATATAATTCTCTTCACACCAAATCACATAATTCAAAATATATACACCTCATAATAAGAATTTTAATTATTAAATTCTTATTTTAATAGCTTATGAAAATTCGGGTTATCACATCTTTCCCTCCTTATAAGGATTCTGTGACGCCCCCAAAATAGATATACATCACATATTCTGAGTCGCCAAATACATGGTACAGAATACAAATACAATCTTTAATATACAACAAGAGAGCTGTGAGTTTTAATACAAATGCTGACTTTTAGACAATATCCACTCTCAAAATAAGTCCTCGTTACATTTATTGTCACACTATTTAACAGAATAGTGAGGATTACTAATACTATCATCTGGACCGTCACTCCGTTCCCCGACTAGTCCCGGCTACGTTCTCATTTCCTGAAGAGAACAGTGAAAGAAAGGGTGAGCTCAACTAGCCTAGTAAGAAATATTATGACTAAGATAATGCAGAATAAATTATCATTAGTCTTCAACAATGTTAAACTGATAAAATACAATAGACATCAAGTTTAACTACAGCGGAACAAGCAATCCATTAAAAGAGTCAAGTAGAGAATAAAATCTACTATCCTTTATGGTTTAAAAGGTTTTTCATCACTTTTATCGCTGAGACTCAGCTCAATAAATAATCCACATCATTAAATTATCCCTGCACTACAGACTAAGGATATTCTTTAGTATCATGACCACGAATTATCTATGCACTACGGGCCGAAGATAATCGTATTTTCATCAACGGTCCTGATCATGCCATAAAATAATTCATCTTTGCACCCTTGGCCGAAGAGAATCCATAGCCATAATCATACTAAAAACTGTTCATCAATGCATTACGGGCCAATGAGGACTTTTTCCACATCATTTGTAACATTACGGTCATGATTATACCGAATAATCCCTGGACATAATCATACCAAGTCCATCTTTGCACTACAGGCCACAGATGACTTTCAACATAATATAAACATGAGGATGATGACAATGACATAATAATTCAATAAAACAAGTTCAAGAATTAATTTATCCAGGAACCAATAACGTCCAAATTGTCAACATGATACTGTTTTGTGGAGTAAAATTCAAGAATGCTCAGAATAATATTTTCATGAAAAGATACTGGATGAAGCGCAAATATCAAGGATATTTCACTAATTTCATGGAGTATAGAAGCTAAAACTTTAACCAACTAAGTATAATAAAGAATGGAATAACAAAAGAAATCACCAGGCATGCGATAGACCGCACATGCAGGTTATTCCAACAGACTAATAAATAATGGAACCAGGTCCGACGTAAAACACACAGACAGTATATTCCAACAGAATAATAAAGACGGAATCAAGTCCGGCGTAAAATGCACAGACATGATATTCCAACAGAATAATAAAGACGGAACCAGGTCTGGCGTAAAACGCACAGACATGATATTCCAACAGAATAATAAAGAATGGAATAACAGAAGAATTTCACCAAGTATAGGGTAGCCCGCGTATACAGGTTATTCCAACAGAATAATAAATAATGGAATAACAGAAGAATTTCACCAAGTATAGGGTAGCCCGCGTATACAGGTTATTCCAACAGAAAAATAAATAATGGGATAACAGAAGTTCTCTCCATGAATACAAAACAAATAATACCCTTTACGGGTATAACAAATAATATCCCTTACCTTAGAAAGAAGAGTACTGGATATAGGAGTAGTGAAGTAGCAAAATACTTTTCTTCTTTCTCTCTATAGTTTCTCTCTCTAGAGTTTTAGTAAATTCGTAAGAAAAAATGAATGAATGAGCTTCTATTTATAGAAGAATGGACTGCATAGTAACTAATTCATGAACGGTCCAGATTGATTTACTTTTAATCCGACGGTCTATATTTAAAGCAAAATCTTTTAAATAAAATATAATATATTCTATTTATAATCTAATAAAACGAATAACTTTATAAAAGTATTCTGTTTTATATAAAAAGATTTTACTATACAAAATACTATGCAGGCACTATGCAACACTATGCATAATAAAATATAATATATTTTAATTATTGTCAAATAAAATAGATAACTTTATAAAAGTATTCTGTTTTATATAAAAAGTTTTTCTGTTTTATTACATTAATAATACTAATAAAACAGAACTTATATATATATATATATATATATATATATATATATATATATATATATAACAATCAATAATAATTGAATCAAATAACGTGAGATACTATGCATCAACTACTGTAGCAATAATTAAACAAAACTGAGTGACTTCTCACGTAAACATCAATACTCAATACCGTGTGCTACTATGCAATCCCGCGTATTACTGTACTTTTACTACCGAGTAGTTCAACAGTTTTAACGATAAAACTTCTGCCGTTATTTTTATAAAAATATTTTTGTCGTTTTCTCAATCCGACAATAATTCCGTTGTGGGGTCCACCAATGTTTGTGCTGTCGTACGAATATTTCCTGTTAAAACGAATATTCCCCGACCAATCGAATATTATATAACAACTTGCATACTTTGCAAAATTTATAAATACTACCCACAACTATAACATTATATCAAATCCACACCATAATATTAAAAAATTTTATTTCGTGAAAATTAAATCTTATTCGTAAAATTTGGGGTTTTACAATCTCCCCTCCTTATGAAATTTTGCCCTCAAAATTTACGTACGTACCTAGTATGCCGAACAGGTGAGGATACCTTGACTTCATTTCAGATTCTAACTCTTGAGGTATAACCTTTGAGTGTCGAATATAATCCTTCTTATCCAAGATTTTAACACGTATCTCCTCATACGTTAAATCATCCGCTATCTTGTCCGGTTCTAAATTAATAATGTGGTTCGGGTCGTCCACATATTTACGTAACGTCGATACGTTAAAAACGTTATGAACACGCGACATACTTAGCGGTAAAATGAGTCTATAAGCCACAGTTCCTACTCGATCGAGGATTTCAAATGGGTCAATTAAATCAAGGGTTGAGACTTCCTCTCTTCACCGATTCTTGCTTCTAGAATAACGCCCTCTTGAACCTTCTTCTTCACATTTATCAGCTCTGAGTATGTAGCTTGAGCGGCTTTAACTTTATCGATTAAAGTCGATTCTAATCGTATATTCGTTATCTTCACGTGGGTCCCTAGAGTCTTTAACTCTATCTTCATCATTTGTAAGTTATATGAAATGGGTCTTTGTGCTAACAACATCTCACTCGCATACAATCTTCTACTCAACGCGTCAGCTAACATGTTCTCACTTCCACGATGACATTGAATGGTACGATCGTAATCTTCAACAGCTCGAGCCAACGTCTTTGGCGCATAATACGTTCGTTTTAGTTGAAGAAATATTTGAGGGTTTAAGAAATGGGTTTTGTACTAGGGTTAATATAAAATTTGATTTCACGCTCTAGGGTATGCTAAGAAGTCTTCAAGAATACGTCAGAAAATTTATTAACAATAGAAATATCGTTCAAAACTGTGACCCTCATCCAAGACTTGGATAGCACGTCACATTGATACCTATCAACTTGCCATCGTCATTCACAACGTCGCCTACAGAAAGTCTGGCTTCGGTACATTCCACACAAAGAAGTCACCAGATAAAGGCGCAGGGCTATTTACTTATGGCTTGATATGACAATAATTGACTTTAGTAGTTTGGTTACTTTGAATTCGCATAACAGGTTGGTTAGGAGTATGAAAGCTAACAACCTTACAAAAAAGAACATGATGAGTAGTTAACCAATCGATTCCTAAAATCACATCAAAGGCAAATATTTTCAAAGAGATACGATTGACATGTAACGTGAAAGTGTTGATTTGAATCAAACAAGATTTATAAATAGTGGAGGTAACGAAGGTTTCTCCCAACGGAATTTCAACAGATAAATTAAAGTCTAACTTCTTCGGAGTTAAGTGCAAACATTGAACACAACTAGGTGAAATAAAAGAGTGAGTAGAACCGATATCTAACACGGTATAGACTTCAAAAGAGTTTATAACTAACATACCCGTGATAATTTTATTCAGGTTCCTCGTCACGGGAAAAAAATGCTCTCTCTTAAACTACCGACTTTGGCTTGTCTGGGACATCCTTTGGCATCACTATCCCAGCTGGACTTGACTTCACAATACGACAAAATCAAGCTAGGTGACCTTTTCTTCCGTAATTAAAACACGCTTTGGATTTCTGCGTACAGTTTGGACGGATGTGTCTCTCCTGTCCGCACTTGAAACATACAACCGGTGGTCGTTCTTCTTCCTTTGAAACGGGTGCTGGTGCCGACGTTTTCACGTCATTGTTGAACCTTCTCTTCTTGAAATGTTCATTCTTATTATTTTGGCCATAATTACCACCGAAGTGGTTACCATTTCTGGCATGTTGATTCCCTCCATACTTATTGTCACCTCTTTGATGATTGTTATCACTGGTATTATCATTTTGTCGGCTGCTCTCTTTTGGTAGGGTTGACTAGTTATCGCGCTCCAATAACTGAGCCCTATTAACAATATCTGAATACAACCACAGTTTATGAGAGATAAGATATTGACGTATCTCAGGTTTCAAACCTCTTAGAAATATTCGCGTCATTCTCTCCTCATTATCAACCAAATGGGATGCAAATCGGGACAACTCGGCAAACTTGGCTTCGTACCGCGACACGGTCATGTTATTTTGCTCCAACTTGATAAATTCCACCTCCTTAATGTGACAATTGCTTTTAGGAAAGTACTTTTCATTGAATAGCTCTTGGAACTTCTCCCAAGACATCTTGAGTGCGTCAGGCTGGGTACATTTTATAGATTGCCACCAGTAATCTACCTCTTCACGCAACATAAAGGTGGCAAAGGGAACCATTTGCTTCTCTGAGCATTCCAAGACATCAAATATCTTGGTGATCTGCTTTAACCATGTCTCTGCCTTAAGTGGTTCTGGCTTTTCCAAAAACTCCGGTGGTCCCAGCTCCTTGAACTGCTTAGCAGTGACCAACCGTGGGTTGCCATTATTTTCACCTGCATTATGAACAGGAGTCTCTCTCGTTTGGTGTTGCATGAATTCTACAAAGCTCCTAAACGTACCGTTGTTTCTTCATTTGATCAGTGTTGTTGTTTACAGGAGGATTATTGCTATCCTGTTGAACATTGTCATGATTATTGTGTGGAGATTCAACGGTCTCCCGTGCTCCATTGCTTATCTCAACATTTTCAGATGCCATTTTCAAATACTGCCACAAAATAAGGGTTAATTAACATATCACATATTATCTCTATACTCTGACCGACCAATTAAATAACAAGTAAACTTAGGTAGGTCATATTAGTGAAGGAATTCTCCATCTCTCCCCTCCTAGTTCTTATCTCACATCTCAGCTAGGGATCATATCCCTAAGCTCTGATACCAACTATGACACCCCAAAAATAGATATACATCACCTATTCTGAGTCACCAAATACATGGTATATAATACAAATACAATCTTTAATATACAACAAGAGAGCTGTGAGTTTTAATACAAATACTGTCTTTTAGACAATATCCACTCTCAAAATAAGTCCTCATTACATTTATTGTCACACTATTTAACAAAATAGTGAGGACTACTAATACTATCATCTCGACCGTCACTCCGTTCCCCGACTAGTCTCGGCTACGTTCTCATTTCCTGAAGAGAACAGTGAAAGAAAGAGTGCTCAACTAGCCCAGTAAGAAATATTATGACTAAGATAATGCAAAATAAATTATCATTAGCCTTCAACAATGTTAAACTGATAAAATACAATAGCCATCAAGTTTAACTACAGCGGAACAAGCAATCCATTAAAAGAGTCAAGTAGAGAATAAAATCTACTATCTTTTATGGTTTAAAAGGTTTTTCATCACTTTTATCGCTGAGACTCAGCTCAATAAATAATCCACATCATTAAATTATCCCTGCACTACAGGCTAAGGATATTCTTTAGTATCATGACCACGAATTATCCATGCACTACGAGCCAAAGATAATCGTGTTTTCATCAACGGTCCTGATCATGCCATAAAATAATTCATCTTTGCACCCTTGGCCGAAGAGAATCCATAGCCATAATCATACCAAAAACTGTCCATCAATGCATTACGGGCCAATGAGAACTTTTTCCACATCATTTGTAACATTATGGTCATGATTATACCGAATAATCCCAGGTCATAATCATACCAAGTCCATCTATGCACTACAGGCTACAGATGACTTTCAACATAATATAAACATGAGGATGATGACAATGACATAATAATTCAATAAAACAAGTTCAAGAATTAATTTATCCAGGAACCAATAACGTCCAAATTGTCAACATGATACTGTTTTGTGGAGTAAAATTCAAGAATGCTCAGAAGAATATTTTCATGAAAAGATACTGGATGAAGCGCAAATATCAAGGATATTTCACTAATTTCATGGAGTATAGAAGCTAAAACTTTAACCAATTTAGTATAATAAAGAATGGAATAACAAAAGAAATCACCAGACATGCGATAAACCGCACAGGAAAGTTATTCCAACATAATAATAAAGACGGAACTAGGTCCGGCGTAAAACGCACAGACAGGATATTCCAACAGAATAATAAAGACGGAACCAGGTCCGGCGTAAAACGTACAGACATGATATTCCAACAGAATAATAAAGAATGGAATAATAGAAGAATTTCACCAAGTATAGGGTAGCCCGCGTATACAGGTTATTCCAACAGAATAATAAATAATGGAATAACAGAAGAATTTCACCAAGTATAGGGTAGCCCGCGTATACAGGTTATTCCAACAGAATAATAAATAATAAAATAATAGAAGTTCTCTTTATGAATTCAAAAGAAATAATACCCCTTACGGGTACAACAAATAATATCCCTTACCTTAGAAAAAAGAGTACTGGATATAGGAGTAGTGAAGTAGCAAAACACTTTTCTTCTTTCTGTCTATAGTTTCTCTCTCTAGAGTTTCAGTGAATTCGTAAGAAATAATGAAGGAATGAACTTCTATTTATAGAAGAATGGACTGCATAGTAACTAATTCATGAACAGTCCAGATTGATTTACTTTTAATCTGACGGTCCATATTTAAAGCAAAATCATTTAAATAAAATATAATATATTCTATTTATAATCTAATAAAACTTAAAAGTATTTTGTTTTATATAAAAAGATTTTACTATGCAAAACACTATGTAGGCACTATGCAATACTATGCATAATAAAATATAATATATTCTAATTATTGTCTAATAAAACAGATAACTTTATAAAAGTATTCTGTTTTACATAAAAAGCTTTTCTGTTTTATTACATTAATCATACTAATAAAACAAAACTTATATATATATATATATATATATATATATATATATATATATATATATATATACAATCAACAATAATTGAATCAAATAACGTGAGATACTATGCAGCAACTACTGTAGCAATAATTGAACAAAACTGAGTGACTTCTCACGTAAACATCAATACTCAATACCGTGTGCTACTATGCAACCGTGCATATTACTGTACTTTTATTACCGAGTAGTTTAACAGTTTTAACGGTAAAACTTCTGCCATTATTTTTATAAAATTTTTTTTGTCGTTTTCTCAATCCGACAATAATTCAGTTGTGGGGTCCACCAATGATTGTGCCGTCGTATGAATATTCTCTGTTAAAACGAATATTACCCGACCAATCGAATATTATATAACAACTTGCGTACTTTGCAAAATTTATAAATACAACCCACAATTATAACATTATATCAAATCTACACCATAATATTAAAAAATTTTATTTCGAGAAAATTAAATCTTACTCGTAAAATTTGGGGTTTTACAGATTCCGTCCTCGGAATCAAAGAAACATCATTTACTCGGTTTTCACCAAATCTCTTTTCAAAATTTATCATTGAATATTTTCAACACATTACTTTAATATAGGTTTTATATTTCATACTACATTCATTAGTTCAACAGATTTTAAGTTTTATTTCAAAACTTTCACTTGAACTCAATTATTTTTATTATTATATATTCTTTAACCCATTCATTTCTTTTTCTAAGGATCGTTATCATAAACACTCGAGATATTACATTCACCATTTCTTCTAAGAATTTTGTCCTCAAAATTTTATCTATTAATCTTTATTCATTCAATCTATCAAAATAGATTTTACGTTAATACTTTATTCATTCATTGGGTTCTATAACCACTTTCTTTCCATATAGATCTTTTTACAATTATTAACTTTTCTATTAAAAGTTTTACATTATTCTTTGATAACTCATCTCCTTCTCATTTCAAAATTTCTTTTCTCACTTATTCAATATATTCATCATTCAGTGTCGCATTGTACGACTTACTTCTTTATAAGGAATATCATCCTTACCACATTCGCCTTTTAGTATAACAAGAATCTTTCACAATTGCTCAATAATTGGGAAGCAGTATGAATAACTCAGGAATTTAAAAGATTCCAAATCATGCTGAGGGGTCATAAGACCTTGAACTACGTCCACAGTTATAAGTACTCTTTCAACTTAAACCTTAACAGTCATTAGACTATAAGGACTCCCGTACTTAGGGTGTTAAGCCCTTCGTACGATGTATTGTGCACAAATATTGAAACGCATCACGTAAAAATAATTCCCCTATAATAGGGTTGTTCTTCTCAGTTTTTAGAGATGTAATTGAGGGTCACAAGACCACGAACTATGTCCACGGTTACAAGTAATCTTTCAACTTTAACCTTAACAGTAATACTGTAGGGACTTCCTGTACTTAAGGTGATCAGCCCTTCATACCATGTATTGTGCACAAACATCTAAACGCTTCCGTGTAATCTCCTATAAAAGGGTTGTTCATCTCAGCTTTTCAACATCTGAATCTGCACCAAAACAATTTAGTTTGGAATAACTTCTCAAGAAACGCTTGAATTTCATGAATATCTTTCAATATTCGTCTAGCTGAATCAAATAGCATTGACTTCTACAACAATTCAGACATCAATCGAAATATATATATATATATATATATATATATATATATATATATTCTCATATCTTAAAGAAATCTCAAAAATCTTTTTATGACGTCATGATACCGCACTGTATTTACAGTCCGTTTGAAGATTTCGTCATTTGGTGATTTTATCATACTACATCATACCATAGTGGGCTGACGATCCTTAGATTACATCCAACACTAAGTAATACCGCATTGATGACTCCATCATTTTTATCATCTCTGCACTAGGTTCTATGATGCATTGATAATATATAAAATACATTTTGATATATTTCAAATCATTTTTGTCTAGCCGAAGCGATTATCATAGACATACGAATAACGGTATTATTTTTAAAACTCATTGATTCCATCATTTGATCCAATGTTTTTCAGAAAAATAGAAGTGCAAACATCAGCACGAAGTCAATAAATTTTGAAAATCTAGCATAGCTAGTAGATTTAGAATATCTAATTTTCTCTATCAATTTCAATCTTTACTCCATTACCTCATTACTAACTAATTCTTTCTATTTAGAGCACCACCAATACTCTTATAGTAAATATTCTTGTATTTCAACTTACAATCTTCTTATACCCCCAGTATAGTTCATAAAACTTATCGCACATTGGAAGTTCAGAAACTTGCCACAATAATATGAGTTTAAGAACTTATCCTAGTCAGACCATAGGCGTCCATTCGCTGAAAGGTTCAAAACATACCATATTATTATGAGTCACGAACTTACCATATGCATTAGTTTTAAGAATCGCACCTAATCCTAATAATAACTGACTAATCTTAATAGTTTCTAACTATCAAATATACACATGAGAAAAGAATCACATTTTCACCACATATACATTGATAGCGCGACACCAACATTCCAATGATTATCAATGTGATAAACCAAGTACATGCACAAAATTTCTGCCCATACAAAGGTTTGTACAACTTTGTTACCATATGAGTCCTCAATTGAAATCCCACCTAACATTACCTTACTCTTAACTTATTCTTAACTTGCCCTTAACTTGCTCAATACGAATTCCTCGTATTATATTATCTATAACTCCTCGTGAGTTTATCTCGTACTATATTATAGTACATTATCTTCATAGTATCAACCTATAGTTATTCAAACATTATAAACCATCTTCCTTTAATAACTTATAAAGATCACGTCGTGATCTTATTCTATAATCATCTCCCTTAAAATTCTTTTCTTAACTCGTGATCGTTTTGTTTTAAGATCCTCTTTCTTTCCTTTTTCATCATTTATGATTTCATTTATGCTTTTAATCTTACAGGTCTTGTCTATTCATCATTATTCGTTATCTTGGCTATTGGAGTTAGGCAACTCCCATTTCTTATCTTTATATCTCTTCAAGATTCTTCTTTGAATTTTCTTGTTTATATAACAATTCTTCCTTTAAGAATTTCTAACTTCATTTACATTGCTCAACATTTCATTTGAGTTCCACATTTTCATCAAACGTATCCATTTTTTATACTTGGTACACATCGAGTCTCTAATAGTTTCAATATTGTACGCTGAGTGGTTTCCCACAAACAACCAATAAACTAGGTTTCGAGTTACTAGTTCGTATATACCTCCGCTCTATGAAGGAAACATTTAGCCCAGATACCATACACCAACTATTAAAGAGTACGATTGTACCATACTTAGATATAACTTTTTATTCTTAACTTCTTTATCATTCTCTTTTTATAGACATTATCTATTTATTATCACCTTACAACCATATTATTGGAGTTGAGTAACCCCACATTAATATTTCTTATAACTCTACGAGATTCTTCTTTGAATCCTCTCACGCATGTTTTAATCCCTCCTTTATAAATTTCTTAAATTACTTCTTATTGTTCAAACTCTATTTGAGCTTATTCGTTCATTATCTTCACCTGTCTTCTCTAAGGTTATAGCCTAAGGTACTCTTACCTAAGGTTTCTAACCTATCGGCTTTGATACCAACTGTAACGACCCCAAAATTCATACAATTTAATTCTCGACTTCGGTCGTTAACAATACATTCAACCTCTAATTTTACATCATTAAACGATAATACAACCATTGAAATTTGCAGAATAATTAAAATTCTCTATTACAAACTATTCTCGTTCCCAAAACTTTCAACCTTTACATCTAACTGTCTCAGAATCATTTTAATACTACAAGAGTTTACATCGCAAAACGATATTACAATTCAACATTAATACATTATTCGAAACCTTAAATATGATTCAAATATTA
Source organism: Panax notoginseng (assembly GCA_016801055.1). Taxonomy (NCBI): domain Eukaryota; kingdom Viridiplantae; phylum Streptophyta; class Magnoliopsida; order Apiales; family Araliaceae; genus Panax; species Panax notoginseng. The sequence goes on along the minus strand of CM029019.1, from coordinate 155,561,486 downwards.
ATAACTCAGCCAAAGTATATAAATCTTCAAGTATAATATCTGATCCATATCTTTCAAGTAACACATAACTTTACCTTAAATCTTTAACCTGCAAAAGTTGTTATTTGCAAGGTTGATCTTGACAGTCCAGCAAAATCTAACAGTTTTCATGCATCACATAACACATAATAACATGCTCGATATATATCTCATAAACATTAGACTAACATAACATACATGCTGTAGTTCATATAACAAGTATAAAGATTGAGTTCCTTACTCAATCAACATTCATTACTCAATCAACGTAGTCATAAATTGACTTTAACATTTCATACTTTCAACATTAATATAACACACCATGCTATTTGTAATAAAGATTTCAAACAGATCATCATCAAATTCACATAGCAAATAGGAACTGAAAGACTTGACTTGATCATTGTTTACCAATAACAGTTTAATAGCTTATAGTTAGCTGCACTTCACGTGCCCTACACAATTATAAAATCATACACATCAATTATTAGTCACATAGCAACGCATAGTAGTTGTAATGTAAACTTTACTCTATATCTCATAAGTCCGATGACATCCAACTTTGGATATACTGTAAACATCATATTAACCTATTTTTAAAAGTTATTGAACACCAATTTCGGATAAGATAGACAGTCCAAAACAGTGTTCAAAAAGAGGTGTTCAAAACTGTTTTTCATTCTTTCCCAACTTTACCCTTTCTTGCTAAAACAGTCATAACATTTCTGTTTCAAAACATTTTTGAGCGATTCTTAAGCCCACGCGAAGCTAAATTTCGGGACTACAACTTTTATTCTTTGGCCTTTTCCAAATTCTAATCACAAAATTCCAGAAAATTAGTTCAAGGTGACTGCCCCGAGTTGGTTAGACAGTTTTGACGCGACTACTTTGAATGGTCATAACTCTTTACTCCGAAGTCAGAATTAGTCCGTTCCAGAGTCTATGAAAAGATTATTCAGTGTACTATAACATACCAAAAGCCCAGAATTTTCTAAACAATCTAGCTAACCCCAAAGTTTCTCCAACCCAAATTTCTTTACAAATAAGTCTTATTTAACATAATTAGACTTGTCTAAGGTCTCGACTCCATATCTCTAATTACCATCATTAGAACTCATTTACATAATCAATTCCAAGCCAAAATAAACATAGTAAACTAACTAGTTTACTAAAAAAACTAACTTAACTTCTAAAATTCAAACTTTAACAAATAAACTAAATACAATATTTAAAATAATAACATTACCAAAAATTAAATAAGAAACATACCCAAAAATACGAGTTCCACAAACTGAATACGCACTTCCACGCCAAAATTTAACTAAGTAGGTCTTTATAAAAAGTCTTCCCACAACAAAGCCTTTCTCAAAATTGGAGGCCTTATTGTTGGTGAATGAAACAAATGGTCAAGCCCTTCTATTTATAGGTTTACTAAAGGGGTAAAGTTCTCAATTTAGTCGATGTGGCACTTGGTTTATACTAATTCTAATTTGTTTATACTAATTTTTCCTGTTTTCAACATTTTAAGCGAAATCATTCACCACGAATTTATTTCTTAACCAATTCGATCCGTTCAAGTTGTGTTGTTTTCGTTTTATAGAGGAGAACAACAATCATCCATCAATTTAAAGTTTCTATCACGAATTCATCATCAACTTTAGTCTGAAAGTACACCAAAACACACATTACCATCAAAACCCAAATTCTTCTTCTTTAGCATAAATACATGAATTTGATTTCTGAAAAATCGTTTTTAGATGACCATTATGAAATTATAAAATCTAATAACATATATAACGTCATAACCCCCAAATTCATTAACCAAAATCCCAATTTTAAAAGAAACTCAAGAACACATAAACTAGAAATATAAACTAGATTATGTACCTTTAATTCTTTAAGAAATAAAATTAACCTTATCAGTAAAATTATAATTTCTATTCAACCATTATAATCATAACATTATTTAACAAATTCTCACTCCAATAATTTAATTATTTAATTAAATTAGAATATCACCATTATACTCACGTACTAAAATACGTATAAATCCCATCTATTTTATCACACTTAAAAAAACTATCCCATAACAATTTTTTATCAAATATTTATTTAATACCATAAATATTCATTTTATTCCATAAAGTTTTCAAATAAAATATTTAATGTACTTAATAAATATTTTACTCGCATTATACTAACATTTATATTTTCATGCAATATATTACCTTCTCACTTTATTAAATCAATTATATTTGCATTAATTCACTATTTTAATTAAGTGAACTATTCACACTACTTATGAAACTTAACTCATAATAATTTTCATTGGCCACAAGGCATAACAATTAAAATTATATTATCTCATAATATAATTTTAACTTAATTAAATTAACTAATATTAATTAATTTTTTTAGTAGTTTAATTAACTATTAAATCTCACATTCTCCAACATATGAATATATAATTCTCTTCACATCAAATCACATAATTCAAAATATATACACCTCAAAATAAGAATTTTAATTATTAAATTCTTATTTTAATAACTTATGAAAATTCGGGTTGTCATAATTGTACCGTCGTATGAATATTTCCTGATAAAACGAATATTCCCCGACCAATCAAATATTTATGACAACTTGCTTACTTTGTAAAACTTATAATATTAGCCACAACTATAACATAATATCAAATTCACACCATAATATTCAAAATGATATTTAGAAAAAATTAATCTTTATTCATAAAAGTTGGGGTCTTACATAAAGGAAAGAGAAAGGACTTGGCTCTTCATTTCCACCCATAGCCGCCCACATAGAGAGAGAAAAAGAAAGAGAAAGCTGCCATTAATGGAAGGAAGAAGAGGAAGAGAGAGAAAGTGGCTGACATGGAAGAGAAGAAAATAGAGAAAGAAGGGAAGAGAAGATATCAAAAGGCATAAACCTTAAACTTTGTTTAATTTATTTTGACAGATTATGATGAAATAAAGATCTAGTGTTTCTAAACTCAAAAACTTTAGATTTATGTGTTGATGAGTGTTTTATGTTTAGATTTACCCATATTGGGTGTTGATTTGTTTGGAAATCAAAAGAAAAGAAAAATAAATTTTCTAGTTTATAAAAACCCTAACTTTTATGTACTTTGGATTTCTACCGTTTTTAATCTACACCTTCTTTTTACGATTCGTCAAAGAGGAGTGCTAGATGTATATGTTATCTAGTAAACCCAAGTGGTATCACTAAAAAATATTGAGTTTTCAAGCTGTAGTGGCTGATTTAGCCAAAATAGTCCCATTTTTCTAACAAAAATAAAGACTATTTTGGGACAGTTTTTGCCAGGGGCAGTTTTGTAATTTTTTTGACCTTCACAAATTCTGGAAAAATTTGGAATGATAATATGATGAGTGTTCTAGATTGTGTCCAAAAATGGCGATTTTGGGATGTATAGAATAAGAGTTATGGATTTTACGGGAAAAGACTATTTTAAAAATAAACCCAAATAACTCTTTGTGGTTAACTCCAAATATTGTGAAATTTTTACTAGGAGTACATATACATAACAGGAAAATACCCTGCAAGTTTCGGAATTTTTGGACAAAACCATAGTTTATGATAAATGTCGCAAAATCTGAATGTTTTGTCCATTTGAAAAATAGTAAATGAATTTTAAAATTTCCAGGAAAAATATTTGTTCAATATGGGACTATATTATGCGAAATCCCAGAAAAGAAAACTTTTTGGAACTAATTTGGTATTTTTCATGAAAATAGTTTAGTTATGAACAAATGAATTAAATTAGTTATGTGATGTTAAAAATTTGGGAAATAGGATGTTATGGCTTGAAAACTCTAAATAGAGTATGTGCATATTTTTGATGGAGGTTTTGGTCATTGGTGATGAAATCTTATGTGTATGTCATTTTTAAAAATGATTAAATGTATTAATTAGTAAAGTGTAAACAATTAAAATAAATTGTTTATAAGTTTAGTAAATGATTAAAATATTATTAAAAGATTAATAATATTAGATAAAGATATTATTAAGTGATTAATAACATTTTAATTAAAGTGTTATTAAATCATTGATTTAAATTATTATTTAAGGACTAATAATATTTGTAAATGAATTTAATATTATTAAATAACTAATAATATTAAATGGAGCTTAAAAGAGAAGTTAAGTTATTAATTGGATATTCAATAGGTCATATTGAATGTATAATATGATGAATTGGAAATTTAATATGTTGGAAAGGAAAACAAATTGCTGGATTAGAAAACAACTTGCTGAATTAGTGAATCCAAGTTGTTGGATTATAAAACAGTTTGCTGGATTGTAAGTCAATTTGAATCCAGATTACTGGATAGTAAGACAATTTGAATCCAGGATGCTGGATTGTAAATTAGTTTGAATCCAGTTTGCTGGATTGAAAAACAATTTACCAAATTGAAGAATAGTTTCAATCCAGGCTGCTGGATTGATATATTTAAATAATCCAGATTATAATATTAGAATTTGGCTTACTAGAATATAGAAATGAACTTATGATATGAAAGATTAAGTGTTAAATGATAATTTATATGATATAGTGATTGAAGAATTATCAAAGGACGATAATAATACTAATGTGTGAAGATGTTATCAAATATTTATGGATAAAGAAATAGTATTATGAGCTAACATGTAAGTTATGCTAATTGAAAGACCAATCTTATAATTGATAAGTCTTTCATGAGAGATTACATTAGATTGCTTAGCAGTAATCAGCGGTACATATAAGTTTTCCTAACTTAAACTTGAGTTGTAATTTTTAAAGCATGTTAGTGAATAATTATTGTTGATTATTCACATCTATAATGGTTATTGATTCACACTTAGTGTATGTTGTATGTGTTCATCGGGTATGAAAGACTGATCACCTTCATTACCATAAGGTTTAGTTAAATTGTTTATGGTCATTGTTGACCTCCAAACATTATTGATTCAGTCATGCAATTATTAAAACTTGATTCATGTTATTTCACAATTATTACATTGTTGAAAACTTGAAAGCTTATTCTTTCTTTTCAATAATGATATATCTTCATTGTACTTAAAACTTGTTGGAAAAATTTGTTGCTCACCCTTACTATATCATGATAGCATTTCCAGATTAAGAGGAAAGCTCGAATAAAGTCAAAGGCAAAGGCAAAGTCCAAGATTAAACTATTATGTAGTTAGAAGTATTAAATTTTCTGATACAAATGATATTGTAATCCTTTAAGATATTGAAGGTATATATGTATTAAGTTAAAGTTGTAGACCTTGGGGATTATGTTGTAAAGGTTTATTGTATGAACAATTTATGTTTATATCTTCCGTAATAGTTATAGAAATGATGTACCAGATCCGAGGTAAAAAGTATTCGGATTTAGGGGCTTCATAGTGTGTTGAATGTATCAATTCCCTTGCTTAAGTCTTTGTAATAGCTGATAGATACGTCCTCAATCCAGTTCCAATTGAATCCAATGTCCATCAGTACACACCATGGCTGTGATGCCCCCAAAATAGGTATACACAACCCATTCTGAGTCGCCAAATACATGGTACAAAATTCAAATACAAACTTCATTTATACAATACGACAAAAATGTAGCTGATAATTTTAACATGGATATTGTCTCGTAGGCAATATTCAAACTCAAATAGAGTTCTCATTACAATTATTATCACACTATTTCATAGAATGGTGAGGACTACTATAGCCACCATCTCGAACCATCACTCCGTTTTTTGACTAGTCCCAGCTATATTCTCATTTCCTTAAGAGAACAATGAAAGCAAATGGCGAGCTCAACTAGCCCAGTAAAGAATATTATGACAAAGATAATGCAAAATAAATTATCGTTAGCCTTCAACAGTGTTAAACTGATAGAATACAATAGGCAATAAGTTTAACTGCAGCGGAACAAATAATCCATTAGAAGAGTCAAGTAGAGCATGATATCTACTATCTTCTACGATTTAAATGTTCATCATCAATATTTTATCGCTGTAACACAGCTAAATAAATAATCCACATCACTGAATTATCCATGCACTACGAGCCAATGATATTCATTAGTATCACATCCACGAATTATCCATGCACTACGGACCAAAGATATTCGTTATTATCACCAATGGTCATGATCATGCTAACAACTGTCCATCAATACACTACGGGCCAATGAGGACTTTTACCATATAATTTGTAACATTACAGATCATGCTTATACCGATACATAATTCCTGGTCATAATCATACCAATCAATAGTCCATCTATGCACTACGGGCCAAAGATGACTTTCATCACAATATAAGCATGAGGATGATGCCAATGATATAAGAATTCAATCAAACGAGATCAAAGATAAATATTAAAGATTTATAATTTAATTTATTCAGAGTTTAAGAATGTCCAAATTGTCAACATGATAACTGCTTTATGGAGTAAAATTCAAGAATAATATTCATGTAAAAATAATTCAGATAGAAAAGAAATCAATTTTTGTTATGAATAGTACCTGGGTGAATAGTACCCGAGTGAATAGTATCCCGACATAAAAAGATTAAAATTAAACAAGAATGTTCAAAAAAATATTCTTGTGAAATGATACTAGATGAAGCGTAAATTTCAAGGATATTCTACTAATTTCAAGGAGTACGAAAGCAATACTTACCAGAGTAAGTTTAAATTTAGGAATATGAAATGAAATAATATCCCTTATATAATATGTAGTATGAAAGAAAATAATATTTCTTACGAGTATTACAATAAAATAATATCATTTACCTAGTAGAAACTAGATTTGACTGGGATATCGGATATTATTCTGAGAAAATCTTGTACAAAAAGCTACACTCAAAGTATCCTTATATTTAAGAGAAATACTCACAATACTATAGAATAAGAATTTCTGATATTGAAGGTGTGTTTAGGAAGGAGGGTTACCCCCTATTTATAGTGAAACGGAGGGAGAAAAGTTAAATAACCATGCCTAATTTTTTTTCATCTTCTGCTGCCTAACTTTTTCATTCAATGCCCAACCTCCCATTTTCAATAGATGGAGCCCACCATTTGGAGAAAAATTGCTTTACAGAAGAATCTATTATGCCTACCAACTTGGAAAATAAGCTTTGCAGGCAAAATTCTCCACCAACCATCACTTTGGAAAAACAATACGCAGAGGAGAATTCAAAATGTGCACGGAAGGTTCAAAACCAAAATGATAACCTTCATTCCACTTTTATTCACATGCTAAAAATTATATATTATAATAATATTACCATTTAGATTATAAAATAATTATAATATTATAATAATATATTTAAATGAATATTTTATCGGAGAAGATAATTGCCAAACTTTCAACAAATATTTCATGCTAAATTTCTTTATTTATATTAAAATTGAACCAATATCCACAACATAATAATTATTCATAAATAATATTATATGCTCACAATATTAACAACCAGATCATTCTCAGGAAAAAGGGAGCTTTCCAATAAGGACTTCTCTTTATTGGCACGCAATTAGGTGACCAAACCCCTTTCCTTTACAGAGCTTTCTAGGCATTTTCAATAATACAAATAATAATATGAATAACTTTGTCGTCTCAATTATTGATTTAATAATATAAAATATTATGACAATAATTGAATCAATAATGCGAGATACTATGCAGCAATTATCGTGGCAATAATTAAATAAAACTGAGTGACTTCTCACGTAAGCATCAATAATCAAATATACTGTACAATACTGTGTGCTACTATGTAACCACGCGTATTACTGTACTTTTATCACTGGGTATTTCAACAGTTAATGGTAAAATTTTTGCCGTTATTTTTATAAAAAGTTATTTCTGTCATTTTCTAACTCTGATAGTAATTCAGTTGTGGGGTCCACCAATGATTATGTCGTCGTACGAATATTCTCTGATAAAATGAATATTCCCTGAGCAAACGAATATTTTATGACAACTTGCTTACTTTGCAAAATTTGTAAATATTACCAACAACTATAATGTTATATTAAATCCATACCTTATTATTCAAAATAACATTTAGAGAAAAATTAATCTTTATTCATAAAAGTTGGGGTCTTACAACCTCTTCTTCTTATGAAATTTCGTCCTCGAAATTGGTGTATGTACCTAGTATGTCGAAGAGGTAAGGATACCTTGTTTTCATGTCAGATTCTAACTCCCAGGTCATTTCCTCAACATCGTGATTTTTTCACAAAACTTTGAATCGAGGTATAACCTTTGAGCATAGAATATGTTCTTCTTATCAAAGATTTTAACAGGTACCATTTCATACGTTAAGCCTTCCGCTATCTCGTCTAGTTTTAATTCAATAATGTGGTTCGGGTCTTCCACATATTTACGTATCATAGATATATGAAAAACTTTATGAACATGAGACATACTTGGCGGCAAAGCGAGTCTATAGGCCACAGTTCCTACTCGGTCGAGGATTTCAAATGGGTTAATGAATCGATGATTGAGCTTTCCTCTCTTTTCAAATCTCGTAACTCCTTTACATGGAGCAACACGTAACAATACATGATCTCTAACATTGAATTCCACGTCCTTTCAATGAAGATCAACATAACTCTTTTGTCGATCTTGTGAGGTTTTTATACGTTGTCGGATCAGTTGAATCTTTTTCGTTGTCATGCGTACTAATTCTGGTCCCAACAATGTTGCTTCACCCACCTCGTCCTAGCATGTTGGAGAACAAGACTTGCGTCCATACAACGCCTCGAATGGAGCCATGCCTATACTTGCTTGATAATTGTTATTGCAGGAGAATTCCACTAATGGCAAGAACTTGTCCCAACTTCCTTTGAAGTCTAGGACACAAAGTCTTAATAGATCTTCAAGAGTTTTAATAGTCCTCTCTGACTGCCCGTCCGTCTGAGGATGGTATGCCGAACTGAATCGTAAATCCGTGCCCATAGCTCTCTTCAAAACTAACCCAAAATCGTGAAGTGAATCTTGGGTTTCGATTAGAAACTATAGATACTGGCATACTATGCAGTCTTACAATCTCATTTATGTATATACGAGCAAGACGTTCAAGTGAATAAGTTTCTCGTATACGTAAGAAATGAGCAGACTTGGTTAATCTATCGACAATGACCCAAATTGTATCTATGCCCACAGAAACCTTGGGAAGACCAGTAACGAAATCCATGCTAATGTGCTCCCATTTCTATTCTGGAATTTCAAGTGGTTGCAATAGACCTTTTGGTACTTAATGCTCCACCTTGACACGTTGACAAGTTAGACACCTTGAGATAAACTCTGCTATCTCTCTCTTCATATTGCTCCACCAAAAAATTTGTTAAAGATCACGATACATTTTAGTACTCCAAGGATGGATTACAAATGGTGCGTTGTGAGCCTCCATCATGATTTTATACTTCAAATCAGAGTCGTTAGGAATACAAAGTCTGGAGTTGACTCAAAGTATTACTTCTTCATCAATTCTTGCTTCTGGAATAACACATTCTTGTACTTTCTTCTTCATACACATCAGCTCCATGTCTGTAGCTTGAGCAGAATTAACTTTATCGATTAAAGTCGGTTTTACTCATATATTTGACATTATCATGTGGATCTCTGGAGTTTTTAACTCTATCTCCATCCTTTGTAAGTCATACAAAATGGGTTTTTGCGTTGACAATATCGCACTCGTACCCGCATATGATCTTCTACTCAACGCGTCAGCTACCACGATCGCTTTTTCAAGATGGTATTGAATGGTATGATCATAATATTTCGATAGTTCGAGCCAACATCGTTGCGGCATGTTGAGCTCCTTTTGGGTGAAGAAATATTTGAGGCTTTTATGATCTATATAGATCTTCACTTTCTCCCCATACAGGTAATGCCTCCAGATTTTAAGCGTAAAAATGACTACTGCCAACTCTAGATCATGAGTAGAATAATTCCTCTCATATTCTTTGAGTTGTCGTGAGGCATAGGCTATGACTTTCCCATGTTGCATGAGAACACATCCTAAACCTTTGCCTGAAGCATCGCTGTATATGACAAATCCCTCCGAACCAGATGGTATTATCAGAACAGGTGCTGAAATGAGTCTCCTCTTGAGTTCTTGAAAACTCTTCTCACATTCCTCGCTCCAACCGAATTTGGTATCTTTTCTAGTCAGCTGGGTTAATGGAGTAGCGATTTGAGAAAATCCTTCCACGAATCTCTGATAATAACTAGCTAAGCCTAGAAAGCTACGTATTTCGTTGTTGACTTAGGTTGTTCCTATCTTTGTATTGCTTCAATCTTCGCTGGGTCAACAGATATTCCGTGATTTGATATCATGTGCCCAAGGAATGCTACTTCCTCAAGCCAGAACTCGTATTTCTTCAACTTGGCATATAGCTTGTTTTCATGAAGTTTTTGGAGTATCAGCCTCAAGTGTTGCTCATGATCTTCACGGCTTTTAGAGTATATGAGGATGTTATCAATAAAGATAACCACAAAATGATCTAAATATTCTTTGAATACTCGGTTCATCATATCCATTAAGGCAATAGGAGCATTAGTCAATCAAAAAGACATTACTAGGAATTTATAATGCCCGTACCGAGTTCTGAAAGCAGTCTTTAGAATGTCATCAGTTTTAATCTTTAAGTAATGATATCCGTAACGAAAATCGATCTTTGAAAAGAATTTGGCACCTTACAACTAGTCAAATAGGTCATTAATATGAGGTAACGGGTAGGGGTGAAAATGAGCCTGAGTCGATCCGAATACCCTAATGCTCAAGCTCAACTCGGATCAGAAAATTTGTGTTTAGATTCAACTCGAATTCGAACTGATAATTTCTAAGACTGCTCAAGTTCGACTCGATAAATTACTCGATACTACTCGGCTCAGAGTTACTCGACTCGTTTTCATAACGAGTAACTCGCGAGCCTTTCTACTCGAGCCTGAGTCTGAGATGGATCACATCAAAATGAGACATAAAAACTTTGAAAAACTTCAATTTCATTTATATATAAAAATTCATGTGTTACACTTACAAATATTACAATAATAAATTTACAATATTAATTATAATATGATACAATTTCTAGTAACATCATTACATTTATCCAATCTCGAACATACACATCCCCCTCTCTTTATTTCCAATTTACAAGAGCAATTTATACTTTATACATTTATCCAATCTTTGTGTATTTATAAAAAGTGACTAGTTGAGTGGAGGTTCAACCAAAGAGCCTAAAATAAGAATGAAGACAAAAGAAGGGAAGTGATTTACCAGGATGAACATATCTACAATGATTGTTCTCTAGTTAGCAAACTCTTTTTTTCAATTCCACAAAAGGAATTCACAAGTTTATACTTCTTTTTTTCATTAGGCATTGATTGAAATTTTTTTAATCACATGTAGTAATATGGATTTGGTACAAAAGTAGTAGTGTTGATTAAACCATAGTTTTCACCTATCAGTGATTGTCTGCATCAGCCTGTAGATATTCCTACTCAGAACTCCCTTGTAACTATGTATTCGAAGTGTGGTCATTTGGAGCAAAGTTGTATACTTTTCAATATGATGGACAAAAGGGACGCTGTTTCCTGGAATGCTATTGTTTCTGGGCATGCACAAAATGGACATTTATGCTAGGCTATATGTTTATTTAATGAAATGAGGATAACCCTTAAAAGACCGGATTCAATAACTGTTGTCTCTCTTCTCCAAGCTTGTGCTTCCATTGGGGCATACCATCAGGGAAAGTGAATCCATAGCTTTGTCATTTGGAGTTGCCTTGGATCATGCATCTTGGTTGACACAACTTTGGTAGATAATTAGATATGTACTCCAAATGTGGTAACTTAAATAATGCAAGGAAGTGTTTTGACAGAATGATATAGCATGATATGGTCTCTTGGAGCACAATTATTGCTGGATATGGCAGTCATGGCAAAGGGGAGACAACTTTTGAAATGTATGTGGAGTTTCTCAAAGCTGGGCTCAAACCTAACCATGTAATTTTTTATCTGTTCTTTCTGTCTGTAGTCACAATGGGCTCGTTGACTATGGTCTGAGCTTGTTCCATGATATGCCAAATGATTTTTGGATTGAGCCAAAAGTTGAACATTGTGCTTGCATTGTCGATCTCCTTTGTAGAGCTCGGAGGGTAGAAGATGCATACGAATTCTACAAGAAAGTGTTTGCATAACCAATAGTTGATGTTTTAGGCATACTACTTGATGCTTGTCGTTGCAATGGTAATGCAGAACTTGGTGAAATTATTGCTAAAGATATTTGCATGTTGAAGCCCGTTGATGCTGGAAACTATATGCAATTGGCGCACAACTATGCTTCAACAACTAGATGAGATGGTGTGGGTGAGGCATTGATACAGATGAGGTCCCTAGGCCTGAAAAAACTTCCTGGTTGTAGTTTTATTAAATTACAAGGGAAAATTACAACATTCTTCACATACCACAGTTGCCATCCCCGGTATGAAGAAATAGTCTTACTCTTAAAATCTCTGAACAAGGAAATTAGGAAGCCCAACATTCCTTTCAACCAGTAGAAAGAAGCTCCAGATATAACAATGCAGAGTCAGGTGTCATGGGTAAATTCCGCAATAGACGGCTGCATCACGTTTTATTTGAATTTCCACCTAAGTAAGAAGAGTAAGATTTTGGTCCTTAGATACAAGCTCATTCTAAAATGCAACAAAAGAGTAGCAGTAATAACACAATAAGCTTCAAGCAATGTGATATGAAAAAGTGTGTCACTTTCAGCATTAGCACCATGTGTAAATATCCTGTCATGGCTGATGGCACTTCAAGTACAAAACCAACCACAACTAAGCATACGAAAAATTCAAATCAAGATCTTTCCATTTTGAACTATCTGCACTCTTTTGACTTTGATGCTGCTGTAAGTTTATTAGAGACATGGTATAAGAAACATTAAAACTAAGCATAACTTGTAACTGATAGTTGGGGATATACCAACATATACCAACTTGTAACAATCATTATTAGTTATTACATAAAAATAAATTTTATGTCTGCATAAAAATTTTCAAACCTGTTTTGCCAGGCACACATGTACATAAATCGTATAATAATCAAATTCCCGAGAATTTGGATACGAATAAAAGGGTATAACAGAAGATATATTTTAGGAAATCGCAAAGAGAAAAGGAAAAGAAACAAAGTAGGAAAACAAAAATAAAATTCAAAATAGAAAAACCCATCTCAATAAAATACAAATCTAAATTTTCATACATGAGAGTAATCTGTAATGGATTGCTAAAAATTTCATTGTCACTTTTTAGTTTTTGTACGACCCCAACTTTTTATAAATAAAATTAAATTTTCTCTAATTATTATTTTGAATAATAAGGTGTTAATTTTATATAATGCTTTGGTTATGGGTGAAATGTGCAAATTTTACAAAATAAGCAAGTGGTTATAAAATATTCATTGTTGTTGGGGAATTTTCGTTTGGTCGTGGAATTTTCTTATTTTCGGGGAATATTCATACGATGACGCAGCCATTTGTGGGCCCCATAACGGAAAACTATCGGAAGAAGAAAACGACAAGTATGCATTTTTTTATAACGGCGTAGTTGTTACCGTTAACATTGTTGGAATACCCGGTGGTTAAAATAAAGTAATACGCGAGGTTGCATAGTAGGACACGATATTGCATAATATTTTTGGATTATTGAATCTTACGTAAGAAGTCACTACTCAATAATTGTTACAGTAATTAATTTACTTTATTTATTCAATAATTGCTACGTTGATAATTAATATTATTGTTGTTTCAATAATTGTCACTATACAGTATTTTCCATTATCAGATCAATAATTCATATTATTTGAATAATATTATTAGATATCATTATTGGCAATGTCTAAGAAAGTTCTGTATAGAAAAGGGGATTGGTCACCTAATTGCGCGCCAGTAAAGAAAAATCCTTATCGGAAAGCCCCCTTCTTTCCTGGGAACGACCCGGTTGTCATTATTGTGATTCTGTAATATTATTTGTGAATAATTAATTATTAATTTATATGATAAGAAAATATTTATTTTATGTGGATATAAATGAAGGAATTAATGCTGAGGTATTTTATCAGTATTTTGTCAGAATAGAGGTATTAAAAATCATCCGTATGTGAATTTCTGTCATTTTCTGTTTGAAATTTGAAAAAACTTTCTTCTAAAAAGTTCTAGAGAATTAAATTTCCTATGGAATGGTCATAAAATTAGCATTTTTCTGATAAAAGAGATATTTATTATGAATTATTAATGTTTCTGAATATTGTTTAAATTAAAACATTTTGGTGGAGATTTTCTAGAATGGGTGGGCCCTACTCTTGTCCTTGTTGGTGTGCTGAGAAATTTTAGTGTTTGGTTTCATGTATGGTGTGCTGGAAGAAAAATCATACGTATGTAAAATTTGTCAATCCTGGTGTGCTACCACTTTCCTATAAATAGGGTGCTTAGTTAAAATTGAAAATTATACCAGAATCTGAAGTTTTTTCTCTCTATTATATCGAGCGTATTTTTGTGAGTGTTTAGATACTTTCAGAGTTGATAAGTAATGCAAGTTTTCTTCAGCATTATATCCGATATTTCAGTCAGAAGTCCTATTCTTTTGAGGTAATGGATGTTATTTTTTTTTGTAAATGATGTTATTTCTTTCAATATCATTATACCGAAATATTGGTATGAATTCTATTATAAAATTTTTACCTTTTCATGTCGAGGTTACTATTCACGTATACGATATTTTTCACGTATACGACACTATTTACGAATACGGTACTATTCACGAAGTATGATTTTTCGTATGAAATTGTTACCTTTTGTGTCAGGGTTACTATTCACGTACATGACACTATTCACGAATACGATACTATTCATAAAAAAATTAATTTTTTTTGTGTTCAAGTTGTCTGTTATGGTTCCTATCTTTGATTGGATCTATGTTTTGAACTTTATTATTTAATTTTGCTCCACAATTGATTATTATGGAGTATTCTTGAACTTGGATAAACTAAATTACGAATATCTAATCGTGTCCTTTGTCTCACTGGATTCGTTCTTTAAAATATTTTTCATCATCCTCAGTTTTAAATGGTGATACTTGATGAATATCTTTGGCATGTAGTGTAAAGATGAAAGATTTCCTGATGAATATCTTTGGCCCGTAGTGCAAAGATGGACATGTGTTGAGATAAAAATGCTAACTAGTGATAAAAATGAATATCTTTGGCCCATAGTGCAAAGATGAATATTTGATTCAAGATGTATATGGATTGATGTTACAGGGATAAAATATTGATGATGGACTTTTAAATCATAGAAGATAGTATACTTCATTCTCTACTTAACTCTTCTAATTAATTGTTATTTTTGCTGCAGTTGTTGATTTAAAACTTGTTGTCTATTATATTCTACATTATCTTAGTCATAATATATTCTTTACTGGGCTAGTTGAGCTCACCCTTTTCCTTTTTGTTCTATTTTTCTTCTGAGGAGGCGAGAATATAGCAGGAACTAGTCGGGGTGTAGAGTGATGTTTCAGTACAGTTATTTTAGCATTCCTCACTATTTTGTAAAATAGTGTATGAATCATTGTAATGAGGACTTATTTGAGTTTGGATATTGTCTAGAAGATAATATTTGTATTTAAACTTGCAACTTATGTGTTGTCGTATTTTGCACGACAATTGTAATAATAAAGTTGTAGTTGTTTTCTGTACCATTTATTTAGCGACTCAGAATGGGTTGTGTGGACCTATTTTGGGGGCGTCACAGTTGGTATCAGAGCTTAGGGATATGGTCTCTGGCGGAGATCGGGGAATATAACTAGGAGGGGAGAGACGAGTAAATCCTTCGCTAGTGTATCCTGCCTAAGCTTATTTGGAATTTAATGGGTCTGTCGGAGCATAAGATTAATAGTGTGATATGTTAATTTGTTTAATTAACCCTTGTTTTATGGCAGTATTTGAGAATGACATATGAGAATTTTGAGATAAGAAATGGAGCACATGAGACCGTTGAATCACAACTGATCAATACCCAGGATAACGTGCATCAGGAAGGCAATAATCCTCTGGTAAACAACAACACCAACCAAATGATGAACGATGGGATGTTCAGAGGGTTTCTGCAATTCATGCAACATCAGGCGAGAGAGACTACTGTTTAAAATACAGGTGGAAACACTGGCAACTCATGGATGGTTACCGCTAAGCAGTTCAAGGAGCTGGAACCACCAGAGTTTTTGGAAAAGCCATAACCACTTACGGTAGAGACATGGATAAAGCATATCACCAAGATATTTGATGTCTTGGGATGCTCCGAGGAGCAAAAGGTTCCCTTTGCCACCTTCATGTTGCGAGGAGATACAGATTACTAGTGGAAATCCGTAAAGCGTACTTAGCTTACCGCGCTCAAGATGTCTTGGGAGAAGTTCCAAGAATAGTTCAACGACAAGTAATTTTCCGAAAGTATTCGTTACATAAAGGAGGTGAAATTTATTAAGCTAGAACAAAATAATATGACCGTGTCGCAGTACGAAGCTAAGTTTGCCAAGTTGTCGGTTTGCATCCCATTTGGTAGATAATGAGGAGAGAATGACACGAATGTTTCTGCGAGGTTTAAAACACAAAATACATCAATACCTCATTTCTCACAAACTTTTTTTGTATTCAGATGTTGTGAATAGGGCTCAGTTATTGGAGCGCGATAATTAGTTAGCTCAACCAAAAGATAACGACCAACAACACGATAATAATCGTACCGGTGGCAACGATCATCGGAACAATGATAACCATCGTGGAGGAAATTATCATGCTAGAAATGGTAACCACTTCGGTGGTAATCACGGCCAAGATAATAGAAGAAATGATTCAAGTGGAAATTTTAAGAAGAGAAGATTTAACGATGATGGAAAGACATCGGCAGCAGCACCAGCACCAACAACAAATTCTAGGGGAGGAGAAAGATCGCCAGTTAGATGCTACAGATGTGGAGAGGAGGGACACATAAGTCCAAACTGTTCACAGCCTTCCAGGGTATGTTTTAGTTGTGAAAAAGACGGTCACATAGCTCGATTTTGTCCTATAGCGAAATCAAGTCCAGTTGGGACGGTGGCACCAAAGGAAGATACAGACAAAATAAAGTTAGTAGTTTAAGGGAGAGCATTTTTCGTGACGAGGAACCGAACAAAGTTATCACGGGTAAGTTAATTATAAACTCTTGCGAAGTCTATACCTTATTAGATACCGGTTCTATCCATTCTTTTATTTCTCCTACTTGTACTCAACGTTTGAACTTGACCTCTGAGAAATTATACTTCGACTTATCTGTTGAAATTCCGTTAGGAGAAACTTTCATTACATCCACTATTTATAAATCTTGCTTGATCCAAGTTGGCACCATCACATTACCTAGTGATCTCATCTCTTTGAAAATACTTGCATTTGATATAATTTTAGGGATTGATTGGTTAACCACTCATAATGCGAAAATTTATTATTTTTATAAGGTTGTTAGTTTTCGTATTTCTAACCAACCTATTATGCGAATTCAAGCAACCAAACCCCTAAAGTCAATCAATGTCATATCAAGCCATAAATCATTCGTTTATTAAAAAATAGATGTCAAGCTTTCTTAGCCCATGTCATGGACTTGAACAAAAATACGTCAGTTTTGAATAATATTTCTGTTGTTAATGAATTTCCTGACGTATTTCCTGAAGAACTTCCTGGCATACGCCCAGAGCGTGAAATTAAATTTTGTATCGACCTTGAAACTGGTACAAAACCCTCAAATATTTCTTCACCCAAAACGAACGTAACATGCGCCGAAGGCGTTGGCTCTAGCTATTGAAAGATTACGATAATATCATTCAATACCATCCTAAAAAAGCGAACATGGTAGCTGACGCGTTGAGTGGAAGATCGTATATGTTTACGAGTGCGATATTATTAACACAAAGACCCATTTCGTATAACTTATAAATGATGGAGATAGAGTTAAAAACTCTAGAGCCCCATGTGAAGATGACGAATATACGAGTAGAACCGACTTTAATTGTTAAAGTTAAGGCTGCTCAAGCTACAGACCCCGAGCTGATGAATATGAAGACAAAAATATAAGAATGTGTCATTTTAGAAGCAAGAATCAATGAAGAGAGGTAATCTCAACCCTCGATTTTATTGGTCTATTTGAAATCCTCGATCGAGTAGGAACTGTGGCCTATAGACTCGCTTTATCGCCAAGTATGTCGCGTGTTCATAACATTTTTCACGTATCGATGTTACGTAAATATGTGGATGACCCGAACCACATTATTGAATTAGAACCAGACGAGATAGCCGAAGATTTAACGTACGAGGAGGTACCATTCAAGATCTTGGATAGGAAGGAGCATGTCCTACGCACAAAGGTTATACCACAAGTCAAAGTTTTGTGGAGGAACCATGCTATTGAGAAAATTACCTCGAAGTTGGAATCGAAAATGAAAGCGAGGTATCCTCACCTTTTTGAAACACCAGGTACGTACGTTAATTTCGTGGATGAAATTTCATAAGGAGGGAAGGTTGTAAGACCCCAACTGTTTATAAATAAAATTAAATTTCCTCTAATTATTATTTTGAATAATAAGGTGTTAATTTGATATAATGCTTTGGTTATGGGTGAAATGTGCAAATTTTATAAAATAAGTAAGTGGTTATAAAATATTCATTGTTGTCGAGGAATATTCGTTTGGTCGTGGAATATTCGTACAATGACGCAACCATTTGTGGGCCCCATAACGGAAAACTATCGGATGAAGAAAAAGACAAGTATGAGTTTTTTTATAACGGCGTAGTTGTTACCATTAACACTGTTGGAATACCCGATGGTTAAAATACAGTAATACGCGTGGTTGCACAGTAACACACGGTATTGCACAATATTTATGGGTTATTAATTTTTACATAAGAAGGCACTACTCAATAATTATTACAGTAATTACTTTAGTTTATTGATTCAATAATTGCTACGTTGATATTTAATATTATTGTTATTTCAATAATTATCACTACACAATATTTCTCATTATCAGATCAATAATTCATATTATTTGAATAGCATTATTAGATATCATTATTAGCAATGTCTAAGAAAGTTCTGTCTAGGAAAGGGGATTGGTCACCTAATTGCGCGTCAGTAAGGAGAAATTCTTATCAGAAAGCCCCCTTATTTCCTGGGAACGACTTGGTTGTCATTATTGTGATTCTGTAATATTATTTGTGAATAGTTAATTATTGATTTATATGATAAGAAAATATTTATTTTATGTGGATATAAATGAAAGAATTAATGCTGAGGTGTTTTATCAGTATTTTGTCAGAATGAAGGTATTAAAAATCACCCGTATGTGAATTTCGATTATTTTCTGTTTGGAATTTGAAAAAAATATTCTTCTACAAAGTTGTAGAGAATTAAATTTCCTATGAATTGGACATAAAATTCGTATTTTTCTGATAAAAGGGCTATTTATTATGAATTATTGAAGTTTCTGAATATTGTTTAAATTAAAACATTTTGGTGGAGATTTTCTAGAATGGGTGGGCCCCACTCTTGTCCTTGCTGGTGTGATGAGAAATTTTAATGTTTGGTTTCATATATGGTGTGCTGGAAGAAAAATCATATGTATGTAAAATTTGCCAATCCTGGTGTGCTACCACTTTCTTATAAATAGAGTGCTTAGTTAGAATTGAAAATTATACCAAAATCTAAAGTTTTCTTTCTCTATTATATCGATCGTATTTTTGTGAGTATTTAGATACTTTGAGAGTTGATAAGCAGTGCAAGTTTTTTTTAGCATTATATCCGATATTTCAGTCAGAAGTACTATTCTTTTGACGTAAGAGATGTTATTTTTTTTTCGTAAATGATGTTTTTTCTTTCAATATCATTATACCAAAATATTGGTATGAATTATATTGTGAAATTTTTACCTTTTCATGTTGAGGTTACTATTCACTTATACGACATTATTCACGTATACGACACTATTCATGAATACGGTACTATTCACGAGTACTATTCATGAAGTATGATTTTTCTT
Organism: Panax notoginseng; assembly: GCA_016801055.1. Classification (NCBI taxonomy): domain Eukaryota; kingdom Viridiplantae; phylum Streptophyta; class Magnoliopsida; order Apiales; family Araliaceae; genus Panax; species Panax notoginseng. The sequence continues at coordinate 155,541,306 of CM029019.1, read as the reverse complement.
ATGAAATTGTTACCTTTTGTGTCGGGGTTACTATTCACATATACAACACTATTCACGAATACGACACTATTCACAAAAAAATTAATTTTCTTTTTTGTGTCCAAGTTGTCTGTTATGGTTCCTATCTTTGATTGGATGTATGTTTTGAACTTTATTCTTGAATTTTGCTCCACAATTGATTATTATGGAGTATTCTTGAACATGGATAAACTAAATTACGAATCTTTAATCGTGTCCTTTATCTCACTGGATTCGTTCTTTAAAGTATTTTTCATCATCCCCACTCTTAAATGGTGATACTTGATGAATATCTTTGGCATGTAGTGCAAAGATGAATGATTTCATGATGAATATCTTTGACCCGTAGTGCAAAGATGGACAGTTGTTGAGATAAAAATGCTAACTGGTGATACAGGGATAAAATGTATATTGATTGATGTTACAAGGATAAAATATTGATGATGGACTATTAAATTATAGAAGATAGTAGACTTCATTCTCTACTTAACTCTTCTAATGAATTGTTGTTTTCGCTGCAGTTATTGATCTAAAACTTGTTGTCTATTATATTCTATCAGATTTCTCCTTGTTGAGGACTAAGGATAATTTGTTCTACATTATCTTAGTCAAAATATATTTTTTACTTGGCTAGTTGATCTCACCCTTTTCCTTTTTGTTCCATTTTTCTTCTCAGGAGGTGAGAATATAGCGAGAACTAGTCGGGGTGTGGAGTGATGTTTCAATACAGTTGTTTTAGCAGTCCTCACTATTTTGTAAAATAGTGTATGAATAATTGTAATGAGAACTTATTTGAGTTTGGATATTGTCTAGAAGATAATATTTGTATTTAAACTCATAGCTTATGTGTTGTCGTATTTTGCACGACAATTGTAATAATGAATTTATAGTTATTTTCTGCACCATGTATTTGGTGACTCAGAATGAGTTGTGTGGACCTATTTTGGGGGCGTAACAGTTTTCATTTTCTTATCGTTTTCCTTCCTCTAATTGTCACACTTTTAGAGTTAAAATTGAAATGAATACTTCAAAGTTAGAGCAAATGATAGGGGATTGGTTACCGTATATGATATAAGATACATTTCAGCTATGTCGTCTTTGCGGCTTTTTATCGAACAACTGAACTGCAAGTCTACAACCCATAATAGAATAAGATCAATCAAACAACACCTGATCGGCTGATTCAAACAACAAACACAAGTCTAGAGTCTGGCTAAAGCAACCCCAATTCCAGATTACTTAAGTGAAAGAGAAGAACAGAAGAAGAAATATGAACGAACTAAAACACAAAAAACTCACACATACTTTTCGTTATCGTAGATCGTCTTTTGGGAAATCAAAATTTTTTGATTCTGAGTTCGAATCAATAATTTTTCATGTATTTAGCCTCTTTTGTGGGATGATTCAGTCACAAGTCCCAACAAATTTGAAATCTCAAGCCTACAAATCTAAACGAAGAGGCGAGGCAAGATGATAGAGATGAATAGAACCTTTCCACTTCTTTATGATAATAAGAATTAGAGACTAAGAAAATGAGTAGGGTTGATCGAGTAATCGATCGAGCATGGATAAGATGAAAGAGCGTACTCGAACCTTAAAACGAGCGAACAGTGTGTTGCTTACATTCGAGTTCAGTCCTATAACACCCAAAACGAGCTTGGCCAATATTCGACTCGGATTCCTACAGAATCCGAGTCTCGGATCATATTTTCGGGTCGAATATGAGTTGGATACTGAGTAACCCAGACCGTTTTTCACCCCTAGTAACGGGTACCTATTTTTTATGGTGACATGACTTAACTCCCGATAGTCAATGCAAAGTCGCATACTCCCATCTTTCTTCTTTACGAATAGAACATGAGCACCCCAAGGAGGCATATTAGGACGAATGAAACCGATGTCAAACAACTCCTGCAGTTAGGTTTTTAACCCCTGAAGTTTAATAGGAGCCATTCGATATGAGGCTTTGGAAATGGGTTTTGTACCAGGTTCAAGATCAATACAGAACTCGATTTCACACTCTGGGGGTAAGCCAGGAAGTTCATTAGGGAATACATCGGGAAATTTATTAAAAATAAAAATATCATTCAAAGCTGACGTGTTTTTGTTTAAATTCGTGATATGGGCTAAGAAAGCTTGACATCCGTTTTTCAATAAATGAATGACTTTATGGCTTGATATGACAGTGATTGATTTTAGTGGTTTGGTTGCTTGAATTCGCATAATAAGTTGATTAGGAATATGAAAACTAACAACCTTACGAAAATAATCAATTTTTGCATGATGAATAGTTAACCAATCAATCCCTAAAATCACATCAAATGCAAGTATTTTCAAAGAGATAAGGTCGACATGTAATGTGAGGGTGCCGATTTGAATCAAACAAGACTTGTAAATAGTGGATTTAATGAAGGTTTCTGTAAGACCCCAACTTATTAAGGAATAAAATCAAATTTTCTCTAAATATTATTGTGAATAATAAGGGGTTAATTTGATATAATACTTTGGTTATGGGTGAAATGTGCAAATTTTACAAAATAAGCAAGTGGTTATAAAATATTCATTTTGTCGGGGAATATTCGTTTGGTCGTGGAATATTCTTGCTGTCGGGGAATATTCGTACGACGGCGCAGCCTTGTGTGGGCCCCATAACGGAAAGCGATTGGATGAAAAAAACGACAAGTATAAGTTGTTTATTAATAACGGCGTAGTTGTTACCGTTAACACTGTTGAAATACCCGGTGGTTAAAAATACAGTAATAACGCGTGGTTGCACAGTAGCACACGGATTGCACAGTATAGTTGAATTATTGATTCGTACGTAAGAAGGCACTACTCAATAATTGTTACAGTGATTACTGTTCAATATTTTATTTTATTGGTTCAATAATTGCTGCATTGATATTTCATATTATTGTTGTTTCAATAATTGTTACTGCACAGTATTTCCCATTATCAGATCAATAATTCATATTATTTGAATAATATTATTAGATAACATTATTGACAATGTCTAGAAAGTTCTGTCTAAGGAGAGGTTTGGTCATCTAATTGCGCGCCAGTAAGGAGAAATCCTTATTGGAAAGCCCCCTCTTTCCTGGGAACGGCCTGGTTGTCATAAATGTGATTCTGTAATATTATTTGTGAATAATTAATTATTGATTCATATGATAAGGAAATATTTATTTTATGTGGATATAAATGAGGGATATATTTTTTTGGTTAAAAATGAAGGAGTTAATGTTGAGGTTTTTATCCATATTTTTGTCGGAATGGAGGTATTAAAAATCAGGGTTTTTGAGATATTTTACGGGGGTTATAATTTTTAATCCGACCGTTGGATCGTGGTAATTTTTGGATATGTTATACATATATAAGTTGAGTATATGCCCACAAATTTTGAACCGTTAAAAATGAACGTATGATTTATTATGAATTTTACAAGATGACTGGTTCAGAAATTGTTGAATTTTCGGAGTTTATCATTTTGATGGAAAATTCTAGAATTGGTGGGCCCCACTTGTGGTTGGTGAAAAAATGTGCTGAATTATATTTCAAATGTGGTGGGTGGGAATAGTAGCAGGTAAAGCCATCAGGTTGCAGGTCAAACCTACCAAAATTTTCCTATAAATAGAGGGCTAAGTTAGAATTGAAAATCACACCAGAAACAAGTTTTCTCTCTTTCTCTCTCTAGATTATTGAGTGTATTTTGTGAGTATTTAGATACTTTGAGAGTTTCTATTCATCAGAGCAAGTTTCTTTCAGCCTTATACCGGTATTCCGACCAGAAGTACTGATATCTTGAGGTAAGGGATATTATTTTCTTCTTAAATGATATTATTTTCTTCAATATCATTATGCTGAAATATTGATATGAGTTTTTATCAAATTTGGAACTTTTTGTGTCGGGGTTACTATTCACGTATACGGCACTATTCACGTATACGGCACTATTCACGAATACGGCACTATTCACCGAAAAATAAATTTTTTCCTTTTTGTCCAAGATGTCTATTATGGTTACTATCTTTGATTGTATCCATGTTTTGATCTTTATTTTTGAATTCTGCTTCACAATTGATTATTATGAAGTATTATTGATCTTGGATAAACTGTTATACGAATCCCTACTATTTGTCCTTCTGTCTCACTGGATTCGTTTTCTTTAAGATATTTTTCATCATCCTCAGTCCTAAATGATGATATTACTGAATATCTTTGGCCTGTAGTGCAAAGATGTATGATTACTTGATGAATATCTTTGGCCTGTAGTGCAAAGATGAACAGGTGTTGAGATGAACATGACCGACAGGTGATACAAATGAATATCTTTGGCCTGTAGTGCAAAGATGAATATTTGGATAAAGATGATTATTAATTGATGTTACAGGGATAAAATATTGATGATGGACTTTTAAATCTTAGAAGATAGTAGAATTCTTTCTCTACTTGACTCTTCTAATGGTTTGTTGTTTCCGCTGCAGTTGTTGATCTAAAACTTGTTGTCGATTATATTCTATCAGATTTTTCCCTGTTGAAGACTAACGATAATTTGTTTGTATATTATCTTAGTCATAATATTCTTTACTGGGCTAGTTGAGCTCACCCTTTTCCTTTTTGTTCCATTTTTCTTCTCAGGAGGTGAGAACATAGCAGGATCTAGTCGGGGTATGGAGTGATGGTTCTAGAAAGATGTTTTAGCAGTCCTCACTATTTCTGTAAAATAGTGTTTGAATAATTGTAATGAGGACTTATTTGAGTGTGGATATTGTCTAAAAGACAATATTTGTATTTAAACTCACAGTATGTGTTGTCGTATTTTGCACGACAATTGTATTATTGAAGTTGTAGTTTGTTTTCTGTACCATGTATTTGGCGACTCAGAATGGGTGTTGTATACCTATTTTGGGGGCGTCACAGTTGGTATCAGAGCTTAGGGATATGATCCCTGGCTGAGATGTGAGACAAAAACTAGGAGGGGAGAGACGGGGAATTCCTTCGCTAGTATGACCTGACTAAGTTTATTTGGTGTTTATTTGGTCGGTCAGAGTATAGGGATAATATATGACATGACTATTAACCCTTGTTTTATGGCAGTATTTAAGAATGGCAGCTGAGAACGTTAATAATGGAGTAAATCAGACCGTGGAGACACCTTTGATCACCACCCAGGGGAACGTGCAACAGGAAGGCAATATTCCTCCTGTAAACAACGTTACCGAGCAAACGATGAATGATGGAATGTTTAGGAGCTTTTTGCAGTTCATGCAAAATCAGACGAGGGAGACTCGTGTGCAAAATACGGGTGGAAATAATGACAACACGCGGTTTGTCACAGCTAAGCAGTTCAAGGAGTTGGGACCACCAGAATTTAAGGGAAAGCCGGATCCGATCATGGCGGAAACGTGGGTCAAGCAAATTACCAAGATATTCGATGTCTTGGGATGCACGGAGGAGCAGAAGGTTCCATTCGCCACCTTTATGTTCCGCGGTGAGGCAGACTACTGGTGGGAGTCTGTGAAGCGTACCCAGCCTGACGCACTCAATATGTCCTGGGAAACGTTTCAAAAACTGTTCAATGACAAGTACTTTCCTGAAAGTATTCGTCATATGAAGGAGGTGGTTTATCAGACTGGAACAAAACAACATGACGGTGTCCCAGTACGAGGCGAAGTTTGCAGAGTTATCCAGGTTTGCACCTCATTTGGTCGAAAATGAGGAACGAATGACGCGGATGTTTCTGAGAGGTTTAAAACCTGAGATTCGTCAATACCTTATCTCTCATAAATTTTCTCTGTATTCAGACGTTGTTAACAGGGCCAATTATTAGAGAGAGATAATGAGTATACTCAACCGAGGGACCACACCAGGGTCATACCGGTGACAGCAATCATCAGAGCGATGATAACCAATGAGGAGGGAAAAATACGAACAAAGGCGGTAACCACTCGGGTGGTCATCGTGGCCATGATAATAGGAGAGGTGAGTCAAGTGGAAATTTTAGAAAGAGGAGATTCAACAATGACGGGAAGACATCAGCACAGCACCAGCACCAACAACAAATTTTAGGGGAGGAGAACGACCGCCAGTTAGATGTTACAAATGCGGGAAAGAGGGACACATCAGCCCAAACTGTCCACAACAATCCAAGGTGTGTTACAACTGTGGGAAGGAAGGCCACATCGCTCGAGATTGTACTATAGCGAAACCAAGTTCAGCGGGAGTGGTGATTCCAAGGGCTGTCCCGGATAAGGCAAAATCAGCGGTTCCTGGAAGAGCGTTTGTCGTAACTGGCCAAAACGTGAGAAACCCGAACGAGGTGATCACGGGTAAGCTAATCTTGAATTCTTGCGAAGTTTATACTTTACTAGATACCGGTTCTACCCATTCTTTTATCTCTCCTGCTTGTGCTCAACGTTTAAACTTGACTCCGGAGAAATTGGACTTTAACTTATCTGTTGAAACTCCGTTGGGTGAAACCTTCGTTACATCTACAGTTTATAAATCTTGCATGATCCAAGTTGGCACTATCACATTACCTGTTGATCTTATCTCTTTAAAGATACTTGCTTTTGATGTGATTTTAGGAATTGATTGGTTAACCACTCATCATGCTAAAATTGATTGTTTTCGTAAGGTTGTTAGTTTTCATATTCCTAACCAACCTGTCATACGAATTCAAACTACTAAACCACTAAAATCAGTCACTGTCATATCAAGCCACAAAGCTATTCGTTTATTGAAAAACGGATGTCAAGCTTTCTTAGCCCATGTTATGGATTTGAACAAAGACAAGTCAGATTTGAATAATATTTCTATTGTTAGAGAATTTCCCGATGTATTTCCTGAAGAACTTCCTGGTCTACCCCCAGAACGTGAATTGAATTCTTTATTGACCTTGAACCCGGTACAAAGCCCATTTCTAAAACCCCATATCGAATGGCTCCTATTGAACTTCAGGAGTTAAAAGTCCAACTACAGGAGTTGTTGGACATCGGTTTTATTCGTCCTAGTACATCTCCTTGGGGTGCTCCTGTGTTATTCGTAAAGAAGAAAGACGGGAGTATGCGACTTTGTATCGACTATCGAGAATTGAATCATGTCACTATCAAGAATAGGTATCCGCTACCTCGCATTGATGACCTGTTTGACCAGTTGCAAGGAGCACAATTCTTTTCAAAGATCGATCTTCATTCTGGATATCATCAGCTGAAGATTAAAACTGAGGATATTCCAAAGACTGCCTTCAGAACTCGGTACGGGCATTATGAATTCTTAGTAATGTCTTTTGGATTGACTAATGCTCCTGCTGCTTTCATGGATATGATGAATCGTGTATTCAAAGAATATTTAGATCAGTTCGTTGTTGTCTTTATTGATGACATCCTCATCTATTCCAAAAGCCGTGAAGATCATGAGCACCATTTGAAGCTGGTATTGCAAAGGCTTCGTGAAAACAAGCTATATGCCAAACTGAAGAAATGCGAGTTCTGGCTTGAGGAAGTAGCATTCCTTGGGCACGTGGTGTCAAAACATGGAGTATCTGTCGACCCGGCGAAGATTGAAGCCATACAAAGTTGGGAGCAACCGAAGTCGATAACCGAAGTACGTAGCTTTCTGGGCTTAGCTGGTTATTATCGGAGATTTGTGGAAGGATTTTCTCGAATCGCTACTCCGTTAACTCAGCTGACTCGGAAAGATACAAAATTCGTATGGAGTGAGGAATGCGAGAAGAGTTTTCAAGAACTCAAGAGGAGACTCATTTCGGCACCTGTTCTGACAATACCATCTGGTTCGGATGGATTTGTTATCTACAGCGATGCTTCAGGCAAAGGGTTAGGATGTGTTCTCATGCAACATGGGAAAGTCATAGCCTATGCCTCGCGACAACTCAAAGAATATGAGAGGAATTATCCTACTCATGATTTGGAGTTGGCAGCAGTCGTTTTTGCGTTGAAGATCTGGAGACACTACCTGTATGGGGAGAAAGTGGAGATCTATACAGATCATAAAAGCCTCAAATATTTCTTCACCCAAAAGGAACTCAACATGCGGCAACGACGTTGGCTTGAGCTGTTGAAAGATTACGATCATACCATCCAATATCATCCTGGAAAAGCAAACGTAGTAGCTGACGCATTGAGTAGAAGATCATATGCGGGTACGAGTGCAATGTTGTTAACACAAAGGCCCATTTTGTATGACTTGCAAAGGATGGAGATAGAGATGAAGGCTCCAAGTACCCACATGATGATATCAAATATACGAGTAGAACCGACTTTAATCGATAAAGTTAAAGCTGCTCAAGCTACGGACATGGAGCTGATGCGTATGAAGAAGAAAGTGCAAGAAGGTGCTATTCCAGAAGCAAGAATCGATGAAGAAGGAATACTTCGAGTCAACTCCAGACTTTGTGTTCCTAACGATTTTGACTTGAAGCATAGAATAATGATGGAGGCACACAACACACCGTTTGCAATCCATCCTGGGAGTACCAAAATGTATCACGATCTTCGACATACATTTTGGTGGAGCAATATGAAAAGAGAGATCGCGGAGTTTATCTCGAGATGTTTAACTTGTCAACGTGTAAAAGCGGAGCATCAAGTACCAAAAGGTCCATTGCAACCACTTGAGATTCCGAAATGGAAGTGGGAACACATTACTATGGATTTTGTTACGGGTCTTCCCAAGGTTTCTCAAGGCATAGATGCGATTTGGGTTATTGTTGATAGATTAACCAAGTCCGCTCATTTCTTGCCGATACGTGAGACTTATTCCCTTGAACGTCTTGCTAGTATGTACGTGAACGAGATTGTGAGATTGCATGGCATGCCAGTATCCATAGTTTCGGATCGTGACCCAAGATTCACTTCACGATTTTGGGTTAGCTTGCAGAAAGCTATGGGCACGGATTTACGATTCAGTTCGGCATACCATCCTCAAACGGACGGACAATCAGAGAGGACTATTCAAACTCTTGAAGATCTATTAAGACTTTGTGTCCTAGATCTCAAAGGGAGTTGGGATAAGTACCTACCATTGGTGGAATTCTCCTACAACAACAGTTATCAGGCGAGCATAGGTGTGGCTCCATTCGAGGCGTTGTATGGAAGAAAATGTCGTTCTCCAGTATGCTGGGACGAGGTGGGTGAAGCAACATTGTTGGGACCAGAGTTGGTACGCATTACTACAGAGAAGATCCAAACGATTCGACAACGTATACAAACGGCACAGGATCGACAAAAGAGTTATGCGGATCTTCATCGGAAGGACGTGGAATTTAATATTGGGGATCATGTATTGTTACGTGTTGCACCATGGAAGGGAGTTACAAGATTTGGAAAGAGAGGAAAGCTCAATCCAAGATTTGTTGGTCCATTTGAGATTCTTGAGCGAATAGGAAATGTGGCATATAGACTCGCATTACCTCCAAGCATGTCTCGTGTTCATAATGTTTTTCACATATCTATGCTTCGTAAATATGTTAAAGACCCGAACCACATTATTGAGTTAGAACCAGACGAGATAGCTGAAGATTTAACGTACGAGGAGGTACCTGTTAAGATCTTGGATAGGAAAGAGCATGTCCTACGCACGAAGGTTATACCACAAGTTAAGGTTTTGTGGAGAAACCATGCTATTGAAGAAATGACCTGGGAGTTGGAATCAGAAATGAAAGCGAGGTATCCTCACCTTTTTGAAACATCAGGTACGTACGTCAATTTCGAGGACGAAATTTCATAAGGAGGGGAGGTTGTAAGACCCCAACTTATTAATGAATAAAATCAAATTTTCTCTAAATATTATTGTGAATAATAAGGGGTTAATTTGATATAATACTTTGGTTATGGGTGAAATGTGCAAATTTTACAAAATAAGCAAGTGGTTATAAAATATTCATTTTGTCGGGGAATATTCGTTTGGTCGTGGAATATTCTTGCTGTCGGGGAATATTCGTACGACGGCACAGCCTTGTGTGGGCCCCATAACGGAAAGCGATTGGATGAAAAAAACGACAAGTATAAGTTGTTTATTAATAACGGCGTAGTTGTTACCGTTAACACTGTTGAAATACCCGGTGGTTAAAAATACAGTAATAACGCGTGGTTGCACAGTAGCACACGGATTGCACAGTATAGTTAAATTATTGATTCGTACGTAAGAAGGCACTACTCAATAATTGTTACAGTGATTACTGTTCAATATTTTATTTTATTGGTTCAATAATTGCTGCATTGATATTTCATATTATTGTTGTTTCAATAATTGTTACTGCACAGTATTTCCCATTATCAAATCAATAATTCATATTATTTGAATAATATTATTAGATAACATTATTGACAATGTCTAGAAAGTTCTGTCTAAGGAGAGGTTTGGTCATCTAATTGCGCGCCAGTAAGGAGAAATCCTTATTGGAAAGCCCCCTCTTTCCTGGGAACGGCCTGGTTGTCATAAATGTGATTCTGTAATATTATTTGTGAATAATTAATTATTGATTCATATGATAAGGAAATATTTATTTTATGTGGATATAAATGAGGGATATATTTTTTTGGTTAAAAATGAAGGAGTTAATGTTGAGGTTTTTATCCATATTTTTGTCGGAATGGAGGTATTAAAAATCAGGGTTTTTGAGATATTTTACGGGGGTTATAATTTTTAATCCGACCGTTGGATCGTGGTAATTTTTGGATATGTTATACATATATAAGTTGAGTATATGCCCACAAATTTTGAACCGTTAAAAATGAACGTATGATTTATTATGAATTTTACAAGATGACTGGTTCAGAAATTGTTGAATTTTCGGAGTTTATCATTTTGATGGAAAATTCTAGAATTGGTGGGCCCCACTTGTGGTTGGTGAAAAAATGTGCTGAATTATATTTCAAATGTGGTGGGTGGGAATAGTAGCAGGTAAAGCCATCAGGTTGCAGGTCAAACCTACCAAAATTTTCCTATAAATAGAGGGCTAAGTTAGAATTGAAAATCACACCAGAAACAAGTTTTCTCTCTTTCTCTCTCTAGATTATTGAGTGTATTTTGTGAGTATTTAGATACTTTGAGAGTTTCTATTCATCAGAGCAAGTTTCTTTCAGCCTTATACCGGTATTCCGACCAGAAGTACTGATATCTTGAGGTAAGGGATATTATTTTCTTCTTAAATGATATTATTTTCTTCAATATCATTATGCTGAAATATTGATATGAGTTTTTATCAAATTTGGAACTTTTTGTGTCGGGGTTACTATTCACGTATACGGCACTATTCACGTATACGGCACTATTCACGAATACGGCACTATTCACCGAAAAATAAATTTTTTCCTTTTTGTCCAAGATGTCTATTATGGTTATTATCTATCTTTGATTGTATCCATGTTTTGATCTTTATTTTTGAATTCTGCTTCACAATTGATTATTATGAAGTATTATTGATCTTGGATAAACTGTTATACGAATCCCTACTATTTGTCCTTCTGTCTCACTGGATTCGTTTTCTTTAAGATATTTTTCATCATCCTCAGTCCTAAATGATGATATTACTGAATATCTTTGGCCTGTAGTGCAAAGATGTATGATTACTTGATGAATATCTTTGGCCTGTAGTGCAAAGATGAACAGGTGTTGAGATGAACATGACCGACTGATGATACAAATGAATATCTTTGGCCTGTAGTGCAAAGATGAATATTTGGATAAAGATAATTGTTAATTGATGTTACAGGGATAAAATATTGATGATGGACTTTTAAATCTTAGAAGATAGTAGAATTCTTTCTCTACTTGACTCTTCTAATGGTTTGTTGTTTCCGCTGCAGTTGTTGATCTAAAACTTGTTGTCGATTATATTCTATCAGATTTTTCCCTGTTGAAGACTAACGATAATTTGTTTGTATATTATCTTAGTCATAATATTCTTTACTGGGCTAGTTGAGCTCACCCTTTTCCTTTTTGTTCCATTTTTCTTCTCAGGAGGTGAGAACATAGCAGGAACTAGTCGGGGTACGGAGTGATGATTCTAGAAAGATGTTTTAGCAGTCCTCACTATTTCTGTAAAATAGTGTTTGAATAATTGTAACGAGGACTTATTTGAGTGTGGATATTGTCTAAAAGACAATATTTGTATTTAAACTCACAGTATGTGTTGTCGTATTTTGCACGACAATTGTATTATTGAAGTTGTAGTTTGTTTTCTGTACCATGTATTTGGCGACTCAGAATGGGTGTTGTATACCTATTTTGGGGGCGTCACAGTTTCTCCCAACGGAGTTTCAGGAGATAAGTCCAAGTCTAATTTCTCTAGAGTCAAATTTAAACATTGAGCGCAAGTAGGTGAACTAAAAGAATGGATAGAACCGGTATCAAATAAGGTATAGACTTCGCAAGAGTTTATGATTAGCTTACCCATGATAAATTCATTTGGGTTCCTCATTTTTTGGGAGGTCATGACAAACGTTTTCTTTTGAACTACTGGCTTTGACTTATCTGGGACGGCCTTTGGTGTCTCCATCCCAGCTGGACTTGTCTTCACTACACGACAAAATCGAGCTAGGTGACCTTCTCTTTCGTAATTGTAACACGCTTTGGGTTGCTACGTACAATTTGAACTGATGTGTCCCTCCCCTCCGCATTTGTAGCATACAACCGGTGGTCGTTCTCCTTCCTTGAAAACGGGTGTTGGTGCTACTATCTTTCCATCATTATTGAACCTTATCTTCTTAAAATTTCCACTTCTATTATCTTGGCCTGGATTACCACCGAAGTGGTTACCATTCTGGCATGTTGATTTCCTCCACGTTTGTTGTCACCGCTTCGATGACTGCTACCACTGGTATTATCGTTTTGCCGGCTGCTATCTCTTGGTTGGATTGACTAATTATCGCGTTCCAATAACTGAGCCCTATTCGTAACATCTGGATACAAGCAAAGTTTATGAGAAATAAGGTATTGACATATTTCGGGTTTCAAACCTCACAGAAATATTCGCGTCATACACTCCTCATTATCTACCAAATGGGATGCAAACCGGTATAACTCAGCAAACTTAGCCTCGTACTGCGATACAATCATATTATTTTGCTCCAGCTTGATGAATTCTATTTCTTTCATGTGACGAATACTTTCAGGAAAGTACTTGTCGTTGAACAATTCTTGGAACTTCTCCCAAGACATCTTCAGTGCGGCATGCTGAGTACGTTTTATAGATTCCCACCAATGATCTACCTCTCCTCGCAACATGAAGGTGGCAAAGGGAACCTTTTGCTCCTCGAAGCATCCCAAGACATCAAATATCTTGGTGATCTTCTTAGTCCATATCTCTGCCTTAAGTGGTTATGGCTTTCCCAAAAACTTCGGTGGTCCCAACTCGTTGAATTTCTTAGTGGTGACCATCCGAGAGTTGCCAGTGTTTTCACTTGTATTTTGAACACGAGTTTCTCTCGCCTGATGTTGCATGAATTGTAGAAAGCTCCTAAACACCCCGTCGTTCATCATTTGGTCGGTGTTGTTGTTTATATGAGGGTTATTACCTTCCTGATGCACATTATCCTGGTTATTGATCGTCGGTGACTCAACTGTCTCATGTGCTCCATTGCTTATCTCAACATTTTTACAAGACATTTTCATACACTGCCATAAAACAAGGGTTAATTGACATGCCACATATTATCCCTATATTCTGACCGACCAATTAAATAACAAATAAGCTTTAGGTAGGTCATACTAGCGAAGGATTTACCCGTCTTTCCCCTCCTAGTTCTAGCCTCAAATCTTAGTCAGGGATCATATCCCTAAGCTTTGATAATAATTGTGATGCCCCCAAAATAGGTATACACAACCCATTCTGATTTTGCCAAATACATGGTACAAAATTCAAATACAAACTTCATTTATACAATACGACAAAAACGTAGCTGAGAGGTTTAACACGGATATTGTCTCGTAGACAATATCTAAACTCAAATGGAGTCCTCATTATAATTATTATCACACTATTTCATAGAATAGTGAGGACTACTATAGCCACCATCTCGGACCATCACTCCGTTCCCCGACTAGTCCCAGCTATATTCTCATTTCTTGATGAGAACAATGAAAGCAAAGGGTGAGCTCAACTAGCCCTGTAACACCCCCTTCCTAAAAAGGAAAGGGAGGTCACGTGCAAAGTACAACAAACCTCAAAATAAGTAAACAGACACTAATAACTGCAAAATATTAATAATGATATCCATCAATGAAGTACTAATTATAATTCTCCAACTAGAGTCAAAATAATAAAAATCATAAATCAAAACAACCTAGATGGTCAAAGGTAACACTCTCATCACACTAGCCCTGAATCACCCCTGCAAGCCTGCCAGAAGAAAAATACAGCATGAGCCAATTGCCCAGTACAGATACAGATATACAAAAGATATACAACTGATATAATAAAATAATTGAGACAAAATATTGAACAAAGCCTCAAGTGTAAATACTGACGAAAATATAATCTCCAAAGATCTGAACGAAATATATCTGAATCAACAGAATTGACAAAACCAATAGAAGAATAAAGAAATAACGAACTAAAGTAATTAACTCATTGAATTGAACTGAACAGAAACAAACAAAACTAATACAATGAAATAATAGGCTGAATCAAATAGTTGAAGTTTATTTCATACCGAGTGAGCTCAGAAATACATCTTGCCACCCAGGTAAGTCAAAATAATGCCACACAAGCAAATCAAATGATGCCACACAGGCAATCAAAATAATGCCACACAGACAAATCAAATGATGCCACACAGGCAAGTCAAAATAATGCCACATAGGCACTCACATATTCGACCGCGAATCCAAATATATGAAAATCGGATAGGTGTGTTTGGCACAACATCACCAATCCGCAGAACAGAAAACTAGGGTTAACCCATACGCCTCCCACAACAAAACACCAAATGGCCCACTTCCTCCGGAGCCCAAATGGAGATGCCGTGGACTAATCACACCGTCACGGAGAATGTCATGCCTCTCGTGCCAAGACGACATGCCTATGGTACCCCCACAGGTGGTTATAGCTCAGGTATACCCTACGGTATATTCTAACAAAATACCATGTCACAACACATGCGACATAATACCATTAAAAAGGGTTCTATATGTACATGTTGAACTAAATCAAATTCTAGTCACAAGGTTTCAAAAAGAAGGTAGCAACATGTACCGCTCTACAATTATCAAAATAAATATTATACATGATAACCTGATTAAAAGAGTACAAGTACGAGTCCAATGTGTCAACTCCAAAATGAAACAAATATATCAATTTCACAAGAAACAATTATGTGAAATAATAACAGAAATTCAAAACGAGGAACAAAATGAACAATTCAAATTTAACAAAAATATCGCTGAAAGAATACGGAATCCGTACCTGAGTTAAGCAATGTCATACCCAAAATTATAATCCAAATATAACTCGTTAAATTCCTTCTGTCTGAACTAATTAAACAAAATAATAAATAAGTATAATTAGTGAATTATTATTATTACCCAAAATATATTCCAAAAATAACTTGTTAAATTCTCTCCATCCGATCTAATAAAATAAAAATAATACAATTATAAGTTACTTACTAATTACAATTAATTTCCCCAACTACATCAAACTACAATACAAACTCAAATTATAATATATTTATCTTTTAATGATTACCTCTCGTTTTATTTAGAAATCAAGTATTACTGTAATACCACTTTAAAAATTTGCATGCATATCTACAATATAGCTTATTCAAATTAGTACTTCATGAAAAACAATTTGAACAGGCGAATGAATAATTTTTTAATAAATAAATTTTATATTATCTATGATTGCATTAATATATATTAATTGCTATGCCAATCCCTTTCCATACAGCTTATCGATGCTCTTCAGAAAGAATGAACACATGATTTCTTAACATCATTATATATAAAAAAAACAAATAACAAATAAATGGTACATACCTAATTAATGTTATCTTGAATTTTCCATCACTTCCTATTCTCCCATGAATGGACCAAGAAGTTCTAATGGCGGCTCCCTTTAATCTCCTCCTCTGTTTCTGTTTACAAAATAACCCTATATATATATATATATATATATATATATATATATATATATATATATATATATATATATATATATATATATATATAAGTTTGAAAACTGACTCTTATCTTTCAAAATATTATTATTAGTATTTAAATAATATTATTATCCTATGTCCTAATTTAAAACCAAATTTCAAATTTCAAATTTCAAAATTTTTTTTCTATCATAATCAGAAAAGTATTTTACTTCTATTATAATTAATTTTTTTTATTAATTAATATTTTTTTAGTTTAATAATTATATTCCTCAATTAAGCCCACATAATAATATTGAGACCCAAATAAATTTTAAGGCCTAAATTAATGTAAATAAATACAATTTGATCCAAACATAAGAAAAGTCCAATTAAAATATTTAAAATCCAAAATTAAATTTTATTTATTATTATTTTTTCTGGGTATTACATTGCATACCCCTTAAAAAGAATTCCGTCCTCGGAATTCAAAAAAATGGAACGTATCTAATTTTTAAAGAGATGCAGATACTCCGCTCGAATAGACTCCTCAATATACGAATGTTTTCCTCAAAATTTTAACAAATGGGATTGTCTTCCTCCTCTTAACCCGCTCTTGACAACTTCACCCTTTAAATATACAAATAACTCAATATAGGAGCTACCAAAACTCTAATGGACTCCTCATTTTTAATTTAATCCATTACTTAATTATCTACTAAAACAATTTAACTTTCCAAACAAAACAAGGAAGAAAATCAAGAAAAATAGTCGCTTACCTTTTCTAATTTAAATACAATTGTATAAAATAAAAATTAATTAATATTTAATTATTAAAAAAAATGGGTTATTACATATTTCACCCCTTAAAAATAATTCCATCCTCGGAATTCAAATAAGCTATAAAAAAATAAAAATAAATTAGTTACGACGTAGCGCCGCCATTTGTAACGATCAACGCGGATAAGTCATCGGTCCACGCAATTATCCATGTATTTGTAAAAGATTCGTCAGCTACTGTGTCAAACCTTGGTAAGGTTCTTCGCGTTAAATCACATGATCCACTGTTGGTGCGAGTCCCCCGTTAATATCTTTGAGTTTCATTCTTAAAAACGTACGTACTCTTCGGAACATAATTCTAAATCACAAAAAGAAATTTCTTCATCTAAATACGATTAAAATACCCAAAATATTTAAAATTATATTTAATTCGCAAAATGTTTATGTTCTACACATGACAAAGATTTAACAAATTATTTTTATTTAATTTTACATAAATTCATGCAAAACTCTAATGGCATCAAACAAACAAAACAACTTAAATTATATCACCGACTCTCACTAAGTCCACAAGAGTTTCAAAATATCATAACCTCAAATTAAACTAGTTCTCAAATATTATTATACCAAAAATATACTACAAAGATCCCTTCATCACCATACCAAACTCCAAATCATATATCATACTATCTGAATAAGCAAACTATCGCTTTCAAAATCTCTTAAAATATATTGGATTCATCACTTATTATATATATCTAATCATTCAATGAATCAATCATTCTCTTAATGCAAGTCTTAGCTCAACAAATTAATTCCAAGATCTCTTCATACTATCACTCAAAATTTCATATAAGATAACTCTAATATTCTACTAGGAAATAATCGCAAAATTCATTTACTCCAAAATATTAATCTAATTACCTCGAATCTCTACAACAACTCAAAATTACAAGAGATCCTCTGTACTTGATAGTTTTCACTTTATCATATTATCCCACCGATTCATATACCTCAAATTATTCACAACTTAACAAAAATCAAAATCAAACCCAAATCAAATCCTTAATTTAACGATCATAATAATTGTCACACAAAAAAAACAACTCTAAAAAAATAATTTTCCTAAATCAAATACTTGTCGATACAAATACTCACATCATAATCACATCTAATATAAGATCACTTCTTATTTGTATAAAATATAACTTTATTCACCTCAATGATTAAATCATAATTCTTAACTAATATCATTACTCAATTACCTTAATAAATTATTCCACTTTCCACAAATCGGAAAAAAAAATCGACAGTTGGTCAAAATAGGGATCAACCAAACAAAGGACAAACTTGAATCAAACTCCTATGTCTACCTAATAGTTTACCCATAACTCACAGGTCAAACCTAAATAGGTTTTTTACAAGAAAGAACCTGGCTCTGATACCATCTCTGTAACACCCCCTTCCCGAAAAGGAAAGGGAGGTCACGTGCAAAGCATAATAAACCTCAAAATAAGTAAACAGAGCACTAATAACTGCAAAATATTAATAATGATATCCATCAATGAAGTATTAATTATAATTCTCCAACTAGAGTCAAAATAATAAAAACTAAAAATCGAAACAACCTAGATAGTCAAAGGTAACACACTCATCACACTAGCCCTGAATCACCCCTGCAAACCTGCCAGAAGAAAAACACAGCATGAACCAATTGCCCAGCACGAATACAGATATACAAAAGATATACAACTGATATAAGAAAATAACTGAGACACAATATTGAACAAAGCCTCTAGTGTAAATACTGACGAAAATATAATCTCCAAAGATCTGAACGGAATATATCTGAATCAACAGAATTGACAAAACCAATAGAAGAATAAAGAAATAACGAACTAAAGTAATTAACTCAATGAATTGAACTGAACAGAAACAAACAAAACTAATACAATGAAATAATAGGCTGAATCAAATGGTTGAGTTTTATTTCATACCGAGTGAGCTTAGAAATATACCTTGCCACCCAGGCAAGTCAAAATAATGCCACACAGGCAAATCAAATGATGCCACACAGGCAATCAAAATAATACCACACATGCAAATCAAATGATGCCACACAGACAAGTCAAAATAATGCCACACAAGCACTCACACATTGGACCGTGAATCCAAATATATGCGAATCAGATAGGTGTGTTTGGCACAACATCACTAATTCACTGAACAGAAAACTAGGGTTAACCCATACGCCTCCCACAACAAAATACCAAATGGTCCACTTCCTCCGGAGCCCAAACGGAGACGCCGTGGACTAATCACATCGCCACGGAGAGTTGTATGCCTCTCGTGCCAAGACGACATGCCTGTGGTACCCCCACATGTGGTTATAGCTCAGGTATACCCTACGGTATATTCTAACAAAATATCATGTCACAACACATGCGACATAATACCAACAAAAAGAGTTCTATATGTACATGTTGAACCAAATCAAATTCTAATCACAAGATTTCAAAAAGAAGGTTGCAACATATACCGCTCTACAATTATCAAAATAAATACTATACATGATAACCTGATTCAAAGTGTACAAGTGCAAGTCCAATATGTCAACTCCAAAATGAAACAAATATATCAATTTTACAAGAAACAATTATGTAAAATAATAACAGAAATTCGAAACGAGGAACAAAACGAACAATTCAAATTTAACAAAAGTATCGCTCAAAGAGTACGGAATCCGTACCTGAGTTAAACAACGTCATACCCAAAATTATAATCCGAATATAACTCGTTAAATTCCTTCTGTCCGAACTAATTAAACAAAATAATAAATAAGTATAATTAGTGAATTATTATTATTACCCAAAATATATTCCAAAAATAACTTGTTAAATTCTCTCCGTCCTTTCTAATAAAATAAAAATAACATAATTATAAGTTACTTACTAATTACAATTAATTTCCCCAACTACATCAAACTACAATACAAACTCAAATTATAATATATTAATCTTTTAAAGATTACCTCTCGTTTTATTTAGAAATCAAGTATTACTGTAATACCACTTTAAAAATTTGCATGCATATCTACAATATAGCTTATTCAAATTAGTACTTCATGAAAAAAACTTTGAATAGGCGAATGAATAATTTTTTAATAAATAAATTTTATATTATCTATGATTGCATTAATATATATTAATTGCTATGCCAATCCTTTTCCATACAGCTTATCGATGCTCTTCAGAAAGAATGAACACATGATTTCTTAACATCATTATATAAAAAAAATAAATAACAAATAAATGGTACATACCTAATTAATGTTATCTTGAATTTTTCGTCACTTCCTATTCTCCTATGAATGGACCAAGAAGTTCTTGAATGGCGTCTCCTTTTAATCTCCTCCTCTGTTTCTGTTTACAAAATAACCCTACTTATCTTATATATATATATATATATATATATATATATATATATATATATATATATATATATATATATATATATTAGTTTGAAAACCGACTCTTATCTTTCAAAATATTATTATTATTATTATTTAAATAATATTATTATCCTATGTCCTAATTTAAAACCAAATTTCAAATTTCAAATATTTTTTTTCTATCATAATCAGAAAAGTATTTTACTTCTACTATAATTATTTTTTTAGTTTAATAATTATATTCCTCTATTAAGCCCACATAATAATATTGAGACCCAAATAAATTTTAAGGCCTAAATTAATGTAAATAAATACAATTTGATCCAAACATAAGAAAAACCCAATTAAAATATTTAAAATCCGAAATTAAATTTAATTTATTATTTTTTTTCTGAGTATTACAAGCCCAGTAAAGAATATTATGACTAAGATAATACAAAATAAATTATCGTTAGTATTTAACAGTGTTAAACTGATAGAATACAATTGACAACAAGTTTAACTACAACGGAACAAATAATCCATTAGAAGAGTCAAGTAGGACAAGATATCTACTATCTTCTATGATTTAAAAGTTTATCATCAATATTTTATCGCTGTAACACATCACAATAAATAATCCATATCACTGAATTATCCATGCACTACGGGCCAATGATATTCATTAGTATCGCATCCACAAATTATTCATGCACTACAGGCCAAGGATATTTGTTATTATCACCATTGGTCATGATCATGCCAACAACTGTCCATCAATGAACTACTGGCCAATGAGGACTTTTAGCACATCATTTATAACATTACAGGTCATGATTATACCGATACATAATTCATGGTCATAATCATACCAATCAATAGTCTATCTATGCACTACAGGCCAAATATGACACTCATCACAATATAAGCATGAAGATGATGAAAATGATATAAGAATTCAATCAAACGAGATCAAGGATAAATATTAAATATTTATAATTCAATTTATCCAGAGTTTAAGAATGTCCAAATTGTCAACATGATAACTAATTTATGGAGTAAAATTCAAGAATAATATTCATGTAAAAATAATTCGGACAGAAAAGAAATTAATTTTTCTCATGGATACTACCCGGGTGAATACTACCCGAGTGAATAGTACCACATGAATAGTACTTCATGAATAGTATCTCGTGGATAGTACCCCGACATGAAAAGATTAAAATTTAACAAGAATGTTAAGAAAAATATCATTGTGAAACGATACTAGATGAAGCGCAAATTTCAACGATATTCTACTAATTTTAAGGAGTATGGAAGCAATACTTACCACAACAAGTTTAATTTTAGGAAATATGAAATGAAATAATATCCCTTACATAATATGCAGTATGAAAGAAAATAATATTTTTTACGAGTATTGCAATAAAATAATATCATTTACCTTAGTAGAAATTGGATTTGACTGGAATATCAGATATTATTCTGAGTAAATCTTGCACAAAAAGCTACACTCAAAGTATCCTTATATTCAAGAGAAATACTCACAATACTATAGAATAAGAATTTCTGATATTGAAGGTATGTTTAGGAAGGAGGGTTACCCACTATTTATAGTGAAACGGAGGGGGAAAAGTTAAATAACCATGTGCCTAATTTTTTTTTTGCTGCCTAACTTTTTCATTCAATGACCAACCTCCCCATTATCAATAGATGGAGCCCACCATTTGGAGAAAAATTGCTTTGCAGGAGATTCTATTATGCCCACTAACTTAGAAAATAATCTTTATAGGCAAAATTCTCTACCAACCATCACTTTGGAAAAAGAATACGCAGAGGAGAATTCAAAATGTGCATGGAAGGTTCAAAACCAAAATGATAACTATAGACACTCGAAATTTTGCATTCCTGTTACAAACCTTGCAGGAGGGTAAAATCGCCTTTCAGAGATAACCCTGGAAGTCAAATCAGCTCAATTCTGGAGATAACCTCGGGATGTCAAACACACCTCAGAAGCAACCCTGATGACATTCAGTACCTACATCAGCCCAATCTCAGAGATAACCCTGAGCAACGACTGCTAAATTTGTCCAGAGCCAGAGATAACCCTGGGGAGGGGCAAAGTCATTATTTTCCACCTCGATTCCATATTCACACTGTCTCAACATCATTTCATACCACATTCTACACAGAAGTGTCCCACATGAACCATAGCTCAAATCCTGAGTGACTACTACGCAAGACAGTACACCGGATATAATTTGAAGACTTAAAGATATGGTCATGGACCCATCTTCTCGGCTTTTTAGAACCTCTTATCCCATGTCATTGTGTAGCTCTCGATAATAGCATTCTGAAAAGGTATTATACGCCTCAATCGGATGCCCGGATTGAAAGTTATGAAGGTTCGAGCGGACAACGTGTTGTATGCATGCACGCACTTTGAGACGACAGGGCCCACGGAGCCCGGGGCACCCCGAGTAGCGGCAGGTACATCTGCGGCTCCCCCCTCTATAAATAGAGGGCTTGCGGTGGCCATTTGAAGAAGAGAAAAAGGCGAGAAAACCCTGTCCATTTTGCTCTGTACGCACTTTAAACTGAGTGCTTTCTTTTTACAAACACCTGTGAGCTTGTGCTTTGCTATATTTTACCGGTGAAAACCGAGTATTCATTCATTTAAAGCTATCTGAAGTCTTCTTGGCAGTCCATTGTAAGACATCTCATATTTCTTTTAGCCTTTCTCCACTTCCATCACACCTACTTATTCACATTGAGAGTCGTGTTGAGTGTGTTTGCCCAAATTGTCGATCCGTGGCTTTTATTGCTATTATATATATATATATATATATATATATATATATCGAATTCAACTCAAATGAGCTTGGATATACACATCCGGTGCGTTTACCGCTTTTATATATATACTATTATCGAATTCGATTCGATTGAGCCTAGGTGTGATATCCGGTGCGTTTACTGCTTATATATATATATATATATATATATATATATATATATATATATATATATATATATATATATATATATATATATATATATATATATATAAAATGAGGAACAGGTCCGGACTCCCGGACCTGATTAAAATACGAACCCTACTTTTTTATTTTATTTTTTGTTTTTTTTAAAAAACAACCAAAAAAAAGTTTAATATTTTATGGAACTGAAATTTTTACATAATACAGTATTTTGAGTGTGATTTGGATACATATAACAAAATATGTATGTACAGACTGTACACACACACACATATATATATATATATATATATATATATATATATATATATATATATATATATATATATATATATATATATATATGTGAAGACCCCAAATTTGGGTCTCAAACACCCCGAATCTGGTACACTATTTCTATAACTATTGCGGAGGATATAAACATAAGTTGTTTATACATTAAACTTTACACATTATCCCCAAGGTCGAGAACCTTCACTTAATACACAATTCATAACCTAATTGACATACAATGTCATTATCATACAATACTATTACAAATTTAGCTGCACATATAATCCAAAGCTGGACTTGTCTTTGACTTTTTCTGTATCCGACGCATTCGTTCTAATCTGCAATGTTTATCATGATATAGCAAGGGTGAGCAACAAGTTTGCCCAGTAAGTTTAAGTTCAATATAAAGGATATATCATGATTGAAAAGAATTGAAAAAAAGCTGGCTAACGTTCAACAATATAATAATTGTGAAGTAGCATGAACAAATTTTCATGGCTGAATGAACAATGAACATTAATAAATCAACTAGACCAAATGGTAATGAAGGTGATCAGCCTTACATACTTGATGAACATATGCAATATGCACAAAGTGCGATTCAATAATTCATAGACATGGTATAATTAATAATGATTAACCACAACCATATTTTATAATATCAACTCGAGGTCGAGTCAGAGAGAACTTGCACAATAAGTGAGTATAAGAAACTTGCCTGAATCACTGATTACAGCTACGCAGTTTATATAGCTTTGTCTGAAGACCTAATATTGATAATACCGATCCCCTCATTAGAATAATATCATCACAGTATAATACTATTATATACAGTTATAAAATAACCTAAACACATTAACACATAATCTTATCAGTCTATAAAACATATAAGACCTAACCTCAAGTCAAACTTTTACATTCTGAATCGAGTTCGGTACTATTCCGACATCCCAACAGCTTAGTCGGACAATTATCAAGCCTAATATCACTAAAACTCTACGTAACACTTAAATATTATCTTAGATAATTTATTATTCAGTCAAAATATTTTTTAAAGACTCATAATAATTTTTAAATAATTATTATCATTTATCATGATTTTTCAATCATTAATATCCTAATTATCTGATTTAAATACCACAATATTCTATTATCATTAATATTTATTTAATATCAGATATTAATGAAATACACAACATAATGTTATAAATAATTTATAATATCTCAAAGTATTTTTAATACCTTAATATCACATTTAATTAATTTTTAAACATTTAAATCCATCATCAAATAACTGCCATTAATATTAAAATATTAATGTATTTATTAACAAATATCAAAAGTTATATTTGGTAACTTAAAATATTTTTATAATCCTTAAATCATTTTTATATGATTTTTAAAGCATTAAAACTAATTTTCCATAATGTACTTAATATATTTATTAAATAAATCAATTACCATTAATATTAATTTATTAATGAAATTCATCACAAAATATTAAAAGTTATTAAAAATAACTTAAAATATTTTCTTATACCATAATGTATTTTCCAAGTATTAAAATCATTTTTAAATAATTTATTTAATATTATAATTAAATAAATTAAATACCATTAATATTCCAAAAATATTAAATATTAATGAAATATATTCAAAATTATTAAAAACCCATTTTTAGAATTTAAAATAATTTTTAGGAATTTATTATGAATTTTTAATAATTAAAAACTATTTTTCTCTATTTATTTAACAAAATAATTAATTTCATAAATAAAGTGTCACTAAAGGGCCCTATAGTGAAAAAACTATCGCTATAGGTGTTCTTGAGTGTTCTTGAACATTCATAGGCAGATAACAGGTTGTCTAGTTTGACCCTTATTTGATCTATGATCTTGTTGTTTTCTGGCAGCTAATGGTGTTAGATATCTAGTATTCATGTAATACTCCAACTACAAACTAGTTTCAGGTCCATACAATAACACATCAGTGATATATATAAGCCTCACAAATCTTGTCAGACACTGTTCTTCAATTTTTGGGTTTTCCAGAAATGAAGAGCAGTTCGAGGGGTTACTTTCGAGCCTTTGAATCTTTGATTTCCAGGCTTTTTTTATGTGATGTAAAGGTTCAATCCTGTAGCATACATGTCAAGGAACAATTCTATATCATCAGATCATCCTAACAACATCACATGCATAAAATTTGGCATGGTCAAACCATGTCAGAAAACTGGTTCTTGAATTTTCTGGGTTTTCCAGAAATGTTCATAAGGCTGGTGGTCAACCCTTGTTTGACCACCCACAACTTTGATTCTGTTAAGCATCTAAGTGTTATAGAGGCATGGATGTGTAGTCCATATGTCAGTCTACAATACCAATACACAAACTTGGCATAGTCACTTAGCAGTTGCTAGATCAAAGACCATAAAAATGTTGTCAGAAGCTTCTTGGGAAATCTGGGTTGCCCAGAATTGCTGGGTCATGGTCGGTCAACTGACTTTGACCATCAATAACTTGTAATCTGGACATGGTATGACCATGATTTCAGTTCCAGATTACAGTCCACATGGCATACTACAAGTTTATAACTTAAAACACAACAAATCATTAACACACAAAGATCTAGAGGCCCTGACATAGGCTGTCAGGTCTTAAAATTAAGGTTCTAAGTCAGTTTTTAAAAACTTATTTTCGTACATCTAGATGTTATGGATCTATGATATAACAACCCAGATCACTCAATAACATCCTTAAACTTAACTTAAAACAACGAATCATAACATCTAACATAAATTACAAGATTTAGAAATTTTAGAGTTTATACCTCTTGAATGCACAAATTTTAATTCTGATCTTTGGTTGCTGATCAAGGTTAGCTGAGACATGATATTGGCTTAACATAGAACTCACTTTCACTCTCATTTTCGAGATTTGTAGAGAGAGAAGGTCTTGGATAATATGAAAAGTAAAGTAAGTATTTTCTTACTTTAATTCCTAACTCTTTGATTTCCATGGCCACAAATGATGTTATGCGGCCTTATTGACTGAGTTGTGGTGAATTGGGACACTTGTCAAGCCTCCTTGGTAAATCACCACACATTTTGGCAAGATTTGTACACTTTCTTATAAAAAAAAATGCAAAAAGGGCACTTTAGTAAAAGCTTACACTTTTAATGGCAATCTAGTCATTTGACCTAACCCTTAGGGTTTGACCCTTAGGGTTTAACCCTAAGGTTTTGAAAAATTTAATTTTTTAGGATTTAAAAATTAAGGCTTAAAATAGAAAATTAAGATTTCTAAATTAGAAAATAATATTTCCTAATTATATTCAAGCTTGCTAATTAGGATTAAGGTTTCCTAATTAACATTAAACTTTTTAATATTAACAATTAAGGTTTTCAAATTCCTGATTAGGGTTTCAAATCCCCGGAACTAAAATTAGGGTTTCCAGAGCCGATATTAGGGTTACTAACAAATCGTTAGGGTTTTCTAACTGAACGTCGATGTTCTTAATATATCCTTAGGGTTTGTCACTGATATAATTTATCTGATCAACCCTTGACCCTTAACCACAAATTGTACACATAATATCACTGTATATAAAACACATACACTTATACACTTAACCCTAATAATTCTCCACAAAAATTTTAAATTCTAAAAAATCCTTCTCATAAATGTCAAATCGATACACTTATTTTATATCTAGGTCTATTATTTAACCATAATTCAATCTTTTAAGATTTGATTAAATTGTCTAAATTCTCGAGTTGTCACATTCACCCCTTCTTCTAAGAATTTCGTCCCAGAAATTTACCTTACACCTTTCATACTCATCACCACATGCTACCTAAAACATCACTCACAAGAGTTAAAATTTTCAAATTATACTGAGGAGTCATATAGACTACGAACTTTCATTTTTGAAAAGGTTATACAAAAATTTATCTGCAAATTGCTAAAGGTGTGACACATGAAACTATATAATATAATATTATAAAAATAAACTAGTATGGGATTTGTGTGTAGCCAAACGTGGCCTTGTGGCTTTTGGCCTAACAGAACTGACGCAGACGTATTATTTTATAACTGAAGTTTACGTGGGTTAGTGGTAGGCCAGTTTATTTTCTACGCATTCTATTTCTTTGCCTAAGGCTAACTAGATAACAGAGAATTAGAGAGACCTTGGAAGAAAAGAGAAAAAAACACACAGTGATATTGAGAGTTGGAGAAGAAGGGTTTGGAAAAGGATTGCTATCAACTTTGCTATCATACAATCAAAGGATTTAGGTATAATTTACCCCTAATTCTAATTCTCAGTCTTGTAATTTTCTATTCTCTAAGATTGGGTTTTATTGAATTGTTGTACAAGATGTTGATTATATATATATATACTTGATAAATTGGTTGGTTATCATCTGTAATTGTATATTAGTTATCAAATTCGTGTAAATTGGTGTGTTGGAAGAAAAAAAATAGATGACAGTGTTTATACATAAAAATTGGCTTGTAAAAGTATCAATTTTAGCGGTCAATTTGTATGTTAATCTGTAAATTGAGTCTTGATTATGCTAGTCCATTAAGCAACGAAGATAACGTAGTTTGAATGAAGTAATTTGGACAAGAATTGTGATCACAATGATGATTTCTATGAAGAATGTCAAAAAAAAATGGAGTTTTGTATGAAAATATGAAA
This sequence comes from Panax notoginseng, assembly GCA_016801055.1. NCBI lineage: Eukaryota > Viridiplantae > Streptophyta > Magnoliopsida > Apiales > Araliaceae > Panax > Panax notoginseng. The sequence continues at coordinate 155,513,005 of CM029019.1, read as the reverse complement.
TTCAAGGAATTAAATTAGTTAAAGTGGTTGTTAAATTGTTCTAAGTGGTTGAATATGTTAGCAATCATGTTTGTGATAGTTCTATACCAATTGTTTATGTTAATATTACTGTTTTGTAGGTGAAATTCGTGTTTGTTGGGCTAAAAATGGAACATTGTTGCTGCGTTTCTGGTTCTGTCTGTGCACCAGCGCAGCTATGCTGGTGCCAAGGCCAGAAATGGGGCAGCTGCGCCGGTCCCAGGCTTATGTATAGCGTTGCTTCGTCATACACTGATCTGAGGCAGTGGTTTCTGCTGCTGCTGCAGACCTTGGATACCACTATAACTTAGTTTAATGATGTGCTAATGTAACAAGCATGTAATGAGGAGGCTAAAACAGAACCGTGTCATGTCATTGATAATTTTAAAGTTGTAAAAGGATATATAAGTTATGAATGTGATATGTTAGGACTTAGTGTACACATTGAAGGGTAAATAAGTGTTGTGACGTTAACACTTAGAATTTTTGATATTTATATAGTGGCATAAGACTTGTACTAAATTAACAAGTTTAGCTAGAAATGAGTGTTATTTTGGAAATGGATGTTAACATGTCTAATAGATATTGTGATTCCACTAAAATGTGTAGGCGAACGTGAGTTGTAAACTCTAGCTTACGCGCGAGGCAAGTTTCTAAACCTTATCTTTTTACATTGAGCAAGTTTCTTATGCAAAACTTTTATTGAGCAAACTTTCTAACTTCATTCTTTTATTAATGAATGCAAGTTCCTAAACTTTTATTGAGCAAGACTATTGATTCTATCCTTATGTACGATTGAATAAGCTCTTGTAACCTAATTCGTTACATCGAATGAGTTTCACATTTTCATTTCTTGTTATTATTATTCAAAACGTATATTTTTCTAATACATTGATTCAAAGGAGACTGTTTTAATTCTTTGAATATACTACTTTGCATGTGTATCATATTTATTCAATTATATATTGTTAATATCCGATCTTTGACTTCGACAACTTTGTTCAGTTATACATTCTTGTATTAAACTTTCAGGTAGTAAGCAAACTCTTATTGATTAAATTTATCTATAATTGAACAGTGTTCTAAAATTCTAGAAACACTGATAAGCTAGTTCCAAACTAAACTTTCTTTAGTGCGGAAGTTTTAAATCCAAACTGAGACAAACAACCCTAACATAGGGGATTTTGTACGTGTTAACGTTTAGATGTTTGTGCACAATACATGGTACAAAGGGCTGATCCCCCTAAGTAAGTTAAGAAGGGTCTGTATAGTCTAAATGTCTGTTAAGGTTGGGGTAGTAATACCTAATCACCAGGGACATAGTTCGTGGTGTTAAGACCCTCAGATATTAAAGTTCGAACTTGTTTTCTATTTTTGATTCGTAAAACAAGTTCATTATTTTTCAGCATTCGTTGTTCATTCTCATATGGTTAGTATTACTACTCTTTATATCAGTGAGCAATTGTTTGCTTACTCTTACAATTAACAATGCAGCTAAAGTCGAAAGAGGTGATGAGCCATCTACTAGCTAAGGAAAGGGCAAGATGTCCAAGTGTTGAAGAATTATTTAAAGTTTATTTAAATGCGTGATGTTATAAGACTTGTTTTTTTTTATGATGTATTTCGCAAACTTATGTAATAATTTAAGGTTAGATTACCTGGGATTGTTTATGAGATGATGTAACCCTTTAATGGGGAAGATTATTGTTTAAATTAATTGATGTTTTTATCCTTTATTATGGGTAGTTAGATGTAATTATTTTGATAGTGAGCACCAAATCCTATGGGAATGAAGTACCCAGATAATGGGGGTGTCACAGTGAGGACTGCTAAAACAACTGTCTGGACCCATCACTCCACACTCCGACTAGTTCCCGCTATATTCTCGCCTCCTGAGAACAAAAATGGAACAAAAATGGTGAGCTCAACTAGCCCAGTAAATAATATTATGACTAAGATAATGAACAACAAATTATCGTTAGCCTTCAACAAATCAGATAAAATATAATGGACAACCAGTTTTAGATCAATACTCGCAGCAAAAATAACAATTCATTAGAAGAGTTAAGTAAAGTGAATAGTACTCATGAATAGTACCGTATTCGTGAATAGTATCGTATATGTGAATAGTACCATATACGTGAATAGTAACATCGACACAAAAGATAACAATTTCATAATAAAATTCATACCAATATTTCGGCATAATGATATTGAACGAAATAACATTATTTACTAAGAAAATAACATCCCTTACCTCAAAAGAATAGTACTTCTGGCTGAATATTGGATATAATGCTGAAGGAAATCTTGCACAAAATAACTACACTCAAAGTATCCTTATACTCAAAAATACTCACAATACAATAAAATAAGAATTTCTGATATTGAAGGTGTGTTTTAGGAAGGAGGGGTTACCCCCTATTTATAGTGCAACACGAAGGAAAAATTAAACAAGGCTGCCTAATTTTCCTCCGCCCACCTGCCTAACTTTTCCCTTTTTTCCATTTCTGCCTAACCATTTCTCTGCCAAAATCCTTATTTTAATGCTTAACTTTTATTTGAGGGCCCACCATTGGAGAAAAGTTTGCAGGCATCATTCACCACCAACCATTACTTATATCACATGCATATATATATATATATATATATATATATATATATATATATATATATAATACTATTATTTAAACAATTATAATATATTTAAATATTGAATATTTTATCAGAGAAATAATTGCAATCCCACAGAAAATATGTCAAACTTTCAACAATTATTTCATACTAAAATTCCTTCATTTATATCCACATAAAATAAATATTTTCTTATCATATAAATTAATAATTAATTATTCAAAAATAATATTACAGAATCACAATTATGACATCCAGGTCGTTCCCAGGAAAGAGGGGGCTTCCCGATAAAGATTTCTCCTTATTGACGCGCAATTAGGTGACCAAACCCCTTTCTTAGACATAACTTCCTTAGACATTGCCAATAATGCTATCTAATAATATTATTCAAATAATATGAATTATTGATCTGATAATGAGAAATACTGTGCAGTGACAATTATTGAAACAACAATAATATAAAATATCAACATAGCAATTAATGAATCAATAAAATAAAATATTGAACAGTAATTACTGTAACAATTATTGAGTAATGCCTTCTTACGTAAGAATCAATAATTCAAAAATATTGTGCAATATCGTGTGTTACTGTGCAACCACGTGTATTACTGTATTTTAACCACCAGGTATTCCAACAGTTTTAACGGTAACAACTACGCTGTTATTTGTAAAAACTCAAACTTGTCGTTTTCTTTATCTGACCATTTTACATTATGGGGCCCACAAATGGCTGTGCCGTCGTACGAATATTCCCCGACAGCAAGAATATTCCACGACCAAACGAATATTTCCCGACAACAATGAATATTTTATAACCACTCGCTTATTTTGCAAAATTTGCACATTTCACCCATAACCAAAATATTATATCAAATTAACACCATATTATTCAAAATAATAATTAGAGAAAATTCAATTTTATTTATAAAAAGTTGGGGTCTTACAACCTCCCCTCCTTATGAATTTTTATCCTCGAAATTGACGCACGTACCTGGTGTTTCGAAAAGGTGAGGGTACCTCGCTTTTATTTCCGATTCTAACTCCCAGTTTATTTCCTCAATATCATGGTTCTTCCACAAAATCTTAACTTGAGGTATAACCTTTGTGCGTATGACATGCTCCTTCCTATCCAAGATCTTGACAGGTACCTCCTCGTACGTTACATATTCGACTATCTCGTCTGGTTCTGTAATGACCATGAATTTAAAAACTCCTTAATAAATAAATATGTGATTTAATTTTAATAAGTTAGTTTTGGGAGTTTATTTAAACCTTATGTGGTTATGAAATGATTATAAGGAGTCACTAATGGTTTAATTAAATTAGTGGACTAACCCTAAGAGTTGGATATCAAAGAATTGATAAGATTCTTAATGATTAAATATTTAATCCATTTGAATATAGTGATAGATTTTGAACATATTGATTCATTTCAAATATGGGTATATCACCATTACAGAAGTTAAATTATATCATATAAGACTTGTGTGGTGTTAGAAATTGGAAATGGCTTGACGCTAACCCATTTTGGCACTGCCAGGGACCGGCGCAGCTGCGCCAGTTTCCAATCTGAGAAAAGTCAGTTTCTACTGTAGAAAATAAAATGGAACATTAATGTAAGGTGTGACATGCATGAAATAATATGATAAGAATATATTCTAATGATATGGAGTATCAAGTAGTATAATAAAATTATAAGTGATTTTTAAACAGAAATAATTAAATATTTGTGTATTCCATAAATTGGAAAAGAAATTATGTGTGTACATTGGATAGATAAATATTAATTGATGATGAGGTTATGTGAGTAGTAAAATATGATTATGGAGATACCGATTAATAATACCTAACTATGTTATTTTAATTGCGTGTATTTAATGTACATGGATTATATGGTCTGAGTATCTAAATAATCCCTAATTTTCCTAATATGGTAACAATTGTGCATTAAGATTTCATTTTGGAAATTAAAAGGATCAAACCAAGCCTTAAATAACTTGTAGTTGAGATTTTGCTCTTGTCCCAAATTGAGTGGCACAAAAGTACAATGAACAGTGGCATGGAACTAGGTTACGTGTTTTTCAGTAGCTATTAATTGCTAGGCCAATGGCTATAGAAATGTTTTGTATTGGGTTGTTGAACCACTCCTTAGCAACCATTGTTTCCTTCTAATACCTCATGGAATTAACCTCAGTGTAATATAGTTGCCCAGTCCAAGTTCTTCTATAAATGGCAGACCAAAATTTTAATTTATGTTGCTTTATTTTAGTTCTTGAAACTCTGATAACTTGAGAGTGAGTGGGTTGTGGTTCAGAGAGGAGGTTAGCAAGTTCAGAAGGAGGAAACTGAGTCTATTAAGCTCCAAGAGGTATAAAATCATAAACTTTTGTTCTTAGTTGGGTTTGTCAAATTCTTAGGAATTATTTGAAATTCTTTGTCAATTGATGTGAACTAACATGCTATAATGTGTATATGATGTATGTTTACATGTTTAAACTCTTAAATGATGGATTGGAACATGTTTAAACTTAAAAGAATCAAATTGGTTGAGGCACTGCAAAACAGAGTCTATTTCTGCTTCTGGTGTGCAGCGCAGTTGCGGCGTACCCCATAATTAGTTTCTGACTTTTGTTTGTGCTATGTGTTGTTAACTTGATGTCATGACATAGACATATACCTAAAAAGGAGTATAACATGATGTGTACAACTTTGTTGTGTTGTATGAAGTGATTAACATGATTTAGTAAGAGATTTGTAATGAAAACTTAGAGTTGAGAAAACAAACTTTGAAGTAATACATGTTTTACAAATTTTGAACTTAGAAGACCACATACATGACTGATTTGGAACATAAATGAGTATGATATATGATGTATAGTGTCTTTATCACGATTAAACTTGTTAGCTTCATTTTAGAGAATGTTTTAAAGGAAAAGCTTCTTATGTTAAAACTAATGAACATAAATGTTACAAGGAGAAGTTTTTGATCTTGAAAAGAAGTTAGCATGACTTAGTTATTGATGATAAGGGTTTTGAAGTTGTCTTATATGTGTTATCTTGCCTCATTCAGGATAAAGTTATTGCAAAGGCAACCCTTAACAAATTTTCAAACATTTAGTTGCATCACATGTATATATAGATTCTAAAAAGTGAAGATGTCATGTTATGGCTATAATACTCCTAAACATGATTCATATGTATTAAGCATGATGATACCTAAACTGAACATGAGTTTAGAGCATGATTTGAAGTGTTAAACAATGTTAGTTGTGAACAAACAATATGAACACCATGAGCATGTGTGTTAACTGATTGAGTGAACTCCCTAGGTAAACCTATGATCAAGTTATAAGGCACAATAATTACATGTCCCTTTATGCTTGAATTCTATGGAAAGTCACAAACTAAATGTAAACTCAAAAATGTTTATACACTTTGGTAATGACCGCTAGCATGTATGTATGTTAATATATATGTATAGGGGTATGTTAGAGTTGGACAAAAATAGGAAGTGCAAAGCCCAACCCTGGTCTGGCCAGGGGACGGTGCAGCTGAGCCATCCCTAAGCCTATACCAGGCATAGGCGCACCATTCTGCAGTCTTGCCAAGATCCTATTTTTGATATAAAGTTTAGAGGCATGCTTATATGATTATTTTACCTTGTAGTATGTGACCAATATGCCATGTAATGTGTTAAGAAGCATGCTATGTGATGACTTGATTTTTTGTAAGTGTAGACTCATATTAGTTTACACAAACTAATTGAAATGATCAGCTTGTTAACGTTAGGTCGTTTCAACGCAAGTTAATTAAAGCTAGATTTATATTGTAACTGAGTAAACAGGCAAGTTTCCTAACTTGCACAACTTTGGATTTTGTGCAAGTTCCTGAATTTCATGTGATTCGTCTATTGAATGCAAGTTCCCTAACCTTACTCAAATTATTATTGAGCAAGTTCCTTGAACTTCACTCTTTGATTGTGCAAATTCTCTATTTTACACAACTTCGAATATTGTGCAAGTTTCTAAACTTCACTTATTTTTATGAAAATTTCCTATCCTTCTCATATCGTATTGAGCAGGTTATTGTTGAATTGAAAGTTATTCATTTAAGCTTGGACTTTATTTCCAAAGCTTGTTATTAAGTGGTTTAATTACTTTACAATTATTCCACATCGATATTATTTATATTCGCATTTAGTGCATTTGAGTTCGTACAGTCTTGGACTTATACATCATTTAAAGTTTAATAATTCTTGATCTATGTCAGATAGAGTCTGAACCTTTGTTCGGTCAGACAAGTGTATGAAGTTTTATAAAAGCTATCCAAACCAATTGATGGTAAGGATTCTTAGGCTGAAAGAACACCCCTTTTTATGATAGGGGAGTACCCCATGTATCTAATATAAGATACAAATAGCAGAATTAAATGTTATGCATATACATGGTGTACGCATGACTGATCCCCTCAAGTACTTATTTTGTAGCCAGTAACCAAAGGGTCAATTAGCTATTTATTCCATTAGAGGGTTATAGTTCAAAGTCTGCTTGACTAGCAGTTATTCTAAAAGTAATCATTATCTTTGTTTCTAATATTCGTATTGTTGAATACTTCAGATATTCATATTGTTGAATTCATTGTCAGATATTTTTCCATTCATCATGATATATCCTTATTGTTGTATTTAAATTTGCTGAGCAAACTTGTTGCTCATCCTTGCTATATCATGAATTATATTGCAGCTAAGCCCGAGACCTCAGGAAAGGACAAGGGTAAAAGAAAGATGTAGAATAGTTGCGAGGAGCAGACTTTACTTTATGCCTAGTTAAATTACTGTTATGTAATATGAACCTTAATTACTATTATAGGATATGTTTGTAAGACTTTATTAAGGTTATCGAATCTTGGGACTAGTAACACCTTTCAAATGAACGACACACGTTTATTATATTCCGCATTTTAGTTATTGTATGTTGTTTAGAGGTGGATGTTTGTATTTTATCGTGATGACCGGACCGGGGTCAGAGGACACGGATTCGAGGGTGTCATAGGTTGGTAATCAAATCTGTAGGTTATAAACGTTAGGAATGTGAAACCTAGGTTATAACCTTAGTAGAAAACTCAAGTAGAGTATGTAAGTGATAGGTTGAGGGAAATCCATCGAGTTTTATTATGATACTAAAGTTGTTTATTTAAATCAAAATGATTAATAGACGTCTTAAACTTCTTAATGCTAACATGGAGAGCATATCACATAAAGCATAATAGTTTTCTTCCTTTCCTCAGATCATGCCGCCTAGGAGACTACCGCAGAACCAGAGGGAGGAGGGATCCGTTAACAATGGTAGAGGGGAAAATGTCGATCCAATACAGAACTTCGTTAACCTATTAACCGAGGCAATGCAAAACAGACCCCTGCCAGCAGCAGGGCAGCCAGGACAGCACTTGGCTAGCTTTAAGGACTTTAAATTGGTAGGACCACTGGAGTTCTGGGGAACTTTGGACCCAATTGAAGCCTAGACATGGATAGAAGAAATAGAGAAGGTGTTTGAGGTCGCACGAGTTGGCGAAGCGCAGAAGACGAGTTTTGCCACTTTCATGATGAAGGGCAAAGCTAACTATTGGTGGAAAGCCAATAAGGGCCGAGCAGACGAAGGAGTTATTCCTTGGGATAGATTTAAAGAACTATTCCTTGAGAATTACTTCTCAAAGAATATGCAACAGGATATGGAAGTTAAGTTTCTGGAACTGAAGCAAGGAAGTATGTCTGTCGCAGGGTATGTAAGACCCCGAATTTTATGAAATAAAAGTATTCAATTTTTCTTATAATTACTATTCAGTAAATGGTTAAATTGATAAAAGTTTAAAGTTATGGGTGAAATATGATTTTTTTCAAAATACACAAGTGGTTATAAAATATTCATTGTTGTCGGGGAATATTCGTTTGGTCGTGGAATATTCTTTCTGTCGGGGAATATTCGTACGACGGCGCAGCCATTTGTGGGCCCCATAACAAAATAACTGTCGGGTGAAGAAAACGACAAATTTGAGTTTTTACAAATAACGGCGTAGTTGTTACCGTTAACACTGTTGGAATACCCGGTGGTTAAAATACAGTAATACGCGTTATTGCACAGTAGCACACGGTATTGCATAGTATTTTTGAAATTATTGATTCTTACGTAAGAAGGCACTACTCAATAATTGTTACAGTAATTACTGTTCAATATTTTATTATTGATTCAATAATTGCTGCGTTGATATTTTATATTATTGTTGTTTCAATAATTGTTGCTGCACAGTATTTCCCATTATCAGATCAATAATTCATATTATTTGAATAATATTATTAGATAACATTATTGGCAATGTCTAGAAAGTTCTGTCTAAGGAGAGGTTTGGTCATCTAATTGCGCGCCAGTAAGGAGAAATTCTTATTGGAAAGCCCCCTCTTTCCTGGGAACGGCCTGGTTGTCATAAATGTGATTCTGTAATATTATTTGTGAATAATTAATTATTGATTCATATGATAAGGAAATATTTATTTTATGTGGATATAAATGAGGGATATATTTTTGTGGTTAAAAATGAAGGAGTTAATGTTGAGGTTTTTATCCGTATTTTTGTCGGAATGGAGGTATTAAAAATCAGGGTTTTTGAGATATTTTGCGGGGGTTATAATTTTTAATCCGACCGTTGGATCGTGGTAATTTTTGGATATGTTATACATATATAAGTTGAGTATATGTCCACAAATTTTGAACCGTTAAAAATGAACGTATGATTTATTATGAATTTTACGAGATGACTGGTTCAGAAATTGTTGAATTTTCGGAGTTTATCATTTTGGTGGAAAATTCTAGAATTGGTGGGCCCCACTTGTGGTTGGTGAAGAAATGTGCTGAATTATATTTCAAATGTGGTGGGTGGGAATAGTAGCAGGTAAAGCCATCAGGTTGCAGGTCAAACCTACCAAAATTTTCCTATAAATAGAGGGCTAAGTTAGAATTGAAAATCACACCAGAAACATAAGCTTTCTCTCTTTCTCTCTCTATATTATGAAGCATATTTTGTGAGTTTTTAGATACTTGGTGAGTTGCTATTCATCAGTGCAAGTTTCCTTCAGCATCATATCCGATATCCAGTCAGAAGTACTGCTCTTTTGAGGTAAGGGATAGTAAGGGATAGTAAGGGATAGTAAGGGATTTTAAGGGTTGTTATGATTTTCAGTTTCGTAATTTTTCTGATCTTCAAAAATTCTGGAAAAATTTGAAATGATATTTTGATGAGTTTTATTGATTGTGTCCAAAAATGGTGATTTTTGGATGTATAGATTGAGAGTTATGAATTTTATGAGAAAAGACTATTTTAAAAGTAACAGCTTATAATTCCTTGTGGTTAACTCCAAAATTGATGAAATTTTTATTGGGAGTACATGTATATGATAGAAGTATACTCTGTAAATTTCAGAATTTTTGGACAAAAGTACAATTTTTGATAAATGTCTAAATATTCGGCTATTTTGGCCATATGAAAAATAGTAAATGACTTTTAAAAATTCTGAGAAAAATATATGTTCACTATGGGACTATATTATGCTAAATCCCAGAAAAGAAATATTTTTGGAACTGATTTGGTATTTTTCATGAAAATGGTCTAGTTATGAGTAAATGAATTAAATATGTTTTGTGAAGAAAGAAAATTGGAAAATAGGATTTTATGGCTTGAGAATCCTATATGAGGTATATGCAGATTTTTGATGAGGGTTTTGGTTATTGATGATGAAATTGTAAGAGTTGGCATTTTATGATGATTAAATGCATTAATTAGTAAAGTGTAAACAATTAAAATAAATTGTTTATAAATTTAAGTAATGTTATTCTTTCAATATCATTATACCGAAATATTGGTATGAATTTTATTGTAGAATTTCTATCTTTTGTGTCGGGGTTACTATTCATGAGTTACTATTCACGATTTACTATTCATGAGTTACGAATATTACTCTTGAGATTAAAACTATATGTTGATCATATTATTTTTATCATCATATATAACATTTTTATAACCCTGATGTTGAAATTCTCTTTCACTGGAGTGTAAAGATGGGTAGATTATTGGTATGATCATGACTAGGGTTCTCTTTGGCCTGTAGTGCAAAGTTGAATTGTGACTGGTATGATCATGACCATTGAATTTATAATTGAATATCTTAAGCTTAAGTGCAAAGGTGAATTGATCAACATGGTTATAATTATTGTTTATATAAATTCTGAAATGATTATATATTTCTTTGAGATATGAATATATTTGGCCTGTAGTGCAAATATGAATTGTTGATGAATATCTTTGGCATGTAGTGCAAAGATGGCCTGTTGATGAATATCTTTGGCCTGTAGTGCAAAGATGAACTGTTGTTGAATATCTTTGGCCCGTAGTGCAAAGATGGTTTGTTGATGAATATCTTTGGCCCGTAGTGCAAAGATGGATTTGTTAGTATGATTATAAACAGGAACTGTGATTTGGTATAACCATGATCTTTGATGTTTCAGGTAAAGACAGGTGATGAAAATATTCTTCGTCCTGGGTGCGAAGAAAAATTTATAGTCACAATTATGATTATGAGTTATTCATATGATTGTGGAAAGGAACTGTTGAGTGATGTTACATGGATAAAATATTGTTGGTGGATTTTTAACATGGAGAAGATAATAGACTTTATAGTCTATTTGACTCTTCTAATGGATTGCTCGTTCCGCTGCAACTATGGTTGAAATTTTTATCATTTACCATATGTTCTAAATCTCTGATTTATTGTTGATGAAGGCTATTGATAATTGAATTATCTTTAGTCATGATATTCTTTACTGAGCTAGTTGTGCTCACCCTTTTGCTTCACAATTCCTTTCAGGTAATAAGAGTGTAGCTGGGTCGAGCGGGGGTAACAAGGGAATAGAACGGTGGTCATCATTTAGTAGTTATATTTGGTGAAGAAAATAGGGTGAGGCGAACCCAACGTTGGAAGGGTGTTTTGTCACTATCATACAAGATGTCTAATGACATACAACCTCGTGTCATCATAAGACAGGGTTGTGCTCATCCACTTGCTGAGTATATCTATGGGCACTACCTATATAATCTTGGTGTTTGTTTGAAGTATAATTCTCAATTAGAGACAGTGGAGATAATGATAAGTCAAGAGAAGACTCACCATTGGGAAGAATATGATAGTAATCTTCTCGTTTTTCTTTGGGGTCTATTGGGTCAACCAAGGATAATTCTGTGGCCATATGATATCTATCATAACCTAGACGCGTGGCCTCCCATGTACGAAGGTTTCCTTGAGCACTTCCCAAAGATTCTAATTTCTAAAACAGTTTTTGACTATACCTTTATGTAAGGTGTTATTGTGAGGTGATGTCCACGGTTGGAACATGAGTCACATTTGGTATATATTTGTATCCAAACTCACAGCATATGTGTTGTTGTATTTTGCACGACAATTGTTGTAATAAAGTTGTAGTTGTTTTCTGTACCATGTATTTGACGACTCAGAATGGGTTGGGTGGAATGGACCTATTTTGGGTCGTTACATTTGGTATCAGAGCTTAGGGATATGATCTCTGGCGGAGATCGGGGAATAGGACTAGGAGGGGAGAGATGAGTAAATCCTTCGCTAGTGTGTCCTACCTAAGCTTATTTGTTGGTCAGTCATAATATCGGGATATTATGTGATATGTTAATTTGTTAAATTAACCTTTGTTTTGAAGCTGTATTCTAGAATGATATCTGAAATACAGGAGATGAGCAATGGAGAAATCATGATGACAAGAAAGATGGAATCTGAAATGAAAGGAAGGTATTCTCAACTCTTTGAAATACCAGGTACGTAAATTTCGAGGACGAAATTTCATAAGGAGGGGAGATTGTAAGACCCCGAATTTTATGAAATAAAAGTATTCAATTTTTCTTATAATTACTATTCAGTAAATGGTTAAATTGATAAAAGTTTAAAGTTATGGGTGAAATATGATTTTTTTCAAAATAACAAGTGGTTATAAAATAATCATTGTTGTCGGGGAATATTCGTTTGGTCGTGGAATATTCTTTCTGTCGGGGAATATTCGTACGACGGCGCAGCTATTTGTGGGCCCCATAACGAATAACTGTCGGGTGAAGAAAACGACAAATTTGAGTTTTTACAAATAACGGCGTAGTTGTTACCGTTAACACTGTTGGAATACCCGGTGGTTAAAATACAGTAATACGCGTTATTGCACAGTAGCACACGGTATTGCATAGTATTTTTGAAATTATTGATTCTTACGTAAGAAGGCACTACTCAATAATTGTTACAGTAATTACTGTTCAATATTTTATTTTATTGATTCAATAATTGCTGCGTTGATATTTTATATTATTGTTGTTTCAATAATTGTTGCTGCACAGTATTTCCCATTATCAGATCAATAATTCATATTATTTGAATAATATTATTAGATAGCATTATTGGCAATGTCTAGAAAGTTCTGTCTAAGGAGAGGTTTGGTCATCTAATTGCGCGCCAGTAAGGAGAAATTCTTATTGGAAAGCCCCCTCTTTCCTGGGAACGGCCTGGTTGTCATAAATGTGATTCTGTAATATTATTTGTGAATAATTAATTATTGATTCATATGATAAGGAAATATTTATTTTATGTGGATATAAATGAGGGATATATTTTTGTGGTTAAAAATGAAGGAGTTAATGTTGAGGTTTTTATCCGTATTTTTGTCGGAATGGAGGTATTAAAAATCAGGGTTTTTGAGATATTTTGCGGGGGTTATAATTTTTAATCCGACCGTTGGATCGTGGTAATTTTTGGATATGTTATACATATATAAGTTGAGTATATGCCCACAAATTTTGAACCGTTAAAAATGAACGTATGATTTATTATGAATTTTACGAGATGACTGGTTCAGAAATTGTTGAATTTTCGGAGTTTATCATTTTGGTGGAAAATTCTAGAATTGGTGGGCCCCACTTGTGGTTGGTGAAGAAATGTGCTGAATTATATTTCAAATGTGGTGGGTGGGAATAGTAGCAGGTAAAGCCATCAGGTTGCAGGTCAAACCTACCAAAATTTTCCTATAAATAGAGGGCTAAGTTAGAATTGAAAATCACACCAGAAACATAAGCTTTCTCTCTTTCTCTCTCTATATTATGAAGCATATTTTGTGAGTTTTTAGATACTTGGTGAGTTGCTATTCATCAGTGCAAGTTTCCTTCAGCATCATATCCGATATCCAGTCAGAAGTACTGCTCTTTTGAGGTAAGGGATAGTAAGGGATAGTAAGGGATAGTAAGGGATTTTAAGGGTTGTTATGATTTTCAGTTTCGTAATTTTTCTGATCTTCAAAAATTCTGGAAAAATTTGAAATGATATTTTGATGAGTTTTATTGATTGTGTCCAAAAATGGTGATTTTTGGATGTATAGATTGAGAGTTATGAATTTTATGAGAAAAGACTATTTTAAAAGTAACAGCTTATAATTCCTTGTGGTTAACTCCAAAATTGATGAAATTTTTATTGGGAGTACATGTATATGATAGAAGTATACTCTGTAAATTTCAGAATTTTTAGACAAAAGTACAATTTTTGATAAATGTCTAAATATTCGGCTATTTTGGCCATATGAAAAATAGTAAATGACTTTTAAAAATTCTGAGAAAAATATATGTTCACTATGGGACTATATTATGCTAAATCCCAGAAAAGAAATATTTTTGGAACTGATTTGGTATTTTTCATGAAAATGGTCTAGTTATGAGTAAATGAATTAAATATGTTTTGTGAAGAAAGAAAATTGGAAAATAGGATTTTATGGCTTGAGAATCCTATATGAGGTATATGCAGATTTTTGATGAGGGTTTTGGTTATTGATGATGAAATTGTAAGAGTTGGCATTTTATGATGATTAAATGCATTAATTAGTAAAGTGTAAACAATTAAAATAAATTGTTTATAAATTTAAGTAATGTTATTCTTTCAATATCATTATACCGAAATATTGGTATGAATTTTATTGTAGAATTTCTATCTTTTGTGTCGGGGTTACTATTCATGAGTTACTATTCACGATTTACTATTCATGAGTTACGAATATTACTCTTGAGATTAAAACTATATGTTGATCATATTATTTTTATCATCATATATAACATTTTTATAACCCTGATGTTGAAATTCTCTTTCACTGGAGTGTAAAGATGGGTAGATTATTGGTATGATCATGACTAGGGTTCTCTTTGGCCTGTAGTGCAAAGTTGAATTGTGACTGGTATGATCATGACCATTGAATTTATAATTGAATATCTTAAGCTTAAGTGCAAAGGTGAATTGATCAACATGGTTATAATTATTGTTTATATAAATTCTGAAATGATTATATATTTCTTTGAGATATGAATATATTTGGCCTGTAGTGCAAATATGAATTGTTGATGAATATCTTTGGCATGTAGTGCAAAGATGGCCTGTTGATGAATATCTTTGGCCTGTAGTGCAAAGATGAACTGTTGTTGAATATCTTTGGCCCGTAGTGCAAAGATGGTTTGTTGATGAATATCTTTGGCCCGTAGTGCAAAGATGGATTTGTTAGTATGATTATAAACAGGAATTGATTTGGTATAACCATGATCTTTGATGTTTCAGGTAAAGACAGGTGATGAAAATATTCTTCGTCCTGGGTGCGAAGAAAAATTTATAGTCACAATTATGATTATGAGTTATTCATATGATTGTGGAAAGGAACTGTTGAGTGATGTTACATGGATAAAATATTGTTGGTGGATTTTTAACATGGAGAAGATAATAGACTTTATAGTCTATTTGACTCTTCTAATGGATTGCTCGTTCCGCTGCAACTATGGTTGAAATTTTTATCATTTACCATATGTTCTAAATCTCTGATTTATTGTTGATGAAGGCTATTGATAATTGAATTATCTTTAGTCATGATATTCTTTACTGAGCTAGTTGTGCTCACCCTTTTGCTTCACAATTCCTTTCAGGTAATAAGAGTGTAGCTGGGTCGAGCGGGGGTAACAAGGGAATAGAACGGTGGTCATCATTTAGTAGTTATATTTGGTGAAGAAAATAGGGTGAGGCGAACCCAACGTTGGAAGGGTGTTTTGTCACTATCATACAAGATGTCTAATGACATACAACCTCGTGTCATCATAAGACAGGGTTGTGCTCATCCACTTGCTGAGTATATCTATGGGCACTACCTATATAATCTTGGTGTTTGTTTGAAGTATAATTCTCAATTAGAGACAGTAGAGATAATGATAAGTCAAGAGAAGACTCACCATTGGGAAGAATATGATAGTAATCTTCTCGTTTTTCTTTGGGGTCTATTGGGTCAACCAAGGATAATTCTGTGGCCATATGATATCTATCATAACCTAGACGCGTGGCCTCCCATGTACGAAGGTTTCCTTGAGCACTTCCCAAAGATTCTAATTTCTAAAACAGTTTTTGACTATACCTTTATGTAAGGTGTTATTGTGAGGTGATGTCCACAGTTGGAACATGAGTCACATTTGGTATATATTTGTATCCAAACTCACAGCATATGTGTTGTTGTATTTTGCACGACAATTGTTGTAATAAAGTTATAGTTGTTTTCTGTACCATGTATTTGACGACTCAGAATGGGTTGGGTGGAATGGACCTATTTTTGGGTCGTTACAGGGTACGCTGCAAAATTTAACGAGTTGGCCCGATTCACTTCACATCAGGTTGACACGGAGGCTAGGAAGGTAAGGAGGTTAGAATTAGGACTGAAACCATGGGTGTAGAAAGCAGTAGCTGTATTAAAGATTAAGATTTACTCTGATCTATTGGAAAGGGATATCATTGCTGAAGGAGGCAATGAAGCCATCGCTCGATTCAAACAAGAAAAGAAGACTGGTCACGAAGGACAGAAAAGGGGAAGCAGAGGAGGCAGCAACCCCAATAAGCGTAAATGGACGGGGAGCCAATTCTCTGGAGGTAATAAGTCCGGAGGGGAGGCCAAGAAAAGTATGAAGTGCAACAACTGTGGGAGGAATCACTCGGGGGAACGCATGAAGGGAAATAGTGTTTGTTATCGTTACGGACAATCGGGGTATATGGCTCCTCAGTGTCCGAATAAGCAGAAGGGAGGATGTTTCTCGTGTGGAGCCACCGACATCACATCAAGGACTGCCCGAAGAAAAAGGGCAATGTAGCTAGCGACAACCGCAACAACAACAATAATGGGCTGAACATTGGAGGGCCAATCAGTCAAGCCACCAGACCAACGACACGAACGTTCAACATGACTGTACATGATGCGGTGGAGTCTAAGGACGTGGTGTCAGGTATCATTCCGATCAATGATATAGATGCATACGTGTTATTTGATTCGGGTGCTACCTGGTCTTTTGTTTCCAAGAATTTGATAAACGGTTAGGCTTACCCCGTGAGAGATTAGAACACCTTATGAACGTAGAAGTAGCAAACAAGAAAATTATCCCCGTAGAATACATTCATAGGAATTGTTATACCGAATTACGAGGATTTAAGCTCAAAGTGGATTTGATACCGATTCGTTTGGGGGAGTTTGATGTAATCCTTGGAATGGATTGGTTATCGGTTCACGAAGCAGTTATAGATTGTAAGAAGAAGTGTGTACACTTTAAGACTTTGAATAAGTCGAAGGTGATATTTTATGGTAGTAAATCGCCAAGACAATCTCATTGTCTGACGATGGTGCAAGCGCAGAGATTGCTTAGGAAGGGTTGTACAGGTTATTTGGCTCATGTGGTTGATACTCGACGAGTCGAGGGTAAAACGAGTCAAATACCTATTGTAAGGGATTTTGTTGATGTCTTCCGAGACGAGATTTCAGGATTGCCACCAGATAGAGAGATTAAGTTTGTTATTGATTTGGCACTGGGGACAACACCGGTATACAAAGCACCGTATCGTATGGCACCGGTAGAGATGAAAGAACTAATGGCTCAATTACAAGAGTTATTAGATAAGGGATACATTTGACCGAGCGTATCACCGTGGGGAGCTCCAGTCTTATTCGTAAAGAAGAAAGATGGGTCGCTAAGACTTTGTATCGACTACCGAGAGTTGAACAAGGTCACCATTAAGAACAAGTACCTGTTACCTAGGATAGATGATTTGTTTGATCAGTTGAAGGGGGCAAAGTACTTTTCAAAGATTGACTTGAGGTCCGATTATTACCAACTGAAAGTGAGGCCGGAGGACATTCCAAAGATGGCATTCAGAACTCGATATGGACACTTTGAGTTTCTGGTAATGTCATTTGGATTGACAAGCACGTCAGCAGCATTTATGGACTTGATGAACAGAGTGTTCAAACCATTTTTGGATAAGTTTGTCGTTGTATTCGTTGATGACATTCTAGTATATTCAGAGACGGAGGAAGAACACATCGAGCATCTTTGAATAGTTTTGGAGACGTTAAGGAGGGAAAAGTTGTATGCAAAATTCTCCAAGTGTGAATTTTGGTTGCAGAGAGTGCAGTTTTTGGGACACGTTATCGACAAAGATGGTGTTTCGGTGGATCCAGCGAAGGTAGAATCAGTTATCAATTGGGAGCAGCCGAAGACGCGGACAGAAATCAGGAGTTTCTTAGGATTAGCATGATACTATCGAAGATTTATTCAGGATTTTTTGAATTGGCATCGCCGTTGACCAATCTTACCAGAAAGACAGTTAAGTTCATTTGGACGGAGAAGCGTGAAGAAAGTTTCCTAGAATTGAAGAAGAGGCTTAGTCAAGCACATGTATTAGCCTTACCGGATAACTCGGGAGGGTTTATAGTGTATAGTGATGCATCGCACAAGGGTCTTGGCTGTGTACTGATGCAACACAACCGGGTCATTGCGTACGCTTCACGTCAGCTAAAAGATTATGAGAAGGGATATCCGACTGATGACCTGGAGTTAGTAGAGGTGGGAGCTATCGTTGACACTCCTAAATTAACCTCACTTTCACTTCACAATTTATAATAATTAGTACAGTAGCAAGTAAGGATCGATCCCACAGAGAGTAAAGTTGTTTTAGAATTATTCTATTATTTCAACAGAAAATAAAGATGGGGGATTTTTGGAAATTATTTTTAAACTAAGAGTACAAGAATTAAAGATGAAATTAACCAAATATGTAAAAACTTCAGTTCTACAGTTCAGTTTCATCGAGTACAACAATCAATTAATCAAGTTATTATTATTTTTCCTTCAATAAAACTATTAGCCCTAGATAACAATAAGCTCTGCTATCCAAAATTCTCCTTAGATTATCACTATATGAAACAAGCTCTCCACCAGATTCTAACTAGCATACAACCTGGAACAAGCTCTCTAGATTTAATATGATAGAAGCATTAAGAAATAGAGAATTAGGCTAATCCAAGCAATAAACACATAAGCTCGATTTGTTTAACTTGTTTTCTGATAATCTTAGCATTAAACAAAAGCTTGTCCACAATTATTATTACCAAGTTGCTACTTGTGATGAAGACAGATATCAATTACACGTAATACCAATCTTAATCTAGCATATGTTAATGATCAAACTAATTCAATTGACCATATTAAATTAATTAGATCAATTAGCATGCAATCAATAAAAATAGATTATCAGAAGAAATTTCACACAAAATGGAATAAATAATAATACTCAATTAATCAATTACTTGTAACAAAGATTCACCTCCCTTTAGAACTGAATGAAAAGAACTAGCCTGACATGCTCTTGAGTCTGCACTCCAATAGATGATAGTTGATAATTGAATGAATAAAACCATGATTCTCATCCTCTATTTATAGTGCTAGACAAAGTCCTAAATCCAATAAGAAGTAGAAATCCAAGTCCTAAATGAATTACAAATTATACTAATTTCCATAAAGAAATAGAATTCAATTTGGAAATAAATCTTAGTCTAAAAGAAATCCTAATTACAATAGAATTGTAAAAATTAATCTTCTAGAATCCAAAATTCAGATTTGAAATTGGAATTAAATTCCAAAATTTGCCATGTGCTTAAACTCATTGTCACGTGAATCTAAATCCATTTATGATACTAATTGTTGAATCCTTGATTTGTTAGGAATCCCGTAAACCTCCTCCAATTTATTTCTAAAATCATGAAACCCCTTTAATTGTACCTAAAATAAAAATATAAGAATAATGAGTTTATTTAGGCACAAAATAAATACAAAAAATTAAGTATTAAGGAATAAAAATATAACTTATTTCATACTCATCAAATTCCCCCACACTTATCTTTTTACACGTCCTCGTGTAAACCAAAAGTTTGTTTTCCAGAAAAATTCTATTCAACCATAGTGTCAAAAGATTTCAAGTTACAAATCATGACTATCAACACTAAATTTGCAGAAATCTAATTAACGCCTTATCAATCAACTCACAATTACCAACCTTACCATTTCACCAATGAATTTCATTAAATCAAACTATAGCCACATAAATAACTTTCCCAAAATAATCATACTTACTCAACTTAATTACCATGGAGCAAAAACTGTGCACACTGACTCACAACCAAGAACAAATTTTTCTTGCTTTTTAATTTTTTTCATAGAACCTTCTTTTTAGCATAGATGAATGTATTTTCATGCTTTTTTTTCTATATAGTTTTTTCTCTTTTCTTGACATGTGCAATGTCTCCTTTTCTTAGGCTTTTCAGAGTTACCCATTAGCGAACTTTCCACCAACGACTCCCAAACCAGATGATCTTAGGGTGCTAGGTGTAGAGACACCCCTAAGGGCTTACTTATTCAAGTAACAAAGGCCACAAAAGTCGACTAGTCAAGCTGCTTTTATCCATCGCACTTTTCAGCGTGAATACCGATGCTTCCCTAGGCTTAGAAACCCAGTTATTTCGCACAATGGACATTAAAGCAGATTTTCAATTTTCATTTTTTTTCTTTCTTTTTTTTTCATTCATCATTTTTTTCCACATGGTTCTGCAACAACATAAGCAAGTTAAACAGTTCTAAGTCATGAAATCAGTGCACATAGATAACTCCACAAATAATTTAGCCAAATAAACATGTTTCTCATATTCAAGTACTCATGTATCACAAATTCAATTCAAATCAATTACTATGGATCATGGCTTAGTTGTCATCATTCATTAACAAATTAAGCATCAAACAAATTCTAAATTTTAGTATTAATTTTTAATCTTTGACTTTAACCTTCGAACACATAGGCAAATAGAATCATGGAACCCAAGTTTTCAGATTTTTTTTTCAATCTTCCCATCAATTTTTTTTTCAATTTTTTCAATCTTCCCATCAAAATTAAATTATTCTTCCTATATAAAACCTAAATCTCCCCCCCACACTCAAACCGTACATTGTCCCCAATGTAAGAAAATTATGCAAAAAAGAAAGAAACTACTTACTAACATGCAAAAACTAAAAAGTAAAGGGATAGAAAAATCAAATCTAGAATCTTGGGTTGCCTCCCAAGTAGCTGCCCGTGTTTAACGTCTTTGGCTCGACGTCATGTCTCTCTTCTCAACTTTCATAGATCGAATCGTCAAGCTCCACCATCTCAATATTTTCCACATGATGCCCCTCATAGAAAGCCTTTAATCTATGTCTATTCACCTTAAAGGTCTTGCTTGTGCTTTGAATCTCAACTGCACCATGAGGAAACACATTAGTGATAACAAAAGGACCAACCCATCTAGATCTCAATTTACCTGGAAATAACTTAAGCCGAGAGTGTTATAGCAAAACTTTTTGTCCCACAATAAAGGTTTTTCGCACAATCTGCTTATCATGAAAAGCTTTGGTCTTTTCCTTATAAATCTTTGAACTTTCATAGGCTTCATTTCTCAATTCTTCCAACTCTTGTAACTGTAATTTTCTGTGTACTCCAGCTGCTTCCAAATTCATGTTGTACAGCTTGATTGCCCAAAAAGCACTATGCTCTAACTTAACAGGTAAGTGGCATGGTTTTCCAAACACAATCCTGTAAGGTGACATCCCAATAGGTGTTTTATACACAGTTCTATAGGCCCAAAGTGCATCATCTAATCTCATACTCCAATCCTTTCTGCTCGGGTTGACTACCTTCTCCAAAATGGATTTAATCTCTCGGTTAGACACCTCAGCTTGACCATTACTCTACGGATGGTAAGATGTAGAAACCTTGTGTAGAACATTGTATTTCTTGAACAAAGTCGCTAACACCCTGTTGCAAAAGTGGGCTCCGCGATCACTAATGATGGCTCTTGGTGTTCCAAACCTGACAAATATGTTAGTCCTAACAAAATCTGCAACAATTTTAGAATCGTCAGTCCTAGTGGCTTTAACTTCCACCCATTTTGAGACATAATCAATAGCTAAAAGAATATATAAATTCCCAAAGGATGAAGGAAAAGGTCCCATAAAATCTATACCCCAGACATAAAAAATCTCAACAATTAATATAGGAGTTTGGGGCATTTGATTTCGTTGAGAAATATTCCCCTTCTTTTGGCAATTAATACATGTTTTACAAAACAGATAGGAATCTTTAAAAAGCGATGGCCAATAAAAAGCACTTTCCAAAACTTTATTAGCAGATCTTTTTGGACCAAAATGTCCTCCACGAGCATAAGAATGACAAAAGAAAAGGATAGATTGAAATTCACTGTTAGGCACACATCGTCTAACTATCTGGTCAGCACAAAATTTCCATAAGTATGGATCATCCCAAACATAGTGTCTAGCATCACTTTTTAACTTTTCCTTTTGGGATTTGGAAAATTCTTTAGTAAAATATGCACTTACCAAATAATTCACCGTATATGCATACCAGGGACTCTTTGTATGAATGGAAAGTAACTGCTCATCCGGGAAAGAATCATGTAATGGTAGCTCCTACTCGTCTCTCAATAACCTACTCAAGTGATCCGCTACTAATTTGTCCGCACCTTTCTTATCCTTGATCTCTAAGTCGAATTCTTGTAGGAGCAGAATCCATCGAATAATCCTTGGTTTAGAATCCTTCTTGGTGAGCAAGTACCTGACAGCAGCATGGTCAGAATAAACTATAACTTTAGTACCAAGCAAATATGATCGAAATTTATCTAAAGTAAAAACCACAGATAAAAGTTCTTTTTCAGTTGTGGAATAGTTTATCTGAGCCTCATTCAAAGTCCTCGAAGCGTAGTATATGGCATGAACGGCTTTGTCAATCCTTTGTCCCAAAATAGCCCCCACTGCATAGTTGCTTGCATCACACATGATCTCAAATGGCAACTTCCAGTTTGGCGGTTGAATGACAGGAGCAGAAGTTAATAATTTCTTTAGAGTGTCAAAGGCCTCCTTACATTCATCATCAAACTGAAAGTCCACATCTTTTTACAGCAGCTTACATAAGGGTAATGCAATCTTCGAGAAGTCCTTGATAAATCTTCGATAAAATCCTGCATGACCAAGAAAAGAGCGAATCTCCCGCACGCTGACGGGGTAAGGCAAAGCAGATATAACATCTATCTTAGCTTTATCAACTTCAAGACCTTTAGATGACACAACATGACCAAGTACTATTCCTTGTTCTACCATGAAATGACATTTTTCCCAATTTAAAATAAGATTAGTTTCCATGCATCTCTTTAGAACACGATTTAAATTATCTAGGCATGCATCCAAGGAATCACCATGAACTGTGAAATCATCCATAAAAACCTCGATGCATTCTTCTAAAAGATCCGAAAAAATGCTTATCATACATCGCTGAAAAGTACCTGGGGCATTACACAGTCCAAAAGACATCCGTCGATAGGCAAAAGTACCAAAGGGACATGTGAATGTTGTCTTCTCTTGGTCCTCGGGTGCAATCACAATCTGGTTATATCCTAAAAAACCATCTAGAAAATAATAATAAGTGTGCCCAGCTAATCTCTCCAACATTTGATCAATAGAAGGAAGAGAAAAGTGATCTTTTCTTGTTACAACATCCAATTTTCTATAATCTATACACACTCTCCACCTTGTTTGCATTCGTGTGGGCACCAACTCATTATCATCGTTCTTGACAATGATGATTCCAGATTTCTTTGGGACTACCTGCACTGGACTCACCCATTGACTATCGGAGATGGGATAGATAATACCGGCATCAAGCAGTTTGAGCACCTCTTTTTTCACCACCTCCATCATGGGTGGATTCAATCTCCTTTGTGCATCTCTTGTAGGCTTAGCTCCATCCTCTAACAATATCCGATGCATGCACATGGCAGGACTAATACCCTTGATATTCGCTATTGTCCAACCAAAAATTGTAACATGGTCCCTTAGGACTCTCTGCAATTTTTCTTCCTGCACCTTGGTTAGATTACTAGCAATAATTACAGGCAAAGTGTCATTAGTCCCCAAATATGCATATTTCAAATGAGCACGTAATTGTTTCAATTCTAGAATTGGGGCTTATACAACAGAAGGTAATAACTTTTGATGAGAAATAGGAAATTGAATAGTATATACTGTTGACTTATTGG
The DNA here is from genome assembly GCA_016801055.1 of Panax notoginseng. Lineage (NCBI taxonomy): Eukaryota > Viridiplantae > Streptophyta > Magnoliopsida > Apiales > Araliaceae > Panax > Panax notoginseng. The sequence continues at coordinate 155,488,778 of CM029019.1, read as the reverse complement.
AGAATTTTTGCAATGAATGTAATGCAGCTACATTCTCCTTCAATTCCTGGGTTTACGCAATCTCTTCTTCCCTGTCCCTGTCCAAACTGTTGGTGATTGCAATCTCCAAACTGTCCTTATGTAGTTGCTCAAAAACTTTATGCACCAAGGAGTCTCTCACATCGATAGCAAAAACCTATCCTATATCACTAGGGTACCTCATGGCATCATAGATGTTAAACTGAATCTTCTTGCCATCAAAGTCCATAGTCAAGGTTCCATTATGCACATCAATCATGGTTCTTGCTGTTTTCAGGAAGGGTCTTCCTAACAAGATGTGAGAAGAGTTTGGTGATGTATTATCTTCCATATCCACAATATAAAAATCTGCAGGAAAGATTAGTTCGTTCACCTGCACTAAGACATCTTCAATTACCCTTCGGGGGTAAGTGTTAGTACGATCTACCAATTGGATAATCACACCAGTATTTTTCAAAGGGCCTAGATTTAAGGAAGCATAAACAGATAAAGGCATAACATTAATTGAAGCTCCTAAATCTAGCATGGCTTTTTCAAATCTGATGTTTCCTATTTTTCATGGGATTGTGAACATTCCTGGATCTTTACATTTAGGAGGTATTTTTCTTTGAAGAACAGCAGATACATTTTCTCCAACTGTGACTCTTTCATCATTTTGCAATTTTCTTTTATTAGTGCATAATTCTTTTAAAAATTTAGCATACCGTGGAACTTGTTTAATTGCATCAAGGAGAGGGATGTTCACTTCTACTTTTCTAAAAGTTTCCAAAATTTCTTTTTCTTTTTCATCTCTATTTAAGGTTTTAGAATTTTTGGGAGGAAAGGGAAGAGTAATATTTTTACACTGATTAGGAGGGTTAGGTTGTACCTTAGATTTTTCTATTTCCTCTATAGTTGCTTCCTCCTCAAGCTCTACGGGGGTCAGTGGTGTATCCAACTGCGTTCTATTCCGTAAAGTTATGGCACTTACATTCTCCCTTGGGTTGACTATTGTTTGAGATGGTAATTTTCCTGAGCCTCTGGATTCCAATATCCCCACAGTTGTAGCCAGTTGTCCTACTTGGTTCCTTAAATCTTGAACCGAAGCTTCTATCTCTTGCTAGAACTGTTGTGTCTGATTCATGAATGCTTTGAACATATCCTCCAATGATGTTCCAGTAGGTGCAGGGACTGCTTGCTTCGGTTGATATTGAGGTGGGGCTGGTTGGAAGCCCTGCTTCCTAGGTGGAAATGCAGGTGGTGCCGCTTGCATGTTCCCATAACTCAAATTTGGATGATCCCTCCATCCTGGGTTATAAGTGCTTGAGTACGGATCATACTTTCTCTGAGGTTGTGACTGATAATTTCCCATTGCATTAGCTTGTTGCACAGTCTCATCATCTTGTAATGTTGGGCATTCATCTGTATTGTGATTGGGTTGTAGACAGACTCCACAAACCTTTTCAACCAGCTGTTGACCTGTAACTAATTGTCTAACCATAGCAGTTAATTCAGAAATTTGTTGGCCATAATCACAAGTGCTTACCTCGCTTACCCTTATTGGTGCACAATTTGTTCGAGTGCCATATTGTTGCGAGTTTGCTGCCATGTTTGCAATTAAATTCCTTGCATCCTCTGGGGTCTTGTCAACTAGTGCTCCTTCGCTAGCTGCATCGATCATGCTTCTATCCATCGGTACCAACCCTTCGTAGAAATATTGGATCAGGTGTTGTTCATCTATTTGATGCGGTGGACAACTGGAACAAAACTTTTTGAATCTTTCCCAATACTCGTATAGTGTCTCCCCACTGAATTATCTAATCCCACAGATCTCATTCCTAATGTTGGCTACTCTTGAGGCTGGAAAGTATCTTTCCAAGAACAACTTCTTCATGTCATTCCAAGACTGTATTGAACCTGAGGTTAGGTAGTACAACCAATCCTTTGCCAAATCTGCTAGGGAGAATGGGAATGCTTCAGCTTGATTTTCTCTTCGGTGATTCCGTTTGGTTTCATGGTGGAGCACACCACATAAAATTCCTTTAGATGTTTATAGGGGTCCTCACCTATAAGACCACGAAAAGTAGGCAGTAAATGGATTAGTCCCGATTTAAGTTCAAATGCAGCATCTAAATTAGGATATTCAATGCCCATAGGTTGTTGATTTAAATTAGGAGTTGCCAACTCCCTGAGAGTTCTATTGTTGTTTTGAATCGCCATCTCTTCTTCTTTATCAGATTCGGTGGATGATTTGTTGGATAATAATTCCAAAGCTAAGTTGAGGCCTGGTGATGATGCAGAAGCCTCGTCTATATCTGTAGAAGACCGTTGAACTTTAAGTTTTTCCTTCTTTAGCCTCCTTGTAGTCTTCTCAATTTCTGGATCAAAATCTAATATAGTAGCCTGAGAAGATCGAGTCATAAAACAAGAACAAAGCAAATAATAAAATAAAAACAAAACGAGAAATTACTCCTCGGCAGCGGCACAAAAATTTGGGAACTGTTGTTGACACTCCTAAATTAACCTCACTTTCACTTCACAATTTATAATAATTAGTACAGTAGCAAGTAAGGATCGATCCCACAGAGAGTAAATTTGTTTTAGAATTATTCTATTATTTCAACAGAAAATAAAGATGGGGCATTTTTGAAAATTATTTTTAAACTAAGAGAACAAGAATTAATGATGAAATTAACCAAATATGTAAAAACTTCAGTTCTGCAGTTCAGTTTCACCGAGTACAACAATCAATTAATCAAGTTATTATTATTTTTCCTTCAATGAAACTATTAGCCGTAGATAACAATAAGCTCTGCTATCCAAAATTCTCCTTAGATTATCACTGTATGAAACAAGCTCTCCACCAGATTCTAACTAGCATACAACCTAGAACAAGCTCTCTAGATTTAATATGATAGAAGCATTAAGAAATAGAGAATTAGGCTAATCCAAGCAACAAACACATAAGCTCGATTTGTTTAACTTGTTTTCTGATAATCTTAGCAATAAACAAAAGCTTGTCCACAATTATTATTACCAAGTTGCTACTTGTGATGAAGACAGATATCAATTACACGTAATACCAATCTTAATCTAGTATATGATAATAATCAAACTAATTCAATTGGCCATATTAAATTAATTAGATCAATTAGCATGCAATCAATGAAAATAGATTATCAGAAGAAATTTCACACAAGAAGGAATAAATAATAATACTCAATTAATCAATTACTTATAACAAGGATTCACCTCCCTTTAGAACTGAATGAAAAGAACTAGCCTGACATGCTCTTGAGTCTGCACTCCAATAGATGATAGTTGATAATTGAATGAATAAAACCATGACTCTCATCCTCTATTTATAGTGCTAGACAAAGTCCTAAATCCAATAGGAAGTAGAAATCCAAGTCCTAAAGGAATTACAAATTATACTAATTTCCATAAAGAAATAGAATTCAATTTGGAAATAAATCTTAGTCTAAAAGAAATCCTAATTATAATACAATTGTAAAAATTAATCTTCTAGAATCCAAAATTCAGATTTGAAATTGGAATTAAATTCTAAAATTTGCCACGTGCTTAAACTCATTGTCGCGTGAATCTAAATCCATTTATGATATTAATTGTAAAATCCTTGATTTGCTAGGAATCCCGTAAACCTCCTCCAATTTATTTTCAAAATCATGAAACCCCTTTAATTGTACCTAAAATAAAAATATAAGAATAATGAGTTTATTTAGGCATAAAATAAATACAAAAGATTAAGTATTAAGGAATAAAAATATAACATATTTCATACTCATCAAGAGGTAGTTTTTTCCTTAAAGATTTTGAGGCATTATTTGTATGGCGAGAAGTGTGAGATATATACGGATCACAAGAGTCTGAAGTATATCTTCACGCAGAAAGTGTTAAACATCAGGCAGCGTCGATGGCTAGAATTGATCAAAGATTATGATTATGAGATTCTGTACCATCCATGCAAAGCAAATGTAGTGGCAAATGCCTTGAGCAGAAAAGGCAGAGAGAAGTTATTGAAGTTAACCATTAAAGAAGAATTGGTGAAAGATTTCGAACGACTAGACTTGGAGATTAAGTATCCGATGAAGATCAACAAATAGTTATTTACAGTTACAGCGAGCTCGACTTTATTGGATAAGGTTAAAGAGGCGTAAGAAAAGGACGAAGATTGCAATAACATCAAGAAGCGATTGACTGAAGGAGATGAATTGAAATTTAAGATTGATTACACTGGACTGCTAAGATTTAAAGGTCGAATTTGGGTACCGTTAGTACCAGAACTGAGAGAAGAGATCTTGCAAGAAGCGCACATTACGAGATATTTAATATACCTAAGAAGCACGAAGATGTACCAAGATTTGCGTCACCACTTCTGGTGGCCAAACATGAAGAGAGAGATTGCGGAATGCGTAAGTAGATGTTTAACTTGTCAGAAAGTCAAGGCAGAGCATCAACGACCAAACGGGTTATTACAACCATTAGAGATTCAAGATGGAAATGGGAGCACATCACAATAGACTTTGTGGTGGGACTTCTGGCAACGCAGAAAGGGCACGACGCCATATGGGTGATTGTACATCATTTTACTAAGTCAACTCACTGTTTACCGATTAAGATTAAGTATAGTTTGGACCAGTTAGCCAAATTGTATGTCAAGGAAATTATCTCGAGGCATGGGGTGTCGGTACCTATCGTATCAAATAGAGATCCGCGATTCACGTCAAACTTCTGGAAGTGTCTTCAAGAAAGAATGGGGATACAACTACGAATGAGTACCGCGTATCATCCGTAGACCGATGGGCAAAGCGAGAGAACGATTCAAACACTTGAAGACATGCTCCGAGCTTGTGTGATGGACTTCAAGGGTAGTTGGGAGGATCACCTTCCATCAGTAGAGTTCACATATAACAATAGTTATCACGCCAGTATTGGAATGACACCGTACAAAGCACTGTATGGGAGGAAATGTAGAACACCTTTATGTTGGGACGAAGTTGGAGAGCGTCGACTGTTGGGACCAGAGTTGGTACAACAGACGGTAGAAATCATCAAGGTGATAAGAGCCCGACTAATAGCAGCTCAAGATCGCCAAAAGAAGTATTCAGACTTACATCGTAAGAAGAAAGATTTTGAATTAGGAAGCTATGCATTTCTGAAAGTATCTCCCTGGAAAGGGAAGATTCATTTTGGGAAGAAGGGCAAGTTGAGCCCTAGGTTCATAGGACCGTTCGAGATTTTGAGCCGAGTCAGTGAAGTGGCGTACGAGGTAGCATTACCTCCTGAACTTGAGCACATTCACAACGTGTTTCATGTGTCAGTTTTACTGCCATATAAACCAGACTACAAGCACGTTATCTCCTATGAACCAATCCAAGTCGAGAAAGATTTATCGTACGAGGAAGTTCTTGTCCATATATTAGATAGGAAGGAACAGAAGCTGAGGAATAAAATTATCAATTCCATTAAGATTCTCTTGAGGAATCACGCAGTCGAAGAAGCTACGTGGGAACTAGAAGAGAAAATGAGAGCGAATTATCCGTTTTTATTTGAGTAACCTTATTTTTACAATTCCGAGGACGAAAATTTTATAAGGGGGAGGGATGTAATGACTGTGCATTTTTAAACTTCTTATTAATTAAATATGTGATTTAATTTTAATAAGTTAGTTTTGTGAGTCTATTTAAACCTTATGTGGTTATGAAATGATTAAAGGGAGTCACTAATGGTTTAATTAAATTAGTGGACTAACCCTAAGAGTTGGATATCAAAGAATTGATAAGATTCTTAATGATTAAATATTTAATCCATTTGAATATAATGATAGATTTTTAATAGATTGATTAATTTCAAATATGGGTATATCACCACTATAGAAGTTAAATTATATCATATAAGACTTGTGTGGTGTTAGAAATTGGAAATAGCTTGAAGCTAACCCATTTTGGCATTGCCAGGGACCGGCGCAGCTGCGCCCTCCCAGCAGTACAAAATGGCGCAGCTGCGCCAGTGTCCAATTTGAGAAAAGTTAGTTTCTACTGTAGAAAATGAAATGGAACATTAATGTAAGGTGTGACATGCATAAAATCATATGATAAGAATATATTCTAATGATATGGAGTATCAAGTAGTGCAATAAAATCATAAGTGATTTTTAAATAGAAATAATTAAATATCTGTGTATTCCAAAAATTGAGAAAGAAATTATGTGTGTACACTGGATAGATAATATTAATTGATGATGAGGCTATGTGAGTAGTAAAGTATAATTATGGAGATACCTGGTTAATAATACCTAACTATGTTATTTTAATTGCGTGTATTTAATGTACATGGATTATATGGTGTGAGTATCTAAATAATCCCTAATTTTCCTAATATGGTAATAATTGTACATTAAGATTTCATTTTGGGAATTAAAAGGACCAAACCAAGCCTTAAATAACTTATTGCTGAGATTTTGCTCTTATCCCAAATTGAGTGGCACAAAGGTACAATGAACAGTGGCATGAAACTAGGTTACGTGATTTTCAGTAGCTATTGATTGCTAGGCCAATGGCTATAGAAATGGTTGGTATTGGGTTGTTGAACCACTCCTTAGCAACCATTGTTTCCTCCTAATACCTCATGGAATTAACCTCAGTGTAATATAGTTGCACAGACCAAGTTCTTCTATAAATGGCAGACCAAATTTTCAATTTATGTTGCTTTATTTAAGTTCTTGAAACTCTGATAACTTGAGAGTGAGTGGGTTGTGGTTCAGAGAGGAGGTTAGCAAGTTCAGAAGGAGGAAACTAAGTCTATTAAGCTCCAAGAGGTATAAAATCATAAACTTTTGTTCTTAGTTGGATTTGTCAAATTCTTAGGAATTATTTGAAATTCTTTGTCAATTAATGTGAATTAATATGCTATAATGTGTATATGATGTATGTTTACAAGTTTGAACTCTTAAATGATGGATTGGAACATGTTTAAACTGAAAAGAATCAAAGTGGTTGAGGCTCTGCAAAATAGAATGTTTCTGCTTCTGGTGCAGGCAGGGCGCAGCTGCGCTCTATTTGTACTAGGGTGCAACGCAGCTGCGCCGTGCCCCAAAATCATTTTTTGACTTCTGTTTATTCTATGTGTTGCTAACTTGATGTCATGACTTAGACATAAACCTAAAAATGAGTATAACATGAGGTGTACAACTTTCTTGTGTAGTATGAAGTGATCAACACGATTTAGTAAGAAATTTGTAATGAAAACTTAAAGTTGAGAAAACAAACTTTGAAGTAATACATGTTTTACAAATTCTAAACTTGAGAGACCACATACATGACTGATTTGGAATATAAATGAGTATGATATATGTTGTATAGTGTCTTTTTCATGATTAAACTTGTTAGCTTCATGTTTGAGAATGTTTTAAAGGAAAAGCTTGTTATGTTAAAGCTAATGAACATAAATGCTACAAGGAGAAGTTTCTGATCTTGAAATGAAGTTAACATGACTGAGTTATTGATGATAAGGGTTTTGAAGTTGTCTTATATGTGTTATCTTGTCTCATTCATGATAAAGTGATTGCAAAGGCAACCATGAACATGTTTTTAAAAATTTAGTTGCATCACATGTATATATAGATTCTAAAGAGTTAAGATGTCATGTTATGGTTATAATACTCTTAGACATGATTAATATGTATTTAGCATGATGATAACTAAACCAAACATGAGTTTAGAACTACTAATGCTATCATCTAGACCGTCACTACGTTCCCCGACTAGTTCCAGCTACGTTCTCATCTCCTGAAGAAGACAGTGAAAGCAAAAGGGTGAGCTCAACTAGCCCAGTAAGAAATATTATGACTAAGATAATGCTGAATAATTTATCCTTAGCCTTCAACAGTGTTAAACTGATAAAATATAACAAACATCAAGTTTAACTGCAGCGGAACAAGCAATCCATTAAAAGAGTCAAGTAGAGAATAAAATCTACTATCTTCTATGATTTAAAAGGTTTTTCATCACTTTTATTGTTGAGAATCAGCTTAATAAATAATCCACATCATCCATGCACTACGACCAAGGATATTCATTAATATCACGACCACAAATTATCCATGCACTACGGGCCAAGGATATTCGTGTATTCATCAATGGTCATGATCATGCCAACAACTGTCCATCAATTCACTACGGGCCAATGATGACTTTTACCACATCATTTGTAACATTATTGTCATGATTATACCAAATAATCCCTGGTCGTAATCATACCAAGTCCATCTATGCACTACAGGCCACAGATGACTTTCAACATAATATAAACATGAGGATGATGACAATGATATAAGAATTCAATAAAACTAGTTCAAGGATAAATTTTTAAAGATTTATAATTTAATTTATCCAAAAATTAATAACGTCCAAATTGTCAACATGATACTGTTTTGTGGAGTAAAATTCAAGAATAATATTGTACCAAAAATAATTTGGACCGAAAACGAATCAATTTTTATCATGAATAGTACTTTGGGTGAATAGTACTCGAGTGAATAGTATTTCGTAAATTATACTTTGGAAATAGTAATCTCGTGAATAGTACTCCGGTATAAAAAAATTAAAACTTATCAAGAATGCTCAGAATAATATTTTCATGAATAGATACTGGATGAAACGCAAATATCAAGGATATTTAACTAATTTCATGGAGTTTAGAAGCCAAAATTTTAACAAAACAAGTATAGAATTCAAAATCTGAAACGAAATAATAATACTTACATACTACATAGTATGGAAGAAAATGTTATTTTAAGCGAATATTGAACAAAAATAACATCATTTACCTTGAAAAGAAGAGTATTACAACTGGTATAGCGGGGATATTCATGAAGAAAACTTTCACTATTTTCTATGTTTAAATCTTTCTAAAACTCTAAAGAAATATGCTCATGATTATAGAAGAAGAATTCTCTGATTTTGGTGTGATTTTTAATTCTAACTTAAGCGCCTATTTATGAAAAATACTAGAACGTCATAGGAGACTAAATAAATAAAATATTATTTTTTTTTCTTTCTTCCTACGCCTCCTCCCTTTCAGCCAGCCATCTTGGAAAAAAAATAGCAGCCCACATGTTAAAAATAAAAGTGGGTCCCACCCGATTGTAATAAAAATATTTTATTTTCCAAAACTTCAGTAATTCATAATAAATAGCCCTTTTATTAGAAAAATACAAATTTTATGTCCATTTCCACACGAAATCGAGTTCTCTACAACTTTGTAGCTTTATGTTTTTCCAAATTCTAAACAGAAAATATCCGAAATCCACAAACGGAAGATTTTTAATACCTCATAAAATTCATAACAAATCATGCGTTAATTTTTAACGGTTCAAAATTTGTGGACATATACTCAACTTATATATGCATAACATATCCAAAAATCATGACGATCCAACGGTCGGATTAAAATTATAACTCACGCAATAGAGCTTTAAGAACACTGATTTGATTTTTAATACATCCATTCCGACAAAAATACTGATAAAACACCTCAACATTAATTCCTTCATTTATAACCACATAAAATAAATATTTTTCTATCCATCATTTATGTCCACATAAAATAAATATTTTTTTATCATATAAATCAATAATTAATTATTCACAAATAATATTACAGAATTACAATAATGACAACCAGGCCGTTCTCAGGAAAGAGGGGGTTTTTCAATAAGGATTTCTCCTTACTGGCGCGCAATTAGGTGACCAAATCTCTCCTTGACAGAACTTTTTAGACATTGCCAATAATGCTATCTAATAATTTTATTCAAATAATATGAATTATTGATATGATAATGAGAAATACTGTACAATGATAATTATTGAAACAACAATAATATAAAATATCAACGCAGCAATTATTGAACCAATAAAATAAAATATTGAACAGTAATTACTATAACAATTATTGAGTAGTGCCTTCTTACGTAAGAATCAATAATTCAACAATATTGTGCAATACCGTGTGCTACTGTGCAACAACGCGTATTACTGTATTTTAACCACCAGGTATTCCAACAGTGCTAATGGTAACGGTTATGCCGTTATTTATAAAAACTCAAATTTGTCATTTTTTTCATCCGACAGTTATTCTGTTGTGGGGCCCACAAATGGCTGCGCCGTCGTACGAATATTCCCCGACTGAAAGAATATTCCACGACCAAACGAATATTCCCCGACAACATGAATATTTTATAACCACTTTCTTATTTTATAAAATTTATAAATATTACCCATAACTATAACATTATATCAAATTTACTCCTTAATATTCAAAAATGATATTTATAGAAAATTCATCTTTATTCATAAAAGTTGGGGTCCTACAACCTCCCCTTCTCATGAAATTTCGCCCTCAAAATTAGGGTACGTACCTGGTATGTCGAAGAGGTAAGGATACCTTGATTTCATTTCAGATTCTAATTCCCAGGTCATTTTCTCAACATCGTGGTTTCTCCACAAAACTTTGACTTGAGGTATAACCTTGGAGCGTAAAATATGTTCCTTCTTATCCAAGATTTTAACAGGAACCTCTTTATACGTTAAATCTTCCGCTATTTCGTCTGGTTCTAACTCAATAATGTGGTTCAGGTCTTCCACATATTTACGTAATATGGATATGTGAAAAAAGTTATGAACACGAGACATACTTGACGGTAAAGCGAGTCTATAGGTCACAGTTCATACTCGATCGAGGATTAAAAATGGGCCAATGAATTAAGGATTGAGCTTTCCTCTCTTTTCAAATCTCGTAACTCCTTTCCATGGAGCAACACGTAACAACACATGATCTCTAATATCAAATTTCACGTCCTTTCGATGAAGATCAGCATAACTCTTTTGTCGAACTTGTGAGATTTTTATACGTTGTCGGATCGTTTGAATCTTTTTCGTAGTCATACATACCAACTCCGGTCCCAACAATGTTGCTTCACCCACATCATCCCAACATACTGGAGAACGACACTTTCTTCCATACAACGCCTCAAATGGAGCCATGCCAATACTTGCTTGATAACTGTTGTTGTAGGAAAACTCCACCAATGGTAAGAACTTGTCCCAACTTCCCTTGACGTCAAGGACACAGAGTCTTAATAGATCTTCAAGAGTTTGAATAGTCCTCTTTGACTTCTCGTCCGTTTGAGGATGATAAGCCAAACTAAATCGTAAATTCGTGCCCATAGCTTTTTGCAAACTAACCTAAAATCTTGAAGTGAAACTTGGGTCTCAATCAGAAACTATGGATGCTAGCATACCATATAATCTTACAATCTCGTTTATGTACATACGAGCAAGACGTTAAAGTGTATAAGTTTCTCGTATTGGTAAGAAGTGAGCAGACTTGGTCAATCTATCAACAATGACCCAAATTACATCTATGCCTTGAGAAACCTTGGGAATACTAGTAACGAAATCCATGGTAATGTGCTCCCACTTCTATTCTGAAATTTCAAATGGTTTCAATGGACATTTTGGTACTTGATGCTCCGCCTTGACTCATTGACAAGTTAAACACCTTGAGATAAACTCTGCTATCTTCCTCTTCATATTGCTCCACGAAAATATATGTCGAAGATCATGATACATTTTGGTACTCCCAGGATGGATTACAAACGGTGTGTTGTGCGCCTCTATCATGATTTTATACTTCAAGTCAGAATCGTTAGGAACACAAAGTCTGGAGTTGACTCGAAGTATTCCTTCTTCATCGATTCTTGCTTTTGGGATAACACCTTCTTGCACTTTCTTCCTCATACGCATCAGCTCCAGGTCTGTAGCTTGAGCAGCTTTAACTTTATTGATTAAAGTCAGTTTTACTCGTATATTCGCCATCTTCACATGGGTCCCTGGAGTCTTTAACTCTATCTCCATCATTTGCAAGTCATACAAAATGGGCTTTTGCGTTGACAATATCGCACTTGTATCCGCATATGATCTTCTACTCAATGCGTTAGATACTACGTTCACTTTTCCAGGATGGTATTGAATAGTATGATCATAATCTTTCAACAGTTCGAGCCAACGTTGTTGCTGCATGTTGAGTTCCTTTTGAGTGAAGAAATATTTGAGGCTTTTATGATCCATAACGATCTACACTTTCTCCCCATACAAGTAATGCCTCCAAATTTAAAGTGCGAAGACAACTGCTGCCAACTCTAGATCATGAGTAGGATAATTTCTCTCATATTCTTTGAGTTGCCGAGAGGCATATACTATGACTTTCTCATGTTGCATGAGAACACATCCTAACCTTTTGCCCGAAGCATCATTGTAGATGACAAATCCCTCCGAGCCAGATGGTATTATCAGAACAGGTGCTGAAATGAGTCTCCTTTTGAGTTCTTGAAAACTCTTCTCATATTCGATGCTCCAACCGAATTTTGTATCTTTTCGAGTCAGCTAAGTTAATATAGTAGCGATTCGAGAAAATCCTTCTACAAATCTCCGATAATAACCAGCTAAATCGAGAAAGCTACGTACTTCGGTCACTAATTGAGGTTGCTCCAAGCTATGAATAGCTTCAATCTTTGTCGGGTCAACAGATATTCCATGACTTGATACTACGTGCCCAAGGAATGCTACTTCCGTAAGCCAGAACTCGCATTTCTTCAACTTGGCATAAAGCTTGTTTTCACGAAGCTTTTGGAGTATCAGCCTCAAGTGTTTCTCATAATCTTCACGACTTTTGGAATATATGAGGATGTCATCAATAAAGACGACCACAAAGTGATCCAAATATTCTTTGAATACTCGGTTCATCATATCCATGAAGGCAGCAGGAGCATTAATTAATCTAAAAGACATGACTAGAAATTCATGATGCCCGTACCAAGTTCTGAAAGCCGTCTTTGGAATGTCATATGTTCTAACCTTTAACTGATGATATCCGAAACGAAGATCGATCTTTAAAAAGAATTTAGCGCCTTGCAACTGGTCAAATAGGTCATCAATGCGAGGCAACGGGTATCTATTTTTGACAGTGACATGGTTCAACTCCCGATAATCAATACAAAGTCGCATACTCCCATCTTTCTGTTTCACGAATAGAACAGGAGCACCCCAAGGAGACGTACTAGGACGAATGAAATCGATGTCTAACAACTCCTGCAGTTGGGTCTTTAACTCTTGAAGTTCAATAGGAGCCATTCGATATGGGGCTTTGGAAATGAGTTTAGGTTCAAGGTCGATACAAAATTCAATTTCTCGCTCTGGGGGTAGGCCAGGAAATTCTTCAGGAAATACATCAAGAAATTTATTAACAATAGAAATATCACTCAAAACTGACGTATTTTTGTTTAAATCCATGACATGAGCTAAGAAAGATTGACATCTATTTTTTAATAAACGAATAGCTTTATGGCTTGAGATGATAGTGATTGATTTTAATGGTTTAGTTCCTTGAATTTGCATAATAGGTTGGTTAGGAATATGAAAGCTAACAACCTTATGAAAATAATCAATTTTTGCATGATGAGTAGTTAACCAATCAATCCCTATAATTACGTCAAATGCAAGTATTTTTAATGAAATAAGATCGACAGGTAATGTGAGGATACCAATTTGAACCAAACAAGACTTATAAGCAGTGGATGTAATGAATGTTTCTCCCAACGGAGTTTTAACAGATAAGTCAAAGTCTAATTTTTCCGGAGTCAAATTTAAATATTGAGCGCAAGTAGGAGAAATAAAAGAATGGGTAGAACCGGTATCAAATAAGGTATAAACTTCGTTAGAGTTTATGATAAGCTTACCCGTGATGACCTCGTTCGGGTTCCTTGCTTTCTGGGAGGTCACAACAAACGCTCTCCCTTGAACTACTGGTTTTGACTTTTCTGGGACGGCCTTTGGTGCCTCCATCCCAGCTGGACTTGCCTTCCCTGAATGATAAAATCGGGTTAGGTGACCTTATCTTCCATAATTGTAACACGTTTTAGACTGCTGCGCACAGTTTGGATTGATATGTCCGTCCCCTCCGCATTTAAAGCATATGATAGGTGATCGTTCTCCTTCCTTAACAACGGGTGCTGATGCTGACATCCTTCCATCATTGTTGAATCTCCACTTCTTGAAATGTCCATTCTTATTGTCTTGACCATGATTACCACCGAAGTGGGTACCATTTCTGGCATGTTGATTCCCTCCACGTTTGTTGTCACCGCTTCGAAGACTGCTACCACTAGTATTATCATTTTGCTGGCTGTTTTCTCTTGGTTAGGTTGACTAGTTATCACGCTCCAATAACTGAGCCCGATTTACAATATCTGAATACAAACACAGTTTATGAGAAATTAGATATTGACGTATCTCGGGTTTCAAACCTCTTAGAAACATCCGCATCATTCTCTCCTCATTATCAACCAAGTGAGACGCAAACCGGGGCAACTCGGCAAACTTAGCTTCGTATTGCGGCACGGTCATATTGTTCTGCTCCAACTTGATGAACTCTACCTCTTTCATGTGACGAATACTTTCGGGAAAGTACTTGTCGTTGAATAGTTTTTAGAACTTCTCCCAAGACATCTTTAGTGCGGTAGGTTGAGTACACTTTACCGATTCTCACTAGTAACCTACCTCTCCTCGCAATATAAAGGTGGCAAAGGGAACCTTTTGCTCCTTGGAACATCCCGAAACATCAAATATTTTTGTGATCTGCTTTATCCATGTCTCCACCTTAAGTGGTTTTGGCTCTCCAATAAACTCCGGTGGTCCCAGCTCCTTGAACTGTTTAGCGGTGACCGTCTGAGAGTTTCTAGTGTTTCCACCTATATTTTGGACAGGAGCCGCTCTTGCCTGATGTTGCATGAATTGCATAAAGCCTCTGAACATTCTATCGTTCATCATTTGATCGTTATTGTTTACCTAAGGATTATTGTCTTCCTGTTGCACATTATCTTGGGTATTGATCTGTGGTGACTCAATGGTCTCCTATGCTCCATTGCTATTCTAAATATTCTTGGATGTCATTTTCAAATACTTCCATAAAACAAAGGTTAATTGGCATACCACATATTATCCTTGTACTCTGACCGACCAATTAAATAGCAATTAACTTAGGTAGGTCCTTGTAGTGAAGGAATTTCTCGTCTCTCCCCTCCTAGTTCTTGTCTCACATCTCAGCTAGTGATCATATCCCTAAGCTTTGATACCAACTGTGACACCCCCAAAATAGGTATACATCACCCATCTTGAGTCACCAAATACATGGTACAAAATTCAAATACAACTTAATAATACAACTGTCGTGTAAAATACGACAAGACATAAACTAAGAGTTTTAAAACGAATATTGTCTTCTGTACAGTATTCAAGGTTATTCAACTAATTTCATGGAGTTTAGAAGCCAAAATTTTAACAAAACGAGTATAGAATTTGAAATCTGAAACGAAATAATATTACTTACATACTACAGAGTATGGAAGAAAATATTATTTCTAGCGAATATTGAACAAAAATAACATCCCTTACCTTGAAAAGAAGAGTATTCCAACTGGTATAGCTGGGATATTCTTGAAGAAAACTTTTACTATTTTCTATGCTCAAAGCTTTCTAAAACTCTAAAGAAATACGCTCAAGATTATAGAAGAAGAATTCTCTGATTTTGGTGAGATTTTCAATTCTAACTTAAGCGCCTATTTATAGAAAAATGCTAGAACGCAATAGGAGACTAAATAAATAAAATATTTTTTTTCTTTCTTCCTACGCCTCCTCCTTTTCAAGGCAGCCATCTTGGAACAAAAATAGCAGCCCACATGTTAAAAACAAAAGTGGGTCCCACCCAATTTTAATAAAAATATTTTATTTTTTAAAACTCCAGTAATTCATAATAAATAGCCCTTTTATCAGAAAAATACGAATTTTATGTCCATTCCACACTAAATTGAATTCTCTACAACTTTGTAGCTTTAATTTTTTTCAAATTCCAAACAGAAAATATCCGAAATCTATAAACGGATGATTTTCAATACCTCATAAAATCCATAACAAATCATACGTTAATTTTTAACGGTTCAAAATTTATGGACAGATACTCAACTTATATATGCGTAACATATTCAAAAATCACAACGATCCAACGGTCGGATTAAAATTATAAGTAACGCAATAGAGCTTTAAGAACACTGATTTAATTTTTAATAACTCCATTCCGATAAAAATACTGATAAAATACCTCAATATTAATTCCTTCATTTATAACCACATAAAATAAATATTTTCCTATCAATCATTTATGTCCACATAAAATAAATATTTCTTTATCATATAAATCAATAATTAATTATTCACAAATAAATTACAGAATCACGATAATGGCAACCAGGCCGTTCCCAAGAAAGATGGAGCTTTCCAATAAGGATTTCTCCTTACTAGTGCGTAATTAGGTGACCAAACCTCTCCTTGACAGAACTTTCTAGACATTGCCAATAATGCTATCTAATAATATTATTCAAATAATATGAATTATTGATCTAATAATGGGAAATACTATGCAGTGACAATTATTGAAACAATAATAATATAAAATATCAACGCATCAATTATTGAACTAATAAAATAAAATATGAAATAGTAATTACAGTAACAATTATTGAGTAGTTCCTTCTTACGTAAGAATCAATAATTCAATAATATTGTGCAATACCGTGTGCTATTGTGCAACAATGTATATTATTGTATTTTAACCACCAGGTATTCCAACAGTGCCAACGGTAACGATTACGCCGTTATTTATAAAAACTCAAATTTGTCATTTTCTTCATCCGACAGTTATTCTGTTATGGGGTCCATAAATGGCTGCGCCGTCGTACGAATATTCCCATACAAAAAGAATATTTCACGACCAAACGAATATTTCCCGACAACATGAATATTTTATAACCATTTGCTTATTTTGCAAAATTTATAAATATTACCCATAACTATAACATTATATCAAATTTACTTCTTAATATTCAAAAAAGATATTTATAGAAAATTCATCTTTATTCATAAAAGTTGGGGTCTTGCACCAAGTACCTAATATAAGATACAAATAGCAGATTTAAATGTTATGCATATACATGGTGTACGCGATGCTGATCCCCTCAAGTACTTATTCCGTAGCCCGTAACCAAAGGGTCAATTAGCTATTGATTCCATTAGAGTGTTATGGTTCAAAGTCTACTTGACTAATAGTTATTCTAAAAGCAATCATTATCTTTGCTTCTAATATTCATATTATTGAATACTTTAGATATTCATATTGTTGAATTCATTATCAGATATTTTTTCATTCATCATGATATATCCTTATTATTGTATTTAAATTTGCTGAGCAAACGTGTTGCTCATCCTTGCTATATCATGAATTATATTGCAGCTAAGCCCGAAACCTCAGGAAAGGACAAAGGTAAAGGAAAGATGTAGAATAGTTGTGAGGAGCAAACTTTACTTTATGCCTAGTTAAATTACTGTTATGTAATTTAAACCCTAATTACTATTATAGGGTATGTTTGTAAGACTTTATTAAGGTTATCGAATCTTGGTACTAGTAAAACCTTTTGAATGAACGACGTATGTTTATTATATTCCGCATTTTAGTTATCGTATGTTGATTAGAGGTAGATATTTGTATTTTATTGTGATGACCGGACCGGGGTTATAGGACACGGATTCGGGGGTGTCACAGGTTCTAACTTAATAATGTGGTTTGGGTCTTTCACATATTTACGAAGCTTAGATATGTGAAAAATATTATGAACATGAGACATGTTTGGCGGTAATGAGAGTCTATATGCCACATTTCCTATTCGGTCAAGAATTTCAAATGGACCAACAAATCTTGGATTGAGCTTTTCTCTCTTTCCAAATCTTGTAACTCCCTTCCATGGAGCAATAAGTAACAATACATGATCCCCAATATTAAATTCCACGTACTTTTGATGAAGATCCGCATAACTCTTTTGTCGATCCTGTGCCATTTGTATACGTTATCGGATCATTTGGATCTTCTCTATAGTCATTTGTACCAACTCTAGTCCCATCAATGTTGCTTCTCCCACCACATCTCAACATACTGGAGAGTGACACTTTCGTCCATACAACGCTTCAAATGGAGCCATGCCTATACTTGCTTAATAACTATTGTTGTAGGAGAATTCCACCAATGGTAGGTACTTATCCCAACTCCCTTTAAAATCTAGGACACAGAGTCTTAATAGATCTTCAAGAGTTTGAATAGTCATTTTTGATTGCCCGTTCGTTTGAGGATGGTATGCCGAACTAAATCATAAATTTGTGCCCATAGCTTTCTGCAAGCTAACCCAAAATCGTGAAGTGAATCTTTAGTCATGATCCAAAACTATGGACACTGGCATGCCATAAAATCTCACAATCTCATTCATGTACATACGAGCAAGACGTTCAAGGGAATAAGTCTCCCGTATAGGCAAGAAATGAGCAGACTTAGTTGATCTATCAATAATAACCCAAATCGCATCTATGCCTTGAGAAACCTTGGGAAGACCCGTAACGAAATCCATGGTAATGTGTTCCCACTTTCATTTCAGAATCTCAAGTGGTTGCAATGGACCCTTTGGCATTTAATGCTCCACCTTTACACGTTGACAAGTTAAACACCTCGAGATAAACTCCGCGATCTCTCTCTTCATATTTCTCCACCAAAATATATATCGAAGATCATGATGCATTTTGGTACTTCCAGGATAGATTATAAACGGTGTATTGTGTACCTCCATCATGATTCTATGCTTCAAGTCAGAATCGTTAGGAACACAAAGTCTGGAGTTGACTCGAAGTATTCCTTTTTCATCGATTCTTACTTTTGGAAAAACACCTTCTTGTACTTTCTTCTTCATACGTATCATCTCTGGGTCTGTGGCTTGAGCAGCTTTAACTTTATCGATTAAAGTCGGTTCTACTTGTATGTTTGATATCATCACGTGGGTACTTGGAGCCTTTAACTCTATCTTCATCCTTTGTAAGTCGTACAAAATGGGTCTTTGCGTTGACAATATAGCACTCGTGCCCGCATATGATCTTCTACTCAATGCGTCAGCTACCACGTTTGATTTTCTAGAATGGTGTTGAATGGTATGATCATAATCTTTCAACAACTCAAGCCAATGTCGTTGCCGTATGTTGAGTTCCTTTTGGTTGAAGAAATATTTGAGGGTCTTATGATCCGTATAAATCATCAATTTCTCCCCATACAGGTAGTGTCTCCAGATTTTCAACGCGAAAATGACTGCTGCCAACTCCAGATCATGAGTAGGATAATTTCTCTCATATTCTTTGAGTTATCGCGAGGCATAGGCTATGACTTTCCCATGTTGCAAGAGAACGCATCATAAGCCTTTGCCTGAAGCATCGCTGCAGATAACAAATCCATCCGAACTTGATGGTATTATCAAAACATGTGCCAAAATGAGTCTCCTCTTGAGCTATTGGAAACCCTTCTCGCATTCCTCGCTCCATATAAATTTTGTATCTTTCCGAGTCAGCTGAGTTAACGGAGTAGCGATTCGAGAAAACCCTTCCACGAATCTCCGATAATAACCAGCTAAGCCCAGAAAGCTACGTACTTTGGTCACCGTCTTCGGTTGCAACCAACTTTGTATTATTTTAATTTTCACCGGGTCAACAGATACTGTGACGCCCCCAAATCCGGGTTACCTGATCCCCGAGTTTGGTGTTCACAATCCACAATATAATAACATCTAACTACCCATTCAAATTGAAATAGTAATACATAAGTCATTAACAGAGATTGTTAATACAATAATCCTAGGTCCGCTAACCTTAACATTACAAACATACCCCTTAGATATACAAAAAGGGTTTACAATACAACGTAATATTAATAATATTCATTATACTAATTTATCACGATGCCTTTTCCTTTGTTCTTCTTCACAGCACCTTCTGCAACTTCGTCCCTAGCTGAAAAGTTTTATTTAGCAAGGGTGAGCAACAAGTTTACCCCGCAAGTTAAGACATATGATAAATGTATAGGAATAAATAACAAGTCTTCTCGTATTCTATGCAACAATAATCTGATAATGAAATAGTATAACGCTTTCAAGGTTTTCTACGATATTCTAATGAATAATCAAGAATTAATTCTACAAAATAGCAAAGTGGAATGTTTTTCTAGATTTATGCTGAGCGATCCGTTGGATCTTGAACTTCTCTTCTCGAGTAACTATCAAAGATTTAACTTTGATATACCCAGGTGTATCAGATAACCATAAAGATTATATCATACCCCTCTGTAAATACTTAGAGCCGGCCAACTCCTTGTACCCTATATTATGCATAATACTTAAGTCGCGCGCAATGGTCGAATATACGACTAAAAGTGTTCCCTTTATATAAAATGTTGTTCTTCTCAGTCTCAAAATCAAGATTTGATTTATCAACAAAATTCAATGATTTCAATTTCTATTTACTTATCGATCTAGCCGAAATAATTAGCATCGATCTGTCAATAACAATTGAATTCTCTTCTCGAATCTATCAAATTCTAATAAATGTTCGTCTAGCCAGAATAATTAGCTAAGATATTTCTCAACATAATTTGACAATAAACAGGAATTATCTGTACTGTCAATATTAGCTTCTACAGATATGAATATCCAACAACAGTTATTCTACGAATGTATATTTTACGAATCAGTAATTCAATTTGAATTATTAAACATGAACTAACTGCGAATAATCAACAACAAATTCTTGGACGTGGTATAATCAACAATAATTAACTACTATAATATTTAAATAATATTAACTCAAGGTTAAGTTAGGAAACTTGCCTCTTCCGCTGTTTACAGCTACACAATAAATTTATATGCTTTCGAAAGACCTATAACCAATAATATCGGTCTCACAATTAGCACCATATCTCATAATACACAACACTGTAATTTATAGTCAATCTTCTCTTAGACACATTACCACATAGCCACATCAGTGTTTACAACCTATATAAACACTTAACAAGTCTAACTAGTTCGGTCTGATTGGACTTCGATCCATTCTTGGTGTTCTGGTCACCCTATCCGACAATTAACACATTTATTGTCAATTAAATTTGG
This sequence comes from Panax notoginseng, assembly GCA_016801055.1. Classification (NCBI taxonomy): domain Eukaryota; kingdom Viridiplantae; phylum Streptophyta; class Magnoliopsida; order Apiales; family Araliaceae; genus Panax; species Panax notoginseng. The sequence continues at coordinate 155,467,624 of CM029019.1, read as the reverse complement.
TCTCTAAGCTTCAATATTATTTTAGATAAATCAAATATCATTTATAATATTTTCAGAAGCTTTTAATAATTTATAAGCAATTATTATAATTTATAATAATATTTCAAATACTTAAATTATTTTTAAATAATTTAATTATCAAATAATCTTATCATCATTAATATTTAATAATATAAAAATATTAATGTTATACTTGTCAAAATATTAAAGTTATTGTTAATAACGTAAATTACTTTTAAATCATTAATATTCTACTTAAATGATTTTTAAAATAATAAAAATTATTTTTAAATCATCACCATTAATATTTAAATATTAATAAAATTATTATCAAAATATTAAAAGTCATTAATTATAACTTCAAATATTTTTAAAATATTTTTCTCATTTTTAAATGATTTTTAAATCATTAAAATCATTTTTAACTTATTTATTTAATTTAATAATTATATAAATCTAATATCATTAATAATAGATTATTAATGAAAATTCTCCAAAAATATTAAAAATTATATTTTATAATTCAAAATATTTTTAAATACATTATTCTTATTTAAAATGATTTTTCATAATAGTAAATCATTTTCCTCTAATTTATTTAATACACTAACTAAATAAATTAAATATCATTAATATCCAAATAATTATAAATATTAATGAAAAATGTCCCAAATTCTTAAAAGTTATTTTTCAGAATTTAAAATGATTTTTAAAACCATTTTTTGTAATTTTTATAATTTATTTATATTTTTAAATAATTTCCAGAATATTCAGAAAATAAAATAAATAAAACTGTCGCTATACCCCTTTAGCGACACAAAGCGTCGCTGTTGGTGTTCTTGAGCTCAAGAACACTGACAGCTTCGTGTTTAAGGGTCATCGTTTGACCACGATTGATTCTCATGTAATGCGTTTTTGGTCTAGCTTGAACTGTGATCGTGTAGTGTTTATGTAACACTACAACATCCAAGCATCATCTTGGTCATACCACAATCAAACAAATAGATCCGGCGTCCCAAAGTCCTTATCAGATCACATCTGGGTTTTTTGGGTAACCTAGAAACCCAGACAGTGCCGAGTTGACACTTTCAAGCTCGATTTTTTATAAGTTCTGTTCATCAATAGGCTGTTATGAAGGTTCAAATCTATAGTTAACATGTCAAGGAACATATATAAATCACCAGATCAGTTCAACAACATCAAAATAACCAGATACGATCCGGTCAAACATGGTCAGAAGTCATGTTCATACACATTCGGTAATTTCCAAAAAAGTGTTTCGTGATCAGGTGGGCTATTTTGACCACCCACTAAAACCAATACATTTAATGTTTATGGAATCTAAAGACATGTACTTGGAATTCATATTACAGGCTACAACTCGAATACAACACATCATTAAAACAATATCATATTTGTCAGATCCGGACCTTCAAAACTCATGTCAGACGCTGCTCATGGCCTTTTAGGGTTACCAGATTTGGCCTGGTTATGTCCGGTCAACGGGTTTTGACCATTAATAACACCCGATCTAGACATCAAATGACACTGATTCCACTTGTAGATTAAAGACCACATTACAAGCTTCACATAACAACTTTAAAACAACAAATATCATAACCACAGAAAGATCTAGAGCGACTGACATTTCTTGTCAGACTACTATAAACACTCAAGAACAGTTTTGAAAAACTTGGTTTTTACCCATTTTGATGCTATTGATCCATGATTGATCATCATAGATCACCTAAAAACATCATATAACACTTATATAAACACAAAAACACTAACTCTATCTTAGCATACAAGATCAAAATATGAGTTATGGTTTTACCTTTTATTGTCTAATTCTTGATCCTAGCTTTCCAAATATGATATTATGGTTTCTAGGGCTGAACTAGTGACTGAATAACTTTAATTTTTCGTGGCTAAGGAGAGAGAAGGGGTTGGTTAAGAGTTGGATAGCAATTGTGCAAATTTGGTGAACTTTCTCTCTCCAAATATACTTATATTACTTAGATTCATGAATGATCTGATGTTGCTGTCATGTGGAGGCTGATTTGATGATATTTTGAGTTACCAAGTCAACATAGTTGGTCACCAACTAAAGGTGTTGGCCATTTCTACAAGTTACTTACTAAAAAAATCCTAAAAGGGCATTTTTGTTATTTTCCTTCTAGATTTAATGGCATACATGGATTTTGCCACACCCTTAGGGTTTAACCCTAAGGTTCTAACCCTTAGGTTTTAAATATTTAGTTTTTAAAAATTTCTAATTAGGATTTTTAAATAGAAAATTAATATTTCTAAAGTATAATTAGGGTTTTCTAATTATATTAACATTTACTAAACACATTAAGCTCACTAATTAGGATTAGGGCTTCCTAATTAGGGTTTTAGGATTCCCGAATATGAAATTAGGGTTTTTCGGTTTTCAATTAGAGTTTCTAACTGTACGTTAGGGTTTTTAATCCTGAGATTAGGGTTTCTAATCTCTTGTTAGAGTTTATAAATTTTAAACCTTATCCGATCAATCATTGATCAAAATCTCTATACAGTACAAACACGTACTTATCAAAATAATTATTTTAATTATATTTTCTATCGAATCCCTTTCCAAAATTATGGTTAGGGTTTCTAAAGCTGTTAAGCACAACTCTACTCTAAATTTATTAGTGAATACACAAATTGATCTTCTCGAGACTCGTATCACAAATACTTGTCACAAAATTGATAAACAATATTAATATTAATTAAAAAAAATTATTCGTAAAATTTTGAATATTCGAAATCTCGGGTTATCACATATACTCCATGTTTTGACACCACGTGCCCAAGAAATACTACTTCCTCAAGCCAGAACTCGCATTTCTTTAGCTTGGCATATAGTTTGTTATCACGAAGCCTTTGAAGTACCAGCTTCAAATGGCGCTCATAATCTTCACGGCCTTTGCAATAGATGAGGATGTCACAACGAACTGATCTAAATATTCTTTGAACACATGGTTCATCATATCCATGAAAGCAGCAGGAGAATTAGTCAATCCAAAAGATATGACTAAGAATTCATAAATCCCGTACCGAGTTCTGAAGGTAGTCTTCGAAATATCCTCAGTTTTAATCTTCAGCTGATGGTATCCAGAACGAAGATCGATCTTAAAAAAGAATTGTGCTCCTTACAACTGGTCGAATAGGTCATCAATGTGAGGTAGCGGATAACTATTCTTGATGGTGACATGGTTCAATTCTCGGTAGTCAATACAAAGTCGCATACTCCCATCTTTCTTCTTTACGAATAAAACAGAAGCACCTATCCACGTCAGGATTTTTATTTGTCCATTTTCATTACCTATTCTTTTGTGTTCTCATTTTATGCAAGATTTATTTGAAAAAACAAGTGAAAAAGGTCCGACATGTGTAATGTCGACGATTGGACTATAAGAGTAGCCAGTTGGTTTTTTAACTGGTTGTACCAACACAACCGAGAAAAGGTTTGCACATTGACCCAGTGATGTGACACTACTAAACGGGTTAGTGAAACCGAGATTCAATTAGGGTTCGGGAACTTGCTTATGCGGAGGGAAGGTGTTTGTGACGCCCCCAGAATAGGTATACAACACCCATTCTGAGTCGCCAAATACATGGTACAGAAAGCAAACTACAACTTCAATAATACAATTGTCGTGCAAAATACGACAACACATACTGTGAGTTTAAATACAAATATTGTCTTCTAGACAATATCCACACCCAAATAAATCCTCATTACAATTATTCAAACACTATTTTACAGAAATAGTGAGGACTGCTAATACATCTTTCTAGAACCATCACTCCATACCCCGACTAGATCCTGCTATGTTCTCACCTCCTGAGAAGAAAAATGGAACAAAAAGGAAAAGGGTGAGCTCAACTAGCCCAGTAAAGAATATTATGACTAAGATAATATACAACAAATTATCGTTAGTCTTCAACAGGGAAAAATCTGATAAAATATAATCGACAACAAGTTTTAGATCAACAACTGCAGCGGAAACAGCAAACCATTAGAAGAGTCAAGTAGAGAAAGAATTCTACTATCTTCTAAGATTTAAAAGTCCATCATCAATATTTTATCCCTGTAACATCAATTAATAATCATCTTTAACCAAATATTCATCTTTGCACTACAGGCCAAAGATAGTCATTTGTATCATCAGTCGGTCATGTTCATCTCAACACCTGTTCATCTTTGCACTACAGGCCAAAGATATTCATCAAGTAATTATACATCTTTGCACTACAGGCCAAAGATATTCATTAATATCATCATTTAGGACTGAGGATGATGAAAAATATCTTAAAGAGAACGAATCCAATGAGACAGAAGGACAAATAGTAGGGATTCGTATAACAGTTTATCCAAGATCAATAATACTTCATAATAATCAATTGTGAAGCAGAATTCAAAAATAAAGATCAAAACATGGATACAATCAAAGATAGTAACCATAATAGACATCTTGGACAAAAAGGAAAAATTTTATTTTTCGGTGAATAGTGCCGTATTCGTGAATAGTGCCGTATACGTGAATAGTAACCCCCGACACAAAAAGTTCCAAATTTGATAAAAACTCATATCAATATTTCAGCATAATGATATTGAAGAAAATAATATCATTAAGAAGAAAATAATATCCCTTACCTCAAGATATCAGTACTTCTGGTCGGAATACCGGTATAAGGCTGAAAGAAACTTGCTCTGATGAATAGAAACTCTCAAAGTATCTAAATACTCACAAAATACACTCAATAATCTAGAGAGAGAAAGAGAGAAAACTTGTTTCTGGTGTGATTTTCAATTCTAACTTAGCCCTCTATTTATAGGAAAATTTTAGTAGGTTTGACCTGCAACCTGATGGCTTTACCTGCTACTATTCTCACCCACCACATTTGAAATATAATTCAGCACATTTCTTCACCAACCACAAGTGGGGCCCACCAATTCTAGAATTTTCCACCAAAATGATTAACTCCGAAAATTCAACAATTTCTGAACCAGTCATCTTGTAAAATTCGTAATAAATCATACGTTCATTTTTAACGGTTCAAAATTTGTGGACATATACTCAACTTATATATGTATAACATATCCAAAAATTACCACGATCCAACGGTCGGATTAAAAATTATAACCCCCGCAAAATATCTCAAAAATCCTGATTTTTAATACCTCCATTCCGACAAAAATACGGATAAAAACCTCAACATTAACTCCTTCATTTTTAACCACAAAAATATATCCCTCATTTATATCCACATAAAATAAATATTTCCTTATCATATGAATCAATAATTAATTATTCACAAATAATATTACAGAATCACATTTATGACAACCAGGCCGTTCCCAGGAAAGAGGGGGCTTTCCAATAAGGATTTCTCCTTACTGGCGCGCAATTAGATGACCAAACCTCTCCTTAGACAAAACTTTCTAGATATTGTCAATAATGTTATCTAATAATATTATTCAAATAATATGAATTATTGATCTGATAATGGAAAATACTGTGCAGCAACAATTATTGAAACAACAATAATATAAAATATCAACGCAACAATTATTGAATCAATAAAATAAAATATTGAATAATAACTACTGTAACAATTATTGAGTAGTGCCTTCTTACGTAAGAATCAATAATTGGTGCAATACCGTGTGCTACTGTATTTTAACCACCGGGTATTCCAACAGTATTAACGGTAACAACTACGCCGTTATTTATAAACAACTTATACTTGTCGTTTTCTTCATCCAATCGCTTTCCGTTATGGGCCCCACACAAGGCTGCGTCGTCGTACGAATATTCCCCGACAGCAAGAATATTCCACGACCAACCGAATATTCACCGACCAAAAATAAATATTTTATAACCACTTGCTTATTTTGCAAAATTTGCACATTTCACCCATAACCAAAGTATTATATCAAATTAACCCCTTATTATTCACAATAATATTTAGAGAAAATTTGATTTTATTCATTAATAAGTTGGGGTCTAACAGTGTTAGGCACCCCCCGACATCCGTGTTGCCACGGTGACCGCCACTTTTCAAGAAACTGTTATATAAATGTGTGTGTGTGTGTGTGGGTCAATGTGCTGTTATTTGGAAGTAGTGCTATGCCTCATTTGCACATATATACAAAGGGTTTGAATTTATGTAAAAAATTTAGTTTTAAACAAGATATAGCAATGATGTTTTAGAAAAGAGGTTTTTCAAACCCTTGTGCTCAATAGTAATTGAGACCTTTGATACTTCCATTTTATTCCGTATTCGGCTTGAGTGATTTTATTTTACAGATGCGAGGTATCTGTATGAAAATAATGTACAAAATGTGCTGAATTCCTCGTGGGTATGAGAACCATCTGAGGAAATCCAAACATCATAGATAAATTTACAAGCTACTTACAGTAGACTGAATCTATGATCACATGATTCCTAGGCTCACATGATGTCGTAATTGATATAAACGCAGTAAGAAGGTATATATATAAAAGTCATAAATATATATATACAGACATGATCACCAACCACGAAGCACCTCCATGGGGGATCAGAAATATACATAAAGATGTAAAAGCTATCAACCGCAACGGAGGAAACTCCAGACGGGACGAAATGTACAGAAAGCAGTAAAAGCTGTCAACCACCACGAAGTAAACTCCAGGTGGGAAGAAATGTAAATATATATATATATATATATATATATATATATATATATATATATTAAAGTTGTAAATGCACCGGATATAAAATACATGCTCATCAAACAAAGTTCGACACATAGTTCATATATAGAAATATATATATACGAAAGCAAATAAATGCACCGAATATAAAATTCAGGCTCATCGAACAAAGTTTGACTTACAGTTCATATATAGAAATATATATATACGAAAGCAAATAAATGCACCGGATATAAAATTTAGGCTCATCGAACAAAGTCCGACAATAGTTAATATATATAAACATATATATATTTAAAGCGGTAAACGGTCCAAACCGAAGTCTAGGCTCATCGAACAGAGTTCGATATGCAGTTCATATATATAAATGTATATATATACAAAAGCAAGTAAACGCTCCAGACCGAAGTCTAGGCTCAATCAAGGCATAACTTGATAATGTTAGTCCATATATACAAATATAAATATATAAATATATATGTATATACAAACTGAAATAAAACCACGGACCGAAGTTCGAGCAAACACACGCAACACGACTCTCAATGTAAAGAAGGGTGTGTACAAATGTAAAGAGAAAGGCTTGAATATGTGTAAGAAGGCTTACAGTGGACTGTCAAAGAAGACTTCAATAACTTTAAAGTAGATAAACACTGGCTTTCGCCAATACAAAAGTAGCTATATGTGAGCTCACAAGTGTTTAAAATGAGAAAGCACTCAGTTTGGGGTGTGTACAGAGCAAATTGGACAGGGCTTCCTCGCCTTTTCTCTTCTTAAAATGGCCACCCCAAGCCCTCTATTTATAGAGGGTGGAGTCGCAGGTGTACCTGTGGCTGGGTCGCAGGTGTACCAGAGGCTGCCCGGTGTGCCTCGGGCTTTGCGGGTCCCATTGTCTCGAAGTACGTGCACGTAGGGAACGTGATGTCCGTTCAAACTTTAAAAATTGCAATTTGGGCATCCGACTGAGGTATATAGGACCTATTTCGGTCCGCCGTTGTCGACAGTTACGCAATGACATGGGATTAGAGGTTGTACGAAGTCATGAAGATGGGACGATGCCCTTCGGTCCTCAGCTTCAAATTCTATCCGTTATCCTGCGCAATAGTCACTCGGGATTTGTTCTTCTAAGCTTTTGTGGGAGATTGTTGTGTAGAAATATATGTCTGAAATGTTGAGACGACGTGATGTGGCGTCATGGTGGCAAGATGACGACTTTGCCCCTCACCGCGGTTATCTCCGATTTGGGCTGATAAAGCAGATGTTGCTCAGGATTATCGCTGAGATTGGACTACTGCAAATGTTGAAGGTCCTCAGTGTCATCTCTGAGGTGTGCCTATCTTGTACTGAATGCCTTAGTGTGAGCGCCGAGGTTGAAGCTGATGGCATGCATTTGAAACAAGTATTTCTGGGGTTATCTCCGGAACTGCCACTACCTTCCTTGGGGTTGTCTCCAAGGTTGAAATCTGCTATTCCCAGTGTTGGGACTGAGACGAAACATCTCGGGGTTATCTCCGGGATGAATCGGTCTTCTCTGGTTTATGTTTCGGTATTGGATCTGTATGCCTCGGGGTTATCTCCGAGGTTAGAATTGTTACTCCCGGTGTGTGCTCCGGGGTTAAGTTGTTACTCCCACTGTGTGTTTTGGGGTTCGTCTGTTCCTCCCGGTACTATTCGGAATGGATATGAATCGTCTTCTAGGGTTTCCTCTTGAAAGACGAATCTACGCTCCTGCGATGTCAGTAACAGATATACAAAAAATTTTGAGTGTCTATAGATGCCCCTCTTTATCATATTCATGCAATGCAATGCATGGATAGGATAAAGAATCCTAGACACTTGAAATATATCATGACGCAACTGTATGATGCATGTGTATGGGGTTATTGCCCAACATGCTAAGGATGATTACTATATCCCTATAGGTTCTACTGGGGATTTGGCAATGATGACCAAATTGGATGTGCGATCCAAATCTTTGAGGATGCTGACATTGGGGTTATCACCAAAGTCTTGAATCCTTGATACAGACTTGATTCTGAAGTAGTGCCTCTTATGTGTAAGAGATCTATGGGGATAAAGCTTTGTCTGTTTGAGGATGTGTATAACATATTTCGACATCAATCCTCTTTGATGATGTTTCCCTTTCTGGTTTGTATCGCCAGAGTATGTTAATGTTCTGTTGGTTTTATTGCCAACAGCAAATATTGTCAGGGCTACCTGACCTTTGTTGACGTGTGAACTAATGGTTTACCCCGCGTTGTAACCCCCACCGGGGATACATTTTATCCTCTGTTGATGTGTAGATCAACGGATAAATTCCCTGCTGGGGATAACTGCCAAGGTTGTTTGGACTTTGTTGATGTGTATATCAACAGATGAAATCATCGGATGGTTTCTAATGCCACGTTGGGTTTATTTGTCAATGGCTGAACTGATGTCAAGGTTGATTAACCTTCATTGATACGTACATCAATGGATGACAATGCACTGCGATCCCCACCGGGGTTGTTATATTATCGTTGATGTGTGTGTCAACGGAACATGCGTTGTAACCCCTGCCGGGGTGACGTGTTGGATCATCATTGATGTGTGTGTCAATAGAACATGCATTGTAACCCCCGCCAGGGTGACGTGTTGGATCATCGTTGATGTATGTGTCAACGGAACAAGCGTTGCAACCACCGTCGGGGTTATGTACTTCGACATATGTACAGCGTTGTGACCCCCGCCGGGGTTGTTGTAAAGTAGGATGATGATCCTAAATTAGAGGAATTGGACCTGTGTGAGGTATCACTGAGCATGACTTGTATCGTCTAAGATCATCGGCATAGTGTACCCTGTGTTTGGGGGAATACCAATGAATGACGTGAAGACCCACAGTTCAACTAGGATTGTAGGCTATTCTGCTCAATCGCATAGCATTTTTATCCCTGATTTGGCCTTTTCAGCTTGCGAGAACTCCTTTGCAACTCGAATTGGACCGAGCCAGAGGGGTGGGAACCATATAGGGGTGCCACAGGTACACTTGCTGCAGCCGCAGATGGACCTGCGGCTAACTGTAGATGATAAAGACTAGCAGGTTGCTTTCATAAGCCATTTTCATCTTACGCCGCGAAGGAAATCTGAGAGCTCTTCTTCAGATCTGTTTGAGTTCGGACGTCTTTCTGTAAATTCTATCACTGTACAAGTGTTCTACACTGTCCTGGTAATGTATGCATGTACTTTTTCCCAGTTTTTATCTGTTGGAAAATGACTTATCATATAAAATGCATCTAAACACATAGTAGTGATTATGTATGCTCAAATGATTTGATAGAAAATATTCAACATAGTAAATGTTAGTATTAAACCATGCTGAACATAATGATGTAAAAAATTTAACTTTTGAGATAGTCAAATAGGCACCTTTTCTGCTATTTTTATCCTATCTGAGGACATTTGAGCACAAGGTAAGAAGGCAAAGTACTCCTAGCATTGAGATTAACCTTATGTGTTGATGATTTTACATATAGTATGTATATGACTGTGGGCAGGTGTGCTACTGAATGGCCACCTAGTCATGCCTATGTGCATGTGGATAGTCCTATTTATAGAGAAAACTATGACAAACTTTTTCAAAATGTAAGCATTGAGTAGCCATGCATTTTTAACTCTACTGTAGATGTATGTTAAAATGATGCATGCATGCAGATAGTCATTAAATGTATTTTGAAAAGCTCCAGGTTAGAAGATACCATACCCTTTTTGAGGTGATTTGGAGACTTGTTGCCCAGATATTATGGTTCCGGATCAGCCGAGTAGTTCCCGTAGGACTACTTCTGGTGTACGGAGGAAGGCTTCTGAAGTCCCTCGTCCCCGTTCTGTTAGGCAGCCTTGTCAGTTGGTAGAGGCGGTGATATGTCCAGTCCAGGTTGATGTGCCAGAAATAGAGAACAAGGAGGAGGATGTTCCGATTGTGGACCCCGCTCCTGCTGCGCATATTCCCCGTAGGGACCTCCCGAGTATTCAGGTGGCAAACCCAGAGCTTCTAGGTGACTTGAATCGACATCCCTCAATGTATTTGCATGCTAACGAGGTATGACGTGGGAACTTGATCTTCCTTCTTTCCTATTTAATGAGGATTAAAGGGTCTTGATGTTGATCTGCATTGTATGCAGGTTCCCGGCTTTACACAACCTCGAGGGAATTGGTTCATTATACACTCCATATATCAGGCTCTTCATCCCGACTATAGAGCAGTAGTGCATGACTGGGGATTCGGGGCATTCTTCTCCATCCTTCCCTGGCGTTGTCCTTGGGGTTACCTCAGGGCATTGTCTAAGCGGTGGTTTCACCAGACTCATTCACTCCATTTGCTGGACTGTGAGGTGATGATGACGCCGATGGATTGGCGATTTATCACAAGTTTGGAGGGGCGCCATTGCCTTACACGACGGATATTACCCCTACTGCCGCCAGATCCTTATTAGGAGTTCTGGCGGAAGCGCTCAAGGGCAGAACTGTCCGTGTAGGTCCTTTGAGCGTAGATGCTATGAGTGGGCTATTGAGCGAGCCCATGCTAGATGATGTTAGAGTCAAGAATTGCATTCTTCAGTGATTGTTTCTGATGATCATTAGGGGCTGCTTCATAGCAGATAACTCTTTTACGGTGTCATTTGCTTTGATCAGCGCCACTAGACATGTGGACTGTATTGGAGAGTATGATTGGGGTTCTTATACCTTTGCCTATTTCCTCAGGGGCATGTGTATGCACTCACATGGCTTGACGAAGGCTTGGCTAGGATTTTACCCATTTCTGCTGGTGAGTACTTCTCTTGTCATTTACCATGTATAGGTTAAGAGTGTTAACTGACAGCAAATGTTTTGCAGTTGTGTTGGCAATTTTGGGCCTATGAGAAGCTCCCATGTTTGCGTCCGGTGAGTGTGCTAGGATTGGATACCTACCCACGAGGACGGCGATGACATCATTCCATATTGGCAGAAGTCCCTGTAGCTGAGGGTTTCACTCACTGCCGCTTGTAGGTAGAGTTGTTGACAGCTGACATTATCACATGGATTCCCTATTCTGGGGAACATTTGGCCATCGGATTTGAGGATGGGTACCCGACTGGTGTCGAGTACGTGATTTCCACCCAGAGAGTTCCTCTCTTCACGGATGGAGGATGGGAGCTCTATTTAGGAGAGCGTGCTATTAGGAGCACCACAGGAGAGATCCGCATTCTGATCTTGCCTCCTGCCAGGCGTTATTGGCCTGTATCGCAGTCATCCGTCGTTGATATCCCATTATTGGGTGTTGACGATTTTGCATTATCAGAGGGTCATTGCACTCAGTATGTATTCCAACGCTGGTGGATCCCTCGTACTATTGGAGCCCAGACCCGCGCCACTCAGTTCATGGGGGATATGGTTCCAGGATCCGTGATGATGACGAATTGGTTAGCCTGTGTCTGAGATCCGACTCATGTGACACAGATTGACAGTTTGACCTGGCAGTTGGACCAGGCATATATCTTTATCCGGTATTTGGGCAGAGATCCGGCAGAGGTAGATTCGTTTGATCCTTCCAGCTCAGGCGCTGGCCCCTCAGATGACCCATTTAGTTTTATTGGCACAGATCCTCCTTTGTATCGGCCTGATATCCCTGTTGATAGAGATTTAGTGACTCAGGAGGAGTTACATCAGGTGGACAGGATTGATGATGTGGGCATCGACACCATTGTCTTATTCTGATGTGTATTCTCGTTATATCTTTTGATAGGCTTCTGTTAGCTAGTTGGTGTCTGTGCCCCATTCTCGCTATATCTTTTGATAGGCCTCTGTTAGTAGTAGGGCGTCTGTGCCCCATTTCCCTGTATTTGTAGCTGTACATAGATGATGTATTAGATGATGATATACTTAGGAATGTATGTACAATTTTTCCATTCCCTATATCATATTGCCATCTATTATCTGTAATGCATGTATCATGTTATGCATATGTATGTATGTCCAGAGATATTCAGAATTGACCCTTGGATGGTCTTATGACACGGCCCGTGTAGATGTCTTCTTCGACAGTTAGCCGTATTGATCATACCCCACCATTATTGGTGGTATCTGGTATGCGATCGTGGTATGATGGCATGTCACCATCAGATAGGGTTACCATAGATCATTTGTTGTAGCATACTATGATCCTGTTGATGTTTCAGGTTCCCACAGGATTCGTGGATGGCATGCTGGAGCACTGGGTATCGGAGAGGCTGGTTTTCTGATATAGGACCCAGGAGTTGACTCCCACTCTGAAGGAGTATGTACGATTGACGATGTTGCCACTGGACAGACCTTGTGTGCATATGGCTTTGGGGGATATGAGTCGGCGGTTCATGACCCTCACTGGACTAAGGCGTAGAGTGGTACAGGATGAGCCTACATCTGGCCACATTATATCCCAGCGTTTTCTGTTTGACAGATTTGGCTCTGAGGATAGTTATAGACGACATTCCGAGGATTTCACCACACCAGAGGATCATTGGCGTCTGGCCATGGTAGATGTATTGCTATTGTACGTACTGTCATATGTCTATATGCCATTGTATATGGATGAGTTGCACATAGGAATTTTCATGGCGGTAAGAGCTCTCAGGGAGGGTCGTACCATCATTCCTATGATTATAGCCTAGACATTGAGGTCAGCTACATACTGCTATACTTATCTGACAAGAGTATTTATAGGCAGTTCGGTCATGCTATACGTGTGGTTTATGTCACACCTAAGACCGATTGGTACTTTCAGACGGCATGTGTATTGTTTCACCCATGATATAGCCATTTCATATTCATTTCAGCTTGCGGAGTGTATGGATGCTATGTCTTGGTCCGCTTTCTTTGCTGGGATCGAAGACCCGTTTAGTATATTGTCGTGCTCAAGGCTCAGCTCAACTTATAACTTTATTACTCATGCTCCGGGCATGGATTACATCCCTCTGGCTGGTTTGAGGGGTATGACTACTTACTATCCACTGGTCGTGATGTCGCAGTTTGACCAGTTTCAGGATTTTCATCCTTTCGAGGGAGTGCTGGGCCAGCGTTTAGCTTCTCGCTATGTTTTAGCAAAGGAGCGATCCCATGTGTATGCATGTTGGAATCAGCGCGAGAAAGCCGCTTTCTCTATTAGTCATCCATATTTTTCCGTAGAGTATTCCGCATGGATGGAGACAAAGATTGCACCGGCTGAGGTAGTATTCACATTACCGAGTGTTGATTCAGATGGTGAAGAGCCCATAGAGGACATTGATTCTCACATCGAGGAGGAGCCATCTACTGGGTTGCCAATATTTCCTTTAGATTCTCCCAGTACTAGCACTGTCGTGATTCAGCATTCTGCACAGTACCTTGAGCAGAGTCTTCATCTGATGACCTTTGAGATAGATCAAGCTTGATCTTTGATGTTGACTACCCTTGATGGGAGAGACGCAACTCTGTTAGAGAGAGATAAGGCATTGGCTTGTAGAGATACCGCTGTTGTTGAGCGGGATAAGGCCAGATCAGCCAGAGATGCAGTGATAGTTGAGCGAGATAGTGCAATATCTGCCTGGGATGTAGCCGTCACAGATAGTACTGCAATGAGGTCCCTTACCACTAGCATGATCGTAGAGATGAGCACGTACATTGATGAGCATATGGTCACCATGCAGATGGCTACAAATCTATTGGGTCGTGTGGATATCCTCATACAGGAAACCACAGCTTTGCCTCTTTCTTTAGAGAGGTATGCCATGTTGGGCTTGTTAGCTCGCATAAACACCAATTCGTAGATGGACTTGTATTTTCTTGCACAGACTAGCTTAGCCGTTTTGTCATGTACAATTTACATTGTGTATATCAAACAACATTATATTGCAAGGAAATATATTTTTGATCACTTCCCTTTTAGATATGCTCTGATAGTTGCTTGATATTTGCTTGCTTCTTCAGGGTTTGCGATCTTGTTGTATTCATTCCTCCTTGCTAGATGGACATTGAGTTGTCTCTTGATAGTTCAGAATAGATCATGGATCTGTGTGTATCCCTACCATTTTTTGGTGTCTTGGGACTAGTTTCTATATGGAAATTTGGAGAGAAGGGTGGTTTTCCTCTCTGAGATTGACCGCACCATAGATTGTAAGACCCCAGCTTATTAATGAATAAAATCAAATTTTCTCTAAATATTATTGTGAATAATAAGGGGTTAATTTGATATAATACTTTGGTTATGGGTGAAATGTGCAAATTTTGCAAAATAAGCAAGTGATTATAAAATATTCATTTTGTCGGGGAATATTCGTTTGGTCGTGGAATATTCTTGCTGTCGGGGAATATTCGTACGACGGCGCAGCCTTGTGTGGGCCCATAACGGAAAGCGATTGGATGAAGAAAACGACAAGTATAAGTTGTTTATAAATAACGGCGTAGTTGTTACCGTTAATACTGTTGGATTACCCGGTGGTTAAAATACAGTAGCACACGGTATTGCACCAATTATTGATTCTTACGTAAGAAGACACTACTCAATAATTGTTACAGTAGTTATTGTTCAATATTTTATTTTATTGATTCAATAATTGTTGCGTTGATATTTTATATTATTGTTGTTACAATAATTGTTGCTGCACAGTATTTTCTATTATCAGATCAATAATTCATATTATTTGAATAATATTATTAGATAACATTATTGGCAATGTCTAGAAAGTTCTATCTAAGGAGAGGTTTGGTCATCTAATTGCGCGCCAGTAAGGAGAAATCCTTATTGGAAAGCCCCCTCTTTCCTGGAAACGGCCTGGTTGTCATAAATGTGATTCTGTAATATTATTTGTGAATAATTAATTATTGATTCATATGATAAGGAAATATTTATTTTATGTGGATATAAATGAGGGATATATTTTTGTGGTTAAAAATGAAGGAGTTAATGTTGAGGTTTTTATCAGTATTTTTGTGGGAATGGAGGTATTAAAAATCAGGGTTTTTGAGATATTTTGCGAGAGTTATAATTTTTAATCCGACCGTTGGATCGTGATAATTTTTGGATATGTTATACATATATAAGTTGAATATATATCCACAAATTTTGAATCGTTAAAAATGAACGTATGATTTATTATGAATTTTACGAGATGACTGGTTCAGAAATTGTTGAATTTTCGGAGTTTATCATTTTGATGAAAAATTCTAGAATTGGTGGGCCCCACTCTTGGTTGGTGAAGAAATGTGCTGAGATTTTTATTCAAATGTGGTTGTTGGGAGTAGTAGCAGGTAAAGCCATCAGGTTGCAGGTTAAGTCTGGTTCGGCGTGTTAACATTTTCCTAGAAATAGAGGGCTAAGTTAGAATTGAAAATCACACCAGAAACAAGTTTTCTCTCTTTCTCTCTCTAGATTATTGAGTGTATTTTGTGAGTATTTAGATACTTTGAGAGTTTCTATTCATCAGAGCAAGTTTCTTTCAGCCTTATACCGGTATTCTGACCAAAAGTACTGATATTTTGAGGTAAGAGATATTATTTTCTTCTTAAATGATATTATTTTCTTCAATATCATTATGCTGAAATATTGATATGAACTTTTTATCAAATTTAAAATTTTTTGTGTCGGGGTTACTATTCACGTATACGTTACTATTCACGTATACGACACTATTCACGAATACGACACTATTCATCGAAAAATAAAATTTTTCCTTTTTGTCCAAGATGTCTATTATGGTTACTATCTTTGATTGTATCCATGTTTTGATATTTATTTTTGAATTCTGCTTTACAATTGATTATTATGAAGTAATATTGATCTTGGATAAACTGTTATACGAATCCCTACTATTTGTCCTTCTGTCTCACTGGATTCGTTCTCTTTAAGATATTTTTCATCATCCTCGGTCCTAAATGATGATATTACTGAATATCTTTGGCATGTAGTGCAAAGATGTATGATTACTTGATGAATATCTTTGGCCTGTAGTGCAAAGATGAACAGGTGTTGAGATGAACATGACTGACAGGTGATACAAATGAATATCTTTGGCCTGTAGTGCAAAGATGAATATTTGGATAAAGATGATTATTAATTGATGTTACAGGGATAAAGTATTGATGATGGACTTTTAAACCTTAGAAGATAGTAGAATTCTTTCTCTACTTGACTCTTCTAATGGTTTGCTGTTTCCGCTGCAGTTGTTGATCTAAAACTTGTTGTCGATTATATTCTATCAGATTTTTTCCTGTTGAAAACTAACGATAATTTGTTGTATATTATCTTAGTCATAATATTCTTTACTGGGCTAGTTGAGCTCACCCTTTTTCTTTTTGTTCCATTTTTCTTCTCAGGAGGTGAGAACATAGCAGGATCTAGTCGGGGTATGGTGTGATGGTTCTAGAAAGATATTTTAGCAGTCCTCACTATTTCTGTAAAATAGTATTTGAATAATTGTAATGAGGATTTATTTGAGTGTGTATATTGTCTAGAAAACAATATTTGTATTTAAACTCACAGTATGTGTTGTCGTATTTTGCACGACAATTGTATTATTGAAGTTGTAGTTTGCTTTCTATACCATGTATTTGGCGACTCAGAATGGGTGTTGTATACCTATTTTGGGGGCGTCACAGTTGGTATCAGAGTTTAGGGATATGATCCCTGGCTGAGATGTGAGACAAGAACTAGGAGGGGAGAGACGGGGAATTCCTTCGCTAGTATGACCTGACTAAGTTTATTTGGTGTTTATTTGGTCGGTCAGAGTATAGGGATAATATATGACATGACTATTAACCCTTGTTTTATGGCAGTATTTAAGAATGGCAGCTGAGAACGTTAATAATGGAGTAAATCAGACCGTGGAGAAACCTTTGATCACCACCCAAGGGACCGTGCAACAGGAAGGTAATATTCCTCCTGTAAACAACGTTACCGAGCAAACGATGAATGATGGAATGTTTAGGAGCTTTTTGCAGTTCATACAAAATCAGACGAGGGAGACTCGTGTGCAGAATACGGGTGGAAATTATAACAACGCGTGGTTTGTCACAGCTAAGCAGTTCAAAGAATTGGGACCACCAGAATTTAAGGGAAAGCCGGATCCGATCATGGCGGAAATGTTGGTCAAGCAAATTACCAAGATATTCGATATCTTGGGATGCACGGAGGAACAGAAGGTTCCATTCGCCACCTTTATGTTCCGCGGTGAGGCAGACTACTGGTGGGAGTCTGTGAAGCGTACCCAGCCTGACGCACTCAACATGTCTTGGGAAACGTTTCAAAAACTGTTTAATGACAAGTACTTTCCTGAAAGTATTCGTCATATGAAGGAGGTAGAGTTTATTAGACTGGAACAAAATAACATGACGGTGACACCAAAGGCGGATACAGACAAAATAAAGTCGGCGATTTCTGGAAGAGCGTTTGTCGTGACTGCCCAAAACGCGAGGAACCCGAACGAAGGTATAATGGGTTAGTTAATTATAAATTCTTGCGAAGTTTATACCTTACTAGATACCGGTTCTACCCATTCTTTTATCTCTCCTACTTGTGCTCAACGTTTAAACTTGACTCCGGAGAAATTAGACTTTGACCAATCTGTGGAGACTCCGTTAGGAGAAACTTTCATTACATCTACAGTTTATAAATCTTGCTTAATCCAAGTTGGTACAATCACATTACCTGTTGACCTTATCTCTTTAAAGATACTTGCTTTTGATGTGATTTTATGAATTGATTGGTTAACTACTCATCATGCCAAAATTGATTATTTTTGTAAGGTTGTTAGTTTTCATATTCCTAACCAACCTGTTATGCGAATTCAAACAACCAAACCACTAAAATCAATCGCTGTCATACCAAGCCATAAAGCCATTCGTTTATTGAAAAACGGATGTCAAGCTTTCTTAGCCTATGTCATGGACTTGAACAAAAATACGTCAGATTTGAATGATATTTCTGTTGTTAGTGAATTTCTTGACGTATTTCCTGAAGAATTTCCTGGCCTAACCCAGAGCGTGATATTGAATTTTTGTATTGATCTTCAACCCGATACAAAACCCATTTCTAAAATCTCATATTGAATAGCTCCTATTGAACTTCAGGAGTTAAAAACCCAACTATAGAAGTTGGTACCTGAGCCTCTATCTGGTGACTTCCTTTATGGAATGCACCAAAGCCAGACTCTCCGTAAGGGACTCTATATTTGTGTGGTGATAAAACAATAGGTGCCATTGTGACGTGCTATCCAAGATTGGGATATGAATCACAATTGAGACCAACCGAAGTCGGTGACCAAAGTACGTAGCTTTCTGGGCTTAGCTGGTTACTATCGGAGATTCATGGAAGGATTTTCTTGAATCGCTACTCCGTTAACTTAGTTGACTCAGAAAGATACAAAATTCGTATGGAGCGAGGAATGCGAGAAGATTTTCCAATAGCTCAAGAGGCGACTCATTCGGAACCTGTTCTGACCATACCATCTTGGAAAAACGAACGTGGTAGCTGACGCGTTGAGTAGAAGATTGTACGCGAGTACGAGTGCGATATTGTTGAACACAAAGACCTATTTTGTATAATTTATAAATGATAGAGATAGAGTTAATGACTTTAGGGACCCACGTGATGATATACGAGTAAAATCGACTTTAATCGATAAAGTTAAAGCTGCTCAAGCTACGGACATGGAGCTGATGCGTATGAGGAAGAAAGTGCAAGAAGGTACTATTCCAGAAGCAAGAATCGATGAAAAAGGAATACTTCGAGTCAAGTCCAGACTTTGTGTTCCTAACGATTTTGACTTGAAACATAGAATAATGATGGAGGCACACAACACACCGTTTGCAATCGATCCTGGGAGTACCAAAATGTATCACGATCTTCGACATACATTTTGGTGGAGCAATATGAAAAGAGAGATCGCGGAGTATATTTCGAGATGTTTAACTTGCCAACGTGTAAAAGCGGAGCATCAAGTACCAAAGGGTGCATTGCAACCACTTGAGATTCTGAAATGGAAGTGGGAACACATTACTATGGATTTTGTTACGGGTCTTCCCAAGGTTTCTCAAGGCATAGATGCGATTTGCGTTATTGTTGATAGATTAACCAAGTCTGCTCATTTCTTGCCGATACGTGAGACTTATTCCCTTGAACGTCTTGCTAGTATGTACGTGAACAAGATTGTGAGATTTCATGGCATGCCTGTATCTATAGTTTCGGATCGTGACCCAAGATTCACTTCACGATTTTGGGTTAGCTTGCAGAAAGCTATGGGCACGGATTTACGATTCAGTTTGGCATACCATCCTCAAACGGACGGACAATCAGAGAGGACTATTCAAACTCTTGAAGATCTATTAAGACTCTGTGTCCTAGATCTCAAAGGGAGTTGGGATAAGTACCTACCATTGGTGGAATTCTCCTACAACAATAGTTATCAGGCGAGCATAGGTGTGGCTCCATTCGAGGCGTTGTATGGAAGAAAATGTCGTTCTCCAATATGCTGGGACGAGGTGGGTGAAGCAACATTGCTGGGACCAAAGTTGGTACGCATGACTATAGAGAAGATCCAAACGATTCGACAACGTATACAAACGGCACAGAATCGACTAAAGAGTTATGCGGATCTTCATCGGAAGGACGTGGAATTTAATATTGGGGATCATGTATTGTTACGTGTTGCACCATGGAAGGGAGTTACAAGATTTGGGAAGAGAGGAAAGCTCAATCCAAGATTTGTTGGTCCATTTGAGATTCTTGAGCGAATAGGAAATGTGGCATATAGACTCGCATTACCTCTAAGCATGTCTCGTGTTCATAATATTTTTCACATATCTATGCTTCGTAAATATGTTAAAGACCCGAACCACATTATTGAGTTAGAACCAGACGAGATAGCTTAAGATTTAACGTACGAGGAGGTACCTGTTAAGATCTTGGATAGGAAAGAGCATGTCCTACGCACAAAGGTTATACCACAAGTTAAGGTTTTGTGTAGAAACAATGCTATTGAAGAAAAATGACCTGGGAGTTAGAATCAGAAATGAAAGCGAGGTATCCTCACCTTTTCGAAATATCAGGTACGTGCGTCAATTTCGAGGACGAAATTTCATAAAGAGGGGAGGTTGTAAGACCCCAGCTTATTAATGAATAAAATCAAATTTTCTCTAAATATTATTGTGAATAATAAGAGATTAATTTGATATAATACTTTGGTTATGGGTGAAATGTGCAAATTTTGCAAAATAAGCAAGTGGTTATAAAATATTCATTTTGTCAGGGAATATTCGTTTGGTCGTGGAATATTCTTGCTGTCGGGGAATATTCGTACGACAACGCAGCCTTGTGTGGGCCCATAACAGAAAGCGGTTGGATGAAGAAAACGACAAGTATAAGTTGTTTATAAATAACGGCGTAGTTGTTACCGTTAATACTGTTGAAATACCCGGTGGTTAAAATACAGTAGCACACGGTATTGCACCAATTATTGATTCTTACGTAAGAAAACACTATTCAATAATTGTTACAGTAGTTATTGTTCAATATTTTATTTTATTGATTCAATAATTGTTGCGTTGATATTTTATATTATTGTTGTTTCAATAATTATTGCTGCACAGTATTTTTCATTATCAGATAAATAATTCATATTATTTGAATAATATTATTAGATAACATTATTGGCAATGTCTAGAAAGTTCTGTCTAAAGAGAGGTTTGGTCATCTAATTGCGCGCCAGTAAGGAGAAATCCTTATTGGAAAGCCCCCTCTTTCTTGGGAACGGCCTGGTTGTCATAAATGTGATTCTGTAATATTATTTGTGAATAATTAATTATTGATTCATATAATAAGAAAATATTTATTTTATGTGGATATAAATGAGGGATATATTTTTGTGGTTAAAAATGAAGGAGTTAATGTTGAGATTTTTATCAGTATTTTTGTCGGAATGGAGGTATTAAAAATCAATGTTTTTGAGATATTTTGTTGGGGTTATAATTTTTAATCCGACCGTTGGATCGTGATAATTTTTGATATGTTATACATATATAAGTTGAGTATATATCCACAAATTTTGAACCGTTAAAAATGAACGTATGATTTATTATGAATTTTACGAGATGACTAGTTTAGAAATTATTGAATTTTCGGAGTTTATCATTTTGATAGAAAATTCTAGAATTGGTGGGCTCCACTCTTGGTTGATGAAGAAATGTGCTAAGATTTTTATTCAAATGTGGTGGGTGGGAATAGTAGCAAGTAAAGCCATCAAGTTGTAAGTTAAGTCTGTTTCGGCGTGCTAACATTTTTCTATAAATAGAGGGCTAAGTTAGAATTGAAAATCACACCAGAAATAAGTATTCTCTCTTTCTCTTTCTAGATTATTGAGTGTATTTTGTGAGTATTTAGATACTTTGAGAGTTTCTATCCATCAAAGCAAGTTTCTTTCAGCCTTATACCGGTATTCTGACCAGAAGCACTGATATTTTGGGATAAGGGATATTATTTTCTTCTTAAATAATATTATTTTCTTCAATATCATTATGCTGAAATATTGATATGAACTTTTTATCAAATTTAAAACTTTTTGTGTCGGGATTACTATTCACGTATACGTTACTATTCACGTATACGACACTATTCACGAATATGGCACTATTCACTGAAAAATAAAATTATTCTTTTTTGTCCAAGATGTCTATTATGGTTACTATCTTTGATTGTATCCATGTTTTGATCTTTATTTTTGAATTCTGCTTCACAATTGATTATTATGAAGTATTATTGATCTTGGATAAACTGTTATACGAATCCCTACTATTTATCCTTCTGTCTCACTGGATTCGTTCTCTTTAAGATATTTTTCATCATCCTCAGTCCTAAATGATGATATTACTGAATATCTTTGGCCTGTAGTGCAAAGATGTATGATTACTTGATGAATATCTTTGGCCTGTAGTGCAAAGATGAACAGGTGTTGAGATGAACATGACTGACATGTGATACAAATGAATATCTTTGGCCTGTAGTGCAAAGATGAATATTTGGATAAAGATGATTATTAATTGATGTTACAGGGATAAAATATTGATGATGGACTTTTAAATCTTAGAAGATAGTAGAATTCTTTCTCTACTTGACTCTTCTAATGGTTTGCTGTTTCCGCTGCAGTTGTTGATCTAAAACTTGTTGTCGATTATATTCTATCAGATTTTTCCCTGTTGAAGACTAACGATAATTTGTTGCATATTATCTTAGTCATAATATTCTTTACTGGGCTAGTTGAGCTCACCCTTTTTCTTTTTGTTCCATTTTTCTTCTCAGGAGGTGAGAACATAGCAGGATCTAGTCGGGGTATGGAGTGATGGTTCTAGAAAGATGTTTTAGCTGTCCTCACTATTTTTGTAAAATAGTGTTTAAATAATTATAATGAGGACTTATTTGAGTGTGGATATTGTCTAGAAGACAATATTTGTATTTAAACTCACAGTATGTGTTGTCGTATTTTGCACGACAATTGTATTATTGAAGTTGTGGTTTGCTTTCTGTACCATGTATTTGGCGACTCAGAATGGGTGTTGTATACCTATTTTGGGGGCGTCACACAGATGGTCGCCAGTACTCCTATTTAGGAGGAGCCTAGTTAATTCCATCTCTTATGGATTGGTGTTACTCTTTGAGGCACAACCGTAGCTTAGATGGTCGCCGAATCTCCTATTTGCGAGGAGAGGTTGGGTAATTCCATCCATTTGGTTTGAAGCCAATGAAATGTGATGGATTGAAGTTTGATCCCAGTACCATTGACAAGTATTTGTGTTTTGGTAGGGGTTTAGACCGAACCATAAATGGCTACCTACGTACTTCTATTGAAGAGGAGATCAGGTCTGCGTAGTTCGAACCTGGTGTAAGAGGTTCAACGCTGTTTATGAAAGGCAGATGGGTGTAGAAGCTTTATTGATGAAAAAGGTTGTAGAAGTGTTTTTGTGATTTTTGTTTTTTATAGAAAAGGGTAGAAATGTTTTTGTTGTTTTTTGTTTATTGCGACCGGGCCATATAGAATATGGTTGCCTACGTACTCCCGTGTATCAAGGAGATCAGGTCGACATAGTTCACCCTCAGGGTGAGTTGAAAAGCGTAATCCCATGTGCAGGTCAAAATGCGGGGAAGAGAAAGTTTAATTCTAGGTTGAGGATAAACTGTAGGTGTGAAAAGTTTAATCCCATGTATGGGTAGCCAAACTACAAATACGAGAGGTTCAATCCACTGTGGGATGACCTAACTTGTATGAGTGCAGAGAAACCAGGCTGCTGGCTTGAAAGGTATGTTTCCCTGAGGGGCAAAGTGTGGTAAAGAGTTGTATGTGGTAAAGGGTTAAAGAACCAGAATGACTGATGATCTGATGATCCAACACCAAGATGTTTGCTTGATGGTAACTTCAGATATATTACCGTTTCATGGTGTTCGAGTTGATAAGCTGTGGAAATTTATCGCTGTCCATTTCTTGTAATGTGAGAGCACCTCCTGTCAATACTTCCTTGACAACAAACGGGCCTTCCCAGTTAGGAGCGAATTTTCCCTTGGATTGATCTTGGTTGTCAATGATATTCTTCAAAACCAAGTCATGATGTTTAAACTGCAATAGCTGGACTTTTCTATTGTAGGATCTGGCGATCCTTTGTTGATATAACTGACCATGGAAGATAGCCGTAGTTTGCCTTTCATCTATCAGAGACAATTGGAGATACCTGTCTTGTATCCATTAATCTTCATCCAGCTGAGCGTCCATCAACACTCTGAGGGATTCCATTTCTACTTCTATGGGGAGTACTGCTTCCATCCCATAGGTTAATGCGTAGGGGGTTGCCCAGTTGAAGTGCGCATTGATGTTTTGTAGGCTAACAGAGAAAGTGGCAATAAGTCAGGCCATCCTTTGTGGTTGGCGGGCATCTTTTACATGATCTTCTTGATGTTTTTGTTAGCCGTTTCAACAGCACCATTCATCTTTGGACGGTAGATGACGGAGTTAAGATGTTTGATGTGAAATTTACTGCATAGTTCCTCTATCATTTTGTTGTTGAGGTTCTTAGCATTATCTAATACAATCACCTCTGGTTGTCCGTATCGACAAATGACATTATTTCTAATAAAGGAAATGATGACTTCTTTGGTAACCCTGGGGAAGGAGGCTGCTTCTACCCACTTGGTAAACTAGTCAATCATGGTGAAGATGAATCGATGTCCATGAATCAATAGGCCCAACCACCTCCATTCCCCACATTGAGAAGGGCTAAGGCAAACTCATATTATGGAGTTACCTTGGAGGGGCGTGGATAGAATTCCCATGAATTTGGCATTGATAACATCTCTTGACATGGCCATAGCAATTAGCCTTGAGAGAGAGCCAATAATGTCCTGTCCTGAGGATCTTCTTGACAAGGAGGGGTCCACTCATGTGTGGGCCACAAACTCCACCATGGACCTCATCCATGATTCTCTAGGCTTGATCTTTGTCCGCGCATCTGAGGAGACCTAGTCATGCATCTCTCTTGTAGAGTCCATCTCCGCTCAGGTAGAATTTCATAGCAAGTCGATAAATCCGCCTTTGTTCAGTCAGGCTCACCTCAGCGGGTGTAGATCCATCTCGTATGCACTCCTTGATATGCTGATACCAAGGTTGTTGGATGGGAGGTAGCTCATCCGATACTTCTGCAACATAGTTCCCATAGGCTGGTGCCTTTTGCAGGGCTAATGTGATGCTTGGCATGTGTTCCTTGTCAGGTATGTTATTCAAGGAGGCCAAAGTTGCTAATGCGTCCGCAAAGTCATTCCTATTACGAGGAATGTGTATAAAGGAGATTTCTTCGAACTCTGAAGCCATCTGTAAAACATGCCGATGGTAAGGCAGCAATCGCAGCTCTTTGGTTTGATAGATTCCTGTGGATTGTTTGATTACGAACTCTGAATCCCCAAAGACAGTTAACCGTCTGATACCCATTGAATGGGTAAGTTTTAGCCCCATGATACAGCCTTCATACTCAGCTGCGTTGTTGGTGCTAACAAACTGCAATTTGACGGCGACGGGATACTGTTCTCCCGTACCGGATACTAGAACTGCTCCAGCTCCAGAACCTTCCGTATTAACAGCTCCATCAAAATACATCTTCCATGTTTGGCGTGTATCGTACTGATGTTGTTGCTGAATTGTCGTTACCCCTTCATCTGGTAAGTATGTTTCCAAGGGTTTGAAGTCCCCTGAAGGTACGATGGCCAGTTGATCTGCAATTCCTTGAACTTTAATGGACTTGTGAGTCACGTAGACAATGTCAAATTTTTGTAGGATCAACTGCCATCTAGACAGTCAACAATTCATTATGGGTTTACTGAACACATACTTAAGAGGATCCACACGGGGTATGAGATGGGTTGTGTGCCCATGGAGGTAATGTTGTAACCTCATGGCAGCCCATGCTAAAGCACAACAAGTCCTCTCAATCAGAGTGTACTTGTGTTCACTACTGGTGAATCTTTTCCTGAGGTAATTGATAGCTCGTTCTCGGCCTCTATCGTGGCATTGTGACTTATGGACATGTACATGAACAGGGGAACATCATCCCTAGGTGGTACCAAAATAGGAGCTTTAACTAGCTGCTCTTTGATGGTAAGGAAGGCATTCTGGCACTCATCATTCCATTTCATGGAGGAGTTCTTCCTTAACAGCTTGAAGTTAGGCTCACAGGTTGCTGTGAGTTGAGAAATGAATCGGCTAATGAAGTTGATTCTTCCCAAAAATTCCCGTATTTCCTTCTCTGTCTGAGGAAACGGTATTTCCGTGATGGCCTGAATTTTGGTAGAATCCATCTCAATTCCTTTGTTGCTGACTAGGAATCCTAGCAACTTACCTGATTTAACGCCAAAGGCGCACTTGGCTGGATTCAACTTCAAGTTGTACTTGCGCAACCTAATGAATAGCTTTCTGAGATGGTCTAAGTGGCTCTCCTCCTTCCGGGACTTGACAATGATGTCATCCACGTAGATCTCGATCTTTTTGTGCATCAAGTCGTGGAAGAGAGCCATCATAGCTCGCTAATAGGCAGCT
The DNA here is from genome assembly GCA_016801055.1 of Panax notoginseng. Lineage (NCBI taxonomy): Eukaryota > Viridiplantae > Streptophyta > Magnoliopsida > Apiales > Araliaceae > Panax > Panax notoginseng. The sequence continues at coordinate 155,440,806 of CM029019.1, read as the reverse complement.
CCGGCATTGATGAGGCCGAATGACAACCATCTGTAGCAAAATGTTCCCCAAGGAGTGATGAAAGTAGTTTTTTCACGATCTTCCTCAGCAACCATGATCTGATGGTACCCCGCAAAGCAATTAGCAAAGGAGTACATGCCGTATTGCGCAGTATTATCAATGAGAATGTGGATAAAGGGCACGGGAAAGCTATCTTTAAGACAAGCTTTATTCAGATCCCGATAATCCACGCAGACTCGCACCTTCCCTACAAGCTTAGGCATGAGAACGATGTTAGATATCTATTCAGGATATGTGGACACCATGATAATACCCAATTGAAATTGTTTCACAATTTCTTCTTTCACCTTTAAACTCCACTCAGGTTTCAATCGCATGAGCTTCTGCTTGACTGGCTTGAATTCCACTTTAATGGGAATGCGATGAAGAACAATGTCAGTGGACAAACCCACCATGTCTTAATGAGACCATGCAAACATATCTTGGAATTTGGTTAATAGCATAACCATGTCACTCCATTGGTTTGGGGTAAGGCCTGAACCAATCTAGATTAACTTAGGGTTTTCTAAGGTTCTAAGATTGAAGGAGGTGGTTTGATCAAGGTTGGGTTTAGGCTTGTCTTCGACTCATTCTTTGATCTTCGAAGGCACCTCAATGTCCTCTTGTATTTCCAGAAAGTCTGAGTCCAACTTTTCATCAAAGTTACAATCCTTGTGGAGAAAAGGCATCTTATCAGCAAGTACATGCACATCTAAGTTCAGAGTCCTGAAACAAAATATGCTTTCACTTAATATATATGAAACTATTTAATCATACATAATGTTAGCATATACGGACAAAACAACTGTGAGTACTATACAGAAAAGTAAGCAGTTATTATATTTATAGGGCAAAAAGAAGTCCTGCCCATTTTACCCTTGTCGACCAATGCAAGGAGTACTGCTCCAATTGGCAAGGATAAAGTTCGAGTGGACTGCATTAATGGAGGGGCCGTCATCGTCCTCCTCTTTTCGAATGATGACCATGACGTCTGGGTAATCATTGTCTGGGGTATATCTGTTTGTATGTTCATCATGAACAATGATGCGCATGCCTGACATTATTCGGACGACGTTTTGTTTGATTCTTTGTTTCTCTTCCTCCACTCTGGGATCTAGAACAAAGACTTCTTTTACTTTGAACGACATTGGCTTGGGAAATAGCATAGCCATCACGTTGGTTGGCACCTTTACAGGATGTTGTGCGGACTCAACGTTTGAAGCCGAAGATAAACGCCACGTGGTTGAAGTTGAGGGAATCTGCTGATACTTATGAGGATTCCTCTGACTAGAACTGGCAGAATAGCCTAGTCCAGATGTCCCAGTTTGACTGGCTACTTGGATGGGGTATTTGATACCTTGGTGATTCTTACCCAGCCCTTGTCCTGGCTATTGACCCAAAGACATCATTTCCTGAGTAGCCGACATTACTTCAGCAGAGATCTTGGGTAGAGCCAATGGCGTTCCCAGGGCATGAAACTGAGGGTTGCTTACTTCCAAAGTGTGGAAACTGACCGGCTCAACATCGGAATTAAAACTAATGAACGGTATGTCACCTTGTTGGGGGCATTCCGGTTCAGCGTTGACTATAACTACGCTATTGTTGATAATGTATTTCAGTTGCTGATGAAGGGTGGAGGGGACTGCCCCAGCCATATGAATCCACGGTCTTCCCAAGAGCAGGTTGTATCCCGAATCTATCTTGAGTACATGGAAAGACATGCAAAATGTATGGGGACCAATCCCAATTGGCAGCTCAATCTCTCCGACTGAATTCCGGCGGGATCCATCAAAAGCTTTGATGATCGTATGGCTACTTCGGATTCGATTGAGATTGACATTCATCTTCAACAATGTAGCGTATGGATAGATATTCAAAGATGAGCCTCTATCTACTAAGACTCTAGCTAGCATATATCCGGAGGACAAGGCCGCAATGTGTAACAGCTTGCAATGACCGGTCCCTTCGGGCGGTATGTCATCATCATTGAAAGAGATCACATTGTTGTTAAAAATATGATCAGCCAGATGTTGAAATTTTTCCACATCCATTTTGCCAAAAAGGCTTATTCCAAAACCTTTAGTAGAATCTTCCTGTGATCCTCATAAGTTAAAACCAAGTCTAGTATTGAAATTTGATGTGGAGCTTCTCTTAAGCTTAAAACCACCTTGGCTTCATTATGACCCATTGCTCGGAGGAATTTTTCAATCTTCTCCACGGGAATTTTCCCCTTTCATTTGATGGTAGACTTCACCACCCGTTGGGAAAGATACAGTGGATTCTCATTCGACACTTTTGCAGTGGTATGCGAGGTGGATCCTTCACCTTCTTCATAATTCCACAGAACTGTGTGCAGGCTAACAATAGGATATTGTGCTATGCATGGTAAGGTGATTGGCTCGGGAGCAGCCACTTTCAAAGGATTGCTGCTTCCTCTAAGTTGAATTGCTATTATAGTGAGTGGCTTGACAATTCCATCAGTCTAAGTGGAGATAACTGCTACCAATCCCTTCCATTTAGTAGGACATGTATTCTCACGACCATGTAGCACAGTATCATCGTCTGCTAGTTGCAGGATACCGCTATCAATGAGATTCTAGATAAGGTGGCGGAGTGCCCAACATTCTTCTGTGCTGTGACCGCGAGAATGGGAGTGATATTGACATACTCCATCAGAATTGTTCCGTACTGAACGAGGATTGATTGGAGGTAGAAGGGAATTATTTCTTCCTTCATTGATTAGCATTTGAAGGATTCCCTCCATAGGTTGGCCCAGATATGTAAATTCCCTTCTGTTGGCAAAATCCCAACGAGCTTTGGCATTCGCTGTCTTTGCCACATTGTCCTCCATTGTTTCACTTTCTGGAGGTGGAGAAGGAATATTCATGACAAGAGGAAGGAGACTAGCATTCTCCTGGCTGATTAATTGGCGTGTGACTTGATACTGATATGTCACCAGCTCTGCCAATTACTCAATTTGCTTACATAGAGCTTTCATCTTTCGTTCCATTGAGAACTGGAATTTGGCATAATCCCATTTGTCAGCACCGTCTTTGGTGATCTGGGATGCTTCACCGTTAGAATTGAAACTTTGTCCATTGCCCCAATTAATCATGTTGACTTCTTCCTCTTTGTGTGGAGGAAGAGGGTTGTCTTGTACGTGAGGTTGATCTGGTTTGGTGACCACAATCTCACTGTTGTCTATCAGGTCTTGGATCTTATGTTTCAAGGCACAACAATCTCGAGTATAATGTCCAGGTGCCCCAACATGATAACCACATTTCCGAGCAGCATTAAAACCCCTACGATTAGGGCTGGCTGGTGGAAGAAGATGCGTGGTTTTCTTCTGCGTAGTCAGAAGAGTGAGAATATTCTCGAGAGAGTCCCCTAAGGGTGTGAACACTCGAGGACGTTTGACTTCTCCACCTTTTGGTACTGGAGGGTTTGACGATTGTGCTAGAAAAGGAGAGTAATTTTTCCTCTAGATAGGCATGATCTGATTGCATTTTTGACCCTATAGTATTAGAGAAACATCCTCTTCTTTCTTTTTATGGACCCTCCGGGGGTTGTTTCCATAATTTCTGGATTGGATGTGTTCAGCAACAGCTTTAAGGGCAGCTAGGTCTTGAATCTTTCCTAACTTCAATCCCATCTCACCCATCTCCCCATGTTTGATCATATCAGAAAATGGTTTACCGATGCCAGCTAAGACTCTCTCATAGAAAGGAGCTTCTTGTATGTCGATAAAGGTCATAACCATCTTTGACTCTGTCATAGAAAGAATAACTTGAGCAGCAAGGCGCCTCCACCTTTGAGCATACTCCCTGAAAGACTCGTTGGACTATTTCTTGACCTTGGTAATCTGGTACCGGTCAGGAGGCATCTGAGACTGAAAGCTGTATTGTGTGAGGAAGGCGTGAGCTAGCTCTTCACAACTATAGATTTTTGAATTGTCTAATCTGGTATACCACGAACGGGCTTCTCCAGTCAGACTTTTTTGGAATAGCTACATTCTGAGCTTCTCATCTTCTGCATAAGATCTGAGTTCTCCAATGAATACCTTCAAACGTATGTAAGGATCTCGTAACCCATCATACTTTTCAAAGTCAGGAGTTTTAAATTTTTCTGGATAATGAACACAAGGGAATATACAAAGGTTGGCATATGACACACTCCCATGTGCTCCAATTCCTTTGATAGCGCGAAGGGTTTCTTCTATTTGAAGAACTTTCTTTCTAATGTCACCGGTGTCTGGATCTTTTGTTAGATGGGCGGCATCATGACTTCTGTTGTTTGTATCCAACTGCAGTTCATGTATTATAAAGGCTTTATCAGGACCTTGAGTTCCTCATTGTGTAGAGGATTCAACATGTACGGGTATTTTTGGACCTTGCGTAAATTGATGTAGTTCTTTAAGTAGAACAACCAAGTATGTGATTTGTTTACTTAATCCGTCAAATTCTTCACGAGAAACTGGATTAGACTGGTTAGATGAAGACATGATTGGCTGTAGGCCTGCGGTCTTTTTGGACTTTGACCGGGTAATAGGTCTGAATGCTTCCCTATGACAAAACTGGCATAGTTTAGTTTTTAGGGAATGGTGTAAATATTAACATGCTATGTGGTGTGTCCGTTTTAGGAATTTTGTCCTGCAAAACGCATGTTAGCTGTTTGTAATACAGGATAGCATGTCAAATTAAATATGTATATGCACATATTTCTTCATATTTCTCATTACATGGAGATGAATATGGAATGTAAATTACAAGTAATTGACTTTACAAGTAATTTGAAATGAGAAAGCATGAAGAGACTTTCCTCCACGTTTGGTTTATCAGAGGTTGACCTATCTTAGGTTACTCTCGCAGCTTTTCGGTATTAAGGTTCCCAAATCATCGTAATTTACTCGACGGGAAATTAATCCGGTCTTTCAAGTGGAGAGAATTTGGGTGGTGCCTTTCCTGAGCCTCGCGGGAATTAGTCTTCCTACGAGTCCAGTAATCAAACACCGACAGGATAGCCTCCTGGTGGAGGGACCACACAACATACATTCACATACATCACGTCTCACCGTATATGAAAATGATGACATGTGCGAAGCATTAATATCACAGGCAGATATAGTGTAAAGCATTAATCGCAGTAAAGATATGCATTCGTACACATTCATCATAAATATAAATGCAACATCCACACATAAGCATATAATAGTTTTGAAAATATTGTAGTAGCGGCTTAAGTCCTCTTACTGGAGTCCCCAGCAGAGTCGCCATCGGTCGACGTCGGGATTTTTATTTGTCCATTTTCGTTAACTGTTCTTTTGTGTTCTCATTTTATGTGAGATTTGTTTGAAAAAACAAGTGAAAAAGGTCAAACATGTGTAATGTCGACGATTGGACTATAAGAGTCACTAGTTGGTTTTTTAACTGGTTGTACCAACACAACCGAGAAAAGGTTTGCACATTGACCCAGTGATGTGACACTGCTAAACGGGTCAGTGAAACCGAGATTCAATTAGGGTCTGGGGACTTGCTTATGAAGAGGGAAGGTGTTAGGCACCCCCCGACATCCGTGTTGCCACGGTGACCGCCACTTTTCAAGAAACTATTATATGAATGTGTATGTGTGTGTGGGTCAATGTGCTATTATTTGAAAGTAGTTCTATACCTCATTTGCACTTATATACAAAGGGTTTGAATATATGTAAAAAATTCAGTTTTAAACAAGGTATAGCAATGATGTTTTAGAAAAGAGGTTTTTCAAACCCTTATGCTCAATAGTAATTGAGGCCTTTGATACTTCCATTTTATTTCGTATTCGGCTTGATTGATTTTATTTTACAGATGCGAGGCTTCTGTATGAAAATAATGTACAAAATGTGCTGAATTCCTCGTGGTTATGAGAACCATATGAGGAAATCCAAACATCACAGATAAATTTACAAGTTGCTTACAGCTGAAAAGGTCCATCACGAAAACCGAATCTAGATTCAGTAGACTGAATCTGTGATCACATGATTCCTAGGCTCACATGATTGCTATATCCATATAGGTTCTACTGGGGATTTGGCAATGATGACCAAATTGGATATGCGATCCAAATCTTTGAGGATGCTAACGTTGGGGTTATCACCAAAATACTGAATCCTTGATACAGACTTGATTCCAAAGAAGTGCCTGTTATGTGTAAGAGATCTGTGGGGATAAAGCTTTGTCTGTTTGAGGATGTGTATAACATATTCCGTCATCAATCCTCCTTAATGACGTTGACCTTTCCTGGTTTATATCGCCAGAGTATGTCAATGTTCTGCTGGTTTTACTGCCAACAACAAATGTTGTCAGGGCTGCCTGACCTTCGTTGACGTGTGAACCAACGGTTTACCACGCGTTGTAACCCCCACCGGGGATACATTTGATCCTCTGTTGATGTGTAGATCAACGGATGAACTCCCTGCTGGGGATAAATGCCAAGGCTGCTTGGACTTTGTTTATGTGTGTATCAACTGATGAAATCACCGGATGGTTTCTGATGCGACGTTAGATTTACTTGCCAACGGCTGAACTGATGTCAAGGTTGCCTGACCTTTATTGATACATACATCAATGGATGACAATGCATTATGATCCCCGCCGGGGTTGTTGTATTATCGTTGATGCGTGTGTCAACGAAACATGCATTATAACCCCCGCCGGGGATATGTGTTGGATCATCGTTGATGTGTGTGTCAACGGAACATGCGTTGTAACCCCCGTCGGGGATATGTGTTGGATCATATTTGATGTGTGTGTCAACGGAACATGCATTGTAACCCCCGCCGAGGATCCGTGTTAGATCATTGTTGATATGTGTGTCAACGGAACATGTGTTGTAACCCCCGCCGGGGATCCGCTGGGGAATATGAGTACCAGAGTATGAAATCTTCGAATAGCTCTCAATGCTTAGATGGGTTTACTTGCCATCGACTGAAATAACGTCAAGGCTGCTTGACCTTCATTGATACATACATCAATGGATGACAATGCGTTGTGACCCCCGTCGGGGTTATGTACTTCGACATATATACCACGTTGTGACCCCGCCTGGGTTGTTATGGCAAAGTAGGATGATGATCCTTAATGAGAGAAATTGGACCTGTGTGAGGTATTACTGAGCATGACTTGTATCGTCTGAGATCACCGGCATAGTGTACCCTATGTTTGGGAGAATACCAATGAATGATGTGAAGACCCACAGTTCAACCAGGATTGTAAGCTATTCTGCTCAATCGCGTAGCATTTTTATTCCTGATTTGGCCTTTTTAGCTTGCGAGAACTCCTTTACAACTAGAACTGAACCGAGCCGGAGGGGTGGGACCCACGTAGGGGTGCCGTAGGTACACCTACTACAGCCGCAGATGGACCATTGTCTTCTTCTGATGTGTATTCTCATTTATCTCTTCTGGTAGGCCTCTGTTAGCTATTGGGTGGCTGTGCCCCATTCTTGCTATATCTTTTGTTAGGCCTCTGTTAGTAGTAGGGCGTTTGTGCCCCATTTCCTTGTATTTGTAGCTGTATAGAGATGATGTATTAGATGATGATATACTTAGGAATGTATGCACAGTTTTTATTCCCTATATCATATTGCCATCTATTATCTGTAATGCATGTATCATGTCATGCATATGTATGCATGTCTAGAGATATTCAACATTGACCCCTGGATGGTCTTATGACACGGCCCGTGCAGATGTCTTCTTCTACAGTTAGCCGTATTGATCATACCCCACCATTATTGATGGTATCTGGTATGCGATCGTGGTATGATAGCATGTCACCATCAGACAGGGTGACCGTAGATCATTTATTATAGCATACTATGACTGTTGATGTTTCAGGTTCCTACAGGATTCGTGGATGGCATGCTGGAGCACTGGGTATCGGACAGGAACGTTTTTCGATTTGGGACCCAGGAGTTGACTCCCACTTTGGAGGAGTATGTACGGTTGACAATGCTACCATTGGACAGACCTTGCATGCATATGGCTTTGGGGGACATGAGTCGACGGTTCATGACCCTCACTGGATTGAGGCGTAGAGTGGTACAGGATGAGCTTATATTTGGCCACATTATATCCTAGCATTTTTTGTTTGACAGATTTGGCTCTGAGGATAGTTATAGACGACATTCCGGGGATTTCACCACACCGGAGGATCATTGGCGTCTGGCCAGGGTAGATGTACTGCTATTGTGCATACTGTTATATGTCTACATGCCACTGTATATGGATGAGTTGGACATAGGAGTTATCATGGAGGTGAGAGCTCTCAGGAAGGGTCGTACCATCATACCTATGATTATAGCTAAGACATTGAGGTCAGTTACATACTGCTGCACTTATCCGACAGGAGTATTTACGGGCAGTTCGGTCATGCTATACGTGTGGTTTATGTCACACCTGAGACCTATTGGCACTTTCAGACGGCATGGGTATTGTTTCACCCATGATATAACCATAACATATTCATTTCAGCCTGCAGAGTGTACAGATGCTACATCTTGGTCCGCTTTCTTAGCTGTGATTGAAGACCCGTTTAGTATATTGCCGTGCTCTGGGCTTAGCTCACCTTATAGCTTTATTACTCATGCTCCGGGCATGGATTACATCCCTCTGGTTGGTTTGAGGGTCATGACTACTTATCATCCACTGGCCGTGATGTCACAGTTTGACCAATTTTAGGATTTTCATCCTTTTGAGGGGGAGCTGGGACAACGTTTAGCCTCTCACTATCTTTCAGCAGAGGACAGATCTCGTGTATATGCATATTGGGATCAGCGTGAGATAGTCGCTTTCTCCATTAGTCATCCAGGTTATTCTGCAAAGTATTCCGTATGGATAGAGATAGAGACTGTACCGGCTGAGGTAGTATCCACATTGCCAAGTATTGACTCAGATGGTGGAGAGCCCATATAGGACATTGATTCTTACACCGAGGAGGAGCCAACTACTGGGTTGCCAGTATTTCCTTTAGATTCTCCCAGTACTAGCACTGTCATGATTCGACATTCAGCACAGTACTTTGAGCAGCGTCTTCATCTGATGACCTTTGAGAGAGATCATGCTAGAGCCCTGATGTTGACAGCTCTTGATGGTAGAGACGCAACCCTTTTAGAGAGGGACGAGGCATTGGCTCGTAGAGATGCCGCTGTTGTTGAGCGGGATGAGTCCAGATCAGCCAGAGATACAGTGATAGTTGAGCGGGATATCGCCATATTTGCCCGGGATGTAGCCGTCATAGATATTACTGCAGTGAGGTCCCTTACCACTGCCATGCTTACAGAGATGAGCACATATGTTAATGAGCATATAGTCACCATGCAGACGGCTGTAGATCTGTTGGGTCGTGTGGATATCCTCGTACAGGAGACCACAGCCTTACCTCATTCTTCTAAGAGAGATGCCATGTTGGGCTTGTTAGCTCGCATATACACCGAATTGTAGATGGACTTGTACTTTCCTGCACAGACTAGCCTAGCCATTTTGTCATGTACAATTTATATTATGTATATCAAACAACATTATATATAGCAAGGAAATATATTTTTGATCACTTCCCTTTTAGATATGCTTGAATACTTGTTTGATATTTGCCTGCTGCTTCAGGACTTGTGATCTTGATGTATTCTGAATTCCTCCTTGCTAGATGTACATTAAGTTGTCTCTGGACAGTTCAGAATAGATCATGGATCTGTGTGTATCCCTATCATTTTTTGGTGTCTTGGGACTGGTTTCTGTATGAAAATGTGGAGAGGATTGTGGCTTTCCTCTCTAAGATTGACCGCACCACAGATGGTCGCCAGTACCCCTTTTTAGGAGGAGCCTAGTTAATTCCATCCCTTATGGATTGGTGTTGCTCTTTGAGGTACAACCGTAGCTTAGATGGTCGCCGAATCTCCTATTTGCGAGGAGAAGTTGGGTAATTCCATCCCTTCGGTTTGAAGCCAATGAAATGTGATGAATTGAAGTTTGATCCAATTACCAGTTGACAAAGGTTTGTGTTTTGGTAGGGGGTGAGACCGAACCATGAATGGCTGCCTACCTACTCCTATTGAAGAGGAGATCAGGTCTGCGTAGTTCGAACCTGGTGTAAGAGGTTCAACGCTATTTATGAAAGGCAGATGGGTGTAGAAGCTTCATTGATGAAGAAGGTTGTAGAAATGTTTTTGTGGTTTTTGTTTTTTTGTAGAGAAGGGTAGAAATGTTTTTGTTTTTTTTTGTTTATTGCAATCGGGCCATATAGAATATGGTTTCCTACGTACTCCTGTGTATCAAGGAGATCAGGGCGACGTAGTTCACCACTCAGGGTGAGTTAAAAAGCGTGATCCCATGTGCAGGATAAACCGCGGGAAAGAAAGATTAATCCCATGTACAGGTCAAACAATGGGGGAAGAAAGTTTAATCCCGTACGCAAGACAGACTGCGGGGAAGAGAAAGTTTAATCCTTAGTTGAGGACAAACTTTAGGTATGAAGAGTTTGATCCCATGTTTGGGTAGCCAAACTGCAAACGCGAGAGGTTCAATCCGTAGTGGGATGACCTAAGTTGGATGAGGATAGTAAAGCTAGGTTGCTGGCTTGAAGAGTGTGTTTCCTTGAGGGGCAAAGTGTGAGAAAGAGTTGTATGTGGTAAAGGGTTAAAGAACCGGAATGACTGGTGATCTGATGATCCAACACCAGGATGTTTGCTTTATGGTAACTTCAAACGTAGTACCGTTTCACGGTGTCCGAGTTGATGAGCTGTGAAAATTCATCACCGTCCATTTCCTATAATCTGAGACCACCTCCTGTCAATACTTCCTTGACAATAAATGAGCCTTCCCAGTTAGGAGCGAATTTTCCCTTAGACTAATCTTGGTTGTCGATGATCTTCTTTAAATCCAAGTCATGTTGTTTAAACTGCCGTAGTTGGACTTTTCTATTGTAGGATCTGGCGATCCTTTGTTGATATAATTGACCATGGAAGATAGTCGCGGTACGCCTTTCATCTATTAGAGACAATTGGTGATACCTGTCTTGTACCCATTGATCTTCATCCAGCTGAGCGTCCATCAACACTCTGTGGGATTCCATTTCTACTTCTATGGGGAGTACTGCTTCCATCCCATAGGTTAATGCATAGGGGGTTGCCCCAGTTAAAGTGCGCATTGATGTTCTGTAGGCTAACAGAGTAAGAGGCAATAGGTCAGGCCATCCTTTGTGATTGGCGAACATCTTTTGCATAATCTTCTTAATGTTCTTGTTAGCCACTTCAACAACACCATTCATCTTTGGACGGTAGAAGACGGAGTTAAGGTGTTTGATGTGGAATTTACTGCATAGTTCCTCCATCATTTTGTTGTTGAGGTTCTTAGCATTATCTGATACAATTACCTCTGGTTGTCTGTATCGACAAATGACATTATTTCTGATGAAAGCAATGATGACTTCTTTGGTAACCCTGGGTAAGGAGGCTGCTTCTATCCACTTAGTAAAGTAGTCGATCATGGTGAAGATGAATCGATGTCCATTACAAGCTATGAACCCGATCACGTCCATTCACCACATTGAGAAGGGCCAAGGTGAACTCATGTTGTGGAGCTCCCGTGGAGGGGCGTGGATAACATTCCCATAATTTTGGCATTTATAACATCTCCTGACGTGGTCATTGCAGTCAGCTTTAAGAGATAGCCAATAATGTCCTGTCTGGAGGATCTTTTTAACAAGGAGGGGGCCACTCATGTGTGGGCCACAGACTCCACCATGGATCTCATCCATGAGTCTCTGGATCTTTGTCTAAACATCTGAGAAGACCTAGTCCTGTATCTCTCTCGTAGAGTGCATCTCCGCTCAGGTAGAATTTTATAGCAAGTCGATGAATCCGCCTTTGCTCAGTCAGGCTCGCCTCAGCGGGTGTAGATCCATCTCGTAGGTACTCCTTGATATGCTGATACCAAGGTTGTTGGATCGGAGGTAGTTTATCTGATACTTCTCCAACGTAGTTCCCATCGGCTGGTGCCTTTTGCAGGGCTAATGTGATGCTTGGCATGTGTTCCTTGTCAGGTATGTGCATCTAGGAGGCCAAAGTTGCTAATGCATCCGCAAAGTCATTCATATTATGAGGAATGTATATAAAGGAGATTTCTTCGAACTCCTAAGCCATCTATAAAACCTATCGATGGTAAGGCAGCAAGCATAGCTCTTTGGTTTGATAGATTCCCGTGGATTGTTCGATTACCAACTCTGAATCCTAAAAGACAGTTAACTGTATGATACCCATTGAACGGGTCAGTTTTAGTCCCATGATACAACCTTCATACTCAGCTGTGTTGTTGGTGCTAACAAACTACAATTTGACGACGACGGGATACTGCTCCCCCGTATCGGATACTAAAACTGCTCCAGCTCCAGAACCTTCTGTATTAACAGCTCCATTAAAATACATCTTCCATGCTTGGCGTGTATCGTACTGATGTTGTGGCTGAATTGCCATTACCCCTTCATTGGGGAAGTATGTTTCCAAGGGTTTGAAATCCCCTGAAGGTGCGGCGGCCAGTTGATCCGCAATTCCTTGACATTTAATGGACTTTTGAGTCACATAGACGATGTCAAATTGTTATAGGATCAACTGCCATCTGGACAGTAGACAATTCAGTATGGGTTTGCTGAACACATACTTGAGAGGATCCACACGGGATATGAGATGGCAGCCCATGCTAAAGCACAACAAGTCCTCTCAATCAGAGTGTACTTGTGTTCATTGCTGTTGAATCTTTTTCTGAGATAATAGATAGCTCGTTCTCAGCCTCTATCGTCTTTTGGTCCCAGCATGCAGCCCATGGCATTGTCACTGACGGACAGGTATATGAACAGGGGAACATTATCCCTGAGTGGTACCAAAATAGGAGCTTTGACTAACTGCTCTTTAATTGTAAGGAAGGCATTCTAACACTCATCATTCCATTTCATGGAGGAGTTCTTCCTTAACAGCTTGAAGACAGGCTCACAAGTTGTTGTGAGTTGAGAAATGAACTGGCTAATGAAGTTGATTCTTCCCAAAAATCCCCGTATTTCCTTCTCTGTCTGAGGAATGGGCATTTCCGTAATGGCCTGGATTTTGGTCGGATCCAGCTCAATTCTTTTGTGGCTGACTAGAAATCCTAACAACTTGCCTGATTTAATGCCAAAGCGCACTTGGCTGGATTCAACTTCAAGTTGTACTTGCGTAACCTGTTAAATATCTTTCTGAGATGGTCTAAGTGGTCCTCCTCCTTCCGGGACTTGACAATCATGTCATCCACATAGATCTCAATCTCTTTGTGCATCATGTCATGGAAAAGAGCCATCATAGCTCTCTGATAGGTAGCTCCGGCATTGATGATGCCGAATGATAACCGTCTGTAGGAAAAGGTTCCCCAAAGAGTGATGAAAGCAGTTTTCTCACGTTCTTCCTCAGCAACCATGATCTGATGGTACCCCGCAAAGCAATCAGCAAGGGAGTACATGTCGTATTGCGCAGTATTGTCAATGAGAATGTGGTTAAAAGGCACGGGAAAGCTATCTTTAAGGCAAGCTTTATTCAGATCCCGATAATCCACGCAGACTCGTACCTTTCCTCCAGGCTTAGGCACGGGAACGATGTTAGATATTAATTCAGGATATATGGACACCGTGATAATGCCAGCTTGAAATTGTTTCACTATTTCTTCTTTCACCTTTAAACTCCATTCAGGTTTTAATCGCCTGAGCTTCTGCTTGACTGGCTTGAATCCCTCTTTAATGGGAAGGCGATGAAGAACAATGTCAGTGGATAAACCCACCATGTCTTCATGAGACCATGCAAACACATCTTGGAATTGGCTTAGTAACGTCACCATGTCATTCCGTTGGTTTGGGGTAAGGTCTGAACCAATCTGGATTAACTTAGGGTTTTCTAAGGTTCTAAGATTGAAGGAGGTGGTTTGATCAAGGTTGGGTTTAGGCTTGTCTTTGACCCATTCTTTGATCTCCGAAAGCACCTCAATGTCCTCCTATATTTCTAGCAAGTCTGAGTCCAACTTTTCATCAAAGTTACAATCCTTGTGGAGAAGAGGCAACTTATCAGCAAGTAAATGCACCTCTAAGTTCAGGGTCCTGAAATAAAATATACTTTCACTTAATATATATGAAACTATTTAATCATACATAATGTTAGCATATACGGACAAAACAACTGCTAATACTGTATAGAAAAGTAAGCAGTTATTGTATCTACAGGGCAGAAAGAAGTCCTACCCATTTTACCCTTGTCGACCAACGCAAGGAGTGCTGCTCCAATTGGCAAGGATAAAGTTCTGGTGGACTGCATTGATGGAGGGGCTGTCATCGTCCTCCTTTTCCTGAATGATGACCATGACGTCTGGGAAATCATCGTATGGGGTATATCTGTCTGTATGTTCATCATGAACAATGATGCGCATGCCCGACATTATCCGGACGCCGTTTTGTTTAATTCTTAATTTCTCTTCCTCCACTCTGGATCTGGAACAAAGACTTCTTTTGCTTTGAATGGCACTGGCTTGGGAAATAGCATAGCCATCACATTGGTAGGCACCTTTACAGGAGGTTGTGTGGACTCAGCGTTTGAAGGCGAAGATAAACGCCGCGTGGTTGAAGTTGAAGGAATTTGATGATGCTTATGTGGATTCCTCCGCCTAGAAATGGCAGAATAGCCTAGTCTAGCTGTCCCAGTTTGACTGGCTATTTGGATAGGGTACTTGATACCTTGGTGATCTTTACCCAGCCCTTGTCCTGACTGATGACCCAAAGACATCATTTCTTGAGTAGCCGACATTACTTCGGCAGAGATCTTGGGTACGGGCAATGGCGTTCCCAAGGCATGAAATTGAGGGTTGCTTACTTCCAAAGTGTGGAAACTAACCGGTTCAATATTGGAATTAAAACTGATGAACGGTATGTCACCTTGTTGAGGGCATTCCAGTTCAGCGTTGACTGTAACTAGGCTATTGTTGATAATGTATTTTAGTTGCTAATGAAGGGTGGAGGGGACTGCCCCAGCCATATGAATCCACGGTCTTCCCAAGAGCAGGTTGTATCCCGAATCTATTTTGAGTACGTGGAAAGACACGCAGAATGTATGGGGACCAATCTCAATTGGCAGCTCAATCTCTTTGACCGAATTTCGGTGGGATCCATCAAAAGCTTTGATGATCGTATGGCTAACTCAGATTCGATTGAGATTGACGTTCATCTTCAACAATGTAGCGTATGGACAGATATTCAAAGACGAGGCTCCGTCTACTAAGACTCCAGCTAGCATATATCTAGAGGACAAGACCGTGATGTGTAACGACTTACAATAACCGGTCCCTTCGAGCGGTATGTCATCATCAGTGAAGGATATCACATTGTTGTTGAAAATGTGATCAACCAAATGTTGAAACTTTTCCACATCCACTGATGTCGGTAAATAGGCTTCTTCCGAAACCTTCAGTAGAATCTTCCTGTGATCCTCAGAAGTTAAAACCAAGTCCAAGATTGAAATTTGGTGTGGAGCTTCCCTTAAGCTTAAAACCATCTTGGCTTCATTATGACTCATAGCACGGAGGAATTTTTCAATCTTCTCCATGGGAATCTTCCCCTTTGATTTGATGGTAGACTTTATCACCCGTTGGGGAAGATACAGTGGATTCTCCTTCGACACTGCAGCAGTTGTATGCGAAGTGGATCCTTCAGCTTCTCCATAATTCCAAGGAACTTTCTGTAAGCTGACAACAGGATATTGTGGTCGAAAAGGTAAGTTAATTGGCTCTGGAGCAGCCACTTTCAAATGAGTGTTGCTTCCTCTGAGTTGAATGGTAGATATAGGGCGTTGCTTGACAATGCCATCAGCCTCAGTGGAGATAACTACTAACAATCCTTTCCATTTAGTAGGACAGGTATTCTCACTTCCCCGTAGTACAGTATAATCGTCTACTAGTTGTAAGACACCGCTATCAATGAGATTCTGGATAAGGTGGCTGAGTGCCCAACATTCTTCTGTGCTATGATCGCGAGAATGGGAGTGATATTGACATACTCCATCCACATTAAACCATCCTGAACGGGGATTGATTGGAGGTAGGAGGGAAGTAATCCTTCTTTTATTGATTAGCATTTGATGGATTTCCTCCATAGGTTAGCCCAGATATGTAAATTCCCTTCTGTTGGCAAAATCTCGACGAGCTTTGGCATTTGCTCTCTTTGGCACTTTGTCCTCTATTGTTCCACTTTCTAGAGGTGAAGAGGGAATATTCATGACAAGAGGAAGGATACTAGCATGCTCCTGGCCGATTAATTGGCGTGTGACTTGATACTGGTATGTCACCAGTTCTGCCAATTGCTCAATTTGTTTGCAAAGACCTTTCATCTTTCGTTCTATTGAGAACTGGAACTTGGCATAATCCCACTTCTCAGCATTGTCTTTGGTGATCTAGGATGCTTCACCATTAGAATTAGAACCTTGTCCAGTACTCCAATTAATCATGTTGACTTCTTCTTCTTTGTGTGAAGGAAGAGGATTGTCTTGAACGTGAGGTTGATTGGGTTTGGTGACCACGATCTCACCGATATCTATCAGGTCTTGGATCTTATGTTTCAAGGCCCAACAATCTTGAGTATCATGTCCAGGTGCCCTGGCATGATAAGCACATTTTCGAGCAGCATTAAAACCCCTACCATTAGGGCTGGCTGGTGGAAGAAGTTACGTGATTTTCTTCTGTGTGGTCAGAAGAGTGAGAATATTCTCGAGAGTGTCCCCTAAGGGTGTGAACACTCGAGGGCGTTTGACTTCTCCACCTTTTAGTACTAGAGGGTTTGAAGACTGTGCTTGAAAGGGAGTGTAATTTCTCCTTTGGATAGGCATGTTCTGATTGCCTTTTTGACCCTATAGTATCAGGGAAAGATCCTCTTCTTTCTTTTTATGGACCCTCTGGGGGTTGTTTCCATAATTTTCGGATTGGATGTGCTCAGCAACAGCTTTAAAGGCAGCTAGGTCTTGAATCTTTCCTGACTTCAATCCCATCTCACCCATCTCTCCATGTTTGATCATTTCAGAAAATGGTTTACCGATGCCAGCTAAGACTCTCTCATAGAAAGGAGCTTCTTATATGTTGATAAAGGTCATAACCATCTCTGACTCTGTCATAGAAGGAATAACTTGAGCAGCAAGGCACCTCCACCTTTGAGCATACGCTTTGAAAGACTCGTTGGACTGTTTCTTGACCTTGCTAATCTAGTACCGGTCAGGAGCCATCTGAGACTAAAAATTGTATTGTGTAAGGAAGGTGTGTGCTAGCTCTTCCCAGCTATGGATCTTTGAGTTGTGTAATCTGGTATACCGTGAACGGGCTTCTCCAGTCAGACTTTTTTGGAATAGCTGCATTCTGAGCTTCTCATCCTCTACATAGGATCCGAGTTCTCCAATGAACACCTTCAAATGGGTGTAAGGATCTCCTAACCCGCCATACTTTTCAAAGTCAGGAGTTTTGAACTTTTCTGGATAATGAACATCAGGGAATATACAAAGGTCAGCATATGAAACACTCCCGTGTGCTCCAATTCCTTTGATAGAACGCAGGGTTTCTTCCATTTGAAGAACTTTCTTTTTGATGTCACCGGTGTCTGGATCTTTTGTAAGATGGGCGGCATCATGACTTTTGTTGGTTATATCCAACTACAGTTCAGGTACTATAATGACTTTATCAAGACCTTGGGTTCCCCCTTGTGTGGAGGATTCAGCATGTACGAGTTTTTTTGGACCCTGCGTAGATTGATGTAGTTCTTTAAGCAAAACAGCCAAGACTATAATTTGTTTAGTTAATCTGTCGAATTCTTCACGAGAAACTGGATTGGACTGGTCAGATGAAGACATGATTGGCTGCAAGCCTGTGGCCTTTTTGGACTTTGACCGGGTAACAGGTCTGAATGCTTCCCTGTAACAAAACTGGCATAGTTTAGTTTTAGGGATGGTGTAAATGTTAACATGCAATGTGGTATGTCTTTGTTTTAGGATTTTTATCCTGCAACACAGAGGTTAGTTGTAATACGTGATAGCATGTTAATTTGAATATGTATATCCACATATTTCTTCATATTTCTCATTACATGGAGATGAATATGGAATGTAAATTACAAGTAATTGGCTTTACAAGTAAATTGAAATGAGAAAGCATGAATAGACTTTCCTCCGCGTTTGGTTTATAAGAGGCTGACCTATCTTAGGTTACTCTCGCGGCTTTTCGGCATGAAGGTTCCCAAATCATCGTAATTTACTCAACGGGAAGTTAATCCAGTCTTTCAACTGGAGCGAATTTGGGTGGTGCCTTTCCTGAGCCTCGGGGAATTAGTCTTCCCACGAGTCCAGTAATCAAACACCGACAGGATATCCTCCTAGTGGAGGGACCACACAACATACATTCACATACATCGCGTCTCACCGTATATGAAAATGATGACATGTGCGAAGCACTAATATCACATGCAGATATAGTGTAAAGCATTAATCGCAGTAAAGATATGCATTCGTACACATTCATCATAAATGTAAATGCAACATCCACACACAAGCATACAACAATTTTGAAAAGCTTGTAATAGCGGCTTAAGTCCTCTTACTGGTGTCCCCAGCAGAGTCGCCATCTATCGACGTCGAGTTTTTTATTTGTCCCTTTTTCGTTACCTGTTCTTTTGTGTTCTCATTTTATGTGAGATTTGTTTGAAAAAACACGTGAAAAAAGTCCGACATGTGTAATGTTGACGATTGGACTATAAGAGTCGCCAGTTGGTTTTTTAACTGGTTGAACCAACACAACCCAGTGATATGACACTGCTAAATGGGTCGGTAAAACCGAGATTCAATTAGGGTCTGGAGACTTGCTTATGCGGAGGGAAGGTTAGGCACCCCTCGACATCCGTGTTGCCACGGTGACCGCCACTTTTCAAGAAACTGTTATATGAATGTGTGTGTGTGTGTATGTGTGTGTGTGTGTATGGATCAATGTGCTTTTATTTGGAAGTAGTGCGAGGCCTTGTTCGCACCTATATACACAGTGTTTGAATTTATGTAAAAATTCAATTTTTAGCAAGATATGGCAGTGTTGTTTTTTAAAGAGGTTTTTCAAACCCTTGTGCTCAATAGTAATTGAGCCTTTTACACTTCCATTTTATTCAATATTCGGCTGGATTGATTTTATTTTACAGATGCGAGGCATCTGTATAAAAATAATGTACAAAAATGTGTTGAATTCCTCGTGGGTATGAAAACCATCTGAGGACATCCAAACATCACAGATAAATTTACAAGCTGCTTACAGCTGAAAAGGTCCATCACGGGAACCGAATTTAGATTCAGTGGACTAAATCTACGATCACATGATTCCTAGGCTCACATGATGCCGCAATTGATAAAAACGCAGTAAGCAGGTATATATATATATATATATATATACAGACATTATCACCAATCATGAAACACCTCCATCGGGGATCAGAAATGTAAATAAAGCTATAAAAGCTATCAACCGCCACGGAGGAAACTCCAGGCGGGACAAAATGTACAGAAAGCTATAAAAACGGTCAACCACCACGAAGTAAACTCCAGGTGGGACGAAATTTAAATATATATACCATTTGGGGGTGGAAGCAGGAATAGATGAAGAACAGATAGATGCGCATACAAACACAAGTTAATTTACTAAAATAAAAATAAGTTTCATTTGGGGGTGGAAGCAAGAATAGATGAAGAACAGATAGATGCGCATACAAACACAAGTTAATTTACTAAAATAAAAATAAGTTTTATTGATGATTAAAACTATTTACAAGTGCCGAAGTAAAATTAACTTACAAGATAACTAGAATAAGAACATTAGAAGAAGAGGGGCTAGGTAGGCTTAACAGCGGTGGAGGCTAAAGATTAGTCAGAGAAGGATCTCTGAGTCTTTCTAAGTCTGTTCAACCAAATGAATTCGATTTCCTTTTATAGATCAAGGAAACGAACTATTACAAGATTACTATTACAATAACAGAGGTAAAAGTACAAGTAAAAACATATTACATTTACTAAAGTAAAGTAAAAGTAAAGTAAAAGAAAAGAATCTGCTTTCGGTGGAAAAATAGACGTCTTCTTTTGACTAAAGGGGCTGTGGGGCCGGATGTCTGACTGAGTGTTGCTTTGGGCGAAAAGCAGAGGATACTGCTGGCGAGGCTGTCGGGGCAAAAGATGCTGCTGACAAGGCTGCCGGAGCAGGTTGACTGAGATTTCTGGATAAGTGATGACTGGGCTAACTGGGCTGCCGGAGCAGGTGCTGAATAAGATGATCAGGCGAAAGGATCATGAGCATCTTGAAGATTGATTGTGCCATAGGGATCACAATCTTCTTCATCATCCTCAAAATTCTGACTGTCATTCTCCTCCTCTGAATGAGAAGAAATTGCTACTGATTTATTATCTAACTGGTCTAGTCTTGCCTGAATGGCATCAGCTAGGACTTTTAACTGAGAATTTGAATAACCGAAAACATCAGTGACTTTATTGGGACTCGATGAAGCAACTGATTTTAGTTTTTCAGATGCTTTAACTGAGGATTTACAGGAAGACTCAATAGCTGGAGCTTTGGTGACTGGAGGGGTTAATGCCGGGGTAGGTGGAGAAGGAGGAAATTCCTTCTGAACCTGACCAACTATCCTATCGACACCGAATTTATCCCACCATTTAATATAAAAATGGCGAGAGACCTGTGAAATTTGGGAAATAACTGTTTGAGCTGACCTAATTCCTATGGAAGAAGGAGGCTGGAATACTGTGACTTCTTGGGTGGTCGTAACGACATATTGCCATTTAAAGATTCAAGGGATTTTATATTTACTGCAAAATATAAGGAATGCAGGAATTTCCTCATATTTTGGGAGATAGTTACTATGATGACAAAAATGCTCAAGTTAAGCCATAAGTGGATCTGGGAAAATTGCATGATCAAGACCATGCCTTGTCCACCAGAGAATGAACCACTTCAGAAATTGACTCTTGAACTTTTGGTCAAACTGGAAAAACCAAGAGTGACTATGGTCATCATTCTGATGAAGCATGATTTTGAACCAAGCCTCAATATAATCATAATAGCAATAGGGGCTAGAATGATTAGAGAGTGACTTGAGATCTGAAGGATGACTACCCCAATCGGAAAGATTGAGAACCTGTTTAATATACAACGAATGATAAAGAAGCTTGGAGTTATCATCGTTGGCATAAATAGGTTTGATAAATACTGACTTAGTTTCAATAAGAATATCCTTATAAAAGACCAAAGATTTATAAGGAGCGAGAGGAAGAAAATGCCATCCAGTAGGAAAATACTAGGTAGCCAATTTAACTGGATCATTTTTAGGTTTCATGGGTAACTCGATGTGGAATAAGTGCTGATCATACTTAGCACGATACTCCGAAGCTGGATTACTAGGGTTTGATGAAGTTGCTTTGGATTGATTGGCAAAAATATCAAACGGTTTAGGTTGACTAGCAAGAACTAACGCATAGGGCTTGGGGACTGTACCAAGCACCTGGAATTTATTATGGGTTTAAGTAACTGGATGAGGAACAACAGTTTCTTTTGACTGATTAACGGGGCCTGAGGACCGGCCATGGCCACGAGAAGAGGATCCTCCTCTCACACTCATGGTGCTGCAATAGTACCTGTGTTAATGAATTAACGAGTGAGAAAATCAGGAACAGAGTTGTTACTACCTTTAATATATTCAATATCAAAATCAAAAATGCTTAATATGGCTTGCCATCTAGCGAAAGAATGCTTAGAGGCGACATTTTCAACATCTTTCTCAAGAATGAATTTAGCTGACTTGCAGTCTATCCTAACTAGAAATTTTTGATTTAGTAAATCTCTCTGAAATTTCTTAATACATAGTACAAGTGATAAAATTTCCTTTTTTATAGTACTGTATTTTAACTGTGTAGGGTTCCATGCGCCCGAATGGAAACGAACAATTTGTTCGTCAGAGGTGGGAGTTAACTTTTGTTTGAGTATGCCACCAAATCCAATGTCTGAGGCATCGGTTTCAACTATTTTGAATGCTGAATCATTAGAGATGCCAAGGCAAGGCAAAACCTTAACATATTTTTTAACTTGTTGGACGACAGAAGTATGAATGTCAGTCCATGGAGGAGGATTACTTTGTAAGCGCTGAACAAGAGGCTTACAAATCTTCCTAAGATTCTTGTAGAACTTGCCTATATAATTAAGCGAGCCAAGAAATCTCTGTAGCTGAGTTTTGTTGGTAATCTTATCTGGTAATCTGTCGGCAAATTGAATAGCTCTGTCAATAGGCCGAGTAAGTCCGTGATAGAGGATTAATCCAAGAAACCTGACTTTTGTCAGAAACAGACTACACTTGGAAGGTGAAAAAATAAGACCATTGGTTTTAACTGTTTTAAAGAATGAATTTAAATGTTTAATATGTTCTTGAATAGTCTTGGAGAATATAAGAATATCGTCGATGCAGACAATGATAAAATGACTAAAAGGATTCAAAATATTATTAAGAATATTCTGAAATTCACTGGGTGCATTCTTTAGTCCAAATGACTGAACATTTCATTCGTAATGTCCAAACGGAGTGGTAAATGCAGGTTTATACCTATCATCGGGATGAATAGCAATTTGCCAGAATCCTGACTTAAGGTTAAATTTACTAAAAATGGTGGAAACACTTAACCTGCTAAGGAGGTCTTCCTTATTGGGTAAAGGGTATCTAATCCACTCAAGAACTTTGTTTAATGGCTTGTAATTGATAACTAGACGAGGGACACCTCTCTCTTTCTCAGCTTCATTATTAACATAGAAGGCTGGACAAGACCATGGTGACTTACTATGTCTAATTAACCCTTTACTTAAGAGATCATTAATCTAATTTTTACATAATTCCATTTGTTCATGATTCATTTGAATAGGTCTAGCTTTAGTTGGAATTAGATGTTCTTTAAATTATTTAGCATATGGTAATATAACTGTATGCTTCTTCCTATGCCAAAAAGCATTGGGAGAGTCAGAACATAAATTTTTTGATAAATAATCTCTTAACTCACTAATTTTTTCTTGAACTCTGTTACTTTTAAGCTTCTCTTCAAGTTGTTGATACCTAACTTCTTCTTTGAGGAAACTTAGGTGGGTAGTTTTATAGTTTAACAGGTTCACCGATTTAGAAATTGATTCTTCTTGAATAAATTTTAAATCTCTTTCTTTTGGTCTGATTAGGAATCTAAATGTAATTTTCTTTCCTAAATGATCACAGCTTAAACCTTTGTTACTAGTAGTAAATGGATATAATAAATATATAAATGGCAATCCTAAGATGATTTTATCTGTAAGGTTGCTAACTAAAACAAATGAGGTTTTAAAACACATATCGTCTTGACAGATATGTACCTTAGGTAACTTATATTTTATATTCATATGACTACCATTAGCTGAATTAAGTTTTTCACTAGTCTTCTTGTAATACCTAGTAGGAAAAAGACCTTCTTGAATGCAGTTCAGGTCTGCACCAGTATTAACTAAGGCAGGGAGCTGAATAGAGAAGGTTTTATCAATGACTAATTTAATAGAGATATACCATTTTTGAATGGTGATGTCTTTAATTCTTTTAAGTGAGAGGCCTTGAATAAAAAGATCAGGATCATCTTTAGCACCTGACGATTCAGGTCCTTCATGACTTTCATCACTGGAAGAAGAATCATGTACTTGTAGATCTGACCTTTTATCATCAATCTCTTTCCTTAGATTAGAAATATCTAATTTCAAATTGGAAATTTCTTTCTTCAATTTATTAACTTCATGATTTAACTCAGGGAGGGTAATTTCTTTAGTTGGAGACTTAAATCTCTCAAGCGTTTTATTAAGACTAAAAACTGGTTTTTCTTTGGCTCTAAGAACCTTGTCAGTAACTTTTTTGTCTTTATTTAATAAATCTTTTAGTTGATTTAGGTACTGAGTTTTTAATCCTGGGTCAGTAATTTTACTAATTAATTCAACTAATAATGAGCATTCTTCATCTTCTTTGGTGATTACATTAATTCTTTTACAGCAATTGTTATTACAGTTTTCAGTACAGATAGTAACTTCGTTATCACTATTTGATTCATCGTTACAAGTACTGCTACTGCTAGATGATTCAGGAATGTCAGAAGCTTCTTCCTTACTATTGTTATTTTCTATTCTCATTAGCTCAAGTAATTGTTCTATGTCTTCGGCTGAGATGTTTAATTGACTTAATTTCTGCTTAACTCTACACTCACTTTTAAAGTGTCCTTTCTACCCACAATTGTGACAAACAATTTTACTCATATCAAAATTTTTTGATTTTTTGTGTGTTGACTGAGGTTTCTTATAATACGAATCTTTACTAATAATTTTCTTATCTTGATTATATCGCCTTTTACGATGTTTACGACTCTTATGTGACTCAATATGTTTATGGGGTTGCCGGTGCTTTCTTCGAGAGGGAGCAACTGGCGGTAAACCATATTGTTCACAGAAAGTGCCTAACTCGTATTTAGCCTTTTTCTTGTCTTTATTGGCTTGCTTAGCTAACTTAAAGTCAATACACATTTTTAATCCAATTTTTTGAATGTAACTTATAATATCTCCATAAGTTAAACTATCGTAATCAATATATCCTAAATTTTTACTTAATTCTTCTCTAACGTTATGTGCAAATAATGAAGGTAAGCCATTAACAAACTTTTCTTTCCAGAATGGCTTATTGCTGTCATTACGCATCATAACTCTAGAGGTGAATACATCTTTGTACCATCTAAAATCGCTTAGAGTAGGACAAGTAAGATTACTTAATTGGTCATGAATTCTTTCTGTGATATTACTAGGAGTTCCAATAAAATGCTTAATTATGGAGAAAATTAAAGTATTAACTCCATCTGGCAGACCCATACCAACTTCTTCATTGAAGATGGGATTGCCATCATCATCTCTCTAGATAGCATGAATAATTGATATCCTAATATCTTCTGTGAGATGTTTCTCCCACCAAGATCTAAGAATACCAGTGAATCCACTGGCTATTAATTCAGCTATATCTAGTTGAGATAAATTGTTGAATTTGGTGATATAGCTATTTGCTACCATTGACATATGATTCAATTTATTAAGGATTTCTTGTTCACTAAATCCATCTATATTCCATTCATATACTTTATTAGATGAAACAGAGAATTGTTTATCTAGATTTCTTTCTTCGAATTGTAGATCCGGAGGAGTAGGTCTAGAGTACCAATTTCTGGTAATACTAGTGTTATTAACAGTTAATTTATTTAGTTGTTCATTAAGGTTAGAAGTTGATGAGTTAATAGAAGAACTGTCGTCGTCATCATCAGATTCTACTTGATCAATGACAGCAATAGTTCCACTCGGACCAGTTTCATTTTTAATTTTTTTAAAAAACTTGTCTATAGATTGAACTAATTCTTCATCTTTATTAGGTAAACATAATTTATTTCTATTTTCAGGTAATTTTATTAAAGGTTGTTCAGTCTTTGAATCAGGTTTTTTAATAACATTTTCTTCAAATTTTTCTTCGATTCTATCAAGCTGTTTTCCAACAGTTGCCAGATACTGATTACTAAAGTTCAATTGTTCAATTATCTTTTTATCGTCTTTAACTCCATCAGGAATTTTAAAGGGACTAGCTATAACTGAAGTGTTTTTAACTGGAATTAGAACCGTTTCTAAGGGTGGATGACTAGACGAAATTTTTGATTTGTCTTCTTTAATCCATTGTGTTTTACTAATAACATTACACTTACTTTGATATTGTTCATACCATTCGTAAAAAGTAATGTTAATCTCTTCATTTTTAATGAATCTTTTGCATCTATTAACTATCTTATTTCTTTCCTTTTCAGTAGGGTGATTACATCTAAATAGATGTCTTTTTTCTTTATTAAATTTTGAGTTAAAATCTTTAACTAAATTATCCCAATCTAAAATAAATTCTTTTTTAATGACTCTTAATTGATTATGAATAGGGGCATTAAAATCAGACTGTGTGGGATACACAGAAGACGCTGGGGAAGAAGAATCATCATCTTCATCAGGGTCATTCTGGGTGTAACAGGGATGACTAACGTGTCCTTGATTAAGAATTCCTTTAAGCTTAACATCTTTAACCGAAGGGTTACTTAATATTTCAGAATCTCTTCAAGTATGAATAACTGAAGGGGCTGAAGAACTGGAAATGTCTTCAATAATAACTGGTGTTCTAGTGCGTTCAAAACTAATTTTAACAGTTCCATCAGAAAATTGTTTGATGTTTTCAATATTTAGTGAATTATTAATTACAGGTTGATGTGGTAATTCATTTGGCAAGGTCCACTGACTAGGTAAGGTAATATCCTTCCAGAGGATTGTTCTCGGGATCTGGATATTAGCATCACTAGTTGAACTTTGGATTAAAACTGTTTGATCTCTAGGACTCTTATTAAGAGCATGAACATTCAAGTTTGACTTCATGGTCTTATAGTAAATCCGGTAAATCAAAGCAATAGGTTGAGATCCCTCAATCATTTGAGTAATCTCTCCATCAGTTTTAATATTTAAAGTTAATGCTTTAAATAAGTTTTGATCACTAAGACTTAAGGTAAAATCAGGAAAATAATTAAAGTGAATTGGACCATTATGCAGGCTTGCTTCCATGGCACCAATTATACTTGGATAATAATTTAAAAATCTGGCGTCTCTAAGACAGAGCTAGATTGATGAATTAATTCCTTTTCGGTTAAGTGGTTTAACTGCAACTTGAATTAATCCTATATGTATAAAATTATAACCCCTTTTTCTATGTTTTTTAATAACATCTGGTGATAAAAGGCTACAATTTTCATATTCTTTATTAATTGCAAAAACTCTTTCAACTGTTTTAACATTATAGTCGGTTTTAAATTTGTCTGAAAAAGTTGACTGATAAATTTCTTTAGGGGAAACCCTAGGTATGTTCCAATTATGCAAAACTTGACTAAGGATTTCATAACTCTGTTCTTCCTGGTTAACAATGTCTGGAACTGGAGGCAAAGTTGACCAGTTACTAACTGAGGAGCTGGATCTGAATAATCTACTCATCTTGACTGTTTTCAAAATAAACAGGTGCTGAATGAGATGATCAGGCGAAAGGATCCTGAGCATCTTGAAGATTGATTGTGCCATAGGGATCACAATCTTCTTCATCATCCTCAAAATTCTGACTATCATTCTCCTCCTCTGAATGAGAAGAAATTGCTATTGATTTATTATCTAACTGGCCTAGTCTTGCCTGAATGGATCAGCTAGGACTTTTAACTGAGAATTTGAATAACCAGAAACATCAGTGACTTTATTGGGACTCGATGGAGCAACTAATTTTACTTTTTCAGATGCTTTAACTGAGGATTTACTGGAAGACTCAATAGTCGGAGCTTTGGTGACTGGAGGGGTTAATGCCGGGGTAGGTGGAGAAGGAGGAAATTCCTTCTGAACCTGACCAACTATCCTATCGACACAGAATTTATCCCACCATTTAATATAAAAACGGCGAGAGACCTGTGAAATTGGGGAAATAACTGTTTGAGCTGACCTAATTCCTATGGAAGAAGGAGGCTGGAATACTGTGACTTCTTGGGTGGCCGTAACGACATATTGCCATTTAAGGATCCAAGGGATTTTATATTTACTGCAAAATATAAGGAATGCAGGAATTTCCTCATATTTTGGGAGATAGTTACTATGATGACAAAAATGCTCAAGTTGAGCCATAAGAGGATCTGGGAAAATTGCATGATCAATACTATGCCTTGTCCACCAGAGAATGAACCACTTAAGAAATTGACTCTTGAACTTTTGGTCGAACTGGAAAAACCAAGAGTGACTATGGTCATCATTCTGATGAAGCATGATTTTGAACCAAGCCTCAATATAATCATAATAGCAATATGGGCTAGAATGATTAGAGAGTGACTTAAGATCTGAAGGATGACTACCCCAATCGGAAAGATTAAGAACCTGTTTAATATACAACGAATGATAAAGAAGCTTGGAGTTATCATCGTTGGCATAAATAGGTTTGATAAATACTGACTCAGTTTCAATAAAAATATCCTTATAAAAGACCAAAGATTTATAAGGAGCGAAAGGAAGAAAATGCCTTCTAGTAGGAAAATACTGGGCAGCCAATTTAACTGGATCATTTTTAGGTTTCATGGGTAACTCGATGTGGAATAAGTGCTGATCATACTTAGCACGATACTCTGAAGCTGGGTTACTAGGGTTTGATGAAGTTTCTTTGGATTGATTGGCAAAAATATCAAATGGTTTAGGTTGACTAGCAAGAACTGACGCATAGGGCTTGGGGACTGTACCAAGCACCTGGAATTTATTATGGTTTTGAGTAACTGGATGAGGAACAACAGTTCCTTTTGACTGATTAACGGGGCCTGAGGACCGACCATGGCCACGAGAAGAGGATCCTCCTCTCACACTCATGGTGCTGCAATAGTACCTGTGTTAATGAATTCACAAGTGAGAAAATCAAGAATTGAGTTGTTACTACCTTTAATATATTCAATATCAAAATCAAAAATGCTTAATATGGCTTGCCATCTAGCGAAAGAATGCTTAGAGGCTACATTTTCAACATCTTTCTCAAGAATGAATTTAGTTGACTTGCAGTCTATCCTAGCTAGAAATTTTTGATTTAGTAAATCTCTCTGAAATTTCTTAATACATAGTACAAGTGATAAAATTTCCTTTTTTATAGTACTGTATTTTAACTGTGTAGGGTTCCATGCGCCCGAATGGAAATGAACAATTTGTTTGTCAGAGGTGGGAGTTAACTTTTGTTTGAGTATGCCACCAAATCCAATGTCGGAGGCATCGGTTTCAACTATTTTAAATGCTGAATCATTAGAGATGCCAAGGCAAGTCAAAACCTTAACATATTTTTTAACTTGTTGGACGACAGAAGTATGAATGTCAGTCCATGGAGGAGGATTACTTTGTAAAGGCTGAAAAAGAGGCTTACAAATCTTCCTGAGATTCTTGTAGAACTTGCCTATATAATTAAGCGAGCCAAGAAATCTCTGTAGCTGAGTTTTGTCGGTAATCTTATCTGGAAATCTGTCGGTAAATTGAATAGCTCTGTCAATAGGCCGAGTAAGTCCGTGATAGAGGATTAATCCGAGAAACCTGACTTTTGTCAAAAACAGACTACACTTGGAAGGTGAAAGAACAAGACCATTGGTTTTAACTGTTTTGAAGAATGAATTCAAATGTTTAATATGTTCTTCAATAGTCTTGGAGAATACAAGAATATTGTCGATGTAGACAATGATAAAATGACTGAAAGGATTCAAAATATTATTAAGAATATTCTGAAATTCACTAGGTGCATTATTTAGTCCAAATGACTGAACATTCCATTCGTAATGTCCAAACGGAGTGGTAAATGCAGTTTTATACCTATCATCGGGATGAATAGCAATTTGCCAGAATCCTGACTTAAGGTCAAATTTACTAAAAATGGTGGAAACACTTAACCTGCTAAGGAGGTCTTCCTTATTGGGTAAAGGGTGTCTAATCCACTCAAGAACTTTGTTTAATGGCTTGTAATTGATAACTAGACGAGGGCCACCTCTCTCTTTCTCAGCTTCATTATTAACATAGAAGGCTGGACAAGACCATGGTGACTTACTATGTCTAATTAACCCTTTACTTAAGAGATCATTAATCTCAATTTTACATAATTCCATTTGTTCATGATTCATTTGAATAGGTCTAGATTTAGTTGGAATTAGATGTTCTTTAAATTCTTTAGCATATGGTAATATAACTATATGCTTCTTCCTATGCCAAAAAGCATTGGGAGAGTCAGAACATAAATTTTTTATTAAATAATCTCTTAACTCACTAATTTTTTCTTGAACTCTGTTACTTTTAAGCTTCTCTTCAACTTGTTGATACCTAACTTCTTCTTTGAGGAAACTTAGGTGGGTAGTTTTATAGTTTAACAGGTTCACCGATTTAGAAATTGATTCTTCTTGAATATATTTTAAATCTCTTTCTTTTGGTCTGATTAGGAATCTAAATGTAATTTTCTTTCCTAAATGATCACAGCTTAAACCATTGTTACTAGTAGTAAATGGATATAATAAATATATAAATGGCAATCCTAAGATGATTTTATCTGTAAGGTTGCTAACTAAAACAAATGAGGTTTTAAAACAAATATCGTCTTGACAGATATGTACCTTAGGTAACTTATAATTTATATTCATATGACTACCATTAGCTGAATTAAGTTTTTCACTAGTCTTCTTGTAATACTTGGTAGGAATAAGACCTTCTTGAATACAGTTCAGGTCTGCACCAGTATCAACTAAGGCAGGGAGCTGAATAGAGAAGGTTTTATCAATGACTAATTTAATAGAGATATACCATTTTTGAATGGTGATGTTTTTAATTCTTTTAAGTGAGAGGACTTGAATAAAAAGATCAGGATCATCTTTAGCACCTGACGATTCAGGTCCTTCATGACTTTCATCACTGGAAGAAGAATCATGTACTTGTAGATCTGACCTTTTATCATCAATCTCTTTCCTTAGATTAGAAATATCTAATTTCAAATTGGAAATTTCTTTCTTCAATTTATTAACTTCATGATTTAACTCAGGGAGGGTAATTTCTTTAGTTGGAGACTTAAATCTCTCAAGCGTTTTATTAAGACTAAAAACTGGTTTTTCTTTGGCTCTAAGAACCTTGTCAGTAACTTTTTTGTCTTTATTTAATAAATCTTTTAGTTGATTTAGGTACTGAGTTTTTAATCCTGGGTCAGTAATTTTACTAATTAATTCAACTAATAATGAGCATTCTTCATCTTCTTTGGTGATTACATTAATTCTTTTACAGCAATTGTTATTACAGTTTTCAGTACAGATAGTAACTTCGTTATCACTATTTGATTCATCGTTACAAGTACTGCTACTGCTAGATGATTCAGGAATGTCAGAAGCTTCTTCCTTACTATTGTTATTTTCTATTCTCATTAGCTCAAGTAATTGTTCTATGTCTTCGGCTGAGATGTTTAATTGACTTAATTTCTGCTTAACTCTACACTCACTTTTAAAGTGTCCTTTCTACCCACAATTGTGACAGACAATTTTACTCATATCAAAATTTTTTGATTTTTTGTGTGTTGATTGAGGTTTCTTATAATACGAATCTTTACTAATAATTTTCTTATCTTGATTATATCGCCTTTTACGATGTTTACGACTCTTATGTGACTCAATATGTTTATGGGGTTGCCGGTGCTTTCTTCGAGAGGGAGCAACTGGCGGTAAACCATATTGTTCACAGAAAGTGCCTAACTCGTATTTAGCCTTTTTCTTGTCTTTATTGGCTTGCTTAGCTAACTTAAAGTCAATACACATTTTTAATCCAATTTTTTGAATGTAACTTATAATATCTCCATAAGTTAAACTATCGTAATCAATATATCCTAAATTTTTACTTAATTCTTCTCTAATGTTATGTGCAAATAATGAAGGTAAGCCATTAACAAACTTTTCTTTCCAGAATGGCTTATTGCTGTCATTACGCATCATAACTCTAGAGGTGAATACATCTTTGTACCATCTAAAATCGCTTAGAGTAGGACAAGTAAGATTACTTAATTGGTCATGAATTCTTTCTGTGATATTACTAGGAGTTCCAATAAAATGCTTAATTATGGAGAAAATTAAAGTATTAACTCCATCTGGCAGACCCATACCAACTTCTTCATTGAAGATGGGATTGCCATTATCATCTCTCTAGATAGCATGAATAATTGATATCCTAATATCTTCTGTGAGATGTTTCTCCCACCAAGATCTAAGAATACCAGTGAATCCACTAGCTATTAATTCAGCTATATCTAGTTGAGATAAATTGTTGAATTTGGTGATATAGCTATTTGCTACCATTGACATATGATTCAATTTAATAAGGATTTCTTGTTCACTAAATCCATCTATATTCCATTCATATACTTTATTAGATGAAACAGAGAATTGTTTATCTAGATTTCTCTCTTCGAATTGTAGATCCGGAGGAGTAGGTCTAGAGTACCAATTTTTGGTAATACTAGTGTTATTAACAGTTAATTTATTTAGTTGTTCATTAAGGTTAGAAGTTGATGAGTGAATAGAAGAACTGTCGTCGTCATCATCAGATTCTACTTGATCAATGACAGCAATAGTTCCACTCGGACAAGCTTCATTTTTAATTTTTTTAAATAACTTGTCTATAGATTGAACTAATTCTTCATCTTTATTAGGTAAACATAATTTATTTCTATTTTCAGGTAATTTTATTAAAGGTTGTTCAGTCTTTGAATCAGGTTTTTTAATAACATTTTCTTCAAATTTTTCTTCGATTCTATCAAGCTGTTTTCCAACAGTTGCCAGATACTGATTACTAAAGTTCAATTGTTCAATTATCTTTTTATCGTCTTTAACTCCATCAGGAAATTTAAAGGGACTAGCTATAATTGAAGTGTTTTTAACTGGAATTAGAACCGTTTCTAAGGGTGGATGACTAGACGAAATTTTTGATTTGTCTTCTTTAATCCATTGTGTTTTACTAATAACATTACACTTACTTTGATATTGTTCATACCATTCGTAAAAAGTAATGTTAATCTCTTCATTTTTAATGAATCTTTTCCATCTATTAACTATCTTATTTCTTTCCTTTTAAGTAGGGTGATTAGATCTAAATAGATGTCTTTTTTCTTTATTAAATTTTGAGTTAAAATCTTTAACTAAATTATCCCAATCTAAAATAAATTCTTTTTTAATGACTCTTAATTGATTATGAATAGGGGCATTAAAATCAGACTGTGTGGGATACATAGAAGACGCTGGGGAAGAAGAATCATCATCTTCATCAGGGTCATTCTGGGTGTAACAGGGATGACTAACTTGTCCTTGATTAAGAATTCCTTTAAGCTTAACATCTTTAACCGAAGGGTTACTTAATATTTCAGAATCTCTTCTAGTATGAATAACTGAAGGGGCTGAAGAACTGGAAATGTCTTCAATAATAACTGGTGTTCTAGTGCGTTCAAAACTAATTTTAACAGTTCCATCAGAAAATTGTTTGATGTTTTCAATATTTAGTGAATTATTAATTACGGGTTGCTGTAGTAATTCATTTGGCAAGGTCCACTGACTAGGTAAGGTAATATCCTTCCAGAGGATTGTTCTCGGGATCTGGATATTAGCATCACTAGTTGAACTTTGGATTAAAACTGTTTGATCTTTAGGACTCTTATTAAGAGCATGAACATTCAAGTTTGACTTCATGGTCTTATAGTAAATCTGGTAAATCAAAGCAATAGGTTGAGATCCCTCAATCATTTGAGTAATCTCTCCATCAGTTTTAATATTCAAAGTTAATGCTTTAAATAAGTTTTGATCATTAAGACTTAAGGTAAAATCAGGAAAACAATTAAAGTGAATTGGACCATTATGCAGGCTTGCTTCCATGGCACCAATTATACTTGGATTATAATTTAAAAATCTACTCATCTTGACTGTTTTCAAAATAAAATCTGACTCAAGGTTCATTCATGCATACCCCGTTTACCCTAAGTAAACTCATACCTATGTTCTATAACCTAACACTTCTCATACCCTGGAGACTTACAAAGGTTAGACACGAACTAGATGGTCTACAGGTAAGTAAGGTGACTTCAGAACGCTGAGGAAGAAGATAATTTTTGAAAAGAGAAAGATAAATTGATTAAAAAGATCTAACTGAGCAGTCAGAAACAACTAACAACTTGGCTCTGATACCATCTGGGGGTTGGAAGCAGGAATAGATGAAGATATGCATACAAACACAAGTTAATTTACTAAAATAAAAATAAGTTTTATTGATGATTCAAACTATTTACAAGTGCCGAAGTAAAATTAACTTACAAGATAACTAGAATAAGAACATTAGAAGAAGAGGGGCTAGGTAGGCTTAACAGCGGTAGAGGCTAAAGATTAGTCAAAGAAGGATCTCTGAGTCTTTCTAAGTCTGTTCCAACTAAATGAATTCGATTTCCTTTTATAGATCAAGGAAACGAACTATTACAAGATTACTATTACAATAATCGAGGTAAAAGTACAAGTAAAAACATATTACATTTACTAAAGTAAAGTAAAAGTAAAGTAAAAGAAAAGAATCTGCTTTCGGTGGAAAAGCAGACGTCTTCTTTTAACTAAAGGGAATCTGCTTTCGGTGGAAAAGCAGACGTCTTCTTTTGACGAAAGGGGCCGTGGGGCCAGATGTCTGACTGAGTGCTGCTTTTGGCAAAAAGCAGAAGATACTGCTGGCGAGGCTGTCGGGGCAAAAGATGCTGCTGACAAGGCTGTCGGAGTAGGTTGACTGAGATTTCTGGATAAGTGCTGACTGGGCTGACTGGGCTGCCGGAGCAGGTGCTGAATGAGATAATCAGGCGAAAGGATCCTGAGAATCTTGAAGATTGATTGTGCCATAGGGATCACAATCTTCTTTATCATCCTCAAAATTTTGACTGTCATTCTCCTCCTCTAAATGAGAAGAAATTGCTACTGATTTATTATCTAACTGGTCTAGTCTTGCCTGAATGGCATCAGCTAGGACTTTTAACTGAGAATTTGAATAACTGGAAACATCAGTGACTTTATTGGGACTCAATGGAGCAACTGATTTTAGTTTTTCAGATGCTTTAACTTAGGATTTACTGGAAGACTCAATAGCCGGAGCTTTGGTGACTGGAGGGGTTAATGCCGGGGTAGGTGGAGAAGGAGGAAATTCCTTCTGAACCTGACCAACTATCCTATCGACACAGAATTTATCCCACCATTTAATATAAAAACGGCGAGAGACCTGTGAAATTGGGGAAATAACTGTTTGAGCTTACCTAATTCCTATGGAAGAAGGAGGCTGGAATACTGTGACTTCTTGGGTGGCCGTAACGACATATTGCCATTTAAGGATCCAAGGGATTTTATATTTACTGCAAAATATAAGGAATGTAGGAATTTCCTCATATTTTGGGAGATAGTTACTATGATGACAAAAATGCTCAAGTTGAGCCATAAGTGGATCTGGGAAAATTGCATGATCAAGACCATGCCTTGTCCACCAGAGAATGAACCACTTAGGAAATTGACTCTAGAACTTTTGGTCGAACTGGAAAAACCAAGAGTGACTATGGTCATCATTCTGATGAAGCATGATTTTGAACCAAGCCTCAATATAATCATAATAGCAATAGGGGCTAGAATGATTAGAGAGTGACTTGAGATCTGAAGGATGACTACCCCAATCGGAAAGATTGAGAACCTGTTTAATATACAACGAATGATAAAGAAGCTTGGAGTTATCATCGTTGGCATAAATAGGTTTGATAAATACTTACTCAGTTTTAATAAGAATATCCTTATAAAAGACCAAAGATTTATAAGGAGCGAAAGGAAGAAAATGCCATCCAGTAGGAAAATACTGGGCAGCCAATTTAACTGGATCATTTTTAGGTTTCATGGGTAACTCGATGTGGAATAACTGCTGATCATACTTAGCACGATACTCCGAAGCTGGGTTACTAGGGTTTGATGAAGTTGCTTTGGATTGATTGGCAAAAATATCAAACGGTTTAGGTTGACTAGCAAGAACAGACGCATAGGGCTTGGGGACTGTACCAAGTACTTGGAATTTATTATGGGTTTGAGTAACTGGATGAGGAACAACAGTTCCTTTTGACTGATTAACGGGGCCTGAGGACCGGCCATGGCCACGAGAAGAGGATCCTCCTCTCACACTCATGGTGCTGCAATGTGTTAATGAATTCACGAGTGAGAAAATCAGGAACTGAGTTGTTACTACCTTTAATATATTCAATATCAAAATCAAAAATGCTTAATATGGCTTGCCATCTAGCGAAAGAATGCTTAGAGGCGACATTTTCAACATCTTTCTCAAGAATGAATTTAGCTGACTTGCAGTCTATCCTAACTAGAAAATTTTGATTCAGTAAATCTCTCTGAAATTTCTTAATACATAGTACAAGTGATAAACTTTCCATTTTTATAGTACTGTATTTTAACTGTGTAGGGTTCCATGCGCCCGAATGAAAATGAACAATTTGTTCGTCAGAGGTGGGAGTTAACTTTTGTTTGAGTATGCCACCAAATCGAATGTCTGAGGCATCGGTTTCAACTATTTTGAATGCTGAATCATTAGAGATGTCAAGGCAAGGCAAAACCTTAACATATTTTTTAACTTGTTGGACGATAGAAGTATGAATGTCAGTCCATGGAGGAGGATTACTTTGTAAGCGCTGAAAAAGAGGCTTACAAATCTTCGTGAGATTCTTATAGAACTTGCCTATATAATTAAGCGAGCCAAGAAATCTCTGTAGCTGAGTTTTATCAGTAATCTTATCTGGAAATCTGTCGGCAAATTGAATAGCTCTGTCAATAGGCCGAGTAAGTCCGTGATAGAGGATTAATCCGAGAAACCTAACTTTTGTCAGAAACAGACTACACTTGGAAGGTGAAGAACAAGACCATTGGTTTTAACTGTTTTGAAGAATGAATTCAAATGTTTAATATGTTCTTTAATAGTCTTGGAGAATACAAGAATATCGTCGATGTAGACAATGATAAAATGACTGAAAGGATTCAAAATATTATTAAGAATATTCAGAAATTCACTGGGTGCATTCTTTAGTCCAAATGACTGAACATTCCATTTGTAATGTCCAAACGGAGTGGTAAATGCAGTTTTATACCTATCATCGGGATGAATAACAATTTGCCAGAATCCTGACTTAAGGTCAAATTTACTAAAAAAGGTTGAAACACTTAACCTGCTAAGGAGGTCTTCCTTATTGGGTAAAGGGTATCTAATCCACTCAAGAACTTTGTTTAATGGCTTGTAATTGATAGCTAGACGAGGGACACCTCTCTCTTTCTCAGCTTCATTATTAACATAGAAGGCTGGACAAGACCATGGTGACTTACTATGTCTAATTAACCCTTTACTTAAGAGATCATTAATCTCAATTTTACATAATTCCATTTGTTCATGATTCATTTGAATAGGTCTAGCTTTAGTTGGAATTAGATGTTCTTTAAATTCTTTAGCATATGGTAATCTAACTGTCTGCTTCTTCCTATGCCAAAAAGCATTGGGAGAGTCAGAACATAAATTTTTTGTTAAATAATCTCTTAACTCACTAATTTTTTCTTGAACTCTGTTACTTTTAAGCTTCTCTTCAAATTGTTGATACCTAACTTCTTCTTTGAAACTTAGGTGGGTAGTTTTATAGTTTAACAGGTTCACCGATTTAGAAATTGATTCTTCTTGAATAAATTTTAAATCTCTTTCTTTTGGTCTGATTAGGAATCTAAATGTAATTTTCTTTCCTAAATGATCACAGCTTAAACCTTTGTTACTAGTAGTAAATGGATATAATAAATATATAAATGGCAATCCTAAGATGATTTTATCTGTAAGGTTGCTAACTAAAACAAATGAGGTTTTAAAACATATATCGTCTTGACAGATATGTACCTTAGGTAACTCATATTTTATATTCATATGACTACCATTAGCTGAATTAAGTTTTTCACTAGACTTCTTGTAATACCTAGTAGGAATAAGACCTTCTTGAATACAGTTCAGGTCTGCACCAGTATCAACTAAGGCAGGGAGCTAAATTGTAAGACCCCGAATTTTATGAAATAAAAGTATTCAATTTTTCTTATAATTACTATTCAGTAAATGGTTAAATTGATAAAAGTTTAAAGTTATGGGTGAAATATGAATTTTTTTCAAAATAAGCAAGTGGTTATAAAATAATCATTGTTGTCGGGGAATATTCGTTTGGTCGTGGAATATTCTTTCTGTCGGAGAATATTCGTACGACGGCGCAGCTATTTGTGGGCCCCATAACGAATAACTGTCGGGTGAAGAAAAACGACAAATTTGAGTTTTTACAAATAACGGCGTAGTTGTTATCGTTAATACTGTTGAAATACCCGGTGGTTAAAAATACAGTAATAACGCGTGGTTGCACAGTAGCACACGGATTGCACAGTATAGTTGAATTATTGATTCGTATGTAAGAAGGCACTACTCAATAATTGTTACAGTGATTACTGTTCAATATTTTATTTTATTGGTTCAATAATTGCTGCATTGATATTTCATATTATTGTTGTTTCAATAATTGTTACTGCACAGTATTTCCCATTATCAGATCAATAATTCATATTATTTGAATAATATTATTAGATAACATTATTGACAATGTCTAGAAAGTTCTGTCTAAGGAGAGGTTTGGTCATCTAATTGCGCGCTAGTAAGGAGAAATCCTTATTGGAAAGCCCCCTCTTTCCTGGGAACGGCCTGGTCGTCATAAATGTGATTCTGTAATATTATTTGTGAATAATTAATTATTGATTTATATGATAAGAAAATATTTATTTTATGTGGATATAAATGAGGGATATATTTTTGTGGTTAAAAAATGAAGGAGTTAATGTTGAGATTTTTATCCGTATTTTTATCGGAATGGAGGTATTAAAAATCAGGGTTTTTTTGAGATATTTTACGGGGGTTATAATTTTTAATCCGACCGTTGGATCGTGGTAATTTTTGGATATGTTATACATATATAAGTTGAGTATATGCCCACAAATTTTGAACCGTTA
The DNA here is from genome assembly GCA_016801055.1 of Panax notoginseng. Lineage (NCBI taxonomy): Eukaryota > Viridiplantae > Streptophyta > Magnoliopsida > Apiales > Araliaceae > Panax > Panax notoginseng. Next base: position 155,401,929 of record CM029019.1, on the reverse strand, counting down.
AAAATGAACGTATGATTTATTATGAATTTTACAAGATGACTGGTTCAGAAATTGTTGAATTTTCGGAGTTTATCATTTTGATGAAAAATTCTAGAATTGGTGGGCCCCACTTGTGGTTGGTGAAGAAATGTGCTGAATTATATTTCAAATGTGGTGGGTGGGAATAGTAGCAGGTAAAGCCATCAAGTTGCAGGTCAAACCTACCAAAATTTTCCTATAAATAGAGGGCTAAGTTAGAATTGAAAATCACACCAGAAACAAGTTTACTCTCTTTCTCTCTCTAGATTATTGAGTGTATTTTGTGAGTATTTAGATACTTGGTGAGTTGCTATTCATCAGTGCAAGTTTCCTTCAGCCTTATACCGATCAGAAGTACTGCTCTTTTGAGGTAAGGGATAGTAAGGGATAGTAAGGGATTTTAAGGGTTGTTATGTTTTTCAGTTTCGTAATTTTTCTGAACTTCAAAAATTCTGGAAAATTTTGAAATGATATTTTGATGAGTTTTATTGATTGTGTCCAAAAATGGTGATTTTTGGATGTATAGATTGAGAGTTATGAATTTTATGAGAAAAGACTATTTTAAAAGTAACTGCTTATAATTTCTTGTGGTTAACTCCAAAATTGATGAAATTTTTATTGGGAGTACATGTATATGATGGAAGTATACTCTGTTAATTTCAGAATTTTTGGACAAAAGTACAATTTTTTATAAATGTCTAAATATTCGGCTATTTTGGCCATATGAAAAATAGTAAATGACTTTTAAAAATTCTGAGAAAAATATATGTTCACTATGGGACTATATTATGCTAAATTCCAAAAAAGAAATATTTTTGGAACTGATTTGGTATTTTTCATGAAAATAATCTAGTTATGAGTAAATGAATTAAATATGTTTTGTGAAGAAAGAAAATTGGAAAATAGGATTTTATGGCTTGAGAATCCTATATGAGGTATATGCAGATTTTTGATGAGGGTTTTGGTTATTGATGATGAAATTGTAAGAGTTGGCATTTTATGATGATTAAATGCATTAATTAGTAAAGTGTAAATAATTAAAATAAATTGTTTATAAATTTAAGTAATGTTATTCTTTCAATATCATTATACCGAAATATTGGTATGGATTTTATTGTGGAATTTCTACCTTTTTGAGTCGGGGTTACTATTCACGAGTTACTATTCACGAGTTACTATTCATGAGTTACTATTCACGAGTTATTATTCATGACAAAATTGGTTTCTTTTTCTAACCAAATTATAGTTGATTTATGAATATTACTCTTGAGATTAAATCTATATGATTATATTGATTTTATATTATATATAACATTTTTATAACCCTAATGATGATATTTCTCTTTGACTTGAGTGTAAAGATGGGTAGATTTTTGGTATGATCATGACTATGGGTTCTCTTTGGCCTGTAGTGCAAAGTTGAATTGTGACTGGTATGATCATGACCATTGAATTTATAATTGAATATCTTAAGCTTAAGTGCAAAGGTGAATTGATCAACATGGTTATAATTATTGTTTATATAAATTCTGAAATGATTATATATTTCTTTGAGATATGAATATATTTGGCCTGTAGTGCAAATATGAATTGTTGATGAATATCTTTGGCATGTAGTGCAAAGATGGCCTGTTGATGAATATCTTTGGCCTGTAGTGCAAAGATGAACTGTTGTTGAATATCTTTGGCCCGTAGTGCAAAGATGGTTTGTTGATGAATATCTTTGGCCCGTAGTGCAAGGATAGATTTGTTAGTATGATTATAAATAGGAACTGTGATTTGGTATAACCATGATCTTTGATGTTTCAGGTAAACACAGGTGATGAAAATATTCTTCGTCCTGGGTGCGAAGAAAAATTTATAGTCACAATTATGATTATGAGTTATTCATATGATTGTGGAAAGGAACTGTTGAGTGATGTTTCAGGGATAAAATATTATTGGTGGATTTTTAACATGGAGAAGATAATAGACTTTATAGTCTATTTGACTCTTCTAATGGATTGCTCGTTCCGCTGCAACTATGGTTGAAATTTTTATCATTTACCATATGTTCTAAATCTCTGATTTATTATTGATGAAGGCTACTGATAATTTAATTATCTTTAGTCATGATATTCTTTACTGGGCTAGTTGTGCTCACCCTTTTGCTTCACAATTCCTTTCAGGTAATAAGAGTGTAGCTGGGTCGAGCGAGGGTAACGGGAAAATAGAACAGTGGTCTCTAGCTGTGGATGTTCTCCCGAAGCAGTATAGAAAAGTTCATTTAGTAGTTATATTTGGTGAATCCAATAGGGTAAGGTGTACCCAACGTTGGAAGGGTGGTTTGCCACTATCATACAAGATGTCTAACGACATACAACCTCGTGTCATCATAAGACAGGGATGTGCTCATCCACTTGCTGAGTATATATATGAACACTACCTATATAATCTTGGTGTTTGTTTAAAGTATAATTCTCAATTAGAGACAGTAGAGATAATGATATGTCAAGAGAAGACTCACCATTGGGAAGAATATGATAGTAATCTTCTCGTTTTTCTTTGGGGTCTATTGGGTCAACCAAGGATAATTCTGTGGCCATATGATATCTATCATAACCTAGACGCGTGGCCTCCCATGTACGAAGGTTTCCTTGAGCACTTCCCAAAGATTCTAATTTCTAAAACAGTTTTTGACTATACCTTTATGTAAGGTGTTATTGTGAGGTGATGTCCACGGTTGGAACATGAGTCACATTTGGTATATATTTGTATCCAAACTCACAGCATATGTGTTGTTGTATTTTGCACGACAATTGTTGTAATAAAGTTGTAGTTGTTTTCTGTACCATGTATTTGACGACTCAGAATGGGTTGGGTGGAATGAACCTATTTTGGGATCGTTACATAAATAGAGAAGGTTTTATCAATGACTAATTTAATAGAGATATACCATTTTTGAATGGTGATGTCATTAATTCTTTTAAGTGAGAGACCTTGAATAAAAAGATCAGGATCAGGATCAGGCCTTACTTACCGGCACAGACGAAATGTACAGAAAGCAGTAAAAGTGGTCAACCACCATGAAGTAAACTCAAGGTGGAACGAAATGTAAATATATATATATATATATATATATATATATATATATATATTAATGCAGTAAACGCACCGGATATAAAATCTAGGCTCATCGAACAAAGTTCGACAAATAGTTCATATATAGAAATATATATAAACGAAAGCGAATAAATGCACCGGATATAAAATCCAGGCTCATCGAACAAAGTTCGTCACACAGTTCATATATAGAATTATATATATATATATATATATATATATATATATACATTAAAGCGGGAAACGCTCTAGACCGAAGTCTAGGCTCAATCGAGGCATAACTCGATAATGTTAGTCCATATATATATATATATATATATATATATATATATATATATATATATATATATATATATATATATATATATATATATATACAAACTGAAATAAAACCATGACCGAAGTTCGGGCAAACACACGCAACACGACTCTCAACGTAAAGAAGGGTGTGTGCAAATGTGAAGAGAAAGGCTTGAAAATGTGTAAGAAGGCTTACAGTGGGCTGCCAAAGAAGACTTCAATAACTTTAAACTAGATAAACACTGGCTTCTGCCGGTGCAGAAGTAGCTATATGTGAGCTCACAAGTGTTTAAAATGAGAAAGCATTCAGTTTGGGGTGTGTACAGAGCAAATTGGACAGGGCTTCCTCGCCTTTTCTCATCTTAAAATGGCCACCCCAAGCCCTCTATTTATAGAGGGTGGAGCCGTAGGTGTACCTACAGCTGGGCCGTAGGTGTACCAGAGGCTGCCCAGGGTGCCCCGGGCTTCGCGGGTCCCGCTGTCTCGAAGTACGTGCACGTAGGCAACGTGATGTCCGCTCGAACTTTCAAAATCACAATTCGGGCATCCGACTGAGGTATATAGGACCTATTTTGGACCGCCATTATCGAGAGTTACGTAATGACATGGGATTAGAGGTTGTACGAAGTCATGAAGATGGGACGATGCCCTTCGATCTTTAGCTTCAAATTCTATCCGTTATCCTGCGCAATAGTCACTCGGGATTGGTTCTTCCGAGCTTTTGTGGGACATTGTTGTGTAGAAATGTATGTCTGAAATGTTGAGACGACGTGATGTGGCGTCATGGTGGTAAAATGATGACTTTGCCCCTCACTGGGGTTATCTCCGATTTGGGCTAATAAAGTAGATGTTGCTCAGGGTTATCGCTGAGATTGGACTGCTGTAAATGTTGAAGGTCCTTAGTGTCATCTCTGAGGTGTGCCTATCTTGTACTGAGTGCCTCGGTGTGAGCGTCGAGGTTAAAGCTGATGGCATGCATTTGAAACAAGTATTTTTGGGGTTATCTCCGGAACTGCCACTACCTTCCTTGGAGTTATCTCCAAGGTTAGAATCTACTATTCCCAGTGTTGGGACTGAGACGAAACATCTCGGGGTTATCTCCGGGATGAATCGGACTTCTCCGATTTGTGTTCCGATATTGGATCTGCATGCCTCGGGGTTATCTCCGAGGTTGGAATTGTTACTCCTGATGTGTGCTCCGGGGTTGAGCTGTTACTCCCAGTGTGTGTTTTGGGGTTGGTCTGTTCCTCCCGATAGTATCCGGAACGGATATGAATTGTCTTCCAGGGTTTTCTCTTGAAAGACGAATCCGCGCTCCAGCGATGTCAGTAACAGATATGCAGAAAATTTCGAGTGTCTACAGCACCCCAAGGAGATGTACTAGGACGAATGAAACTGATATCTAACAACTCCTGTAGTTGGACCTTTTAACTCCTAAAGTTCAATATGAGCCATTCGATATGGGGTTTTAGAAATTGGTTTTGTATCAGGTTCAAGGTCAATAAAGAATTCAACTTCACGTTCTGGGGGTAGACCGGGAAGTTCTTCAGGAAATACGTCAGGAAATTCACTAACAACAGAAATATTATTCAAATCTGACATATTGTTGTTCAAGTCCATGACATGGGCTAAGAAAGCTTGACATCTGTTTTTTAATAAACGAATGGCTTTATGGCTTGATATGACAGTGATTGACTTTAGTGGTTTGGTTGCTTAAATTTGCATAACAGGTTGGTTAGGAATATGAAAACTAACAACCTTACGAAAATAATCAAGTTTGGCATGATGAGTGGTTAACCAATCAATCCCTAACATCACATTCAAATGCAAGTATTTTCAACGAAATAAGATCGGTAGGTAATGTGATGGTTCCAACTTGAATCAAGCAAGATATATAAATAGTAGATGTAATGAAAGTTTCTCCTAACGTAGTCTCAACAGATAAGTTAAAGTTTAATTTCTCCATAATCAAGTTTAAACATTGAGCACAAGTAGGAGAGATAAAAGAATGGGTAGATCCGGTATCTAATAAGGTATAAACTTCATATGAGTTTTTGATTAGCTTACCCATGATCACCTAGTTCGGGTTCCTCGTGTTTTGGGCAGTCACGACAAACGCTCTTCCAGGACCACCGACATTGACTTGTCCAGGATAGCCTTTGGAGTCACCATTCTCGCTAGACTTGGTTTCGCTACAAGACAATCTCTAGCTATATGACCTTCCTTTCCATAGTTATAACACACCTTGAATTGTTATGGGCAGTTTGGGCTGATGTGTCCCTCTTTCCCGCATTTATAACATACGACCGGTAATCGTTTTCCTCCCCTAGGAATAGTTGATGCTGGTGCTGACGTCTCCACATTGTCATTATTGTACCATCTCTTTTTGAAATCTCCCCCCGACTCTCTTATTCTACTATCATAGCCACGATTACCACCAGAGTGGTTATTGCTTTTGTCCGGATACTTTCCTCCCCGCTGGTTGTCACTGATTCGATGACTGCTGTCACCTGTATGACCCTAGTTGTGGTCCCTCGGTTGAATATACTCATTATCTCGCGCTAATAATTGAGCCTTGTTTACAACATTTGAATATAGAGAAAATTTGTGAGAAATAAGATATTACCGAATCTCGGGTTTCAGACCTCTTAGAAACATCCGCGTCATACGTTCCTCATTCTCTACCAAATGAGGTGTAAACCTAGATAACTCTACGAACTTATCCTCGAATTGGGACACCGTCATGTTGTTTTGTTCCAGTCTAATAAACTCTACCTCCTTTATATGATGAATACTTTCAGGAAAGTACTTGTCATTGAACAGTTTCTGAAACGTGTCCCAAGACATATTGAGTGCGACTGGCTGGGTACGCTTCACTGACTCCCACCAGTAGTCTTCCTCACCACGGAACATAAAGGTGGCGAATGAAACCTTCTGTTCCTCTGTGCATCCCAAGACATCAAATATCTAGATAATTTGCTTAACCCACGTTTTCGCCTTGATCGGATCCGGCTTTCCCAAAAATTATGGTGGTCCCAACTCTTTGAACTGCTTGGTTGTGATAAGCTACGCGTTACCATTATTTCCACCTATATTTTATACACGAGTCTCCCTCGTTTGATTTTGCATGAATTGCAAAAAGGTTCTAAACATTCCATCATTCATCGTTTGTTTGGTAATGTTGTTTATAGGAGGAATATTGTCTTTCTGTTGCACGTTCTCCTGGTTTGTGATTAAAGGTATCTCCATGGTCTCATTCACTCCATTGTTAACATTTCCAGCTGTCATTCTCAAATACTGCCACAAAATAAGGGTTAATTAAAGAAATTGACATACCACATAATACCCATATATTCTAACCGACCAACAATTAAGCTTAGGTAGGACACACTAGTGAAGAATTTACTCGTCTCTCCCTTCCTAGCTCTATTTCCCAATCTCCGCCAGAGACCATATCCCTAAGCTCTGATACCAACTATGACGCCCCCAAAATAGGTATATATCACTCATTCTGAGACGCTAAACACATGGTACAGAAAATAACTATATTTTCATTATTATAATTGTTGTGCAAAATACGACAACACATTTATGTTGAGTTTAAATACAAATATTTTCTAATAGACTCTACTCAAACTCAAAAGGAGTCCTCATTACAATTATTATTACACTATTTTACAAAATAGTGAGGACTGCTAAAACAACTGTCCGGACCCATCACTCCATACCCCGACTAGTTCCCGCTATATTCTCGCCTCCTGAGAAGAAAAATGGAACAAAAAGGGTGAGCTCAACTAGCCCAGTAAAGAATATTATGACAAAGATAATGAATAACAAATTATCGTTAGCCTTCAACCAATTATATAAAATATAATGGATAACCAGTTTTAGATCAATACTCGCAGCGAAAATAACAATTCATTAGAAGAGTTAAACAGAGAATGAAATCTACTATCATCTATGAATTTAAAAGTTCATCATCAATATTTTATCCCTGTAACACCAATCAATATACATCTTGAATCAAATATTCATCTTTGCATTACGGGTCAAAGATATTCATTTGTATCACCAGTTGGTCATGTTCATCTCAATACCTGTCCATCTTTGCACTACAGGCTAAAGATTTTCATCAGGTAATCATTCATCTTTGCACTACACGCCAAAGATATTCAGTTATATCATCATTTAGGACTGAGGATGATGAAAAATATCTTAAAGAAACGAATCCATTAAGATAAAAGGACAAAGATAAGGGATTCATACTTTAGATAATCCAAGTTCAAAAATACTCCATAATAAACCATAGTGGAGTAAAATTCAAGAATGAAGATTAAAACATGGATACAATCAAAGATAGTAACCATAATAGACATCTTGGACAAAGAATAGAAAATTTTATTTTTCTGTGAATAGTATCGTATTTGTGAATAGTATCGTATACGTGAATAGTAACTCCGACACGAAAAGATAGAAATTCCACAAGGAAAATCATACTTCGTGAATAGTATCGTATTCGTAAATAGTGTCATTTAAGTGAATAGTGTCGTATATGTGAATAGTAACATCGACACAAAAGATAATAATTTCATAATAAAATTCATACCAATATTTCTGCATAATGATATTGAACGAAATAACATTATTTACGAAAAAAATAACATCTCTTACCTCAAAAGAATAGTACTTCTGGCTGAATATCGGATATAATGCTGAAGAAAATCTTGCACAAAATAACTATACTCAAAGTATCCTTATACTTAAGAAAATACTCACAATACTATAGAATAAGAATTTCTGATATTGAAGGTGTGTTTTAGGAAGAAGGGGTTACCCCCTATTTATAGTGCAGCACAGTGGAAAAATTAAACAAGGCTGCCTAATTTTCCTCCGCTTACCTGCCTAACTTTTCCCTTTTTTCCATTCCTGCCTAACCATTTCTCTGCCAAAATCCTTATTTTCAATGTCTAACTTTCATTTGAGGGCTCACCATTGGAGAAAAGTTTGCAGGCACCATCCCACCACCAACCATTACTTATATCACATGCATATATATATATATATATATATATATATATATATATATATATATATATATATAATACTATTATTTAAACAATTATAATATATTTAAATATTGAATATTTTATCGAAAAATAATTGCAATCCCACAGAAAATATGTCAAACTTTCAACAATTATTTCATACTAAAATTCCTTCATTTATATCCACATAAAATAAATATTTCTTTATCATATAAATTAATAATTAATTATTCACAAGCAATATTACAAAATCACAATAATGACAACCAGGTCGTTTCCAGGAAAGAGAGGGATTTCTGATAAGGATTTCTCCTTACTGGCGTGCAATTAGGTGACCAAATCCCTTTCCTAGATAGAACTTTCTTAGACATTGCCAATAATACTATCTAATAATATTATTCAAATATTATGAATTATTGATTTGATAATGGAAAATACTGTGCAGTGACAATTATTGAAACAACAATAATATAAAATATCAACGTAGCAATTATTGAATCAATAAAATAAAATATTGAACAGTAATTACTGTAACAATTATTGAGTAGTGCCTTCTTACGTAAAAATCAATAATTCAAAAATAATGTGCAATACCGTGTGATACTATGCAACCACGCGTATTACTGTATTTTAACCATCAGGTATTCCAATAGTGTTAACGGTAACAACTACGTCGTTATTTGTAAAACCTCAAACTTGTCATTTTCTTCATCCGAGTGTTTTTCGTTAGGGGCGCACAAATGGTTGCGCCGTCGTACGAATATTCCCCGACAGCAAGAATATTCCATGACCAAATGACTATTCTCCAACAACAATGAATATTTTATAACCACTTGCTTATTTTATAAAATTTGCACATTTCACCCATAACCAAAGCATTATATCAAATTAACACCTTATTATTCAAAATAATAATTAGAGAAAATTCAATTTTATTTATAAAAAGTTTGGGTCTTACAACCTCCCCTCCTTATGAAATTTTGTCCTCGAAATTAACGCACGTACCTGGTGTTTCGAAAAGGTGAGGGTACCTCACTTTCATTTCCTATTCCAACTCCCAGGTCATTTCCTCAATAGCATGGTTCTTCCACAAAACTTTGACTTGTGGTATAACCTTTGTGCGTAGGACATGCTCCTTCATATCCAAGATGTTGATAGGTACCTCTTCGTACATAAAATCTATGGTGAGACGCATTGTATGTGAATGTATGTTGTGTTGTCCCTCCATCAAGAGGCTATCCTGTCGGTGTTTGATTACTGGACTCGTAGGGAGACTAATTCTAACGAGGCTCAGGAAAGGCACCACCCAGATTCTCTCAAGTTGAAAGACCGGATTAACTTCCCGTCGAGTAATTGCAATGATCTAGGAACCTTCATGCCAAAAAGCCACGAGAGTAGCCTAAGATAGGTCAGCCTCTGATAAACCAAATGCGGAGGGAAGTCTCTTCATACATTCCCATTTCAATTACTTGTAATTGCAATTACTTGTAATTTCATTTCCATGTCAATCTCAATGTAATGGAAAATATAAAGGAATATGTGTACATGCATTCCCTTTTATATCAAAACCTGTCATGCTATACTGTCATTTAAACAACTGACATCCGTTTTGTAGGATAATACTCATAAATGGACAATTTACATAGCATGTGACATTCCTACATTTCCCTAAGACTAAACTACACAAGTCTTTTTGTAGGGAAACAATTGGTCATGTTATCCGTTTAAAGTCCAAAAAGGCACTAAGCCTATAGCCAAGTATGACTATGTCTGGCCAGTCTAATCCTACTCCGGTCTCTAATGAGGAGTTCAAAGGGTTAAGTAATCGAATTACAACGTTGGATGTCCTGCTCAAAGAACTACACAAGTCCACTCAGGGTCCACAAATACCCATCCACACAGAATCCTCTGCACATGGAGGAACCCAGGGTCCAGACAAAGAAGTTCCAGCACTTGAGACTCAGTCTGATAAGATAAACAAAGCCTCTGAAATCACCCATCTTAAAGAAGATCAAGACACCGGTGATATTCAGAAGAAAGTTCTACAAATGGAGGAGACCATTCGGTCCATCAAAGGGATTGGAGCACACAAGAGTGTTTCATATTCAGACATTTGTATCTTTCCCTGGGTACATTATCCGAAAAAGTTTTAGACTCTAGATTTTGAAAAATATGATGGATTGGGATATCCTTACACATATTTAATTGCATTCATTGGAGAGCTCAGATCTTATGCCGAGGATGAAAAGCTAAGAATGCAGATATTTCAGAAAAGTCTGACTGGAGAAGCCAGAGCATGGTGCACCTGAAAGTAGTATGCACACAAGCCAATCATATTTGATGATAAAACATATACTTTGTAACAATCTTATTCATTTATTAATAAAAAGTATTAATTTATTAAAGGCTTTTAATTATCTACATGATGTTATTTTATAATATGTGATAAACACATAGTTTTAAGCAATGATTTTAAAATAAGGATGATGATCATTCTAATGAGATCTAAATTCTGAGAAAGCTTAAAACTAAAATAGTTCCCAATTGTTGGATTAATAAATTGGGGAATAGTGAATCCGGATAGATTAGTACATACGTTACTTGCTCATTGGATGAGTATGATTGATCTCATGATCATTTGTGTGGAGACACTAAAGTAAGTATGTAAATGCTTATTAGAGAATAAGTTCACTAAACGTGACTCGCTAAGGAATACCTAATGGAATTTTACTTGTCTGTCAAGAGGAATTCCTGTAGTGATAGTAGTACAAGTGATCCTTAGACTTGAGATCATCATAGTATCTTGTGTATGATGAATTATTCTTTGACTTATTCCTTAAGACCCTTAGGGTATATCAAAAGGTATGCTTGGGTATAATAAGTCGTATATGGAGATAATGTATGATCAATAAAGAATATACCACTTCTAGTAAAAGAAGAGAAATGTCCTATGTGATTCGATAAATGACAACCCAGTAGTCATTGGCCAAGTCAGAATGAAATTAGAAAGAAGTTTCTAATTTGCATTATTTGGAGTTGTGTATTTAAGAGTCGAAATACATATAATTAAATAAAATAAGACTTGACAGTAATTCCATATCTTATATTTAATTGGGACATTGTATGGTGGAAGGATTGAATTGTACGGTAACTATTTACTCAAAGGTTCTTTTATGATTAATGTTGAAATCTATATTATCTGAAAAGTCGTTAATCGCTAGGGAGGTTTATCCCTATTGTAGAATAAATATTATTTATTTAAATAAATTAATATTTTAATTTTTTTTTATTTAAATAAGATTAGAATTGTTCTAATGGATTTATTCACAACAAGTTTAATATGGAGAACCTAAAGGGTCACACCATAAATGTAATAACCGTGCATTTTAAGTCACCATATATGTATGTACATTATCGATTTTTTTTTTAAATTTGTGTTATATAAGGATTTAATATGTGACCACATATGTGAAGTGGTGCATGTGGCAATTAACATATATACTATACTTATGGATACATACATTTATAGATTTCATTAAAAATGAAAGCTTTGTAACCTAATTATACATTAGGTAAGACTATTAAATAACCTAAGGGTTATGGTAATACGGAAAAGTTAGTATTTAATATGTATACTAACTTAAGTGGGTAAACATAGTATTTCAAGTGACTAATAATTTTAAACCTAATTCTTGTAAATCTAATTAGGTTATGAGATAAAGTCACATGTATAAGTAATTAAACTTCATATGATTGGAAATGGAAGCCCTAAATAATCAAATTGGGTAACATTATTAAAATTACTAGACTATGTTTAGTATATAGCCCAAAACAATTAAAGGAGAAGCCCAAAAGAAATAAAACACAATCCAATACTTAGCCCACTTGATTAGGGGTATTCTAGACATTTGATTAATCAAAATTAGGCATTTAAAATAAAAGCTAAATGGAGGATATTATGGGCTAGAGGACCCTAAGTGGAATAATTAAGCTAACTTGTCCATTAGTAGAAATTATTAAACACAAGGACAATGTTGTCAAGCTCCCATTGGTTGCCACTCCATTATGCACATTTAATCATGTCTAGCCTAATGGAAATAATAATACAAAGTTTTCACCCAATGGACAACAAAATAATTATGGGAGGATTATTAGTGAATTGCCCATTTCATTTTGTAATCACATTTCATTCTTCCAACATCTCATTTTCTCTCCATCTTCTTCTTCTATCTTTTGCTCCCAAGCTAGCCAACTTCATAGAGAGAAAAGAGAGAGAGGGTTTTGGTTATAGAGAGAAGAGATAAGAGTGCTAGTTGTTCATGCCTCCTAAGTATATTACTTACTTTGGAAAATCAAGAAAGGTAGCAACTAAGTCAAGGTATAACTTACCTTCATCTTCTTCTTTTACTTTGTTTTGCTAGCTTGAGTTTTGATGGGGTTATGTACAAATACTCAAGATACACTAGTTCTACATATCATCATGTATGGAACTAAGTAACTTGAGTGTTAGATCAAAGACTTAGAGGAAGAAAATGAGCATATGTTCTCTAAGGGTGAAAACTCTTGTTTTTTCTTCCACTAAATCTTGAGTAACTCAAGTTTTACAACTTGGAATTATGATCCGTCGAAGGGGGGTACTAGATACATGAGTTATATAGTAAACCCAAGTGGTAGAACACAAATCTAGCAAATTTTGAAACTTGTGAGACTATTTTTCCCAAAACAGTCCGCTTTGCATGTTGAGGCTTTGAAAACCCTAAATTAGCTACTGATCCGTTTTTCATGAGACAGTTTCGGTCAGTTGCTTGTCTTTTAAAAATCTGGAAAAAATCACAGAGGCGCCTTGAGAAGTTATGTACATGCAGGAAAAAGAACGGACACGTTTCGAGTTATATATTGTGCGTAATGACTATTTCCGTAAAGGACTCTGAAATATTAACCTTCGAATGTCTCACTGTGTATACACTGGAAAATTCCGAAATTTTTACAGTAGCTTCATATATGTTACGAGAGCATACCCTGAAAATTTCAGAGTTTTCTGAGCAAAACTCAATTTATGAAAAATGGGGCAAGATTCGAGTGTTTTAGACACTTTAAAAATAGTAAATCATTTTCTAAAATTCCAGAAAAATTAGGAGATCATTGTGTGTTTATATTCTGTCAAAATCCAGAAGTTGAGAATTTTTGAAATCAGTTTGCTATTTTTCCTAAAAATGGTTAAATTATGAATAAAAAGAAATAAATAGTTAAATGATGTCTTTAATGAGAAAAATGTGATTTTTATGCTTGAATGCTCATAATATATTATATCATGACTATCTTAGGGTATGTTGGTAATTTATAATAATAAATATTATTTATGATCTTTTATGGATATTAAATAAGAGGTTAATAAAGGATGAACAATTAGAATAAATTATTTATTAATTTAGTAAATCATTGGAATATTATTATAATATTAATAATATTATAATATGATGTTGTTAAGTAAATAAAAATATTAAGATTAAAATTTCATTAAAATATTATTAAATAATTAATAATATTAGATTAAGATGTTAATCATAGATTAAAATATTATTAAAAGATTAATAATATTAGATTAAAGTATTATTATTAAATGATTAAAATATTATTAAATAATAATATTTGAGATTAAATAAAATGTTATTAAATATAATAACATTAGTAAAGGAATAAATTATTATTAAATGATTAATAATATTAGTAAGTGAATAAAATATTAGTAAATGATTGAAAGTATTATTAATTTATTAATGATGTTAAAGCATAAGTAAGATATTATTATGGTAATAATATTAATGCATGATTAAAATATTATTAAGAGGATTAATAATATTAGTAAGGTATTGAAATATTACTAAGATAATAATAATATTAGTAAGTGAATGAAAGTATTATTAGTAAACCAATAATACTAGAAGGTGAATTAAATATTATCTAAGTTAATAATATTATGTGAATTAAAGGTAGTTGTTAATTAATAGTAACACTATCTAGACATGATAATATTTATAAGAACTAAATGTAATGTATAATATCTATGTGATTACATAATCTAATGTTATGCTTTGACTAATTGAAAGATTAATTTATAGGTCTCTCAAAGGAAGATAATTTAACTGCATAGTGGATAGAAATTTAATTTCGTAGCCGTAACCTACGATCGAGGCAAGTTTCCTAACTCAAGCTCAAGTTATTATTTTCAAAACATGTTAGTGAATAATTATTGATGATTATTCACGTCTATATTGATTATTGGAATTCGCACTTTGTGCAATTGAATTCCGTTCTACTGCTATTGAACTGTGAATTAAATTAAAGTTCTTCATTTATGAACTGTTTATGAAATAGATCTATGCTAATTGTATCAGCTAGATCAAGCATGTCTAAATTTGTTAAATCAAATGTGTTTTAAATAACTGTTCTTATTAAATTGATATAGTAAGAACTCTTGACTGAGAAAAGGGCGAATGTGATTAAGGCATGATATCAATGCCGGATTATTAAGTGTTTATGCATAAATCACGAGGTATGAAAAGCTGATCCCCTTGAATACCAAAACTTATTAAGAGGTCCAGTTTAATTACTGAGCACCTTAGCAAATGTTCATGGTTATTCAAAACCAGTTCATGTTATTCAATTATCGAATATTCAATTGTTGATTATTAATTCATGTTCCTTCACAATCTTATATTATTGTTGAACATTGAACGCAATATTTCTTTCTAAGTCATGATATATCTCCCTTGTCTATATAAACTTGTGAAGCAAATTAGTTGCTTACTCTTGCTATATCATGACATCTATTTCAGTTAAGCCCGAAGGATCCAACACGAAGGACAAGGGCAAGGGCAAGATCCAGGAGTAATTTAGACTGAATGTCAATTTAGTCATTATCTGATGGAATTTCTTAAGTAAACTATTTGTATGATAAATGGTGTATTTAAAGTTAAGGTTATGGAGACCTTGGGACCGTGTTATGAGACTTTATTATAATGAACAATGTATGTTTATTATTTCGTAATAGTTATAGAATACTTATGATGATGATAGATCGTGAGCACCGAATCTGAGGTTAGAGAACCTGGATTTGGGGGTGTCACAGGTTGATATCAGAGTCGTAGGTTATAAACATTAGGAATGCGAAACCTAGGTTATAACCTTAGTAGAAAACTCTTATAAAGTATGTTAGGAGATGGATTATGGAAATTCATCGAGTATGTGTTGTACTTAATAAAATATTGTTTCATTTCATCAATGAATATATTTTATTGTAGTACTGATGTTGTATCCTTGTTTTATAGGATGCCAGGTGATAGTCAGGGGAGCCATTCTGTAGACAAGGAGGAGGTCGCTCCAGAGGAGGTGTCGGACACCTCGAGAGATGTGATGATCAGTAACCTGTTAGAGAAAAACCATGCTCAGGAGCAAAGGATTTTACAGCTGGAGGCGGAGAATATGAACCATCAGCACATGGAGCAGCAGTATAAGGATGAAGCTCATCAGGCACTGATGGAGCTAGCAGAGATGCGAGTCCAGCTAGAGCATGAGAAGGCAAAGTTCGCAGCACTGAGCGTAGAGCATCTGGCGATGAAGAGTGAGCTTGATGTAGAGATTTTCGATAAGATAAGGGTGGAGGAGGCATTTCATAAGTCGGCAAAGCAGGTGGACCTATTAGAGATTGCACTGGATGCCATGAAGGTCAGGGTAGAGACTTTAGGACTGGCATTAGACGCAGCGTATGAGGGCCAGTGTAAGACCCCAACTTATTAATGAATAAAATCAAATTTTCTCTAAATATTATTGTGAATAATAAGGGGTTAATTTGATATAATACTTTGGTTATGGGTGAAATGTGCAAATTTTACAAAATAAGCAAGTGGTTATAAAATATTCATTTTGTCGGGGAATATTCGTTTGGTCGTGGAATATTCTTGCTGTCGGGGAATATTCGTACGACGGCGCAGCCTTGTGTGGGCCCCATAACGGAAAGCGATTGGATGAAGAAAACGACAAGTATACGTTGTTTATAAATAACGGCGTAGTTGTTACCGTTAATACTGTTGGAATACCCGGTGGTTAAAATACAGTAGCACACGGTATTGCACCAATTATTGATTCTTACGTAAGAAGGTACTACTCAATAATTGTTACAGTAGTTATTGTTCAATATTTTATTTTATTGATTCAATAATTGTTGCGTTGATATTTTATATTATTGTTGTTTCAATAATTGTTGCTGCACAGTATTTTCCATTATCAGATCAATAATTCATATTATTTGAATAATATTATTAGATAATATTATTGGCAATGTCTAGAAAGTTCTGTCTAAGGAGAGATTTGGTCATCTAATTGTGCACTAGTAAGGAGAAATTCTTATTGGAAAGCCCCCTCTTTCCTGGGAACGGCCTGGTTGTCATAAATGTGATTCTGTAATATTATTTGTGAATAATTAATTATTGATTCATATGATAAGGAAATAATTATTTTATGTGGATATAAATGAGGGATATATTTTTGTGGTTAAAAATGAAGGAGTTAATGTTGAGGTTTTTATCAGTATTTTTGTCGGAATGGTGGTATTAAAAATCAGGGTTTTTGAGATATTTTGCGGGGGTTATAATTTTTAATCCGACCGTTGGATCGTGGTAATTTTTGGATATGTTATACATATATAAGTTGAGTATATGTCCACAAATTTTGAACCGTTAAAAATGAACGTATGATTTATTATGAATTTTACAAGATGACTGGTTCAGAAATTATTGAATTTTCAGAGTTTATCATTTTGATGGAAAATTCTAGAATTGGTGGGCCCCACTTGTAGTTGGTGAAGAAATGTGCTGAATTATATTTCAAATGTGGTTGGTGGGAATAGTAGCAGGTAAAGCCATCAGGTTGCAGGTCAAGCCTACTAAAATTTTTCTATAAATAGAGGGCTAAGTTAGAATTGAAAATCACACCAGAAACAAGTTTTCTCTCTTTCTCTCTCTAGATTATTGAGTGTATTTTGTGAGTATTTAGATACTTTGAGAGTTTTTATTCATCAGAGCAAGTTTTTTTCAGCCTTATACCGGTATTCCGACCAGAAGTACTGATATTTTGAGGTAAGGGATATTATTTTCTTCTTAAATGATATTATTTTCTTCAATATCATTATGCTGAAATATTGATATGAGTTTTTATCAAATTTGGAACTTTTTGTGTCGGAGTTACTATTCACGTATACGGCACTATTCACGTATACGGTACTATTCACGAATACGGCACTATTCACCGAAAAATAAAATTTTCCCTTTTTGTCCAAGATGTCTATTATGGTTACTATCTTTGATTGTATCCATATTTTGATCTTTATTTTTGAATTCTGCTTCACAATTGATTATTATGAAGTATTATTGATCTTGGATAAACTGTTATACGAATCCCTACTATTTGTCCTTCTGTCTCACTGGATTCGTTTTCTTTAAGATATTTTTCATCATCCTCAGTCCTAAATGATGATATTACTGAATATCTTTGGCCTGTAGTGCAAAGATGTATGATTACTTGATGAATATCTTTGGCCTGTAGTGCAAAGATGAACAGGTGTTGAGATGAACATGACTGACTGGTGATACAAATGAATATCTTTGGCCTGTAGTGCAAAGATGAATATTTGGTTAAAGATGATTATTAATCGATGTTACAGGGATAAAATATTGATGATGGACTTTTAAATCTTAGAAGATAGTAGAATTCTTTCTCTACTTGACTCTTCTAATGGTTTGTTGTTTCCGCTGCAGTTGTTGATCTAAAACTTGTTGTCGATTATATTCTATCAGATTTTTCCCTGTTGAATACTAATGATAATTTGTTATATATTATCTTAGTCATAATATTCTTTACTGGGCTAGTTGAGCTCACCCTTTTCCTTTTTGTTCCATTTTTCTTCTCAGGAGGTGAGAACATAGCAGGATCTAGTCGGGGTATGGAGTGATGGTTCTAGAAAGATGTTTTAGCAGTCCTCACTATTTCTGTAAAATAGTGTTTCAATAATTGTATTGAGGACTTATTTGAGTGTGGATATTGTCTAGAAGACAATATTTATATTTAAACTCACAGTATGTGTTGTCGTATTTTGCACGACAATTGTATTATTAAAATTGTAGTTTGCTTTCTGTACCATGTATTTGGCGACTCAGAATGGGTGTTGTATACCTATTTTGGGGGCGTCACAGTTGGTATCAGAGCTTAGGGATATGATCCCTGGCTGAGATGTGAGACAAAAACTAGGAGGGGAGAGACGGGAAATTCCTTCGCTAGTATGACCTGACTAAGTTTATTTGGTGTTTATTTGGTCGGTCAGAGTATAGGGATAATATATGACATGACTATTAACCCTTGTTTTATGGCAGTATTTAAGAATGGCAGCTGAGAACGTTAATAATGGAGTAAATCAGACCGTGGAGACACCTTTGATCACCACCCAGGGGAACGTGCAACAGGAAGGTAATATTCCTCCTATAAACAACGTTACCGAGCAAACGATGATGATGGAATGTTTAGGAGCTTTTTGCAGTTCATGCAAAATCAGACGAGGGAGACTCGTGTGCAGAATACGGGTGGAAATGATAACAACGCGCGGTTTGTCACAGCTAAGCAGTTCAAAGAATTGGGACCGCCAGAATTTAAGGGAAAGTCGGATCCGATCATGGCGGAAACGTGGGTCAAGCAAATTACTAAGATATTCGATGTCTTGGGATGCACGGAGGAATAGAAGGTTCCATTCGCCACCTTTATGTTCCGCGGTGAGGCAGACTACTGGTGGGAGTCTGTGAAGCGTACCCAGCCTGACGCACTCAACATGTCTTGGGAAATGTTTCAGAAACTATTCAATGACAAGTACTTTCCTGAAAGTATTCGTCATATGAAGGAGGTGGAGTTTATCAGACTGGAACAAAACAATATAACGGTGTCCCAGTACGAAGCGAAGTTTGCAGAGTTATCCAGGTTTGCACCTCATTTGGTCGAAAATGAGGAACGAATGACAAGGATGTTTCTGAGAGGTCTAAAACCCGAGATTCGACAATATCTTATCTCTCATAAATTTTCTTTATATTCAGATGTTGTAAACAGGGCTCAATTATTAGAGCGAGATGATGAGTATGTGCAACTGAGGAACCACAACCAGGGTCATACCGGTGGTAGCAGTCATCGGAGCAATGACAACCAGAGGGAAGGAAAGCATTCGGACAAAAGCGGTAACCACTCGGGTGGTCATCGTGGCCATGATAATAAGAGAGGTGAGTCAAGTAAAAATTTCAAGAAGAGAAGATTTAACGATGACAGGAAGACGTCGATAGCAGCACCAGCACCGGGAACAAATTCTAGGGGAGGAGAACGACCGCCAGTTAGATGTTACAGATGAGGAAAGGAGGGACATATAAGTCCAAACTGCCCACAACAGTTCAAGGTATGTTATAACTGTGGAAAGGAGGGTCATATAGCTCGAGAGTGTTCTGTAGCAAAACCAAGTTCAGCGGGGATGGTGACTCCAAAAGCTGTCCCGGATAAGTCAAAGTCAACGGTTCCTGGAAGAGCATTTTTCGTGACTGGTCAGAATGCGAGGAACCCGAACGAAGTTAGCACGGGTTAGTTAATTATAAATTTTTGCGAAGTTTATACCTTATTAGATACCGGTTCTACCCATTCATTTATCTCTCCTGCTTATACTCAACGTTTAAACTTGATTCCGGAGAAGTTAAACTTTGACCTATCTGTGAAAACTCCGTTAGGAGAAACTTTCATCACATCCACTGTTTATAAATCTTGTTTGATCCAAGTTGGCACCATCACATTACCTGTTGACCTTATCTCTTTAAAGATACTTGCTTTTGATGTGATTTTAGGAATCGATTGATTAACTACTCATCATGCCAAATTGATTGCTTTTGTAAGGTTGTTAGTTTTCATATTCCTAAGCAACCTGTTATTCAAATTCAAGCAACCAAACCATTGAAGTCAAACTCTTTCATATCAAGCCGTAAAGTCATTCGTTTATTGAAAAACGGATGTCAAGCTTTCTTAGCTATGTTATGGACTTGAACAAAAATACGTCAGATTTGAATGATATTTCTATTGTTAGTAAATCCCTGACGTATTTCCTGAAGAATTTCTTGGCCTACGCGTGATATTGAATTTTGTATCATCTTTGAATCCGATACAAAACCCATTTCTAAAATCTCATATTAAATAGCTCCTATTGAACTTCAAGAGTTAAAAACCCAACTATAGAAGTTGGTACCCGAGCCTCTATCTGGTGACTTTCTTTGTGGAATGCACCAAAGCCAGACTCTCCGTAGGGAACGCCATATTCGTACGATAGTAAACTGATAGGTGTCATTGTGACGTGCTATCCAAGGTTGGGATATGAGTCACAGTTGAGAGCAATCTAAGTCGGTAATCGAAATATGTAGCTTTCTAGGCTTAGTTGGTTATTATCGGAGATTTGTTGAAGGATATTCTCGAATCGCTATTCCATTAACGCAGCTGACTCGTAGAGATACAAAATTCGTATGGAGTGAGGAATGCGAGAAGAGTTTTCAAGAACTCAAGAGGAGACTCATTTCAGCACCTGTTCTGACAATACCATCTGGTTCGGATGGATTTATTATCTACAGCGATGCTTCAGGCAAAGGGTTAGGATGTGTTCTCATGCAACATGGGAAAGTCATAGCCTATGCCTCACGACAACTCAAAGAATATGAGAGGAATTATCCTACTCATGATTTGGAGTTGGCAGCAGTCGTTTTCGCGTTGAAGATCTGGAGACACTACCTGTATAGGGAGAAAGTGGAGATTTATACAGATCATAAAAGTCTCAAATATTTCTTCACCCAAAAAGAACTAAACATGCGGCAGCGACGTTGGCTCGAGCTGTTGAAAGATTACGATCATACCATCCAATATCATCATGGAAAAGCAAACGTAGTAGCTGACGCATTGAGTAGAAGATCATATCCGGGTACGAGTGCAATGTTGTTAACACAAAGGCCCATTTTGTATGACTTGCAAAGGATGGAGATAGAGATGAAGGCTCCAAGTACCCACATGATGATATCAAATATACGAGTAGAACCGACTTTAATCGATAAAGTTAAAACTGCTCAAGCTACGGACATGGAGCTGATGCGTATGAAGAAGAAAATGCAAGAAGGTGTTATTCCAGAAGCAAGAATCGATGAAGAAGGAATACTTCGAGTCAATTCTAGACTTTGTGTACCTAACGATTTTGACTTGAAGCATAGAATAATGATGGAGGCACACAACACACCGTTTGCAATCCATCCTGGGAGTACCAAAATGTATCACGATCTTCGACATACATTTTGGTGGAGCAATATGAAAAGAGAGATCGCGGAGTTTGTCTCGAGATGTTTAACTTGTCAACGTGTAAAAGCGGAGCATCAAGTACCAAAGGGTCCATTGCAACCACTTGAGATTCTGAAATGGAAGTGGAAACACATTACTATGGATTTTGTTACGGGTCTTCCCAAGGTTTCTCAAGGCATAGATGCGATTTGCGTTATTGTTGATAGATTAACCAAGTCCGCTCATTTCTTGCCGATACGTGAGACTTATTCCCTTGAACGTCTTGCTAGTATGTACGTGAACGAGATTGTGAGATTGCATGGCATGCCAGTATCCATAGTTTCAGATCGTGACCCAAGATTCACTTCACGATTTTGGGTTAGCTTGCAGAAAGCTATGGGCACAGATTCACGATTCAGTTCGGCATACCATCCTCAAACGGACGGACAATCAGAGAGGACTATTCAAACTCTTGAAGATCTATTAAGACTTTGTGTCCTAGATCTCAAAGGGAGTTGGGATAAGTACCTACCATTGGTGGAATTCTCCTACAACAACAGTTATCAGGCGAGCATAGGTGTGGCTCCATTCGAGGCGTTGTATGGAAGAAAATGTCGTTCTCCAGTATGCTGGGACGAGGTGGGTGAAGCAACATTGTTGGGACCAGAGTTGGTACGCATTACTACAGAGAAGATCCCAACGATTCGACAACGTATACAAACGGCACAGGATCGACAAAAGAGTTATGCGGATCTTCATCGGAAGGACGTGGAATTTAATATTGGGGATCATGTATTGTTACGTGTTGCACCATGGAAGGGAGTTACAAGATTTGGGAAGAGAGGAAAGCTCAATCCAAGATTTGTTGGTCCATTTGAGATTCTTGAGCGAATAGGAAATGTGGCATATAGACTTGCATTACCTCCAAGCATGTCTCGTGTTCATAATATTTTTCACATATCTATGCTTCGTAAATATGTTAAAGACCCGAACCACATTATTGAGTTAGAACCAGACGAGATAGCTGAAAATTTAACGTACGAGGAGATACCTGTTAAGATCTTGGATAGGAAAGAGCATGTCCTACGCACGAAGGTTATACCACAAGTTAAGGTTTTGTGGAGAAACCATGCTATTGAAGAAATGACCTGGGAGTTGGAATCAGAAATGAAAGCGAGGTATCCTCACCTTTTTAAAACATCAGGTACGTACGTCAATTTCGAGGACAAAATTTTATAAGGAGGGGAGGTTGTAAGACCCCAACTTATTAATGAATAAAATTAAATTTTCTCTAAATATTATTGTGAATAATAAGGGGTTAATTTGATATAATACTTTGGTTATGGGTGAAATGTGCAAATTTTACAAAATAAGCAAGTGGTTATAAAATATTTATTTTGTCGGGGAATATTCGTTTGGTCGTGGAATATTCTTGCTGTCGGGGAATATTCGTACGACGGCGCAGCCTTGTGTGGGCCCCATAACGAAAAGCGATTGGATGAAGAAAACGACAAGTATACGTTGTTTATAAATAACGGCGTAGTTGTTACCGTTAATACTGTTGGAATACCCGGTGGTTAAAATACAGTAGCACACGATATTGCACCAATTGTTGATTCTTACGTAAGAAGGCACTACTCAATAATTGTTACAGTAGTTATTGTTCAATATTTCATTTTATTGATTCAATAATTGTTGCGTTGATATTTTATATTATTGTTGTTTCAATAATTGTTGCTGCACAGTATTTTCCATTATCAGATCAATAATTCATATTATTTGAATAATACTATTAGATAACATTATTGGCAATGTCTAGAAAGTTCTGTCTAAGGAGAGGTTTGGTCATCTAATTGCGCGCTAGTAAGGAGAAATTCTTATTGGAAAGCCCCATCTTTCCTGGGAACGGCCTGGTTGTCATAAATGTGATTCTGTAATATTATTTGTGAATAATTAATTATTGATTCATATGATAAGGAAATAATTATTTTATGTGGATATAAATGAGGGATATATTTTTGTGGTTAAAAATGAAGAACTTAATGTTGAGGTTTTTATCAGTATTTTTGTCGGAATGGTGGTATTAAAAATCAGGATTTTTGAGATATTTTGCGGGGGTTATAATTTTTAATCCGACCGTTGGATCGTGGTAATTTTTGGATATGTTATACATATATAAGTTGAGTATATGT
Organism: Panax notoginseng; assembly: GCA_016801055.1. NCBI lineage: Eukaryota > Viridiplantae > Streptophyta > Magnoliopsida > Apiales > Araliaceae > Panax > Panax notoginseng. The sequence goes on along the minus strand of CM029019.1, from coordinate 155,377,892 downwards.
CCACAAATTTTGAACCGTTAAAAATGAACGTATGATTTATTATGAATTTTACAAGATGACTGGTTCAGAAATTGTTGAATTTTCGGAGTTTATCATTTTGATGGAAAATTCTAGAATTGGTGGGCCCCACTTGTGGTTGGTGAACAAATGTGCTGAATTATATTTTAAATGTGATGGGTGGGAATAGTAGCAGGTAAAGCCATCAGCTTGCAGGTCAAGCCTACTAAAATTTTCCTATAAATAGAGGGCTAAGTTAGAATTGAAAATCACACCAGAAACAAGTTTTCTCTCTTTCTCTCTCTAGATTATTGAGTGTATTTTGTGAGTATTTAGATACTTTGAGAGTTTTTATTCATCAGAGCAAGTTTCTTTCAGCCTTATACTGGTATTCCGACTAGAAGTACTGATATTTTGAGGTAAGGGATATTATTTTCTTCTTAAATGATATTATTTTCTTCAATATCATTATGCTGAAATATTGATATGAGTTTTTATCAAATTTAGAACTTTTTGTGTCGGAGTTACTATTCACGTATACGGTACTATTCACGAATACGGCACTATTCACCGAAAAATAAAATTTTCCCTTTTTGTCCAAGATGTCTATTATGGTTACTATCTTTGATTGTATCCATGTTTTAATCTTTATTTTTGAATTCTGCTTCACAATTGATTATTATGAAGTATTATTGATCTTGGATAAACTGTTATACGAATCCCTACTATTTGTCCTTCTGTCTCACTGGATTCGTTTTCTTTAAGATATTTTTCATCATCCTCAGTCCTAAATGATGATATTACTGAATATCTTTGGCCTGTAGTGCAAAGATGTATGATTACTTGATGAATATCTTTGGCCTGTAGTGCAAAGATGAACAGGTGTTGAGATGAACATGACCGACTGGTGATACAAATGAATATCTTTGGCCTGTAGTGCAAAGATGAATATTTGGTTAAAGATGATTATTAATCGATGTTACAGGGATAAAATATTGATGATGGACTTTTAAATCTTAGAAGATAGTAGAATTCTTTCTCTACTTAACTCTTCTAATGGTTTGTTGTTTCCGCTGCAGTTATTGATCTAAAACTTGTTGTCGATTATATTCTATCAGATTTTTTCCTGTTGAATACTAATGATAATTTGTTGTATATTATCTTAGTCATAATATTCTTTACTGGGCTAGTTGAGCTCACCCTTTTCCTTTTTGTTCCATTTTTCTTCTCAGGAGGTGAGAACATAGCAGGATCTAGTCGGGGTATGGAGTTATGGTTCTAGAAAGATGTTTTAGCAGTCCTCACTATTTCTGTAAAATATTGTTTGAATAATTGTATTGAAGACTTAATTGAGTGTGGATATTGTCTAGAAGACAATATTTGTATTTAAACTCACAGTATGTGTTGTCGTATTTTGCACGACAATTGTATTATTGAAATTGTAGTTTGCTTTCTGTACCATGTATTTGGCGACTCAGAATGGGTGTTGTATACCTATTTTGGGGGCGTCACAGCCAGCGCAGTGGGGCTAGGAGGGTCCACTCGGAGATAGGAGAGTCTAGTCGATCCGTTCGTAGAGTTCTGGAGCAGTTGCTTCCCTAGGAGCCTGTGCAGGTGACCCGACAGGGCCACCAGTGGTGATGATATGATGACCCAGTTGTAGATATATGTATTAGTACCTTTCTTTTTGTGTAATAAGGTTTTATGATGATGTAAACCTCAGCAGGTGTGAGGTAGTAAGTAGTTAGGTACTATCCCTATTTGTGTTGTAGGGAGGTATCATTATGAGTTAATCCCATCTTTTGTGTTTAAAATGGGATAGTAGCATTTATAAAATATACCTATATTAATCATGTAAGTCACTGAAGATTGGTGTATGAATATAAATGCAGTATTATTATGATATGTGTTGGAAAATTTTAAATAGTAAATTATCTATTTAATGTTATATGAATCCAGTAGATTGATTTGGGAAAATGTTCTTTAAAAACAAACTTAACCCACTAATCAGGGAAAAAGACTTCCAAATCTTGGTAATTTAAAACTCTCACATAATGATCATCTGACTGTTTAAATAAAATAGCGTGTTACATGCTAAGTAATCATATATGATAATAAACCCGAGTAATGTGTTAGAATTTTGTTTCACTAGATAATGTCGCCCAGACGTGGACTGAGGAACCAAGAGATTGAAGAGTCAGTTAATAATGCAGCGGGAGCTCAACAAAACTCAATGCAAGATTTTATCAACATGATGGCTGAAGCCATGAGGAATCAAGCTCAACCTGCAGGAAATCAGGCGGGCAACCAACTAGTCAACTTTAAGGACTTCAAGGCAGTAGGACCGCCAGAGTTTAGAGGAACAACAGACCCGATAGAGGCCCAGACGTGGGTAAAGGAGATCGAGAAGGCCTTCGTTATTGCTAGAGTAGCAGAAGAGCAGAAGACAATTTTTGCTACCTACTTAATGAAGGATGAGGCTAACTATTGGTGGGAGGCCAACCAGAACAAAGCCGGAACTGGAATCGTGACTTGGGAAGCATTCAAGAAGTTGTTCTTTGAGAACTACTTCCCTGAGAGTATTCAAGCAAGAATGGAGATCAAATTTTTGGAACTGAAACAGGAGAATATGTCAGTATCAGAGTATGCTGCGAAGTTCAATGAATTGGCCAGATTCGCTCCACATCAGGTGGACACAGAGGTGAGGAAAGCGAGAAGGTTTGAAAATGGACTAAAGCCGTGGATTTATAGTAAGGTAGCGGTTTTACAAATCACATCATTCTCAACTCTGTTGGAGAAAGCTCTTATAGCGGAAGGAGGAAGCGAAGCTGTCTCAAAATACAATCGGGAGAAGAACAAGAAGAAAGCAGAAGGTGGGAATCAGAATGTTAGCAGTGGCGGTAGCAACAACAAGAAGCAAAAATGGAGCAGTGGGGGTAGTTATTTGGAGATGCAGCACGGAAGTGTGCAACAAAAGAAGTCGGTGTGTGGGAACTGTGGAAAGGGTCACTCGGGGGAGTGCTTGAAAGAAAAAACGGTATGTTATACATGTGGGCAAGAAGGGCATACCTCACCCAATTGTCCTAAGGTGAAGAAGGGAGGTTGCTTTAACTGTGGTGACGTGGGACATCGAATCAAGGATTGCCCGAAGAAGAAAAGCATGGATGGCGGAAATGGTAACAGGGGCAATAACACTAAGACAACCAGTGGAGGACCAGCCCAGCCAAACAAGCCTACAGAACGAACATTCAATATGACAGTGCAAGATGTCGTGGCATCCAGGGAGGTGGTGTCAGGTATAATTCCGATCAATGATATAAATGCCTATGTGTTATTCGATTCGGCAGCTTCATGTTCTTTTGTATCTGATGAATTTGCTCAAAGATTAAGTTTACCTCATGAACTATTAGAACGCCCAATGAATGTAGAAGTAGTAAACAAAGAAATTATCCTTGTAGACTGCATCTATAGGAACTGTTGTGCTAATGTAAGAGGGTTTAATCTTAACGTGGATTTGATACCGATTCATCTTGGAGAGTTTGATGTAATCCTCGGGATGGATTGGTTATCAAGTCATGGAGCGGTCATTGACTGTAAGAAAAAGTGCGTGCACCTAAAGACTCCAAATAAGTCAAAGGTGGTATTTCATGGCAGTAAATCGCTGAGACAATCTTGTTGTCTGACGATGATGCAAGCAAGTAAGTTACTTAGGAAGGGTTGTATAGGTTATTTGGCTCACATTGTGGATACCCACCGAGTCGAGGGTGAACTGGGTCAGATACCTATTGTAAGAGAATTCGTTGACGTTTTCCCTGATGAGATTCTGTGATTGCCACCAGATAGAGAGATAGAGTTTGTTATCGATTTGGCACTAGGGACATCACCGGTATCCAAAGCGCCGTATCGTATGGCTCCGGTAGAAATGAAGGAATTGATGGTTCAACTACAAGAGTTGTTAGATAAGGGATACATTCGACCAAGCGTATCACCATGGGGAGCACCAGTCTTATTCGTAAAGAAGAAGGATGGGTCATTAAGGCTTTGTATCGACTATCGGGAGTTGAACAAGGTCACCATTAAGAACAAGTACTCATTGTCCAGGATCGACGATTTGTTTGATCAGTTGAAGGGGGCGAAATACTTTTCAAAAATCGACTTGAGGACCGGTTATCACCAACTGAAGGTGAGACAGGATGATGTTCCAAAGACGACATTCAGAACTCGGTATGGACACTTTGAGTTTCTGGTAATGTCTTTTGGGTTGACGAATGCGCCAGCAGCATTCATAGAATTGATGAACAGAGTGTTTAAACAGTATATGGATAAGTTTGTTGTCGTGTTCATAGATGACATCCTGGTATATTCAGAGACAGAGGAAGATCACGTTGAACATCTAAGGAAAGTGTTGGAGACGTTAAGGAGGGAGAAGTTGTATGCAAAGTTCTCCAAGTGTGAATTTTGGTTGCGGAGAGTGCAGTTTTTGGGTCACGTTATCGACAAGGATGGTGTTTCGGTAGATCCAGCAAAAGAAGAAGCGGTTATCAACTGGGAACAACCAAAGACACCGACAGAAATTAGGAGTTTTTTTGGGATTAGCAGGATACTATCGAAGGTTCATCCAAGATTTTTCAAAGATAGCATCGCCGTTGACCAACCTTACTAGAAAGACAGTGAAGTTCGTTTGGACAGAAAAATGTGAACAGAGTTTCATGGAATTGAAGAAGAGGCTCAGTCAAGCACATGTGTTGGCTTTGCCGGACAACACGGGAGGATTTGTAGTGTATAGTGATGCGTCACACAAGGGTCTTGGCTGTGTACTGATGCAGCATGGCAAGGTCATTGCGTACGCTTCACGTCAGCTGAAGGACTATGAGAAGGGTTATCCGACTCATGACCTAGAATTAGCAGCAGTAGTTTTTGCCTTGAAGATTTGGAGGCACTATTTGTATGGTGAGAAGTGTGAGATATATACGGATCACAAGAGTCTGAAGTATATCTTCACACAGAAAGAGCTAAATATGAGGCAGCGCCGATGGCTAGAATTGATCAAGGATTATGATTGTGAGATTCTGTACCATCCAGGCAAAGCAAATGTAGTGGCAGATGCCCTGAGCAGAAAAGACAGAGAGAAATTACTGAAGTTGACCATTCAAGAGGAATTGGTGAAAGATTTCGAACGACTTAACTTAGAGGTTAAGTATCCGATAGAGACCAACGAGAAATTATTTACAGTGGCAACGAGCCCAACTTTACTAGATAAGATTAAAGGGGCTCAAGAGAAGGACGAGGATTGCGACAACATCAAAAAGCGGTTAGCTGAAGGGGATGAATTGAAATACAAGATTGATGGCACTGGACTGCTGAGATTTGAAGGACGAATTTGGGTACCGTTAGTACCAGAACTAAGAGAAGAGATTCTGCAAGAAGCGTATAGTACGAGGTACTCGATACACCCAGGAAGCACAAAGATGTATCAAGACTTACGTCAACACTTTTGGTGGCCAAACATGAAGAGAGAGGTTGCAGAATGCGACAGCAGATGTCTAACTTGTCAGAGAGTCAAGGCAGAGCATCAACGACCGAGTGGATTACTATAGCCTTTAGAGATTCCAGAGTGGAAGTGGGAGCACATCACGATGGATTTTGTGGTGGGACTTCCAGCAACGCAAAAGGGACACGACGCCATATGGGTGATCGTAGATCGTCTTACAAAGTCGGCTCACTTTTTGCCGATCAAGATCAGGTATAGTTTGGACCAGCTACCCAAAGTATATATCAAGGAAATTATCTCGAGACATGGCGTACCAGTATCTATTGTGTCGGATAGGGATCCGCATTTCACGTCAAACTTCTGGAAGAGTCTTCAAGAAAGAATGGGGACGCAGCTACGGATGAGCACCGTGTATCATCCGCAGACCGATGGGCAAAGCGAGAGAACGATTCAAACACTTGAAGACATGCTCAGAGCTTGTGTGATGGACTTCAAGGGTAGCTGGGAGGATCATCTTCCATTAGTAGAGTTCGCATACAACAATAGCTATCACGCCAGCATCGGGATACCGCCGTACGAAGCACTGTATGGAAGGAAATGTAGAACGCCCTTATGCTGGGATGAAGTAGGTGAACATCGACTGTTGGGACCAGAACTGGTGCAGCAGACCGTAGAGACCATCAAGGTGATTAGAGCCTGACTGATAGCAGCTCAAGATCGCCAGAAGAAGTATGCAGACTTACATCGCCAGAATAGAGATTTTGAGGTGGGAAGCTATGCATTTTTGAAAGTAACTCCCTGGAAAGGGAAGATAAGGTTTGGAAAGAAAGATAAACTAAGTCCGAGATTTATTGGACCTTTCGAGATCTTGAAGAAGATAGGCGAAGTGGCGTACGAGGTAGCTTTACCTCCTGAACTGGAACATATTCATAATGTGTTTCATGTGTCAGTGCTACGACCATATAAGCCTGATTACAAGCACGTGATATCGTACGAGCCAATTCAGGTCGAAATGGATTTGTCGTACGAGGAAATTCCGGTCAAAATTTTAGATAGAAAGGAACAGAAATTGCGAAATAAGGTTATACATTCTGTAAAAGTTCTTTGGAGGAACCACAATGCTGAAGAAGCCACGTGGGAACTCGAAGAAAAGATAAGAGAAAATTATCCACACCTTTTTGAGTAACCTTATATGAAATTTCGGGGACGGAATTCTTATAAGGGGGGGAGGATGTAATAACCGTGAATTTTAAGTCACCATATATGTATGTACATTATCGATTTTTTTTTAAATTTGTGTTATATAAGGATTTAATATGTGACCATATGTGTGAAGTGGTGCATGTGGCAATTAACATATATACTATAGTTATGGATACATACATTTATAGATTTCATTAAAAATGAAAGCTTTGTAACCTAATTATACATTAGGTAAGACTATTAAATAACCTAAGGGTTATGGTAATACGGAAAAGTTAGTATTTAATATGTATACTAACTTAAGTGGGTAAACATAGTATTTCAAGTGACTAATAATTTTAAACCTAATTCTTGTAAATCTAATTAGGTTATGAGATAAAGTCACATGTATAAGTAATTAAACTCCATATGATTGGAAATGGAAGCCCTAAATAATCAAATTGGGTAACATTTTTAAAATTGCTAGACTATGTTTAGTAAATAGCCCAAAACAATTAAAGGAGAAGCCCAAAAGAAATAAAACACAATCCAATACGTAGCCCACTTGATTAGGGATATTCTAGACATTTGATTAATCAAAATTGGGCATTTAAAATAAAAGCTAAATGGAGGATATTATGGGCTAGAGGATCCTAAGTGGAATAATTAAGCTAACTTGTCAATTAGTAAAAATTATTAAACACATGGACAATGTTGTCAAGCTCCCATTGGTTGTCACTCCATTATGCACATTTAATCATGTCTAGCCTAATGGAAATAATAATACAAAGTTTTCACCCAATGGACAACAAAATAGTTATGGCAAGATTATTAGTGAATTGCCCATTTCATTTTGTAATCACATTTCATTCTTCCAACATCTCATTTTCTCTCCATCTTCTTCTTCTATCTTTTGCTCCTAAGCTAGCCAACTTCATAGAGAGAAAAGAGAGAGAGGGTTTTGGTTATAGAGAGAAGAGATAAGAGTGCTAGTTGTTCATGCCTCCTAAGTATATTACTTACTTTGGAAAATCAAGAAAGGTAGCAACTAAGTCAAGGTATAACTTACCTTCATCTTCTTCTTTTACTTTGCTTTGCTAGCTTGAGTTTTGATGGGGTTATGTACAAATACTCAAGATACACTAGTTCTACATATCATCATGTATGGAACTAAGTAACTTGAGTGTTAGATCAAAGACTTAGAGGAAGAAAATGAGCATATGTTCTCCAAGGGTGAAAACTATTATTTTTTCTTCCACTAAATCTTGAGTAACTCAAGTTTTACAACTTGGAATTATGATCCGTCGAAGGGGGGTACTAGATACATGAGTTATGTAGTAAACCTAAGTGGTAGAACACAAATCTAGCAAATTTTGAAACTTTTGAGACTATTTTTCCCAAAATAGTCCGCTTTGCATGTTGAGGCTTTGAAAACCCTAAATTAGCTACTGATCCGTTTTTCATGAGGCTGTTTCGGTCAGTTGCTTGTCTTTTAAAAATCTGGGAAAAATCACAGAGGTACCTTGAGAAGTTATGTACATGCAGGAAAAAGAACGGACACGTTTTGAGTTATATATTGTGCGTAATGACTATTTCTGTAAAGGACTCCGAAATATTAACCTTCGAATGCCTCACTGTGTATACACTGGAAAATTCCGAAATTTTTACAGTAGCTTCATATATGTTACGAGAGCATACCCTGAAAATTTCAGAGTTTTCTGAGCAAAACTCAATTTATGAAAAATGGGGCAAGATTCGAGTGTTTTAGACACTTTAAAAATAGTAAATCATTTTCTAAAATTCCAGAAAAATTAGGAGATCATTGTGTGTTTATATTCTATCGAAATCCAGAAGGTGAGAATTTTTGGAATCAGTTTGCTATTTTTCCTAAAATGGTTAAATTATGAATAAAAAGAAATAAATAGTTAAATGATGTCTTTAATGAGAAAAATGTGATTTTTATGCTTGAATGCTCATAATATATTATATCATGACTATCTTAGGACATGTTGGTAATTTATAATAATAAATATTATTTATGACCTTTTATGGATATTAAATAAGGGGTTAATAAAGGATGAACAATTAGAATAAATTATTTATTAATTTAGTAAATCGTTAGAATATTATTATAATATTAATAATATTATAATATGATGTTGTTAAGTAAATAAAAATATTAAGATTAAAATTTCATTAAAATATTATTAAATAATTAATAATATTATATTAAGATATTAATCCTAGATTAAAATATTATTAAAGATTAATAATATTAGATTAAACTATTATTATTAAATGATTAAAATATTATTAAATAATAATATTTGAGATTAAATAAAATATTATTAAATATAATAACATTAGTAAAGGAATAAAATATTATTAAATGATTAATAATATTAGTAAGTGAATAAAATATTAGTAAATGATTGAAAGTATTATTAATTTATTAATGATGTTAAAGCATAAGTAAGATATTATTATGGTAATAATATTAATTCATGATTAAAATATTATTAAGAGGATTAATAATATTAGTAAGGTATTGAAATATTACTAAGATAATAATAATATTATTAAGTGAATGAAAGTATTATTAGTAAACCAATAATACTAGAAGGTGAATTAAATATTATCTAAGTTAATAATATTATGTGAATTAAAGGTAGTTGTTAATTAATAGTAACACTATCTAGACATGATAATATTTATAAGAACTAAATGTAATGTATAATATCTATGTGATTACATAATCTAATGTTATGCTTTGACTAATTGAAAGATTAATTTATAGGTCTCTCAAAGGAAGATAATTTAACTGCATAGTGGATAGAAATTTAATTTCGTAGCCGTAACCTACGATCGAGGCAAGTTTCCTAACTCAAGCTCAAGTTATTATTTTCAAAGCATGTTAGTGAATACTTATTGATGATTATTCACGTCTATATTGATTATTGGAATTCGCACTTTGTGCAATTGAATTACGTTCTACTGCTATTGAACTGTGAATTAAATTAAAATTCTTCATTTATGAACTGTTTATGAAATAGATCTATGCTAACTGTATCAGCTAGATCAAGCATGTCTAAATTTGTTAAATCAAATGTGTTTTAAATAACTGTTCTTTTTAAATTGATATAGTAAGAACTCTTGACTGAGAAAAGGACGAATGTGATTAAGGCATGATATCCATGCCGGATTATTAAGTGTTTATGCATAAATCACGAGGTATGAAAGGCTGATCCCCTTGAATACCAAAACTTATTAAGAGGTCCAGTTTAATTACTGAGCACCTTAGCAAATGTTCATGGTTATTCAAAACCAGTTCATGTTATTCAATTATCGAATATTCAATTGTTGATTATTAATTCATGTTCTTTCACAATCTTATATTATTGTTGAACATTGAACGCAATATTTCTTTCTAAGTCATGATATATCTCCCTTGTCTATATAAACTTGTGAAGCAAATTAGTTGCTTACTCTTGCTATATCATGACATCTATTTCAGTTAAGCCCGAAGGATCCAACACGAAGGACAAGGGCAAGGGCAAGATCCAGAAGTAATTTAGACTGAATGTCAATTTAGTCATTATCTGATGGAATTTCTTAAGTAAACTATTTGTATGATAAATGGTGTATTTAAAGTTAAGGTTATGGAGACCTTGGGACCGTGTTATGAGACTTTATTATAATGAACAATGTATGTTTATTATTTCGTAATAGTTATAGAATACTTATGATGATGATAGATCGTAAGCACCGAATCTGAGGTTAGAGAACCTGGATTTGGGGGTGTCACAATAAAAGGAAGAATAATTATTTAAGAAGTTAATGGCATAATCGTAATAATAAGTTAAGTATATTTAATTTAATCTATGGTGATAGAATAAATTAAATAACTTAATATTTATTATTTAATATTTTGGAAATATTAAATATAAATTAATAAGAGAAGTCTTATTATTATTATTACTACTATTATTATTTAATTCCTAAAGAAGTTTAGGAATTAATTAATAAAAGTACTCTCATATATTCCTAATAAGATTAGGAGCCTAATTAATTAAAGGAGTTTAATTAATTAAAATAAAATTTTATTCTTTTATTGTTAAGGAGGGTTGCCTACATCTATAAATAAGAGGAATCTTATTATAGGTGTAGAGTTATTGTTGACTTTTTGACAACAGACGTAATTTCAATAGTTGGGAGAGTATACCCTTTTCTATGAGAGATAGAAAAATTAGGGTTTTGCCAGACACCCATATTCTTGAATTTTTGTTCTTCCTTGGTGGATCATCTTTAGAGGCCAAACACTTGGGTGGCTAACGTTGATCAAAGGAAGGAACCAAACCCGGAGGATTCAAGTTAAACGCGAAAGGATTTAGAGGTGAACTTGTACCTGAGGAAGCTCGAATCTTCAAGGGTATGATTCTCATTCTTTATCTTTTCGTTTAATTAATAATTGCGCATAAAGAATGATCCGGGTATATAGTTTGTAAAAATTTTAAAACTCCTTTTTTCATGCTTCCGCTTATTTTGTGCAATTTGATTGCGTTAATAAATATTACAAATCTAACAGTGGTATCACAGCCAAATCTTTATGCGAATTATTAATTATTTTAATTTGATATGTATATTGATATGTGTTTAGAACAATTTAATTGAGCATAATTTATTGTATAAAATTATTATTTTATAAAGAAAAAAAATCGCCAAATCCCCGTTTTCGTTAATCCGTGTTGTTGGCTGATTTATTTTTCAAAAACTATTCCTGATGCTTCACGGAGGTTATTATATATATATATATATATATATATATATATATATATATGATAGTTAACACAGGGATCTTCCAATATCTCTTCCAACGTGATTTATTATTATTATATTATATATAATAGTTAACTAGTATATATATAGTAGCTAACATGTGAATCTTCCAGGACTTAAGGTTAAGCAGATATCTTCAGGTGATTCACGAGGAGTGTTTCTTGCAAAGCAGCGGAACGGCTATATGATAGTTAACACAGGGATCTTCCAATATCTCTTCCAACGTGATTTATTATTATTATATTATATATAATAGTTAACTAGTATATATATAGTAGCTAACATGTGAATCTTCCAGTACTTAAGGTTAAGCAGATATCTTCAGGTGATTCACGAGGAGTGTTTCTTGCAAAGCAGCGGAACGGCTAATATGATATATATATATATATATATATATATATATATATATATATATATATATATAGAGTCCGGATCCAGTCCGGGATCCCGGATTCTATAAAATCCGGACCTTTATTTATTTTTATTTTTTTTGCTTTTTTTTTTTGAAACAACTAAAAAAAAAAAATTTATGGAATTAAAATTTTTTCATAATAAAGTGTTTTGGGCGTGATTTGGGTACGTATAACAAAATATGGTGGTACAGTCTGTGCAGACTGTACCACCACTTTTTGGTATAGGTATTCAAAACACACCCAAAATATTATATTATGAAAAAAATTTCAGTTCCATAAAATATTAAATATTTTTTTTTAGTTGTTTTAAAAAAAAAGCAAAAAAAAAAAAAAAAGGTCCGGATTTTAAGAAAATCCGGACTCCCGGACCGGATCGGTTGTGTGTGTGTGTGTGTGTGTATATATATATATATATATATATATATATATATATATATATATATATATATATATATATATATATATATATATATATATATATATTATTCGTAATTATTTTATAATTAAAATAAAATTTTTATTTTAATATTAAAATAAAGAGTTTATTTTAATTTTAAAATTGGATTTCATGCTAACTAATTGGAATTGAAATTGGATTTTATGTTTTCTTAAATAAAGGAGTTTATTTAAATATAGAATAAGATTTCATATTATTCAAAATAAAAGAGTTTATTTGTGAATAGGAAAGAAAATCCGTGTTTCCTTAAATAAAGAAGTTTATTTAGATATGGAATAAGATTTAATAGTATTCAAAATAAAGGAGTTTATTTGTGAATAGGAAAGAAAATTCGTGCTTCCTTAAATAAAAGAGTTTATTTAGATATGTAATAAGATTTCATATTATCCAAAATAAAAAAGTTTATTTTGACTTAGAATTGGATTCCATAATTAATTAAAATAAATGAGTTTATTTTAATTAAAGATTTTGATTAAAATATAATAATTTATTTTATTCAAAATATGATAAATTAAAATAAAAGAGGTTTATTTTAATTTAAATTTGGATTAAAATAAAGGAGTTTATTTTGATTCAAAATTCGATTTTATACTAATTAAATTTGTCTATTAAATGATATCAATATATATATTGAATGTTTATTATTCATAAGATGAATGTTATTTATTGATACATATGGTGATGTGTATGATAATAAATGGGATTGATTATGGACTATTGACCAACGTGATTGAATTTATTTTAGTTGGATGCATGAATGTGTGGATTTTATTAAATGGGGTCTGCATACCTCGTCTTCTCTAAATTTTTCTTAATGTAAATTCTATCTCCCTCCTATGTACTTTCCCTTGAATGCTAATCAAAATTTCTATTTATTTTAAATAGTTTTGTAACAGGAATAGTGTGAAACCCCAGATTTTATGAATAAATATTTAATTTTTCTCGAAATAATTTTTTTTATATTATTGTGTGGATTTGATATAATAGTTATGGGTAGTATTTATAAATTTTGCAAAGTATGCAAGTTGTCATATTATATTCGATTGGTCGGAGAATATTCTTTCTGTCGGGGAATATCCGTACGACGGTACAATTATTGGTGGACCCCACAACGGAATTATTGTCGGATTGAGAAAATGACAAAAATACTTTATGAAAATAACGGCGGAAGTTTTACCGTTGATACTGTTGAACTACTCGGTAGTAAAAGTACAGTAATACGTGTGGTTGCATAGTAGCACACGATATTAATTATTAATACTTATGTGAGAAGTCACTCAGTTTGATTCCATTATTGTCAGTTAATAATATGAATTATTTAGCGATAATGACGTTTTGTTTTATTCGTATTATTAACGTAATAAAACAGAAACATCTTTTTATATAAAACAGAATACTTTATTAAAGTTATTCTATAAATAGAATATATTATATTTTATTTAAAAGATTTTTCTTTAAATATGGACCGTCAGATTAAAGTAATCAATCTGGACCGTTCATGGATTAGTTACTATGCATTCTATTTTCCTATAAATAGAAGCTAATTCCTTCATTATTTTCTTACGAATTCACTGAACTCTAGAGAGAGAAACTATAGAGAGGAACTATAAAGAGAGAGAAGAAAAGTATTCTGCTACTTAACTACTTCTTTATTTCAGTTCTTCTTTAAAACGGTAAGGGGTGTTATTCTTTCTTATTCATGAAGAGAACTGTTGTTATTCCATTTCTTATTATTCTGTTGGAATAACCTGTATACGCGGTTACCCTATACTTGGTGACATTCTTCTATTATTCTGTTGGAACATCCTGTCTGTGTGTTTTACACCAGACCTGGTTCCGTTTTTATTATTATTCTGTTGGAACATCCTGTCTGTGTGTTTTACACCGGACCTAGTTCCGTCTTGTTATTATTCTGTTGGAACATCCTGTCTGTGTGTTTTACACCGGACCTGGTTCCATTATTTATTATTCTGTCAGAATATCCTGTCTGTGCGTTAACGCTGGACCTGGTTCCATTATTTATTATTCTGTCGGAATATCCTGTCTGTGCGTTTACGCCGGACCTGGTTCCATTATTTATTATTCTTTCGGAATATCCTGTCTGTGCGTTTACGCCGGACCTGGTTCTATTATTTATTATTCTGTTAGAATAACCTGTCTGTGCGGTCTATCGCATGCATGGTGATTTCTTTTGTTATTCCATTCTTTATTGTACTCAGTTGGTTAAGTTTTGACTTCTATACTCCATGAAATTTGTGGAATATCCTTGATAATTGCGTTTCATCCAGTATCTTTTCATGAAAATATTCTTCTAAGTATTCTTGAATTTTACTCCACAATGCAGTATCATGTTGACAATTTGGACGTTGTTAATTCTTGAATAAATTAATTCTTGAACTTGTTTTAATGAATTCTTATATCATTGTCATCATCCTCATGTTTATAAAATGTTGAAAGTCATCTGTGGCCTGTAGTGCATAGATGGACTTGGTATGATTATGACCAGGGATTATTCGGTATAATCATGATCGTAATGTTACAAATGATGGGGTAAAAGTCCTCATTGGCCCGTAGTGCATTGATGGACAGTTGTTGGCATGATCATGACCATTAATGAATACACGAATATCCTTGGCCGTAGTGCAGGGGTGATTCGATGATGTGGATTGTTTTATTAAGCTGAGTCTCAGCGATAGCAGTGTTGAAAAACCTTTTAAATCATAAAAGATAGTAGAGTTTATTTTCTACTTGACTCTTTTAATGGATTGCTTGTTCCGCTGCAGTTAAACTTGATGTCTATTATATTTTATCAGTTTAACATTGTTGAAGGCTAATGATAATTTATTCTGCATTATCTTAGTCATAATATTTCTTACTGGGCTAGTTGAGCTCACCCTTTCTTTCACTGTTCTCTTCAGGAAATGAGAACGTAGCTGGGGCAAGTCGGGAAACGGAGTGATGGTTCGAATGATAGTATTAGTTAGTAGTCCTCACTATTCTATGTAATAGTGTGTTAATAAATGTAATGAGGACTCCTTTTGAGTATGAATACTCTCTAGAAGATAATATTTGTATTCAAACTCACAGTTTATGTTTTGTCGTATTGTACACGACAGTTGTATTAGTAAGTTGTATTTGTATTCTGTACTTTGCATCTGACGACCCAAGATGGGTGATGTATACCTAATTTTGGGGGCGTCACAGTTGGTATCAGAGCTTAGGGATATGATCCCTGGCTAGGACGTGAGAATAGAACTAGGAGGGGAGAGACGGAAAATTCCTTCGCTAGTATGTCCTACCTAAATTTATTTGGTATTTAATTGGTCGGTCAAAGTATATGGATAATATGTTATATGTTAATTAACCTTTGTTTTGTGGCAGTATTTAAAAATGGCAGCTGAAAATGTCAACAATGGAGTGAATGAGACCGTGGCACCTCTAATCACCAACCAGGATAATGTAATATCAGGCGAAGAAGAAATTAGAGATATCTACGTGGTAAGTGAAGAACTAATAGTTGCACCCGAGTTAATGGCAGAGGTAGCAGCTGAGAGTGAGGAAGAAGAGGAAGAAGAGGAAGAAGAGGAACCTGAGGAGAATTGGTTAGAAGAAATCTATGATCAAAATTTAGAATTACAAAATCGTGTTCATGAGTTAGAAGAGCAGGCTGAAGAACGACAGGCGGTCGTGGAGCAAAGAGATGTAACGATTCAAAATTGTGTTACCCGATATGTGTTGCTCGAACAAAATTACGCTTTGGCAGAGTGTAAGATATTAAAGTTGGAATCTGAGAATTCAAATATCAAGGATCAGCTGAAAGAAGAAACAACTGAACGAGTGAGAATGAAGGATGTGTGGGTAAAAGCCGCACGACGTGTTGATATTGTAGAAAGAGACTTCCAATCCAAAAAGGCTAAAATAGATGATATACATTTCTTTTTTTGGACAGCAATTGGGAGAACCCAACATCGAGTTTTGAATTACCCTGTACAGAGCGGTCAATCTGAACT
Source organism: Panax notoginseng (assembly GCA_016801055.1). Taxonomy (NCBI): domain Eukaryota; kingdom Viridiplantae; phylum Streptophyta; class Magnoliopsida; order Apiales; family Araliaceae; genus Panax; species Panax notoginseng. The sequence goes on along the minus strand of CM029019.1, from coordinate 155,361,506 downwards.
CGATATGGATCGAAGATTGATGATTCAGATCATGAAGCAGGAGTACGATGAAGCAGTTGAGGGTGGAATATGCCCTATATTAAAGTCAATTCCAACGATAGTAATGGCACCAAATGCTACCCTAGACAAGTCAAAGCCGGGTAGTTCAAGGGAGAGCGGTTGTCATGACTTTCCAACAAGTGAGGAACCCAAATGAAGTTATCGCGGGTAAGCTAATCATAAACTCTTGCAAAGTCTATACCGTGTTAGATACCGGTTCTACTCACTCTTTTATTTCACCTAGTTGTGTTCAATATTTGAACTTAACTCCGGAGAAGTTAGACTTTGATTTCTCTGTTGAAATTCCGTGGGAGAAACCTTTGTTACCTCCATTATTTATAAATCTTGTTCAAATCAACACTTTCACGTTACCTATTGATCTTATCTCTTTGAAAATACTTGCATTGATGTGATTTTTTAAAACGATTGGTTAACTGCTCATCATGCTTTTCGTAAGGTTGTTAGCTTTCATATTCCTAACCAACCTATTATGCGAATTCAAGTAACCAAATCACTAAAGTCAATCATTGTCATATCAAGCCATGAGTAAAAATTCCCGTTCCTTTCGTTGTTGACTTCCTGGTGTGGAATGCTACGAAGCTAGACTTTCCGTAGGAGACGTTGTAAATGACGATGGCAAGTTGATAGGTATCAATGTGACGTGTTATCCAAGTCTTGGATGAGGGTCACAGTTTTGAACGATATTTCTATTGTTAATAAATTTCTTGACGTATTCTTGAAAACTTCTTAGCCTACCCCAGAGCGTAAAATTGAATTTTGTATTGACCCTAGTACAAAACCCATTTCTTAAACCCTCAAATATTTCTTCAACTAAAACGAACGTATTATGCGCCAAAGACGTTGGCTCGAGCTGTTGAAGATTACGATCGTACCATTCAATAACATCGTGGAAAAGTGAACGCGGTAGCTGACGCGTTGTGTAGAAGATCGTATACGGTTACAAGTGCGAATATTCGAACCCACGTGAAGATAACGAATATACGATTAAAATCGACTTTAATCGATAAAGTTAAAGCCGCTCAATCTACATACTAAGAGCTGATAAATGTGAAGAAGAAAGTTCAAGAGGGCGTTATTCTAGGAGCAAGAATCGACGAAGAGAGAAACTCTCAACTCTCGATTTAATTGGCCCATTTGAAATCCTCGATGATGTAGAAACTGTGGCCTACAGACTCGTTTTACCGCCAAGTATGTTGCGTGTTCAGAACATTATTTTTACGTATCGATGTTACGTAAATATGTGGACGACCCGAACAACATTATTAATTTAGAACCGGACGAGATAGCGAAAGATTTAACGTATGAGGAGATACGTGTTAACATCTTGGATAAGAAGGATCATATTCGATGCTTAAAGGTTATACCTCAAGAGTTAGAATTTGAAGTGAAGTCAAGGTATCCTCACATGTTCGGCATACCAAGTACGTACGTAAATTTTGATGTTCGGCATACCAAGTACGTACGTAAATTTCGAGGGCGAAATTCTATAAGGAGGGGAGATTGTGAAACCCCAGATTTTATGAATAAATATTTAATTTTTCTCGAAATAATTTTTTTTATATTATTGTGTGGATTTGATATAATAGTTATGGGTAGTATTTATAAATTTTGCAAAGTATGCAAGTTGTCATATTATATTCGATTGGTCGAAGAATATTCTTTTTGTCGGGGAATATCCGTACGACGGTACAATTATTGGTGGACCCCACAACGGAATTATTGTCGGATTGAGAAAACGACAAAAATACTTTATAAAAATAACGGCGGAAGTTTTACCGTTGATACTGTTGAACTACTCGGTAGTAAAAGTACAGTAATACGTGTGGTTGCATAGTAGCACACGGTATTAATTATTAATGCTTATGTGAGAAGTCACTCAGTTTGATTCCATTATTGTCAGTTAATAATATGAATTATTTAGCGATAATGGCGTTTTGTTTTATTCGTATTATTAACGTAATAAAACAGAAACATCTTTTTATATAAAACAGAATACTTTATTAAAGTTATTCTATAAATAGAATATATTATATTTTATTTAAAAGATTTTTCTTTAAATATGGACCGTCAGATTAAAGTAATCAATCTGGACCGTTCATGGATTAGTTACTATGCATTCCATTTTCCTATAAATAGAAGCTCATTCCTTCATTATTTTCTTACGAATTCACTGAACTCTAAAGAGAGAAACTATAGAGAGAAACTATAAAGAGAGAGAAGAAAAGTATTCTGCTACTTAACTACTTCCTTATTTCAGTTCTTCTTTAAAACGGTAAGGGGTGTTATTCTTTCTTATTCATGAAGAGAACTGTTGTTATTCCATTTCTTATTATTCTGTTGGAATAACCTGTATACGCGGTCTACCCTATACTTGGTGACATTCTTCTATTATTCTGTTGGAACATCCTGTCTGTGTGTTTTACACCAGACCTGGTTCCGTTTTTATTATTATTCTGTTGGAACATCCTGTCTGTGTGTTTTACACCGGACCTAGTTCCGTCTTGTTATTATTCTGTTGGAACATCCTGTCTGTGTGTTTTACACCGGACCTGGTTCCATTATTTATTATTCTGTCGGAATATCCTGTCTGTGCGTTTACGCCGGACCTGGTTCCATTATTTATTATTCTGTCGGAATATCCTGTCTGTGCGTTTACGCCGGACCTGGTTCCATTATTTATTATTCTTTCGGAATATCCTGTCTGTGCGTTTACGCCGGACCTGGTTCTATTATTTATTATTCTGTTGGAATAACCTGTCTGTGCGGTCTATCGCATGCATGGTGATTTCTTTTGTTATTCCTGTAAGACCCCAATTTTTATAAATAAAGATGAATTTTCTATAAATATCATTTTTGAATATTATGAAGTTAATTTGATATAATGTTATAGTTGTGGGTAATATTTATAAATTTTGCAAAGTAAGCAAGTTGTTATAAAATATTCGTTTGGTCGGAGAATATTCTTTTTGTCGGGGAATATTCGTACGACGGCACAATCATTGGTGGACCCCACAACGGAATTATTGTCGGATTGAGAAAACGACAAAATTATCTTTCTACAAAAATAACAGCTGAGGTGTTACCGTTAAAATCGTTAAAACTGTTGAACTACTCGGTAGTAAAAGTACAGTAATACGCGTGGTTGCATAGTAGCACACGGTATTGATTATTGATGCTTACGTGAGAAGTCACTCAGCTATACTCAATTATTGCTACAGTAATTGCTGCATCATATCTCTTAAATTATTGTCATAGTATCATCTGTATAATATGTTATATTATTAAATCAATAATTGAGACGTTGTGGTAAGTTTGGTTATTTTATGGGGGGCCATATGTCATCATCTAAGAGTCTATTCGTCAATAGTAATTACCGTCGTCAATAGTAATTACCGTCGTCAATAGTAATTACCGTCGTCAATAGTATTTACCTTGGTCAATAGTAATTACCTTCGTCAATATTATTTACCTTGGTCAATAGTATTTACCTTGGTCAATAGTAATTACCTTCGTCAATAGTATTTACCTTGGTCAATAGTAATTACTTTCGTCAATAGTAGTTGTCCCTTCAATATTACCAAGAGTCATTTGACCCTTCGTTAAGACCAAGAGTCATTTGACCCTTCGTTAAGACCAAGAGCCACCCTCAGTTTTTCTATAAATAGAGGCCTAGGGCTTCATTATTTTTCACGAATTCATTCAAGCTATAGAGAGAGAAAGTATAGAGAGAATAATAGAGAGAGAATAAAAGTATTCTGCTACAACACTTTTCCAATATCCAGTTCTTTTAAGGTAAGGTATATTATTTCTTTTATATTCATGAAGAGAACTTCTGTTATTCCATTTGTTATTATTCTGTTGGAATAACCAGTATACGCGGTCTACCCTATACTTGGTGACATTCTTCTATTATTCTGTTGGAACATCCTGTCTGTGTGTTTTACACCGGACCTGGTTCCGTTTATTATTCTGTTGGAACATCCTGTCTGTGTGTTTTACACCGGACCTGGTTCCGTTTTATTATTATTCTGTTGGAATATCCTGTCTGTGTGTTTTACACCGGACCTGGTTCCATTATTTATTATTCTGTCGGAATATCCTGTCTGTGCGTTTACGCCGGACCTGGTTCCATTATTTATTATTCTGTTGGAATAACCTGTCTGTGCGGTCTATCGCATGCATGGTGATTTCTTTTGTTATTCCATTCTTTATTATACTCAGTTGGTTAAGTTTTGACTTCTATACTCCATGAAATTTGTGGAATATCCTTGATAGTTGCGTTTCATCCAGTATCTTTTCAAGAAAATATTCTTCTAAGCGTTCTTGAATTTTACTCCACAATACAGTATCATGTTGTTAATTCCTGGATAAGTTAATTCTTGAACTTGTTTTATTGAATTCTTATATCATTGTCATCATCCTCATGTTTATAAAATGTTGAAAGTCATCTGTGGCATGTAGTGCATAGATGGACTTGGTATGATTATGACCAGGGATTATTCGGTATAATCATGACCGTAATGTTGCAAATGATGTGGTAAAAGTCCTCATTGGCCCGTAGTGCATTGATGGACAGTTGTTGGCATGATCATGACCATTAATGAATACACGAATATCCTTGGCCGTAGTGCAGGGGTGATTCGATGATGTGGATTATTTTATTAAGCTGAGTCTCAGCGATCACAGTGTTGAAAAACTTTTTAAATCATAAAAGATAGTAGAGTTTATTTTCTACTTGACTCTTTTAATGGATTGCTTGTTCCGCTACAGTTAAACTTGATGTCTATTATATTTTATCAGTTTAACATTGTTGAAGGCTAATGATAATTTATTCTGCATTATCTTAGTCATAATATTTCTTACTGGGCTAGTTGAGCTCACCCTTTCTTTCACTGTTCTCTTCAGGAAATGAGAACGTAGCTGGGGCAAGTCGGGGAACGGAGTGATGGTCCGAATGATAGTATTAGTTAGTAGTCCTCACTATTCTATGTAATGGTGTGTTAATAAATGTAATGAGGACTCCTTTTGAGTATGAATACTCTCTAGAAGATAATATTTGTATTCAAACTCACAGTTTATGTTTTGTCGTATTGTACACGACAGTTGTATTAATCAGTTGTATTTGTATTCTGTACTATGTATCTGACGACCCAAGATGGGTGATGTATACCTAATTTTGGGGGCGTCACAGTTGGTATCAGAGCTTAGGGATATGATCCCTGGCTAAGATGTGAGAATAGAACTAGGAGGGGAGAGACGGGGAATTCCTTCGCTAGTATGACATACCTAAGTTTATTTGCATGGTATTTAATTGGTCGGTCATAATATAAGGATAATATATGACATATCAATTAATTTTTATTTTGTGGCAGTATCTGAAAATGGCATCTGAGAATGTTGAGAATAGCAATGGAGCACAGACGACTGTTGATTCACCACATATCAATAATCAGGATAATGTGCATCAGGAAGGTGTCAATCCTCATGCAAACAACAACACTGACCAAATGATGAATGATCAAATGTTCAGAGGCTTTATGCAATTCATGCAACAACAGGTGAAAGCGGCTCCTGTCCACAACGTAGGTGGAAATACTGGAAACTCTCAGGCGGTCACCGCTAAACAGTTTAAGGAGCTGGGACCACCGGAGTTTAAGGGAGAACCCAAACCACTTGTAGCTGAAACATGGATAAAGCAGATCACCAAGATATTTGATGTCTTGGGTTGCTCCGAGGAGCAAAAGGTTCCCTTTGCCGCCTTTATGTTGCGAGGAGAGGCAGATTACTGGTGGGAATCGATAAAGCGTACTCAACCTGCCGCACTGAAGATGTCTTGGGAGAAGTTCCAAGAGCTGTTTAACGACAAATACTTTCCCGAGAGTATTCGTCACATGAAGGAGGTGGAGTTCATCAAATTGGAGCAGAATAATATGACCGTGTCGCAGTACGAGGCAAAATTTGCGGAGTTATCCCGGTTTGCGTCCCACCTGGTGGATAATGAAGAAAGAATGACGCGGATGTTTTTAAGAGGTTTGAAGCCGGAGATACGTCAACATCTTGTTTCTCATAAACTGTGTTTGTATTCAGATGTTGTAAATAGGGCTCAGTTGGTGGAGCGCGATAACGAGACAACGCAACCAAAAGAGAGCAGCCGGCAAAATGATAATACCAGTGAGAGCAGTCATCGAAGCGGTGACAACAAGCGTGGAGGGAATCAACAGGCCAGAAATGGTAACCACTTCGGTGGTAATCAGGGCCAAAACAATAAGAATGGACATTTCAAGAAGAGGAGATTCAACAATGATGGAAAGACGTCAGCACCAGCACCTGTCGTTAAGGAAGGAGAACGACCACCTATCATATGTTTCAAATGCGGAGGGGAGGGGCACATCAGTCCAAACTGCGCGATGCCGTCCAAAGCATGTTATAATTGTGGAAGAGAAGGTCATTTAGCCCGATTTTGTCGTTTACCGAAGACAAATTCAGCTAGGATGGAGGCACCAAAAGCCGTCCCAGAAAAGTCAAAACCGGTTGTGCAAGGGAGAGCGTTTGTTGTGAACTCCCAGAGAGCAAGGAACCCGAATGAGGTCATCACGGGTAAGCTTATCATAAACTCTAAAGAAGTTTATACTTTATTTGATACCGGTTCAACCCATTCTTTTATTTCTCCTACTTGCGCTCATCGATTAAATTTGATTCCGGAGAAATTAGACTTTGACTTATCTGTGGAAACTCCATTGGGAGAAACCTTCATTACCTCCACTGTTTATAAGTCTTGTTTGGTTCAAGTTGGTACCCACACATTACCTATCGATCTGATTTCATTAAAAATACTTGCATTTGACGTGATTCTAGGGATTGATTGGTTAACTACTCATTATGCAAAAATTGATTGTTTTCGTAAGGTTGTTAGCTTTCATATTCCTAATCGACCTATTATGCGAATTCAAGCAACCAAACCATTAAAATCAATCGCTGTCATCTCAAGCCATAAAGCTATTCGTTTATTGAAAAACGGATGTCAAGCTTTCTTAGCTCATGTCACAGATCTAAACAAAAATACGTCAGCTTTGAATGATATTTCTGTTGTTAATAAATTTCCTGACGTATTTCCCGAAGAACTTCCTGGCCTACCCCCAGAGCGTGAAATTGAATTTTGTATCGACCTTGAACCCGGTACAAAACCCATTTCCAAAGCCCCATATCGAATGGCTCCTATTGAACTTCAGGAGTTAAAGACCCAACTGCAGGAATTGTTAGACATTGGTTTTATTCGTCCTAGTACTTCTCCTTGGGGTGCTCCTGTTCTATTCGTGAAGAAGAAAGATGGGAGTATGCGACTTTGTATTGATTATCGGGAGTTGAATCATGTCACCATCAAAAATAGGTACCCATTGCCACGTATTGATGACCTGTTTGACCAGTTGCAAGGAGCACAATTCTTTTCAAAGATCGATCTTCGTTCTGGATATCATCAGCTGAAGGTTAGAACTGAGGATATTCCAAAGACGGCTTTTAGAACTCGGTACGGGCATTATGAATTCCTAGTCATGTCTTTTGGATTGACTAATGCTCCTGCTGCCTTCATGGATATGATGAACCGGGTATTCAAGGAATATTTGGATCACTTTGTGGTCGTCTTTATTGATGACATCCTTATTTATTCCAAAAGCCGTGAAGATCATGAGCAACACTTGAGGCTGGTACTCCAAAAGCTTCGTGAATACAAACTTTATGCCAAGTTGAAGAAATGCGAGTTCTGGCTGGAGGAGGTAGCATTCCTTGGGCACGTAGTATCAAGTCGTGGAATATCGGTTGACCCGGCAAAGATTGAAGCTATTCAAAGCTGGGAGCAACCTAAATCAGTGACCGAGGTACGTAGCTTTCTTGGTTTAGCTGGTTATTATCGGAGATTCGTGGAAGGATTTTCTCGAATCGCTACTCCATTAACTCAGCTGACTCGGAAAGATACAAAGTTCGGTTGGAGCGAAGAATGTGAGCAGAGTTTTCAAGAACTCAAGAGGAGACTCATTTCAGCACCTGTTCTAACAATACCATCTGGCTCGGAGGGATTTGTCATCTACAGTGATGCTTCGAGCAAAGGGTTGGGATGCGTTCTCATGCAACATGGAAAAGTCATAGCCTATGCATCAAGACAACTCAAGGAATATGAGAGGAATTATCCTACTCATGATCTAGAGTTGGCAGCTGTTGTCTTTGCACTTAAAATTTGGAGGCATTACTTGTATGGGGAGAAAGTGGAGATCTTTACGGATCATAAAAGCCTCAAATATTTCTTCACTCAAAAGGAACTCAACATGCGACAACGACGTTGGCTTGAACTGTTGAAAGATTATGATCATACCATTCAATACCATCCTGGAAAAGCGAACGTGGTAGCTGACGCATTGAGTAGAAGATCATATGCGGGTACAAGTGCAATATTAACAACGCAAAGGCCCATTTTGTGTGACTTGCAAAGGATGGAGATAGAGTTGAAGACTCCAGGGACCCATGTGATGATGGCGAATATACGAGTAGAACCGACTTTAATCGATAAAGTTAAAGCTGCTCAAGCTACAGACCTGGAGCTGATGCGTATGAGGAAGAAAGTGCAAGAAGGTGCTATGCCGGAAGCAAGAATCGATGAAGAAGGAATACTTCGAGTCAACTCCAGACTTTGTGTTCCTAACAACCCTGATTTAAAGTATGAAATCATGATGGAGGCGCACAACACACCGTTTGCAATCCATCCTGGAAGTACCAAAATGTATCATGATCTTCGTCATACATTTTGGTGGAGCAATATGAAGAGAGAGATAGCGTTGTTTATCTCAAGGTGTCTAACTTGTCAACGAGTCAAAGCGGAGCATCAAGTACCAAAAGGTCCATTGCAACCACTTGAAATTCCAGAATGGAAGTGGGAGCACATTACCATGGATTTCGTTACCGGTCTTCCTAGGGTTTCTCAAGGTATTGATGCGATTTGGGTCATTGTTGATAGATTGACCAAGTCTGCTCATTTCTTACCGATACGAGAAACTTATACACTTGAACGTCTTGCTCGTATGTACATAAACGAGATTGTAAGACTGCATGGTATGCCAGTATCCATAGTTTCTGATCGAGACCCAAGATTCACTTCACGATTTTGGGTTAGTTTACAAAAAGCTATGGGCACGGAGTTACGATTTAGTTCAGCATATCATCCTCAGACGGACGGACAATCAGAGAGGACTATTCAAACTCTTGAAGATCTATTAAGACTCTGTGTCTTTGACTTCAAGGGAAGTTGGGACAAGTTCTTACCATTGGTGGAGTTTTCCTACAACAACAGTTATCAAGCAAGTATTGGCATGGCTCCATTCGAAGCATTGTATGGAAGAAAATGTCGTTCTCCAGTATGCTGGGATGAGGTGGGCGAAGCAACGTTGTTGGGACCGGAGTTGGTACGTATGACTACAGAAAAGATTCAAACGATCCGACAACGTATAAAAACCTCACAAGATCGACAAAAGAGTTATGCTGATCTTCATCGAAAGGACGTGGAATTTGATGTAGGAGATCATGTGTTCTTACGTGTTGCTCCATGGAAAGGAGTTACGAGATTTGGAAAGAGAGGAAAGCTAAATCCTCGATTCATCGGTCCATTTTTAATCCTCGATCGAGTAGGAACTGTGGCTTATAGACTCGCTTTACCGCCAAGTATGTCTCGTGTTCATAACGTTTTCCACATATCCATGTTACGCAAATATGTGGAAGACCCGAACCACATTATTGAGTTAGAACCGGACGAAATAGCGGAGGATTTGACGTATGAAGAAGTTCCTGTTCAAATCTTGGATAAGAAGGAACATATTCTACGCTCCAAGGTTATACCTCAAGTCAAAGTTTTGTGGAGAAACCACGATGTTGAGGAAATGACTTGGGAGTTAGAATCAGAAATGAAATCAAGGTATCCTTACCTCTTCGACATACCAGGTACGTACCCTAATTTCGAGGGCGAAATTTCATAAGAAGGGGAGGTTGTAAGACCCCAATTTTTATAAATAAAGATGAATTTTCTATAAATATCATTTTTGAATATTATGGAGTTAATTTGATATAATGTTATAGTTGTGGGTAATATTTATAAATTTTGCAAAGTAAGCAAGTTGTTATAAAATATTCGTTTGGTCGGAGAATATTCTTTTTGTCGGGGAATATTCGTACGACGGCACAATCATTGGTGGACCCCACAACGGAATTATTGTCGGATTGAGAAAACGACAAAATTATCTTTCTATAAAAATAACGGCTGAGGTGTTACGTTAAAATCGTTAAAACTGTTGAACTACTCGGTAGTAAAAGTACAGTAATACGCGTGGTTGCATAGTAGCACACGGTATTGATTATTGATGCTTACGTGAGAAGTCACTCAGCTATACTCAATTATTGCTACAGTAATTGCTGCATCATATCTCTTAAATTATTGTCATAGTATCATCTGTATAATATGTTATATTATTAAATCAATAATTGAGACGTTGTGGTAAGTTTGGTTATTTTATGGGGGGCCATATGTCATCATCTAAGAGTCTCTTCGTCAATAGTAATTACCGTCGTCAATAGTAATTACCGTCGTCAATAGTAATTACCGTCGTCAATAGTATTTACCTTGGTCAATAGTAATTACCTTCGTCAATATTATTTACCTTGGTCAATAGTATTTACCTTGGTCAATAGTAATTACCTTCGTCAATAGTATTTACCTTGGTCAATAGTAATTACTTTCGTCAATAGTAGTTGTCCCTTCAATATTACCAAGAGTCATTTGACCCTTCGTTAAGACCAAGAGTCATTTGACCCTTCGTTAAGACCAAGAGCCACCCTCAGTTTTTCTATAAATAGAGGCCTAGGGCTTCATTATTTTTCACGAATTCATTCAAGCTATAGAGAGAGAAAGTATAGAGAGAATAAGAGAGAGAGAATAAAAGTATTCTGCTACATCACTTTTCCAATATCCAGTTCTTTTAAGGTAGGGATATTATTTCTTTTATATTCATGAAGAGAACTTCTGTTATTCCATTTGTTATTATTCTGTTGGAATAACCAGTATACGCGGTCTACCCTATACTTGGTGACATTCTTCTATTATTCTGTTGGAACATCCTGTCTGTGTGTTTTACACCGGACCTGGTTCCGTTTATTATTCTGTTGGAACATCCTGTCTGTGTGTTTTACACCGGACCTGGTTCCGTTTTATTATTATTCTGTTGGAATATCCTGTCTGTGTGTTTTACACCGGACCTGGTTCCATTATTTATTATTCTGTCGGAATATCCTGTCTGTGCGTTTACGCCGGACCTGGTTCCATTATTTATTATTCTGTTGGAATAACCTGTCTGTGCGGTCTATCGCATGCATGGTGATTTCTTTTGTTATTCCATTCTTTATTGTACTCAGTTGGTTAAGTTTTGACTTCTATACTCCATGAAATTTGTGGAATATCCTTGATAGTTGCGTTTCATCCAGTATCTTTTCAAGAAAATATTCTTCTAAGCATTCTTGAATTTTACTCCACAATGCAGTATCATGTTGTTAATTCCTGGATAAATTAATTCTTGAACTTGTTTTATTGAATTCTTATATCATTGTCATCATCCTCATGTTTATAAAATGTTGAAAGTCATCTGTGGCATGTAGTGCATAGATGGACTTGGTATGATTATGACCAGGGATTATTCGGTATAATCATGACCGTAATGTTACAAATGATGTGGTAAAAGTCCTCATTGGCCCGTAGTGCATTGATGGACAGTTGTTGGCATGATCATGACCATTAATGAATACACGAATATCCTTGGCCGTAGTGCAGGGGTGATTCGATGATGTGGATTATTTTATTAAGCTGAGTCTCAGCGATCACAGTGTTGAAAAACTTTTTAAATCATAAAAGATAGTAGAGTTTATTTTCTACTTGACTCTTTTAATGGATTGCTTGTTCCGCTACAGTTAAACTTGATGTCTATTATATTTTATCAGTTTAACATTGTTGAAGGCTAATGATAATTTATTCTGCATTATCTTAGTCATAATATTTCTTACTGGGCTAGTTGAGCTCACCCTTTCTTTCACTGTTCTCTTCAGGAAATGAGAACGTAGCTGGGGCAAGTCGGGGAACGGAGTGATGGTCCGAATGATAGTATTAGTTAGTAGTCCTCACTATTCTATGTAATGGTGTGTTAATAAATGTAATGAGGACTCCTTTTGAGTATGAATACTCTCTAGAAGATAATATTTGTATTCAAACTCACAGTTTATGTTTTGTCGTATTGTACACGACAGATGTATTAATCAGTTGTATTTGTATTCTGTACTATGTATCTGACGACCCAAGATGGGTGATGTATACCTAATTTTGGGGGCGTCACAGTTGGTATCAGAGCTTAGGGATATGATCCCTGGCTAAGATGTGAGAATAGAACTAGGAGGGGAGAGACGGGGAATTCCTTCGCTAGTATGGCATACCTAAGTTTATTTGCATGGTATTTAATTGGTCGGTCATAATATAGGATAATATATGACATATCAATTAATTTTTATTTTGTGGCAGTATCTGAAAATGGCATCTGAGAACGTTGAGAATAGCAATGGAGCACAGACGACTGTTGATTCACCACATATCAATAATCAGGATAATGTGCATCAGGAAGGTGTCAATCCTCATGCAAACAACAACACTGACCAAATGATGAATGATCAAATGTTCAGAGGCTTCATGCAATTCATGCAACAACAGGTGAAAGCGGCTCCTGTCCACAACGTAGGTGGAAATACTGGAAACTCTCAGGCGGTCACCGCTAAACAGTTTAAGGAGCTGGGACCACCGGAGTTTAAGGGAGAACCCAAACCACTTGTAGCTGAAACATGGATAAAGCAGATCACCAAGATATTTGATGTCTTGGGTTGCTCCGAGGAGCAAAAGGTTCCCTTTGCCGCCTTTATGTTGCGAGGAGAGGCAGATTACTGGTGGGAATCGATAAAGCGTACTCAACCTGCCGCACTGAAGATGTCTTGGGAGAAGTTTCAAGATCTGTTTAACGACAAATACTTTCCCGAGAGTATTCGTCACATGAAGGAGGTGGAGTTCATCAAATTGGAGCAGAATAATATGACCGTGTCGCAGTACGAGGCAAAATTTGCGGAGTTATCCCGGTTTGCGTCCCACCTGGTGGATAATGAAGAAAGAATGACGCGGATGTTTTTAAGAGGTTTGAAGCCGGAGATACGTCAACATCTTGTTTCTCATAAACTGTGTTTGTATTCAGATGTTGTAAATAGGGCTCAGTTGGTGGAGCGCGATAACGAGACAACGCAACCAAAAGAGAGCAGCCGGCAAAATGATAATACCAGTGAGAGCAGTCATCGAAGCGGTGACAACAAGCGTGGAGGGAATCAACAGGCCAGAAATGGTAACCACTTCGGTGGTAATCAGGGCCAAAACAATAAGAATGGACATTTCAAGAAGAGGAGATTCAACAATGACGGAAAGACGTCAGCACCAACACCTGTCGTTAAGGAAGGAGAACGACCACCTATCATATGTTTCAAATGCGGAGGGGAGGGACACATCAGTCCAAACTGCGTGATGCCGTCCAAAGCATGTTATAATTGTGGAAGAGAAGGTCATTTAGCCCGATTTTGTCGTTTACCGAAGACAAATTCAGCTAGGATGGAGGCACCAAAAGCCGTCCCAGAAAAGTCAAAATCGGTTGTGCAAGGGAGAGCGTTTGTTGTGAACTCCCAGAGAGCAAGGAACCCGAATGAGGTCATCACGGGTAAGCTTATTATAAACTCTAAAGAAGTTTATACTTTATTTGATACCGGTTCAACCCATTCTTTTATTTCTCCTACTTGCGCTCATCGATTAAATTTGATTCCGGAGAAATTAGACTTTGACTTATCTGTGGAAACTCCATTGGGAGAAACCTTCATTACCTCCACTGTTTATAAGTCTTGTTTGGTTCAAGTTGGTACCCACACATTACCTATCGATCTGATTTCATTAAAAATACTTGCATTTGACGTGATTCTAGGGATTGATTGGTTAACTACTCATTATGCAAAAATTGATTGTTTTCGTAAGGTTGTTAGCTTTCATATTCCTAATCGACCTATTATGCGAATTCAAGCAACCAAACCATTAAAATCAATCGCTGTCATCTCAAGCCATAAAGCTATTCGTTTATTGAAAAACGGATGTCAAGCTTTCTTAGCTCATGTCACAGATCTAAACAAAAATACGTCAGCTTTGAATGATATTTCTGTTGTTAATAAATTTCCTGACGTATTTCCCGAAGAACTTCCTGGCCTACCCCCAGAGCGTGAAATTGAATTTTGTATCGACCTTGAACCCGGTACAAAACCCATTTCCAAAGCTCCATATCGAATGGCTCCTATTGAACTTCAGGAGTTAAAGACCCAACTGCAGGAATTGTTAGACATTGGTTTTATTCGTCCTAGTACTTCTCCTTGGGGTGCTCCTGTTCTATTCGTGAAGAAGAAAGATGGGAGTATGCGACTTTGTATTGATTATCGGGAGTTGAATCATGTCACCATCAAAAATAGGTACCCATTGCCACGTATTGATGACCTGTTTGACCAGTTGCAAGGAGCACAATTCTTTTCAAAGATCGATCTTCGTTCTGGATATCATCAGCTGAAGGTTAGAACTGAGGATATTCCAAAGACGGCTTTTAGAACTCGGTACGGGCATTATGAATTCCTAGTCATGTCTTTTGGATTGACTAATGCTCCTGCTGCCTTCATGGATATGATGAACCGGGTATTCAAGGAATATTTGGATCATTTTGTGGTCGTCTTTATTGATGACATCCTTGTTTATTCCAAAAGCCGTGACGATCATGAGCAACACTTGAGGCTGGTACTCCAAAAGCTTCGTGAATACAAACTTTATGCCAAGTTGAAGAAATGCGAGTTCTGGCTGGAGGAGGTAGCATTCCTTGGGCACGTAGTATCAAGTCGTGGAATATCGGTTGACCCGGCAAAGATTGAAGCTATTCAAAGCTGGGAGCAACCTAAATCAGTGACCGAGGTGCGTAGCTTTCTTGGTTTAGCTGGTTATTATCGGAGATTCGTGGAAGGATTTTCTCGAATCGCTACTCCATTAACTCAGCTGACTCGGAAAGATACAAAGTTCGGTTGGAGCGAAGAATGTGAGCAAAGTTTTCAAGAACTCAAGAGGAGACTCATTTCAGCACCTGTTCTAACAATACCATCTGGCTCGGAGGGATTTGTCATCTACAGTGATGCTTCGAGCAAAGGGTTGGGATGCGTTCTCATGCAACATGGAAAAGTCATAGCCTATGCATCAAGACAACTCAAGGAATATGAGAGGAATTATCCTACTCATGATCTAGAGTTGGCAGCTGTTGTCTTTGCACTTAAAATTTGGAGGCATTACTTGTATGGGGAGAAAGTGGAGATCTTTACGGATCATAAAAGCCTCAAATATTTCTTCACTCAAAAGGAACTCAACATGCGACAACGACGTTGGCTTGAACTGTTGAAAGATTATGATCATACCATTCAATACTATGTACATAATCAATCCAGGTAGAATATAGTATTCTATATGTGCATGCTTATACTATATATATTATATATTATGCAAACATGCTTCGCATGTTAATTAATATGACGCGTATTTTATATATATAAATATATATATATATATATATATATATATATATATATATATATATATATATATATATATGTGTGTGTGTGTGTGTGTGTGTGTGTGTGTGTGTGTGTGTGTGTGTGTGTGTGTATGCGCTAAATAAGATGAGACAAATTAATAACAAACCCCTCAAATATTTTATATGAAGTTATGACGTTCAAAGATATTTGGAATATTGAACGTCGCCTTCTAGCATGATAGAAACAATAGAGTATTGAATATTTAATATGAGTTTGTTGTGCACACACAAGGTAAGTATTAAATATTTATGATGTTGTTTTTATTATTTATGATATTTATAAGGAATTGAACATTACTGCTTTGTTGTGCACACACAAGGGTTGTAGTTTTCTCTTCACTTATATGAAAATATTGGGTCTGACTTAACTTAGATCATTTTAGTTCGGATGTGCACACACTTGACCATTATGATCTAAGAGGTAAAATACAAGAAGTTGCATAGTTGATGTAATTGACAAGAGTTATCTACCTATTTATTTATATATAGTTTATTGTGCACACACAAGGCTATATACATTTGAAATGAGATCCTTATTCTCACTAGCATATCTTTAATTAGATATTGTCGAACTATATATATTGAGGGTAATATAGTTTGAAGAAAATAGTGGCAGATACCAATTTAAAACAATACCTAATTTATTTTGGTAATTAATAAAAGAATGTATGCTAAAATATTGTTAATTACAAATTCATTTACAGAATTTTACAATGTCTAAAATTACTATCACTGCGTAGCATATTAGATGCTAAATTAACCGGACCGAATTAAACAGTTTGGTTAAGGAATTTGAGAATAGTTCTCATGGTTGAAAAGCTATCTTATGCCCTTAATACACCTATCCCTGCAATGGTTGCAGACAATGCCTCTGAGGAAGAGATTGCTACTTTTAGAAAGTGGTAAGATGATGTATAGTTTGCTCAATGCATCATTCTCGCATCCATGAGTAACGTGCTTCAGCATCAGCATGAACTATGAATGCTCCTACTATATTCATGCACATCAAGTAGTTGATGGTGAGGAAAGTAGGACTGATAGATATCAGATATCTAAGGAGCTCTTCTGATCTAGAATAACCAATGACACTACAGTACAGATAAAAGTCCTTAACATTATCAATTTAATTGATCAATTAGGACAACATGTTTTGCCATAGATGGAGAGTTGAGCAAAGATTTGATCTTGCACTCACTCCCGGACTCCTTTCACAATTGTTGTAAATTTTTTATATGAACAAGCTAGATATCAGCCTCGCTGATTTGCTTAACAAGTTAAAAAATGTTGAGAGTCACTTTCTAACCAAGAAAGACCATGTTTTATTGGGAGGGGCCAAAGGATCTTCTGAAAAGAAGAACGATTCTAAGAAGGTAAATAGAAAAGATAAAAATAAAGGATAATAAAAATAAAACTGATACGGATAGCAAAGGAGTTTGCTTTCACTGCAATAAGCTAGGACACTGGAAAAGAAACTGCGAGAAGCATCTTGCAGATGCTAACCAGAAGAAGCTTAGTGAAGTTTTGGTTACAAATATAATTTTGTTCATTATTTAAAATAATTTTTTTTCAGTCAAGGTTCTACTTGGGTATTGGATACCGACTTTGGTTATCATAAATATAGATTTATGAAGGGACCAAGCAGAAGTAGAAAGCTAAACAAAGATAAGTAGTCCTACGTCAGAAATGAAGCAAAGATTGCTACATCAGTCATAGGAACTTATTGTTTAGCATTGCCTACAGACAAGTTTATTAAGTCAATAAGTTGTTATTGTATTCTAGTTCTCGTTAGAAATATTATTTCCATTTTATTGTTGGACAATGAAATCTTTGGTATTATATTTAAGAACAATTGTTGTTCTATTTATAATAACAATATTTTGTATAGAACTGGAATATTACTTAATGAATTTTGTATACTTGACTTACGTGAAAAATTATTTTGCAAATTAAACAAACTAGTATAAGGAAAGGAGATGATTATTCAAAGAGTTGAATGTTTGTATTTGATAAAATACAAGTATGAAGTATTTAAAAGGTTCAAAGAATTCAGAAGTGAAACAAATTGGCAAAGTATTAGAATTCTTTTATCGGATCAAGGAAGGAATACTTGTGCAATGAGTTTCTAAATCATCTCAAATAGTTTTCTCACAATGGACGTCTCCTGATACGCAATAATTGATTGATGTATCTAAAAGAAAAAATCGTACCTTGTTGGACATGATGTGGTCAATAATAATTTTACCGATATTCCAGTATCCTTCAAGGGTAATGTCCTAGAAATGGCTGCATATCTACAAAAGGTAACCTCAAAATCCGGCCCTAAGACTCCATAAAAGTTATGGACAGGGAGGATTTCTAATCTTAAGTATGTTAAGATAAGGGGTTGTCCAACTTATGTGAAAAGGTTTCAAAAGGATAAGCTTGGGACAAGATTTGACAAGTGTAGATTTGTGGGACATCCTAAAGTAAGTTTAGGTTATATGTTCAATATGAAAGTAGTATGCACACAAGCCAATCATGTTTGATGATAAAGCATATACTTTGTAACAATCTTATTCATTTATTAATAAAAAGTATTAATTTATTAAAGGCTTTTAATTATCTACATGATGCTGTGTTATAATATGTGATAAACCCATAGTTTTAAGCAATACTTTTAGAATAATGATGATGATCATTCTAATGAGATCTAAATTCTTAGAAAGCTAAAAACTAAAATAGTTCTCAATCGTTGGATTACTAAATTGGGGATTAGTAAATTCGGATAGATTGGTACATACGTTGCTTGCTTATTGGATGAGGATGATTAATATCATGATCATTTGTGTGGAGACACTAAAGCAAGTATGTAGGTACTTATTAGAGAATAAGTTCACTGAACGTGGCTCGCTAAGGAATACCTAATAGAGTTTTACTTGCCTGTCAATAGGAATTCCTGTAGTGATAGTAGTACAAGTGATCCTTGGACTTGAGATCATCATAGTATCTTATGTATGATGAGTTATACTTTGACTTATTCCTTAAGACCCTTAGGGTATATCAAAGGTGTGACAACCCAAAAACAGGTCCATTCCATCTAACCATTCTGAGTCGTCAAATATATGGTACAGAAAACAACTACAACTCTATTACAACAATTGTCATGCAAAATACAACAACACATATGCTATGAGTTTGGATACAAATATATACCAAATGTGACTCATGTTCCAACCGTGGACATCACCTCACAATGACACCTTACATAAAGGTATAGTCAAAAACTGTTTTAGAAATTAGAATCTTTGGGAAGTGCTCAAGGAAACCTTCGTACATGGGAGGCCACGCGTCTAGGTTATGATAGATATCATATGGCCACAGAATTATCCTTGGTTGACCCAATAGACCCCAAAGAAAAACGAGAAGATTACTATCATATTCTTCCCAATGGTGAGTCTTCTCTTGACTTATCATTATCTCCACTGTCTCTAATTGAGAATTATACTTCAAACAAACACCAAGATTATATAGGTAGTGCCCATAGATATACTCAGCAAGTGGATGAGCACAACCCTGTCTTATGACGACACGAGGTTGTATGTCATTAGACATCTTGTATGATAGTGACAAAACACCCTTCCAACGTTGGGTTCGCCTCACCCTATTTTCTTCACCAAATATAACTACTAAATGATGACCACCGTTCTATTCCCTTGTTACCCCCGCTCGACCCAGCTACACTCTTATTACCTGAAAGGAATTGTGAAGCAAAAGGGTGAGCACAACTAGCTCAGTAAAGAATATCATGACTAAAGATAATTCAATTATCAATAGCCTTCATCAACAATAAATCAGAGATTTAGAACATATGGTAAATGATAAAAATTTCAACCATAGTTGCAGCGGAACGAGCAATCCATTAGAAGAGTCAAATAGACCATAAAGTCTATTATCTCCTCCATGTTAAAAATCCACCAACAATGTTTTATCCCTGTAACATCAATCAACCATTCTGGTCCACAATCATATGAATAACTCATAATCATAACTGTAGTTCTAAATTCCTCTTCTCGTCCAGGACGAAGATAATTTTCATCACCTATCTTTACCTGAAACATCAAAGATCATGGTTACACCAAATCACATTTCCTGTTCATAATCATACTAATAACTTCATCTTTGCACTACGGCCAAAGATATTCATTTGTATCACCAGTTGGTCATGTTTATCTCAACATCTGTTCATCTTTGCACTACTGGCCAAAGATATTCAACAACATGTCATCTTTGCACTACGGGCCAAAGATATTCATCAACAATTCATCTTTGCACTACAGGCCAAAGATATTCATCAATATTTCATCTTTGCACTACAGGCCAAAGATATTAATATCTCAAAGAAATATATAATCATTTCAGAATTTATATAAACAATAATTATAACCATGTTGATCAATTCACCTTTGCACTTAAGCTAAAGATATTCACTTATAAATTTAATGGTCATGATCATACCAATCAACGATTCAACTTTGTACTACTGGCCAAAGATAACCCATAGTCATGATCATACCAAAAATCTACCCATCTTTACACTCAAGTCAAAGAGAAATATCATCATTAGGGTTATAAAAACGTTATATATAATAATAAAAATAATATGATCAACATCTAGTTTTAATCTCAAGAGTAATATTCGTAAATCAACTATAATTTGGTTAGAAAATGAAACTAATTTTTATCGTGAATAGTAACTTGTGAATAGTAACTCATGAATAGTAAACCCGACACAAAAATGTAAAAATTCCACAATAAAATCCATACCAGTATTTCGGTATAATGATATTGAAAGAATAATATTTCTTAAGCTTATAAACAATTTATTTAAATCGTTTACACTTTACTAAATAATGCATTTAATCATTCTAAAATACCAAACTCATAAGATTTTATCACCAATAATCAAAACCCTCATCAAAAATCTGCATATACCTCATATAGAATTCTCAAGCCATAAAATCCTATTTTCCAATTTTCTTACTTCACATAACATATTTAATTCATTTACTCATAACTAGACCATTTTCATGAAAAATACCAAATCAGTTCCAAAAATATTTCTTTTCTGAGATTTAGCATAATATAGTCCCATAGTGAACATATATTTTTCTCAAAATTTTTAAAAGTCATTTACTATTTTTCATATGGCCAAAACAGCCGAATATTTAGACATTTATCAAAAATTATACTTTTGTCCAAAAATTCTGAAATTTACAGAGTATACTTCTATCATATACATGTACTCCCAATAAAAATTTCATCAATTTTGGAGTTAACCACAAGGAATTATAAGCTGTTACTTCTAAAATAGTCTTTTCTCATAAAATTCATAACTCTCAATCTATACATCCAAAAATCACCATTTTTGGACACAATCAAGAAAACTCATCAAAATATCATTTCAAATTTTTCCAGAATTTTTGAAGATCAGAAAAATTACGAAACTGAAAATCATAACAACCCTTAAAATCCCTTAATATCCCTTACTATCCCTTACCTCAAAAGAGCAGTACTTCTGACTGGATATCGGATATGATGCTGAAGAAAACTTGCACTGATGAATAGAAACTCACCAAGTATCTAAAAACTCACAAAATATGCTTCATAATATAGAGAGAGAAAGAGAGAAAGCTTATGTTTCTGGTGTGATTTTCAACTTAGCCCTCTATTTATAGGAAAATTTTGGTAGGTTTGACCTGCAACCTGATGGCTTTACCTGCTACTATTCCCACCCACCACATTTGAAATATAATTCAGCACATTTCTTCACCAACCACAAGTGGGGCCCACCAATTCTAGAATTTTCCACCAAAATGATAAACTCTAAAAATTCAACAATTTCTGAACCAGTCATCTCGTAAAATTCATAACAAATCATACGTTCATTTTTAACGGTTCAAAATTTGTGGGCATATACTCAACTTATATATGTATAACATATCCAAAAATTACCACGATCCAACGGTCGGATTAAAAATTATAACCCCCGCAAAATATCTCAAAAACCCTGATTTTTAATACCTCCATTCCGACAAAAATACGGATAAAAATCTCAACATTAACTCCTTCATTTTTTAACCACAAAAATATATCCCTCATTTATATCCACATAAAATAAATATTTTCTTATCATATGAATCAATAATTAATTATTCACAAATAATATTACAGAATCACATTTATGACAACCAGGCCGTTCCCAGGAAAGAGGGGGCTTTCCAATAAGGATTTCTCCTTACTGGCGCGCAATTAGATGACCAAACCTCTCCTTAGACAGAACTTTCTAGACATTGCCAATAATGCTATCTAATAATATTATTCAAATAATATGAATTATTGATCTGATAATAGAAAATACTGTGCAGCAACAATTATTGAAACAAAAATAATATAAAATATCAACGCAGCAATTATTGAATCAATAAAATAAAATATTGAACAGTAATTACTGTAACAATTATTGAGTAGTGCCTTCTTACGTAAGAATCAATAATTTTAAAAATACTGTGCAATACCGTGTGCTACTGTGCAATAACGCGTATTACTGTATTTTAACCAACGGGTATTCCAACAGTGTTAACGGTAACAACTACGCCGTTATTTGTAAAAACTCAAATTTGTCGTTTTCTTCACCCGACAGTTATTCGTTATGGGGCCCACAAATAGCTGCGCCGTCGTACGAATATTCCCCGACAGAAAGAATATTCCACGACCAAACGAATATTCCCCGACAACAATGATTATTTTATAATCACTTGCTTATTTTAAAAAAAAATCATATTTCACTCATAACTTTAAACTTTTATCAATTTAACCATTTACTGAATAGTAATTATAAGAAAAATTGAATACTTTTATTTCATAAAATTCGGGGTCTTACAATCTCCCCTCCTTATGAAATTTCGTCCCCGAAATTTACGTACCTGGTATTTCGAAGAGTTGAGAATACCTTGCTTCTATTTCAGATTCTATCTCTCAGATCATCATGATTTCTCCATTGCTCATCTCCTATGATAACTTCTTTTGGGTTCCTCATTTGTTGGGAAGTCATGACAACCGCCATCCCTCGAACTACTCGGCTTTGACTTGTCTGGAGTAGCATTTGGCGTCATCATTACCGTTGAAATATACCTTTCTATAGGACATATTCCTCCCTCAACTGCCTCTTCGTACTCCTCATCCATGATCTGAATCATCAATCTTCGATCCATATCGGATTCAGGTTGACCGCTATGTATAGGATAATTCAAAACTCGATGTTGGGTTCTCCCAATTGCTTTCCAAAAAGAGAAATTCATATCATCTATTTTAGCCTTCTTAGATCGAACATCTCTTTCCACAATATCCACGTGTCGTGCGGCTTTTGCCCATGCATCACTTATTCTTACTCGTTCAGTTTTTTCTTCTTTCAGCTCAGATTCTATTTTTATCATCTTATACTCTGCCAAAGAATGCTTCTGTTCAAGCATCATATATCGGGTAATACCAGCTTGAATTGTTGCATCCTTTTGTTCCACGACCGCCTGTCGTTCTTCTGCCTGCTCTTCTAACTCATGAATACGATTTTGAAATTCTACATTTTGATCATAAAATACCTCTAATAAACTCTACTCTGGTACTTCTTCTTCCTCTTCTTCCTCAGTCTCAGCTGTTACCTCTGCGACTATCTCGGGTGTAACTATTAATTCTTCACTCACCACATGGATATCTCTAATTCCTTCTTCGTCTGACATCACATTATCACGGTTAGTGATTAGAGGTATCCCCACAGTCTCATTCACTCCATTATTAGCATTCTCAGCTGCCATTCTCAAATACTGCCATAAAATAAGGGTTAATTAAACAAATTAACATATCACATAATATCCCAATATTATGACTGACCAACAAATAAGCTTAGGTAGGACACACTAGCGAAGGATTTACTCGTCTCTCCCCTCCTAGTTGTATTCCCCGATCTCCGCTAGAGATCATATCCCTAAGCTCTGATACCAAATGTGACTCTGGACACCAACTTGTGTCAGCACCTTACATTAATACTTATCAGTTTGCCACCGCAAAACGGCGTCCCCTACGGAGAGTCTGGCTTCGGTGCATCCCCCATCAACAGGAAGTCACCAGCGAGAGGCTCGGGGCTCTTTACTTATAGCTCTGATACCAAATGTGACAACCCCAAAACAGGTCCATTCCATCCAACCCATTCTGAGTCGTCAAATACATGGTACAGAAAACAACTACAACTCTATTACAACAATTGTCGTGCAAAATACAACAACACATATGCTATAAGTTTGGATACAAATATATACCAAATGTGACTCATGTTCCAACCGTGGACATCACCTCACAATGACACCTTACATAAAGGTATAGTCAAAAACTGTTTTAGAAATTAGAATCTTTGGGAAGTGCTCAAGGAAACCTTCGTACATGGGAGGCCACGCGTCTAGGTTATGATAGATATCATATGGCCACAGAATTATCCTTGGTTGACCCAATAGACCCCAAAGAAAAACGAGAAGATTACTATCATATTCTTCCCAATGGTGAGTCTTCTCTTGACTTATCATTATCTCCACTGTCTCTAATTGAGAATTATACTTCAAACAAACACCAAGATTATATAGGTAGTGCCCATAGATATACTCAGCAAGTGGATGAGCACAACCCTGTCTTATGATGACACGAGGTTGTATGTCATTAGACATCTTGTATGATAGTGACAAAACACCCTTCCAACGTTGGGTTCGCCTCACCCTATTTTCTTCACCAAATATAACTACTAAATGATGACCACCGTTCTATTCCCTTGTTACCCCCGCTCGACCCAGCTACACTCTTATTACCTGAAAGGAATTGTGAAGCAAAAGGGTGAGCACAACTAGCTCAGTAAAGAATATCATGACTAAAGATAATTCAATTATCAATAGCCTTCATCAACAATAAATCAGAGATTTAGAACATATGGTAAATGATAAAAATTTCAACCATAGTTGCAGCGGAACGAGCAATCCATTAGAAGAGTCAAATAGACCATAAAGTCTATTATCTTCTCCATGTTAAAAATCCACCAACAATGTTTTATCCCTGTAACATCAATCAACCATTCTGGTCCACAATCATATGAATAACTCATAATCATAACTGTAGTTCTAAATTCCTCTTCTCGTCCAGGACGAAGATAATTTTCATCACCTATCTTTACCTGAAACATCAAAGATCATGGTTACACCAAATCACATTTCCTGTTCATAATCATACTAATAAATTCATCTTTGCACTACGGCCAAAGATATTCATTTGTATCACCAGTTGGTCATGTTTATCTCAACATCTGTTCATCTTTGCACTACTGGCCAAAGATATTCAACAACATGTCATCTTTGCACTACGGGCCAAAGATATTCATCAACAATTCATCTTTGCACTACAGGCCAAAGATATTCATCAATATTTCATCTTTGCACTACAGGCCAAAGATATTAATATCTCAAAGAAATATATAATCATTTCAGAATTTATATAAACAATAATTATAACCATGTTGATCAATTCACCTTTGCACTTAAGCTAAAGATATTCACTTATAAATTTAATGGTCATGATCATACCAATCAACAATTCAACTTTGCACTACTGGCCAAAGATAACCCATAGTCATGATCATACCAAAAATCTACCCATCTTTACACTCAAGTCAAAGAGAAATATCATCATTAGGGTTATAAAAATGTTATATATAATAATAAAAATAATATGATCAACATCTAGTTTTAATCTCAAGAGTAATATTCGTAAATCAACTATAATTTGGTTAGAAAAAGAAACTAATTTTTATCGTGAATAGTAACTTGTGAATAGTAACTCATGAATAGTAAACCCGACACAAAAATGTAAAAATTTCACAATAAAATCCATACCAGTATTTCGGTATAATGATATTGAAAGAATAATATTTCTTAAGCTTATAAACAATTTATTTAAATTGTTTACACTTTACTAAATAATGCATTTAATCATTCTAAAATACCAAACTCATAAGATTTTATCACCAATAATCAAAACCCTCATCAAAAATCTGCATATACCTCATATAGGATTCTCAAGCCATAAAATCCTATTTTCCAATTTTCTTACTTCACATAACATATTTAATTCATTTACTCATAACTAGACCATTTTCATGAAAAATACCAAATCAGTTCCAAAAATATTTCTTTTCTGAGATTTAGCATAATATAGTCCCATAGTGAACATATATTTTTCTCAAATTTTTAAAAGTCATTTACTATTTTTCATATGGCCAAAACAGCCGAATATTTAGACATTTATCAAAAATTATACTTTTGTCCAAAAATTCTGAAATTTACAGAGTATACTTCTATCATATACATGTACTCCCAATAAAAATTTCATCAATTTTGGAGTTAACCACAAGGAATTATAAGCTGTTACTTTTAAAATAGTCTTTTCTCATAAAATTCATAACTCTCAATCTATACATCCAAAAATCACCATTTTTGGACACAATCAAGAAAACTCATCAAAATATCATTTCAAATTTTTCCAGAATTTTTGAAGATCAGAAAAATTACGAAACTGAAAATCATAACAACCCTTAAAATCCCTTAATATCCCTTACTATCCCTTACCTCAAAAGAGCAGTACTTCTGACTGGATATCGGATATGATGCTGAAGAAAACTTGCACTGATGAATAGAAACTCACCAAGTATCTAAAAACTCACAAAATATGCTTCATAATATAGAGAGAGAAAGAGAGAAAGCTTATGTTTCTGGTGTGATTTTCAACTTAGCCCTCTATTTATAGGAAAATTTTGGTAGGTTTGACCTGCAACCTGATGGCTTTACCTGCTACTATTCCCACCCACCACATTTGAAATATAATTCAGCACATTTCTTCACCAACCACAAGTGGGGCCCACCAATTCTAGAATTTTCCACCAAAATGATAAACTCTAAAAATTCAACAATTTCTGAACCAGTCATCTCGTAAAATTCATAACAAATCATACGTTCATTTTTAACGGTTCAAAATTTGTGGGCATATACTCAACTTATATATGTATAACATATCCAAAAATTACCACGATCCAACGGTCGGATTAAAAATTATAACCCCCGCAAAATATCTCAAAAACCCTGATTTTTAATACCTCCATTCCGACAAAAATACGGATAAAAATCTCAACATTAACTCCTTCATTTTTAACCACAAAAATATATCCCTCATTTATATCCACATAAAATAAATATTTTCTTATCATATGAATCAATAATTAATTATTCACAAATAATATTACAGAATCACATTTATGACAACCAGGCCGTTCCCAGGAAAGAGGGGGCTTTCCAATAAGGATTTCTCCTTACTGGCGCGCAATTAGATGACCAAACCTCTCCTTAGACAGAACTTTCTAGACATTGCCAATAATGCTATCTAATAATATTATTCAAATAATATGAATTATTGATCTGATAATAGAAAATACTGTGCAGCAACAATTATTGAAACAAAAATAATATAAAATATCAACGCAGCAATTATTGAATCAATAAAGTAAAATATTGAACAGTAATTACTGTAACAATTATTGAGTAGTGCCTTCTTACGTAAGAATCAATAATTTTAAAAATACTGTGCAATACCGTGTGCTACTGTGCAATAACGCGTATTACTGTATTTTAACCAACGGGTATTCCAACAGTGTTAACGGTAACAACTACGCCGTTATTTGTAAAAACTCAAATTTGTCGTTTTCTTCACCCGACAGTTATTCGTTATGGGGCCCACAAATAGCTGCGCCGTCGTACGAATATTCCCCGATAGAAAGAATATTTCACGACCAAACGAATATTCTTCCGATAACAATGATTATTTTATAACCACTTGCTTATTTTGAAAAAAAATCATATTTCACTTATAACTTTAAACTTTTATCAATTTAACCATTTACTGAATAGTAATTATAAGAAAAATTGAATACTTTTATTTCATAAAATTCGGGGTCTTACAAAAGGGTATGCTTGGGTATAATAAATTGTACATGGAGATAATGTATGATCAATAAAGAATCTACCACTTCTAGTAAAAGAAGAGAAATGTCCTATGTGATTCGATAAATGACGACCTAGTAGTCCTTGGCCAAGGCAGAATGAAATTAGAAAGGAGTTTTTAATTTGTATTATTTGGGGTTGTGCATTTAAGAGTCAAAATACATATAATTAAATAAAATAAGTCTTGACAGTAATTCTATGTCTTATATTTAATTGGGACATTGTATGGTGGAAGGATTGAATTGTACGGTAACTATTTACTCAAAGGTTCTTTTATGATTAATATTAAAATCTATATTATCTTGAAAGTCGTTGATCGCTACGGAGGCTTATCCCTATTGTAGAATAAATATTATTTATTTAAATAAATTATTAGTTTAATTTATTTATTTAAATAAGATTAGAATTGTTCTAATTGATTTATTCACAACCGGTTTAATATGGAGAACCTAAAGGGTCACACCATAAAAGGAAGAATAATTATTTAAGAAGTTAATGACATAATCGTAATAATAAGTTAAATATATTTAATTCAATCTATGGTGATAGAATAAATTAAATAGCTTAATATTTATTATTTAATATTTTAGAAATATTAAATATAAATTAATAAGAGGAGTCTTATTATTATTATTATTACTATTCTTATTATTTAATTCCTAAAAGAGTTTGGGAATTAATTAATAAAAGTACTCTCAAATATCCTAATAGGATTAGGAGGTAAATTAATTAAAAGAGTTTAATTAATTATCCCTAATAAGATTAGGGAGCTTAATTAATTAAAAGAATTTAATTAATTAAATAAAACCCAATTTCTTAATTGTTAAGGAGGGTTGCCTACATCTATAAATAAGAGGAGTCTTATTATAGGTGAGGTGGTTGATACTTTCACAACACGTGAATACGTAATTCCAAAAATTGGGAGAGTACGCTCTTTTTTTATGAGAGATAGAAAAATAGAGTTTAGCCAACCACCCTTCTTCTTGAATACTTCTTCTTCCTTGGTGGATCACCTCTAGAGGCCAAACACTTGGGTGGTTAACGTTGATCAAAGGAAGGAACCCAACCCGGTGGATTCAAGTTGAACACGAAAAAGATTTGGAGGTGAACTTGTACCTGAAGAAGCTCGAATCTTCAAGGGTATGATTCTTGTTCATTTTTTTTCGTTTAATTAATAATTGTGCATAAAGGATGATCCGGGTATATGGTTTGTAAAATTTTTAAAACTCTGATTTTACACGTTTCCGCTTATTTTGTCCAATTTGATTGCGTTCTTGAATATTACAAACCTAACACTATAATCCTACTTAGCAAAAGGTGTTTGTTGCGAAACACGCTGCCTTCTAAGATAAAGGTTTTTTATCATTGAAGGGGCTAGTGGGAGGATAATACATCATGAAGAGTTCAAGAATCACAAAACACTATAAGTCCAATAAGAGAAACCTGTAGATAGACCTATTGTACCATAACTGAATCGTAAATCTGGAATAGTACCGAAGATACCTAGGAGGTATGGATTCATCATAGATGATGATGATGAGGTACACATCATAGAAGATGATGATCCAGTTTCATACGATGAGGTAAGAGTTGTAGACACTCAGAGAAATAAATTGAAGCAAGTTTCTCAAAAATGGAATATTCGTTTTGATAACATAATCAAAAGAGTTTTATTTTATCAAAAATAATAATGAATCTAGTGTGTACAAAAGGGTCAGTGGGAGCGTCGTGACATTCCTAGTATTATATGTTGATATACTACGGATAAAGAATGACATATCAATGCTGCAAGTAGTCAAGATAAAGTTGTCTAAACATTCCTCCACGAATGATTTGGGAAGAGTATCGTAATTGGGGATAAAAGAGAGGATGCTCGACTTAAAGAAATGTATATTCATTTGATGCTAAAGTCGTTTAGCATGGCAAACTCCATGGGATGTCTCATGTTGATGAGCCTTAGAGTGTATCTCTTTTAATAGTTCCCATAGACTCATACAAGAGAGATCGCATGAGTAACTATCATGTATGCAATAAAATATACGAGACCTGATGTTGATCAGTCATATTCTGGAGAAGTTTACTATGAGTCAGTGATCATATTCATGGTGGGTCTGAATTAAAACTAGAGGGCTTAACAGACTCGAGTATTTTTCAGACAGACCAAGACGACAGAAAATCCACTTTAAGGTAAAGCGTTACCTTTAACAGTGGTGCAGTGAATTGAAAAGGTTTCAAACAGCAAATAGTTGCTGGTTTAGTGATAAAGACAAAGTATATAGCTATAAATGAAGCTGCAAGTTTATTGTTTGGATGAAAAGTTCATTACAGAACTAGGAATAGTTCCTAAGTCTCATCTTGGATTTAAACATGTGTTGTGGCACTTTCATTTGATTAAAGAATCATTGAAAGATGGGAAATCACTATAGAGATAATGGACTCTCAAGAACAACATTACATATCCATTTACTGAAGCTTATCCAACAACAGGATAATCGTCACTTAGAGATGAAGAGTATGAGATACTATGACGATTGGATTTAGTGCAAGTCAGAGATTGAAAGTAGTATGCACACAAGCCAATCATATTTGATGATAAAGCATATACTTTGTAATAATCTTATTCATTTATTAATAAAAAGTATTAATTTATTAAAGGCTTTTAATTATCTACATGATGTTGTTTTATAATATGTGATAAACCCATAGTTTTAAGCAATGATTTTAGAATAATGATGATGATCATTCTAATGAGATCTAAATTCTTAGAAACCTTAAAATTAAAATAGTTCCCAATTATTGGATTACTAAATTGGGAATCCAGATAGATTGGTACATACGTTACTTGCTCATTGGATGAGTATGATTAATCTCATTATCATTTGTGTGGAGACACTAAAGCAAGTATGTAGATGCTTATTAAAGAATAAGTTCACTGAACGTGGCAAGTATGTATGGAGTTTTACTTTCCTGTCAAGAGGAATTTCTGTAGAGATAGTAGTACAAGTGATCCTTAGACTTGAGATCATCATAGTATATTGTGTATGATAAATTATACTTTGAGTTATTCCTTAAGACCCTTAGGGTATATCAAAGGGTATGCTTGGGTATAATAAGTCATACATGGAGATAATGTATGATCAATAAAGAATCTACCACATCTAGTAAAAGAAGAGAAATGCCCTATGTGATTCGATAAATGACAACCCGGTAGTCATTGGCCAAGGCAGAATAAAATTAGAAAAGAGTTTCTAATTTATATTATTTGGAGTTTTGCATTAAAGAGTTGATGTGAGAGCCCCAAATTCAGGTCCCGAATCACCACGGATCTGGTACAATCATTCTATAACTATTTACGGAAGATATAAACATAAATTATTTATACACAATTCATAAACTATCTAACACCTAACATTATTATCAAACTATACTATTACAAACTAGCTGCACATTTTATCCCAAACAGAACTTGTCATTATCCTTTTTTTTCTTGTATCCGAACGCATTCGCCTTATCTGCAATGTTTATCATGATATAGCAAGGGTGAGCATGAAAGTTTCCCAGCAAGTTTAAATACAATTTAAGGATATATCATGATTAAAAGAGTCTGAATAATAGGCTGGCTATAATTCATCAATATAATTGAGAACTAGCACGAACAAACTTTTGACTAAACAAGTATTGAACATGAACAAATATATCTGGACCAACTAG
Organism: Panax notoginseng; assembly: GCA_016801055.1. Taxonomy (NCBI): domain Eukaryota; kingdom Viridiplantae; phylum Streptophyta; class Magnoliopsida; order Apiales; family Araliaceae; genus Panax; species Panax notoginseng. The sequence continues at coordinate 155,329,855 of CM029019.1, read as the reverse complement.
TAATGAAGGTGATCAGCCTTTCATACTTGACTTATACATGCAATATGTACCGAGTACAATTCCACATGGCAATCAACAATGATTAACCATAAGCATATCTGAATAAAATAACTCTTAGTTGAGTTAAGTAAAACTTGCCTGAACTGTTGATTACCGCTACACAATTTATAACGCTTTATCCGAAGACCTAATATTAGTAATATAGATCTCTAATATTAGAATAATATCATCATAATATAATACTATTATATATATACACATAGAATAACCTAAACACATAGCACATAATCCAATCAGTCTACAATACACATAAAACTTAGCATCAAGTCAGACTATTTAAGTCGGAGTTGAACCCGACAAAATTCTAACATCCCGACGGTCAAGTCGAACAATCATCGAGTTTAAGTTCAATTAAACTCTGCCTAAACACTTAACAATATCATAGAAAATTTTCTTATCAGTCAAAACAATTTTCATAGACTTGCAAAAATTTTCAGATAACAACTACTTTTAATTCACTTAATATTATTAATTTTAATAATATTTAATTCCCCTCTTAGTATTACTAGTTCACTAATAACACTTTTATCCGCTTACTAATATTATTAATATCTTAATAATATTTTAATACTTTACTAATATTAATAATTCTCTTAATTATATTTTAATCATGCATTAATATTATTACGCTAATAATATCTTAATTATATTTTAGTATCATTAATCAATTAATAATATTTTAGTCATTTACCAATCGTATTAATATTTTATTTATTTACTAATATTTTTAATCATTTAATAATATTTTATTACTTTACTAATGTTATAACATTCATAACATTTTATTTAATCTCAAATATTATTTTTTACTTAATAATATTTTAATCATTTAATAATACTTTAATTTAATATTATTAATCTTTTAATAATATTTTAATCTAAGATTAATATTTTAATATAATATTATTAATCATTTAATAATACTTTAATGAAGTTTTAATCTTAATATTTTTATTTACTTACAATATCATATTCTAATATTATTAATATCATAATAACATTTTAATAATTTATTAGATCGATAAACAATTTATTTTAATTGTTCACCCTTTATTAAACCTCTTATTTAATATCCATAAAAGGTCATAAATAATATTTCTTATTGTAAATTATCAAAATGCCCTAGAATAGTCATAACATTATATATTAGGAGTATTCAAGCATTAAAATCACATTTTTCTTATTTAAGACATCATTTAACTATTTATTTCCTTTTATTCATAACTTAATCATTTTTCGGAAAAATAGCAAACTGATTCCAAAAATTCTCATTTTATGGATTTGGACAGTATATGAACCCACAATGATCTCCAATTTTTTCTGGAATTTTAGAAAATGATTTACTAATTTTAAAGTGCCAAAAACACTCGGATCTTGCTTCATTTTTCATAAATTGAGTTTTCCTCAGACAAATCTGAAATTTTCAAGGTATACACTCATAACATATGTGAATCTACTGTAAAAATTTCGAAATTTTTCAATGTATACGCAGTGAGATATTCGAATGTTAATATTTCAAAGTCCTTTACGGAAATAGCCATTACGCACAACCTATAAATCGAAACGCATCCGTTCTTTTCCTACACTTAGATAACTTCTTAAGGTACCTCTGTGATTTTTCCCAAATTTTTAAAAGATATGCAACTGACCGAAACAGCTTCAAGAAAAATGGGAACAATAGTTATTTTAGGGTTTTAAAGCCTATGTGGACTGTTTTGGGGAAAACAGTCCCCATGGCTTCAATACTTGCTAGATTTGTGTTCTACCACTTGACTTTACTAGATAACTCATGTGTATAGCACCCCTCTTCGACGGATCACAAATCCAAGTTGTAAAACTTGAGTTATACAAGATTTAGTGGAAGAAAAACAACTAGAGTTTGATTTCTTACCTTGTCTTGTGGGATGCTCTCCTTTTCTTTCCTAAGTTAGGAACTTGGGATGCATGAAACACTTCGTCCTCTTCTTCCCCACAAGATCTGAATCCCTCTCTCTCTTTCTCTCTTGGTGTTTTGATGGTTTGGGAGAAAATAGAAGAAGAGGAATGGTGGAGAATGAAATGGAAATAAAATGAAATGTAACAAGATGTTGGTGAAATGAAATGGGATGCTAATATCCCCCATGTTCTTTTTTTTCCCTTGGACAAAAGGGTTAGCCTTATCCCTTCCTAATCATGCCATTAAGGATGCTAATTAGATTTTCCACCAATGGTGGCATGACACACTTGTCCTTGTGTGTAAGACTTCCTACTTTTGGAACTTGATTAGCATGATTTATTTGCCTTAAAAGGCTTAACATGGCCAACTATTCCATGCCCAATAACTCATCCATTTTGCCTTTATTTTAATGCACAAATTAGATTAATCAAATGTCTAAAATACCCTTAATCAAGTAGGCTAAGTGTGGGCTTGCATTTTATTTCTTTTGGGCTTTTCCTTTAATTGTTTTGGGCTATGTAATAAACATAGTTTAACAATTTTAATATATATTACCCTAATTGTTTATTTAAGGTTTCTATTCTCAATCTTATGGAATTTAATTAATATACATGTGACTTTAGCTCATAACCTAATTAGGTTTACAAGTAATAGGTTTAAAATTATTAGTCACTTGAAATAACAAGATTATCCACTTAAGTTAGTATACATATTAAATACTAACTTTTCCTTATTACCATAACCCTTAGGGTATTTAATTGTCTCACCTAATGCGTAATTAGGTTACGAAGCTTTCATTTTTTAATGAAATCTATAAATGTATATATCCATAACTATAGTATATATGTTTATTGATCCATGCATCACTTCACATATGTTGTCACATATTAAATTACTGTATAACACAAAGTTTTAAATATAAATAATGTACATACATATATAGTGACTTAAAATTCACGGTTATTAACCCTTAGGGTTTTTAAAAATAGAAAATTAATATTTCTAAATTGTAATTAGGATTCTCGAATTAAATTAAACTTTCCCATTCATAAATCAATCTTGTTAATTAGAATTAATTTCTCCCAATTTAAATTGCTAATTTAGCAATTAAGTCCATAACTTTACATTAGGGTTTCTGACGGGATAATTAGGGTTTAAAAATCTGAAATTAGGGTTTGCTAATTAATTAAGCTTTACCCTAATTAATATTATAATTAATATCACTTAAGCATTATAATTATCCTTTAAATTCCCAGATTAGGGTTTTCAAGTTCTGAATTAGGGTTTCAAATTTCCGGAACTGAAATTAGGGTTTCAGAACCAATTTTAGGGTTTCTTATAAGTCATTAGGGTTTTCTAACTAAATGTTGTCGTTCTTAATATATACTTGGGGTTTGACACTGATATAATTTATTTGGTCAACCCTTCACCCTTAACCACATTCTGAACACATACATAACCATATACACAGAACATATTCACATATACACTTAATCCTGAATAATTCACCTAAATCCTTCACAGAATTTTGAAATTCTCAAAATTCCTTCTCAAAAATATCAAACACATACACTTATTTTCTGTCTAGGTCTATTATTTGACCTTAAATCAATCATTTAAGATTTTAATAAATTATCTAATTTATCGGGTTGTCACATTCACCCCTCCTTCTAAGAATTTCGTCCCCGAAATTCACTTTACACCTTACACCAAACAGCTTACACCATTCACACATCATCACATGCTACCCAATACACCACTCACAAGAGTAAAAGTTTTCAAATTGCTGAGGGGTCATATAGACCATGAACACCTAGTTTTAACGGTATTCATACCGCAAAACTTTACATCACTTGGTAGGTTTACAATCACAAAGAAGGTAAACTACCGTTGCTAGTACTTTAGGTGATTAGCCTATCGTACTTTTACGTCATGCATAACGTATTAATTATGTCTAGCGAATATTTACGCTACTAGATTGGATTATTTATCCAAATAACATAGTTCACCTCAGTCTTATCATAGGATTCCGCACCTAAACAATTTGGTTCGGGAAATTTCTTTCAATGAACACTTAGAGTTTTCATAAACATTAGTCTAGCTGAATAGAATAGCATAGACTCATACCAATAATTCAATTCAATCGAATTATTTAGGAGTAGCCAAAACCCCGTTGACAAATTAAACTTTTTGAAAACATTTTTGAGAATGACGTCATGATGCTGTACTGTATTAACAGTCCGTTTGAGGATGTCGTCATTGTATGACTTCGTCATAACACATCACTCATACAATAGTGGAATAACGATTTTAGATCAAATTCACACTAAGTATTCCTGTATTTACAACTCCATCACCTTTTTATCATCTCTGCACCAGGTTACATGGTACATGAGTGATAAATAAAATAACTTTTGATATTTCAAATCATTTGCGTCTAGCCAAAATAAGTAGCATAGACTATACTTTAAACCGTTTCAAAAATGATTACGAGTTTACATTTTTTTTAAAAGCATACAGTGCGTATTTATCTTGATGTCAAAATTTCGAAGTCTAGCATAGCTAGGAATTTTAGAAAACTTATGTCTCCACTAATAATCATTTGCTTAACAATCTATCTATTCCTATTATCCTTATACTCCATTCACACACAACTATACCCAGTTCGTCAAACCACACTTATGAGTTCATGAATTGCCACAATCATATGAGTTTAAGAACTTGTCCTAGTCAGACCGTTGGCATCCATTCGCTGAGGGGTTCATAAACATTTCATATAACTATGAGTCAAGAATATCACATGTAAGACCCCGAATTTTATAAAATAAAAGTATTCAATTTTTCTTATAATTACTATTCAGTAAATGGTTAAATTGATAATATTTAAAGTTATGAGTGAAATATGATTTTTCTTTCAAAATAAGCAAGTGGTTATAAAATAATCATTGTTGTCGGGGAATATTCGTTTGGTCGTGGAATATTCTTTCTGTCGGGGAATATTCGTACGACGGCGCAGCCATTTGTGGGCCCCATAACAGAATAACTGTCGGGTGAAGAAAACGATAAATTTGAGTTTTTACAAATAACGGCGTAGTTGTTACCGTTAACACTGTTGGAATACCCGGTGGTTAAAATACAGTAATACGCGTTATTGCACAGTAGCACACGGTATTGCATAGTATTTTTGAAATTATTGATTCTTACGTAAGAAGGCACTACTCAATAATTGTTACAGTAATTACTGTTCAATATTTTATTTTATTGATTCAATAATTGCTACGTTGAAATTTTATATTATTGTTGTTCAATAATTGTCACTGCACAGTATTTCCCATTATCAGATCAATAATTCATATTATTTGAATAATATTATTAGATAACATTATTGGCAATGTCTAGAAAGTTCTGTCTAAGGAGAGGTTTGGTCACCTAATTGCGCGCCAGTAAGGAGAAATTCTTATTGGAAAGCCCCCTCTTTCCTGGGAACGGCCTGGTTGTCATAAATGTGATTCTGTAATATTATTTGTGAATAATTAATTATTGATTCATATGATAAGAAAATATTTATTTTATGGGGATATAAATGAGGGATATATTTTTGTGGTTAAAAAATGAAGGAGTTAATGTTGAGATTTTTATCCGTATTTTTGTCGGAATGGAGGTATTAAAAATCAGGGTTTTTGAGATATTTTGCGAGGGTTATAATTTTTAATCCGACCGTTGGATCGTGGTAATTTTTGGATATGTTATACATATATAAGTTGAGTATATGTCCACAAATTTTGAACCGTTAAAAATGAACGTATGATTTGTTATGAATTTTACGAGATGACTGGTTCAGAAATTGTTGAATTTTTGGAGTTTATCATTTTGGTGGAAAATTCTAGAATTGGTGGGCTCCACTTGTGGTTGGTGAAGAAATGTGCTGAATTATATTTCAAATGTGGTGGGTGGAAATAGTAGTAGGTAAAGCCATCAGGTTGCAGGTCAAACCTACCAAAATTTTCCTATAAATAGAGGGCTAAGTTAGAATTGAAAATCACACCAGAAACATAAGCTTTCTCTCTTTCTCTCTCTATATTATGAAGCATATTTTGTGAGTTTTTAGATACTTGGTGAGTTGCTATTCATCAGTGCAAGTTTTCTTCAGCATCATATCCGATATCCAGTCAGAAGTACTGCTCTTTTGAGGTAAGGGATTGTAAGGGATTGTAAGGGATAGTAAGGGATTTTAAGGGTTGTTATGATCTTTAATTTCGTAATTTTTCTGACCTTCAAAAATTCTGGAAAAATTTGAAATGATATTTTGATGAGTTTTCTTGATTGTGTCCAAAAATGGTGATTTTTGGATGTATAGATTGAGAGTTATGAATTTTATGAGAAAAGACTATTTTAAAAGTAATCGCTTATAATTCCTTGTGGTTAACTCCAAAATTGATGAAATTTTTATTGGGAGTACATGTATATGATAGAAGTATACTCTGTAAATTTCAGAATTTTTAGACAAAAGTACAATTTTTGATAAATGTCTAAATATTCGGCTATTTTGGCCATATGAAAAATAGTAAATGACTTTTAAAAATTCTGAGAAAAATATATGTTCACTATGGGACTATATTATGCTAAATCCCAGAAAAGAAATATTTTTGGAACTGATTTGGTATTTTTCATGAAAATGGTCTAGTTATGAGTAAATGAATTAAATATGTTTTGTGAAGAAAGAAAATTGGAAAATAGGATTTTATGGCTTGAGAATCCTATATGAGGTATATGCAGATTTTTGATGAGGGTTTTGGTTATTGATGATGAAATTGTAAGAGTTGGCATTTTATGATGATTAAATGCATTAATTAGTAAAGTGTAAACAATTAAAATAAATTGTTTATAAATTTAAGTAATATTATTCTTTCAATATCATTATACCGAAATATTGGTATGAATTTTATTGTAGAATTTCTATCTTTTGTGTCGGGGTTACTATTCATGAGTTACGAATATTACTCTTGAGATTAAAACTATATGTTGATCATATTATTTTTATCACATATATAACATTTTTATAACCCTGATGTTAAAATTCTCTTTCACTGGAGTGTAAAGATGGGTAGATTATTGGTATGATCATGACTAGGGTTCTCTTTGGCCTGTAGTGCAAAGTTGAATTGTGACTGGTATGATCATGACCATTGAATTTATAATTGAATATCTTAAGCTTAAGTGCAAAGGTGAATTGATCAACATGGTTATAATTATTGTTTATATAAATTCTGAAATGATTATATATTTCTTTGAGATATGAATATATTTGGCCTGTAGTGCAAATATGAATTGTTGATGAATATCTTTGGCATGTAGTGCAAAGATGGTCTGTTGATGAATATCTTTGGCCTGTAGTGCAAAGATGAACTGTTGTTGAATATCTTTGGCCCGTAGTGCAAAGATGGTTTGTTGATGAATATCTTTGGCCCGTAGTGCAAAGATGGATTTGTTAGTATGATTATAAACAGGAACTGTGATTTGGTATAACCATGATCTTTGATGTTTCAGGTAAAGACAGGTGATGAAAATATTCTTCGTCCTGGGTGCGAAGAAAAATTTATAGTCACAATTATGATTATGAGTTATTCATATGATTGTGGAAAGGAACTGTTGAGTGATGTTACATGGATAAAATATTGTTGGTGGATTTTTAACATGGAGAAGATAATAGACTTTATAGTCTATTTGACTCTTCTAATGGATTGCTCGTTCCGCTGCAACTATGGTTGAAATTTTTATCATTTACCATATGTTCTAAATCTCTGATTTATTATTGATGAAGGCTATTGATAATTTAATTATCTTTAGTCATGATATTCTTTACTGAGCTAGTTGTGCTCACCCTTTTGCTTCACAATTCCTTTCAGGTAATAAGAGTGTAGCTGGGTCGAGCGGGGGTAACAAGGGAATAGAACGGTGGTCATCATTTAGTAGTTATATTTGGTGAAGAAAATAGGGTGAGGCGAACCCAACGTTGGAAGGGTGTTTTGTTACTATCATACAAGATGTCTAATGACATACAACCTCGTGTCATCATAAGACAGGGTTGTGCTCATCCACTTGCTGAGTATATCTATGGGCACTACCTATATAATCTTGGTGTTTGTTTGAAGTATAATTCTCAATTAGAGACAGTGGAGATAATGATAAGTCAAGAGAAGACTCACCATTGGGAAGAATATGATAGTAATCTTCTCGTTTTTCTTTGGGGTCTATTGGGTCAACCAAGGATAATTCTGTGGCCATATGATATCTATCATAACCTAGACGCGTGGCCTCCCATGTACGAAGGTTTTCTTGAGCACTTCCCAAAGATTCTAATTTCTAAAACAGTTTTTGACTATACCTTTATGTAAGGTGTTATTGTGAGGTGATGTCCACGGTTGGAACATGAGTCACATTTGGTATATATTTGTATCCAAACTCACAGCATATGTGTTGTTGTATTTTGCACGACAATTGTTGTAATAAAGTTGTAGTTGTTTTCTGTACCATGCATTTGACGACTCAGAATGGGTTGGGTGGAATGAACCTATTTTGGGGTCGTTACATTTGGTATCAGAGCTTAGGGATATGATCTCTGGCGGAGATCGGGGAATATAACTAGGAGGGGAGAGATGAGTAAATCCTTCGCTAGTGTGTCCTACCTAAGCTTATTTGTTAGTCAGTCATAATATCGGGATATTATGTGATATGTTAATTTATTCAATTAACCCTTGTTTGAAGCTGTATTTTAGAATGATATTTGAAAAACAGGAGATGAGCAATGGAGAAATCATGATGACAGGGAAGATGGAATCTGAAATGAAAGCAAGGTATTCTCAACTTTTCGAAATACCAGGTACGTAAATTTCGGGGACGAAATTTCATAAGGAGGGGAGATTGTAAGACCCCGAATTTTATAAAATAAAAGTATTCAATTTTTCTTATAATTACTATTCAGTAAATGGTTAAATTGATAAAAATTTAAAGTTATGAGTGAAATATGATTTTTCTTTCAAAATAAGCAAGTGGTTATAAAATAATCATTGTTGTCGGGGAATATTCGTTTGGTCGTGGAATATTCTTTCTGTCGGGGAATATTCGTACGACGGCGCAGCTATTTGTGGGCCCCATAACAGAATAACTATCGGGTGAAGAAAACGATAAATTTGAGTTTTTACAAATAACGGCGTAGTTGTTACCGTTAACACTGTTGGAATACCCGGTGGTTAAAATACAGTAATACGCGTTATTGCACAGTAGCACACGGTATTGCATAGTATTTTTGAAATTATTGATTCTTACGTAAGAAGGCACTACTCAATAATTGTTACAGTAATTACTGTTCAATATTTTATTTTATTGATTCAATAATTGCTACGTTGAAATTTTATATTATTGTTGTTCAATAATTGTCACTGCACAGTATTTCCCATTATCAGATCAATAATTCATATTATTTGAATAATATTATTAGATAACATTATTGGCAATGTCTAGAAAGTTCTGTCTAAGGAGAGGTTTGGTCACCTAATTGCGCGCCAGTAAGGAGAAATTCTTATTGGAAAGCCCCCTCTTTCCTGGGAACGGCCTGGTTGTCATAAATGTGATTCTGTAATATTATTTGTGAATAATTAATTATTGATTCATATGATAAGAAAATATTTATTTTATGTGGATATAAATGAGGGATATATTTTTGTGGTTAAAAAATGAAGGAGTTAATGTTGAGATTTTTATCCGTATTTTTGTCGGAATGGAGGTATTAAAAATCAGGGTTTTTGAGATATTTTGCGGGGGTTATAATTTTTAATCCGACCGTTGGATCGTGGTAATTTTTGGATATGTTATACATATATAAGTTGAGTATATGTCCACAAATTTTGAACCGTTAAAAATGAACGTATGATTTGTTATGAATTTTACGAGATGACTGGTTCAGAAATTGTTGAATTTTTGGAGTTTATCATTTTGGTGGAAAATTCTAGAATTGGTGGGCTCCACTTGTGGTTGGTGAAGAAATGTGCTGAATTATATTTCAAATGTGGTGGGTGGAAATAGTAGCAGGTAAAGCCATCAGGTTGCAGGTCAAACCTACCAAAATTTTCCTATAAATAGAGGGCTAAGTTAGAATTGAAAATCACACCCTTTCTCTCTTTCTCTCTCTATATTATGAAGCATATTTTGTGAGTTTTTAGATACTTGGTGAGTTGCTATTCATCAGTGCAAGTTTTCTTTAGCATCATATCCGATATCCAGTCAGAAGTACTGCTCTTTTGAGGTAAGGGATTGTAAGGGATTTTAAGGGTTGTTATGATCTTTAATTTCGTAATTTTTCTGACCTTCAAAAATTCTGAAAAAATTTGAAATGCTATTTTGATGAGTTTTCTTGATTGTGTCCAAAAATGGTGATTTTTGGATGTATAGATTGAGAGTTATGAATTTTATGAGAAAAGACTATTTTAAAAGCAATCGCTTATAATTCCTTGTGGTTAACTCCAAAATTGATGAAATTTTTATTGGGAGTACATGTATATGATAGAAGTATACTCTGTAAATTTCAGAATTTTTAGACAAAAGTACAATTTTTGATAAATGTCTAAATATTCGGCTATTTTGGCCATATGAAAAATAGTAAATGACTTTTAAAAATTCTGAGAAAAATATATGTTCACTATGGGACTATATTATGCTAAATCCCAGAAAAGAAATATTTTTGGAACTGATTTGGTATTTTTCATGAAAATGGTCTAGTTATGAGTAAATGAATTAAATATGTTTTGTGAAGAAAGAAAATTGGAAAATAGGATTTTATGGCTTGAGAATCCTATATGAGGTATATGCAGATTTTTGATGAGGGTTTTGGTTATTGATGATGAAATTGTAAGAGTTGGCATTTTATGATGATTAAATGCATTAATTAGTAAAGTGTAAACAATTAAAATAAATTGTTTATAAATTTAAGTAATATTATTCTTTCAATATCATTATACCGAAATATTGGTATGAATTTTATTGTAGAATTTCTATCTTTTGTGTCGGGGTTACTATTCATGAGTTACGAATATTACTCTTGAGATTAAAACTATATGTTGATCATATTATTTTTATCACCATATATAACATTTTTATAACCCTGATGTTAAAATTCTCTTTCACTGGAGTGTAAAGATGGGTAGATTATTGGTATGATCATGACTAGAATTCTCTTTGGCCTGTAGTGCAAAGTTGAATTGTGACTGGTATGATCATGACCATTGAATTTATAATTGAATATCTTAAGCTTAAGTGCAAAGGTGAATTGATCAACATGGTTATAATTATTGTTTATATAAATTCTGAAATGATTATATATTTCTTTGAGATATGAATATATTTGGCCTGTAGTGCAAATATGAATTGTTGATGAATATCTTTGGCATGTAGTGCAAAGATGGCCTGTTGATGAATATCTTTGGCCTGTAGTGCAAAGATGAACTGTTGTTGAATATCTTTGGCCCGTAGTGCAAAGATGGTTTGTTGATGAATATCTTTGACCCGTAGTGCAAAGATGGATTTGTTAGTATGATTATAAACATGAACTGTGATTTGGTATAACCATGATCTTTGATGTTTCAGGTAAAGACAGGTGATGAAAATATTCTTCGTCCTGGGTGCGAAGAAAAATTTATAGTCACAATTATGATTATGAGTTATTCATATGATTGTGGAAAGGAACTGTTGAGTGATGTTACATGGATAAAACATTGTTGGTGGATTTTTAACATGGAGAAGATAATAGACTTTATAGTCTATTTGACTCTTCTAATGGATTGCTCGTTCCGCTGCAACTATGGTTGAAATTTTTATCATTTACCATATGTTCTAAATCTCTGATTTATTATTGATGAAGGCTATTGATAATTTAATTATCTTTAGTCATGATATTCTTTACTGAGCTAGTTGTGCTCACCCTTTTGCTTCACAATTCCTTTTCAGGTAATAAGAGTGTAGCTGGGTCGAGCGGGGGTAACAAAGGAATAGAACGGTGGTCATCATTTAGTAGTTATATTTGGTGAAGAAAATAGGGTGAGGCGAACCCAACGTTGGAAGGGTGTTTTGTTACTATCATACAAGATGTCTAATGACATACAACCTCGTGTCATCATAAGACAGGATTGTGCTCATCCACTTGCTGAGTATATCTATGGGCACTACCTATATAATCTTGGTGTTTGTTTGAAGTATAATTCTCAATTAGAGACAGTGGAGATAATGATAAGTCAAGAGAAGACTCACCATTGGGAAGAATATGATAGTAATCTTCTCGTTTTTCTTTGGGGTCTATTGGGTCAACCAAGGATAATTCTGTGGCCATATGATATCTATCATAACCTAGACGCGTGGCCTCCCATGTACGAAGGTTTTCTTGAGCACTTCCCAAAGATTCTAATTTCTAAAATAGTTTTTGACTATACCTTTATGTAAGGTGTTATTGTGAGGTGATGTCCACGGTTGGAACATGAGTCACATTTGGTATATATTTGTATCCAAACTCACAGCATATGTGTTGTTGTATTTTGCACGACAATTGTTGTAATAAAGTTGTAGTTGTTTTCTGTACCATGCATTTGACGACTCAGAATGGGTTGGGTGGAATGAACCTATTTTGGGGTCGTTACATCACATAAGTATAAGTTTTAAGAACTCGTACTTAACCTTATATTCTCTATCTATAACCTATCTACCTGTTATACACATGAGAAAGGAATCACCCTCTTAACATGCATATAGCAAATAGTGCGACACAAACATTTCAATGATTATTAGTGCCAGAAACTAAGTGGTTTTTACACCAAGTACAATTCTCTGCCCATACAAGGAATCATACAACTCAGCTGCCGACATGAATCCTCAATTGAAATTCCCACTTAATCTTAACTCCCTTCTCAATATGAATTTAATTTAATCCGTATTCATAATCCTTTTCTGAATCTGTACCAATTGATAGTACAACTTGCACACAACATTCTTGTTGTAAACTTTCCAATCATCAGATTGATTCTTTTCCCATATTATAACCTTATCAGATCACAGAGTGATCTCATCGTATATATTACGATTTATTTCTATGTCTCGATCGTTTTGTTTTACGATCTCTTATCCCTGTACTTTCAGTCTTTTAGACTCAATCTATTCACCACTACTGTTTAACTTTATTATCAGAGTTAGGGAACTCTGTGTCTTAACAACTCGCCGAGATTCTTCTTTGAATCTTACTGATCTACTAACTCTATGTGAATTAGATATTATCCTTATTACTGCGGTTATTGGTCTCAGGTATTTCTACCTAAGCTTCATAACCAACAGCTTTGATACCAACTGTGAGAGCCCCAAATCCAGGTCCCAAATTATCACGGATCTGGTACAATCATTCTATAACTATTTGCGGAAGATATAAACATAAATTGTTTATACAATACACTTTACACATTATTCTCCAAAATCGAGTAACCTTAACTTATACACAATTCATAAACTATCTAACACCTAACATTATTATCAAACTATACTATTACAAACTAGCTGCACATTTTATCCCAAGCAGAACTTGGCATTATCCTTTTTTTTCCTGTATCCGAATGCATTCGCCTTATCTGCAATGTTTATCATGATATAGCAAGGGTGAGAATGAAAGTTGCCCAGCAAGTTTAAATACAATTTAAGGATATATCATGATCAAAAGTGTCTGAATAATAGGCTGGCTATAATTCATCTATATAATTGAGAACTAGCACGAACAAACTTTTGACTGAACAAGTATTGAACATGAACAAATATATCTGGACCAACTGGTAATGAAGGTGATCAGCCTTTCATACCTGACTTATACATGCAATATGTACAGAGTACAATTCCACATGGCAATCAGTAATGATTAACCATAAGTATATCTGAATAAAACAACTCTTATTAGAGTTAAGTGAAGCTTGCCTGAACCGTTGATTACCGCTACACAATTTATAACGCTTTATCCGAAGACCTAATATTAGTAATATAGATCTCCAATATTAGAATAATATCATCACAATATAATACTATTATATATATACACATAGAATAACCTAAACACATAGCACATAATCCTATCAGTCTACAATACACATAAGACTTAGCATCAAGTCATACTATTTAAATCGGAGTTGAACCCGATAAAATTCTAATATTCCGACAGTCAAGTCGAACAATCATCGAGTTGAAGTTCAATTAAACTCTGCCTAAATACTTAACAATATCTTAGAAAATTTTCTTATCAGTCAAAACAATTTTCATAGACTTGCAAAAATTTTCAGATAACAACTACTTTTAATTCACTTAATATTATTAATTTTGATAATATTTAATTCCCCTCTTAGTATTACTAGTTCACTAATAACACTTTTATCCGCTTACTAATATTATTAATATCTTAATAATATTTTAATACTTTACTAATATTAATAATTCTCTTAATTATATTTTAATCATGCATTAATATTATTACGCTAATAATATCTTACTTATGCTTTAGTATCAGTAATCAATTAATAATACTTTTAGTCATTTACTAATCGTATTAATATTTTATTTATTTACTAATATTATTAATTATTTAATAATATTTTATTACTTTACTAATGTTATAACATTCATAACATTTTATTTTATCTCAAATATTATTATTTACTTAATAATATTTTAATCATTTAATAATAATTTAATTTAATATTATTAATCTTTTAATAATACTTTAATCTAAGATTAATATTTTAATATAATATTATTAATCATTTAATAATACTTTAATGAAGTTTTAATCTTAATATTTTTTATTTACTTATAATATCATATTCTAATATTATTAATATCATAATAACATTTTAATAATTTATTAGATCAATAAACAATTTATTTTAATTGTTCACCCTTTATTAAACCTCTTATTTAATATCCACAAAAGGTCATAAATAATATTTCTTATTGTAAATTACCAAAATACCCTAGAATAGTCATAAAATTATATATTAGGAGTATTCAAGCATTAAAATCACATTTTTCTTATTTAAGACATCATTTAACTATTTTTTTTTATTCATAACTTAATCATTTTTAGGAAAAATAGCAAATTGATTCCAAAAATTCTCATTTTATGGATTTGGACAGTATATGAACCCACAATGATCTCCAATTTTTTCTGAAATTTTAGAAAATGATTTACTAATTTTAAAGTGCCTAAAACACTTGGATCTTGCTTCATTTTTCATAAATTGAGTTTTTCTCAGACAAATCTGAAATTTTCAGGGTATGCACTCATAACATATATGAACCTACTGTAAACATTTCGGAATTTTCCAGTGTATACACAGTGAGATATTCGAATGTTAATATTTTGGAGTCCTTTACGGAAATAGCCATTACGCACAACCTATAAATCGAAACGCGTCCGTTCTTTTTCCTACACGTAGATAACTTCTTAAGGTACTTCTGTTATTTTTCCCATATTTTTAAAACACATGCAACTGACCGAAACAGCCTCAAGAAAAACGGGAACAGTAGCTATTTTAGTGTTTTAAAGCCTCAATATACTATGTGGACTATTTTGGGGAAAACATTCCCCATGACTTCAATACTTGCTAGATTTGTGTTCTACCACTTCGGTTTACTAGATAACTCATGTATCTAGCACCCCCCTTCGACGGATCATAAATCTAAGTTATAAAACTTGAGTTATACAAGATTTAGTGGAAGAAAAACAACTAGAGTTTGATTTCTTACCTTGTCTTGTGGGATGCCCTCCTTTTCTTTCTTAAGTAAGTTAGGAACTTGGGATGCATGAAACACTTCGTCCTCTTCTTCCCCACAAGTTCTGAATCCCTCTCTCTCTTTCTCTCTTGGTGTTTTGATGGTTTGGAAGAAAATAGAAGAAGAGGAATGGTGGAGAATGAAATGGAAATAAAATGAAATGTAACAAGATGTTGGTGAAATGAAATGGGATGCTAATATCCCCCATGTTCTTTTTGTCCCTTGGACAAAAGGGTTAGCCTTATCCCTTCCTAATCATGCCATTAAGGATGCTAATTAGATTTCCACCAATGGTGGCATGACACACTTGTCCTTGTGTGTAAGACTTCCTACTTTTGGAACTTGATTAGCTTGATTTCTTTGCCTTAAAAGGCTTAACATGGCCAGCTATTCCATGCCCAATAACTCATCCATTTTGCCTTTATTTTAATGCACAAATTAGATTAATTAAATGTCTAAAATACCCTTAATCAAGTAGGCTAAGTGTGGGCTTGCATTTTATTTCTTTTGGGCTTTTCCTTTAATTGTTTTGGGCTATGTAATAAACATAGGTTAACAATTTTAATATATATTAACCAAATTATTTATTTAGGGTTTCTATTCTCAATCTTATGGAATTTAATTAATATACATGTGACTTTAGCTCATAACCTAATTAGGTTTACAAAAAATAGGTTTAAAAATATTAGTCACTTGAAATAACAAGATTATCCATATAAGTTAGTATACATATTAAATACTAACCTTTCCTTATTATCATAACCCTTATGTTATTTAATTGTCTCACCTAATGCATAATTAGGTTACGAAGCTTTCATTTTTTAATGAAATCTATAAATGTATATATCCATAACTATAGTATATATGTTTTTTGATCCATGCACCACTTCACATATGTTGTCACATATTAAATCACTGTATAACATAAAGTTTTAAATATAAATAATGTACATACATATATAGTGACTTAAAATTCACGGTTATTAACACTTAGGGTTTTCAAAAATAGAAAATTAGTATTTCTAATTTGTAATTAGGATTCTCGAATTAAATTAAACTTTCCCATTCATAAATCAATCTTGTTAATTAGGATTAATTTATAGGATTAATTTATCTCAATTTAAATTTCCAATTTAGCAATTAAGTCCATAATTTTACATTAGGATTTCTGACGGAACAATTAGGGTCTAAAAATATGAAATTAGGGTTTGCTAATTAATTAAGCTTTACCCTAATTAATATTATAATTAATATCACTTAAGCAATATAATTATCTGTGAAACCCCGAATTTTATAAAATAAAAGTGTTCAATTTTTCTATTTTGGTAAATAGTTAAATTGATAAAAGTTTAAAGTTAAGGGTAATATGTGAATTTTTTTTTTCAAAGTAAGCAAGTTGATATAAAATATTTGTTATGTCGGGGAATATTCTTTTTGTTGGGGAATATTCGTATGATGACACAATTATTGGTGGACCCCACAACAGAATTATTGTTGGATTGAGAAAACGACAAAAATATTTTATAAAAATAACGGCGAAAGTTTTACCATTAATACTGTTAAACTACTCGGTAGTAAAAGTACCTTAATACGCATGGTTGCATAGTAGCACACGGTATTGATTATTGATGCTTACGTGATAAGTCACTCAGTTTTGTTTTATTAGTATTATTAATATAATAAAATAGAAAATTTTTTTATATAAAACATAATACTTTTATAAAGTTATTCGTTTTATTAGGCTAATAGTAAAATCTTTTTATATAAAACAGAATACTTTTATAAAATTATCTATTTTTTTAGACAATAATTAGAATATATTATATTTTATTATACATAGTATTTGCATAGTGCATGCATAGTATTTGCATAGTAAAATCTTTTATAAAATTATTCGTTTTATTAGATTATAAATAGAATATATATTTTATTTTATTTAATAGATTTTGCTTTAAATATGGACCGTCAGATTAAAGTAAATCAATCTAGACCGTTTATGAGTTAGTTACTATGCAGTCCATTTTTCTATAAATAGAAACTCATTCTTTCATTATTTTCTTACGAATTCACTGAAACTCTAGAGAGAGAAACTATAGAGAGAAAGAAGAAAAATATTCTGCTACTTCACTACTTCGATATCAAGTTTCTTTTACGGTAAGGGATATTATTTGTTGTACCTGTAAGGGGTATTATTTTTTTTGTATTCATGAAGAGAACTTCTGTTATTCTATTCTTTATTATTCTATTGGAATAATCTGTATACGTGGGCTACCCTATACTTGGTGAAATTATTCTGTTATTCCATTCTTTATTATTATTATGTTGGAATATCCTGTCTGTGCATTTTACGCCGGACCTGGTTCCGTTTGTATTATTCTGTCAGAATATCCTGTCTGTGCTTTACGCCGGACCTGGTTCCATTATTTATTATTCTGTCGGAATATCCTATCTGTGCATTTACGCCGGACCTGGTTCTATTATTTATTATTCTGTCGGAATATCCTTTCGGTGCATTTACGCATGACCTGGTTCCACTATTTATTTTTCTGTTAGAATAACCTGTCTGTGCGGTCTATCGCATGCCTGGTGATATCTTTTGTTATTCCATTCTTTATTATACTCAGTTGGTTAAAGTTTTGGCTTTTATACTCCATTAAATTAGTGGAATATCCTTGATATTTGCGCTTCATCCAGTATATTTTCATGGAAATATTCTTCTGAGCATTCTTGAATTTTACTGCACAAAGCAGTATCATGTTGACAATTTGGACGTTATTGGTTCCTGGATTAATTAATTCTTGAACTTGTTTTATTGAATTCTTATATCATTGTCCTCATCCTCATGTTTATATTTTGTTGAAAGTCATCTGTGGCATGTAGTGCATAGATGGACTTAGTATGATTATAACCAGGGATTATTTGGTGTAATCATGACTGTAATGTTACAAATGATGTGAAAAAGTCCTCATTAGCCCGTAGTGCATTAATGGACAGTTTTTGGTATGATTATGGCTATGGAATCTCTTCGGCCAAGGGTGCAAAGATGAATTGTTTTATGGCATGATCAGGACCGTTGATAAAAACACGATTATCTTTGGCCCGTAGTGCATGGATAATTCGTGGTCGTGATACTAATGAATATGCTTGGCCTGTAGTGCAGGGATGATTCGATGATGTGGATTAATTATTGAGCTGAGTCTCAGCAATGAAATATTAATTCATGGATGTGATAATAATGAATATCTTTGGCCGCAGTGCATGGATAATTCATGGATGTGATACTAACGAATATCCTTGGCCGTAGTGCATGGATAATTCGAAGGTGTGGATTATTTATTAAGCTGAGTCTCAGCGATAAAATATTGGTTATACACTTTTAATTTGTAGAAGATAGTAGATATCATGCTCTACTTGACTCATCTAAAATACAGTTGTATGTCTTTGGCCATAGTGCAAAGATGAATTTATTAGTATGATTATGAACAAGAATTGTGATTTGGTATAACCATAATTTTTGATGTTTCAGGTAAATATAGGTGATAAAAATTATCTTCGTCCTGGGTGCAAAGAGGAATTTAGAATCACAATTATGATTATGAGTTATTTATATGATTGTGGACAGGAATGGTTGATTGATGTTACAGGGATAAAATATTATTGGTGGACTTTTAACATGGAGAAGATAATAGACCTAATGGTCTATTTGACTCTTCTAATGGATTGCTCGTTCCGCTACAACTATGGTTGAAAAGTTTTATCAGCTACCATATGTTCTAAATCTCTGATTTATTAATGATGAAGGCTATTGATGATGTAAATTAGCTTTAATTTTAATATTCTTTACTGGGCTAGTTGAGCTCACCCTTTTGCTTTCATTGTTCTCTTCAGGAAGTGAGAACGCAGCAGGGACTAGTCGGGGAACGGAGTGACGATCCAAATGATATCATTAGTAGTCCTTACTATTCTATAAAATAGTGTGATAGCTGTGGAGGTTCTCCCTAAACAATATAGAAAAGTGTGTTGTATTCTATACATCATTTAGTAGTTATATTTGGTGAATCAAATAGGGTGAGGTGAACCCAACTTTGGAAGGGTGTTTTGCCACTATCATACAAGATGTCTAATGACATACAATCTCGTGTTCTCATAAGACATGGTTGTGCACATCCACTTGCTGAATATATCAATGAGCACTATCTATATGATCTTGGAGTTTATTTGAAGTATAATTTTTACTTGGAGACAACAGAGATATTTATATGTCAAGAGAAGACTCACCATTAGAAAGAAGATGATAATAATCTTCCTGTTTTTGTTTGGGGACTTTTGGGTCAACCAAGGATAATTCTGTGGACATATGATATCTATCATAACCTAGACGTATGGCCTCCCATGTGCGAAAGTTTCCTTGAGCACTTCTCAAATATTTTAATTTTTAAAAAGTTTTTGACTATAATTTTATGTAAAGTATCATTGAAAGGTTGTGGTCGAGGTACCATGAAAGTTACATATATTTGTATTAAAACTCATAGTTAACTGTGGTCGTATTCTATACGACAGCTCAACAGTTGTATAAATGAAATTGTATTTAAATTTTGTACCACGTATTTGGCGACTCAAAATGGATGATGTATACCTAATTTTGGGGGCGTCACTGTTGGTATCAGAGTTTAGGGATATGGTCGCTGGCGGAGATAAGAGTCTAGAACTAGGAGGGGAGAGATGAGTTATATACTTCGCTAGTGTGTGACTTACATAAGCTGAAATTGTTTACTTGATAAGTTAACAAATTATGATATGTCAATTAACCTTTGTTTTGAAGCTATATTCTAGAATGATATCTGAAATACAGAAGATGAGAAATGGGAAAATCATGATAGCGAGGAAATTATCGGGAAGGTACAATTTGAAAAGAAAGCAAGGTATTCTCATCTCTTCGAATATCAGGTACGTACATAAATTTCGAGGGCGAAATTTCGTAAGGAGGGGTGATTGTGAGACCCCGAATTTTATGAAATAAAAGTATTCAATTTTTTTATTTTGGTAATAGTTAAATTGATAAAAGTTTAAAGTTAAGGGTAATATGTGATTTTTTCTTCAAAGTAAGCAAGTTGATATAAAATATTCGTTGTGTCGGGGAATATTCGATTAGTCGGGGAATATTCTTTTTGTCGGAAAATATTCGTACGACGACACAATCATTAGTGGACTCCACAACAGAATTATTGTCGGATTGAGAAAACGACAAAAATACTTTATGAAAATAACGACGGAAGTTTTACCATTAATACTGTTGAACTACTCGGTAGTAAAAGTACAGTAATACGCATGGTTGCATAGTAGCACACAATATTGATTATTGATGCTTACGTGATAAGTCAATCAGTTTTGTTTTATTAGTATTATTAATGTAATAAAACAGAAAAGCTTTTTATATAAAACAGAATACTTTTATAAAGTTATTCGTTTTATTAGGCTAATAGTAAAATCTTTTTATATAAAACAGAATACTTTTATAAAGTTATATGTTTTATTAGACAATAATTAGAATACATTATATTTTATTATGCATAGTATTTGCATAGTGCCTACATAGTATTTGCATAGTAAAATCTTTTATAAAGTTATTCGTTTTATTAGATTATAAATAGAATATATTATATTTTATTTAAAAGATTTTGCTTTAAATATGGACCGTCAGATTAAAGTAAATCAATCTAGACCGTTCATGAGTTAGTTACTATGCAGTCCATTTTTCTATAAATAGAGCTCATTCCTTCATTATTTTCTTACGAATTCACTGAATCTCTAGAGAGAAAAACTATAGAGAGAAAGAAGAAAAATATTCTGCTACTTCACTACTCCGATATCAAGTTTCTTTTATGGTAAGGGATATTATTTGTTGTACCTGTAAGGGGTATTATTTTTTTTGTATTCATGAAGAGAACTTTTGTTATTTCATTCTTTATTATTCTGTTGGAATAACCTGTATACGCGGACTACCCTATACTTGGTGAAATTCTTCTGTTATTCCATTCTTTATTATTCTGTTAGAATATCTTGTCTGTGCGTTTTACGCCGGACCTGGTTCCGTTTTTATTATTCTGTCGGAATATCCTGTCTATGCTTTACGCCGGACCTGGTTCTATTATTTATTATTCTGTCAGAATATTCTGTCTGTGCATTTATGCTAGACCTAGTTCCATTATTTATTATTCTGTCGGAATATCCTGTCGGTGCATTTACGCATGACCTGGTTCCACTATTTATTTTTCTGTTGGAATAACCTGTCTGTGGGGTCTATCGCATGCCTGGTGATTTATTTTGTTATTCCATTCTTTATTATACTCAGTTGGTTAAAGTTTTGACTTTTATACTCCATGAAATTAGTGGAATATCCTTGATATTTGCGCTTCATCCAGTATATTTTCATGGAAATATTTTTCTGAGCATTCTTGAATTTTACTGCACAAAGCAGTATCATGTTGGCAATTTGGACGTTATTGGTTCCTGGATTAATTAATTCTTGAACTTGTTTTATTGAATTCTTATATCATTGTCATCATCCTCATGTTTATATTTTGTTGAAAGTCATCTATGGCATGTAGTGCATAGATGGACTTGGTATGATTATAACAACGGATTATTCGGTGTAATCCTAACCGTAATATTACAAATGATGTGGAAAAGTCCTCATTGGCCCGTAGTGCATTGATGGACAGTTTTTGGTATGATTATGGCTATGGATTCTCTTCGGCCAAGGGTGCAAAGATGAATTGTTTTATGGCATGATCATGACCGTTGATGAAAACACGATTATCTTTGGCCTATAGTGCATGAATAATTCGTGGTCGTGATACTAATGAATATCCTTGGCCTGTAGTACAGGGATGATTCGATGATATGAATTAATTATTGAGCTGAGTCTCAGCGATGAAATATTAATTCATGGACGTGATAATAATGAATATCTTTGGCCATAGTGCATGGATAATTCATGGATGTGATACTAACGAATATCCTTGGTCGTAGTGCATGGATAATTCGAAGGTGTGGATTATTTATTAAGCTGAGTCTCAGCGATAAAATATTGGTTATACACTTTTAGTTTGTAGAAGATAGTAGATATCATGCTCTACTTGACTCTTCTCAAATACAGTTGTATGTCTTTGGCCATAGTGCAAAGATGAATTTATTAGTATGATTATGAACAAGAATTGTGATTTGGTATAACCATGATTTTTGATGTTTCAGGTAAATATAGGTGATGAAAATTATCTTCGTCCTGGGTGTGAAGAGGAATTTAGAATCACAATTATGATTATGAGTTATTCATATGATTGTGGACAGAAATGGTTGATTGATGTTACAGGGATAAAACATTATTGGTGGACTTTTAACATGGAGAAGATAATAGACCTAATGGTCTATTTGACTCTTCTAATAGATTGCTCGTTCCGCTGCAACTATCGTTGAAAAGTTTTACCAGCTACCACATATTCTAAATCTCTGATTTAATTAATGATGAAGGCTATTGATGATGTAAATTAGCTTTAATTATGATATTTTTTACTTGGCTAGTTGAGCTCACCCTTTTGCTTTCATTGTTCTCTTCAGGAAGTGAGAACGCAATATGGACTAGTCGGGAAACGGAGTGACGGTCCAGATGATATCATTAGTAGTCCTCACTATTCTATGAAATAGTGTAATAGATGTGGAGGTTCTCCCTAAATAGTATAGAAAAGTGTGTTGTATTCTATACATCATTTAGTAGTTATATTTGGTGAATCAAATAGGGTGAGGCGAACCCAACTTTGGAAGTGTGTTTTGCCACTATCATACAAGATGTCTAATGACATATAGCCTCATGTTCTCATAAGACATGGTTGTGCACATCCACTTGCTGAATATATCTATGAGCACTATCTATATGATCTTGTAATTTATTTGAAGTATAATTTTCACTTGGAGACAACGGAGATATTTATATGTCAAGAGAAGACTCACCATTGGAAAGAAGATGATAGTAATCTTCTTGTTTTTATTTGGAGACTTTTGGGTCAACCAAGGATAATTCTGTGGACATATGATATATATCATAACCTAGACGTATGACCTCCCATGTACGAATGTTTCCTTGAGCACTTCCCAAATATTTTAATTTTTAAAACAGTATTTGACTATACTTTTATGTAAAGTATCATTGTAAGGTTGTGGTCGAGGTACCATGAGAGTTACATACATTTTTATTAAAACTCATAGGTAACTGTGGTCGTATTCTATACGACAGCTCAACAGTTGTATAAATAAAATTGTATTTGAATTTTATACCATGTATCTGGCGACTCAAAATTGGTGATGTATACCTAATTTTGGGGGCGTCACATTATCCTTTAAATTTTTAGATTAGGGTTTCCATGTTTTGAATTAGGGTTTCAAATTCTCGAAACTGAAATTAGTGTTTCAGAACCAGTTTTAGGTTTCTTATCAGTCATTAGGGTTTTCTAACTGAATGTTGTCGTTCTTAGTATATATACTTGGGGTTTGACACTGATATAATTTATCTGGTCAACCATTGACCCTTGACCACATTCTGAATACATAAATAACCATATACACAGAACATATTCACATATACACTTAATCCTGAATAATTCACCTAAATCCTTCACAGAATTTTGAAACCCTCAAAATTCCTTCTCAAAAATATCAAACGCATACACTTATTTTCTGTCTAGGTCTATTATTTGACCTTAAATCAATCATTTAAGATTTTAATAAATTGTCTAATTTCTCGGGTTGTCACAGTCGAAATACATATAATTAAATAAAATAAGACTTGACAATAATTTCATATCTTATATTTAATTGGGACATTGTATGGTGGAAGGTTTGAATTGTACGGTAACTATTTACTCAATGGTTCTTTTATGATTAATGTTAAAATCTATATTATCTGAAAAGTCGTTAATCGCTAGGGAGGCTTATCCCTATTGTAGAATAAACATTATTTATTTAAATAAATCAATAATTTAATTTATTTATTTAAATAAGATTAGAACTGTTCTAATTGATTTATTCACAACCGGTTTAATATGGAGAACCTAAAGGGTCACACCATAAAAGGAAAAATAATTATTTAAGAAGTTAATGGCATAATCGTAATAATAAGTTAAGTATATTTAATTTAATCTATAGTGATAGAATAAATTAAATAACTTAATATTTATTATTTAATATTTTAGAAATATTAAATATAAATTAATAAGAGGAGTCTTATTATTATTATTTAATTCCTAAATGAGTTTAGTAATTAATTAATAAAAGTACTCTCGTATATTCCTAATAAGATTAGGAGCCTAATTAATTAAAATAAAACCATATTCCTTAATTGTTAAGGAGGGTTGTCTACATCTATAAATAAGAGGAGTCTTATTATGGGTGTAGAGTTGTTGTTGACTTTTTGACAATAGACGTAATTTAAATAGTTGGAAGAGTACACCCTTTTTTATGAGAGATAGAAAAACTAGGGTTTTGCTAAACACCCATCTTCTTGAATTTTTGTTCTTCCTTGGTGGATCACCTCTAGAGGCTAAACACTTGGGTGGCTAACGTTGATCAAAGGAAGGAACCAAACCCGATGGATTCAAGTTAAACGCGAAAGGATTTAGAGGTGAACTCATACCTGAGGAAGCTCGAATCTTTAAGGGTATGATTCTCGTTCTTTATCTTTTCGTTTAATTAATAATTGCGCATAAAAGATGATCCAGGTATATGGTTTGTAAAAATTTTAAAACTTTTTTTTTCATACTTCAGCTTATTTTGTGCAATTTGATTGCGTTCATAAATATTATAAACCTAACAGCACCAGATTAGACAACTCCAAGATTCATAGCTGGGAGGAGTTAGCCCATGCTTTTCTCAGTCAATACAGTTTCCAAACTCAGATGACTCCAGACCAGTATCAAATTACCAAGGTCAAGAAACAAGTCAATGAGTCATTTAGAGAGTATGCCCAAAGATGGAGGCGTCTGGCTGCTCAAGTTATTCCATCTATGATTGAGTCTGAAATGGTGATGACCTTCATAGACATTCAAGAAGCTCCCTTTTATGAGAGGGTCTTAGCTGGCATAGGTAAGCCATTCTCTGAAATGATCAAACACAGAGAAATGGCTGAAATGGGATTGAAATCAGGGAAGATTCAAGACCTTGCCGATTTAAAAGCTGTAGCTGAGCACATCCAGTCTGGAAGTTATGAAAAAACCCCTGGAGGGTCCATAAGAAGAAAGAAGAGGATGTTTCCTTCATACTCTAAGGACAAAAAGGTAATCAGAACATGCCTATTCAGAGGAGAAACTACTCCCCTTTTCAAGCACAGTCTTCAAACCCTCCATTGCCAAAAAATGGAGAAGATAGACATACCCGAGTGTTCACACCCTTAGGGGACTCACTCAAAAATATTCTCAAACTTCTGACAGCTCAGAAGAAAATTACTCATCTTCTTCCACCAGCCAACCTGAGTGGAAAAGGTTTTAATGCAAGCAAGACATGTGCTTACCATGCTTGAGCTCCATGTCACGACACACAGGATTGTTGGGCCCTTAAGAATAAATTCCAGGATTTAATTGACATTGGTGAGATTGTGGTAACCAAACTTGACTAGCCTCACGTTCAAGACAACCCTCTTCCTCAACACAAGGAAGAGGAGGTTAACATATTTAATTGGAGTAGTGGACAGAGCTCTAACTATGTGGGTAGATCATCTCAAACCAGCAAGGATACTGCTGATAAATGGGATTATGCACAGTTCCAATTTATGATGGAATGGGAGATGAAGGCTCTTGGCGAGCAAGTCAATCAATTGGTAGAACTGGTGGTTCACCTGCGCCAAGTCACACGTCAATTATTCAATCAGGAGCAGGCTAGCCTCCTTTCTCTTGTTCCAAGTACTATACCACTTGCTCAAGATAGTGAAATACTGGAGGATAAAATTGCAAAAAGAGCAAAAGCCAAAGCCCGTCGGGATTTTGCCAACAAAATGGAATTCCCCTATTTATGCCAACCAATGCAAGAGATATTGCAGATGCTGGTTAATGAAGGAAAAATCACAGCGCTGCTACCTCCAGTTAACCCACGTTTAAGATGGTTTGATTCTAATGGAGTATATCAATACCACTCCCACCCTCGCGGTCACAACATTGAAGAATGCTAGGCACTCCGCCATCTTATTCAGAACATGATTGACAATGGTGACCTACAAATGGTAGACAATGACGCTGTATTATTGGAGAGTGGGAACACATTTCCTAGAAGATGAAAGGAAGCCGTAGAAGTTGTATCCATTGAGGGAGACTTGGCTGCCACCCCACTTATAATTCAACCGATTCAGCTCAAAGGTGTTGAAAATCCTTTGAAAGTGGCTGCACCAGAGCCAATTATATTGCCTTTTACTCAACAATATCTTGTTGTCAGCCTACAAAAAGTTCCATGGAACTATGGAGAGGCTGAAGGATATACATCCAACACAACTGTTGCAGTGTTGAGAGAAAATCCACTGTATCTTCCTTAACGGGTGATGAAGCCTACCATCAAACCTAAAGGGAAAGTGCCCATGGAGAAGATTGAAGAATTCCTCCATACTATGGGACACAATGAAGCCAAGGTGGTTTTAATCTTGAAAGAAGCTCCACAATAAATTTCTATTATGGACTTGGTTTTCTGCTCAGAGGATCACTGGAAGGTCTTATTGAGAGTCTTAGAAGAAGCCCACTTGCCAAAAATAGTGGATGTTGAAAAATTCCATAAACTGGTTGATAACATCTTCAACAGTAATCTGATATCTTTCACCAATGATGACATACCTCCCTAAGGGCTCGTTGCACATAGTGGTTATGTCCTTCGGATATGTGGTGGGAGGAGTTCTAATAGATGGAGGGTAATCTTTAAACATCTGCCCCTATGCCACCTTGGAGAAAATAAACATCAATCTCAACAGGATCCGAAGCAGCCATACAATTATCAAAGCTTTTGATAGATCCTGACGAAATGCTGTCGGAGAGATTGAACTACCTGTGGAGATTAGTCCACATACATTATGCGTATCCTTTCATGTGCTCAAGATAGCTACTTGATACAATCTACTTTTGGGAAGACCGTGGATTCATATGACTGGATCCGTCCCGTCCACTCTCCATCAGCAATTCAAATACATCATTAACAGTAGCCTGGTAACTATTAATGCTGAGCAAGAATGTCCTATACAAAGTGACATACCACTCATCAGTTTCATTGCAGAAGTTGAGCCGTTCAGCTTCCAAGACCATGAGGTGAGCAACACTCACTATCAACCCATTGGGGTGCCACCTCTGATACCCAGAGTTTCTACCGAAGTAATGTCGGCAAGTCAAGAGATGATATCCTTTGGTTTTCAACTTAGACAAGGGTTAAGTAAGGATCATCAGGGCATCAAGTGCCAAATTCAAGTTCCCAGTCAGACAGGGACATCCAGACTAGGCTATTCTCCTGGGTTCAGTCACAAGAACCCTCACAAGCACAAACATGTTCCTTCATCTTTAAGGCGGTTGCGAGCCTGAGCCTCTACGGCCCTCATTAAAGGTGCCTACCCATGTGGTAGCTATGCTATTTCCTAAGCCGATACCGGTCAAAGGAAAGGAAGTCCTGATTCCAGACCCTGAAGTGGAGGAAAAGGATCGGAGACGTAAACAAGACATTGCAAGGTGGTTATCAAACCTGTGCGTCCTTGTCCATACTGAGGGTATGAACAGAGACATCCCAAATGATGATTGTCTGAACATTATAGTTAACATTCAAGAGAAGGAGGACGACAACATCCCCTTCTTCACAGCCGTCCACCAGGACTTCACCTTTGGCAATTGAAGCAGCACTTCTTGCATTTGCCGCCAAGGGTAAAAAAGGCAGAAACTGCCTCTGCCCTATAGATATCAATAACTACTTACTTTTGATGTACAATATTAGCAATTTTTTTTCTCATTTCATGATAACACTTTGTATGATTGAACATTTTTATCTATTAAGTGAAAGCATTTTGTTTCAGGACTCTAAAGATAGATGTGCCTAAACTTGCTGATGCGGTGCCTATTCTTCACAAGGACTGTAACTTTGATGTAAGGTTGGACTCGGACTTGATGGGATTGAACAAGAGGACTATGAGATACCTCAGGAGATCAAAGAATGGGTCTATAACAAACTCAAACCAAATCTTATTCAAACCACCTCTTTTAGCCTCGGAACCTCAGAAAATCCCAAACAAATCCAGATTGGTACGGACCTTACTCCAAATCAAAGGAATGACATGGTTACTTTATTGACCCAATTCCAGGATGTGTTTGCATGGTCTCGTGAAGATATGGTCGGTTTGTCCACTGACATCGTCATTCATCACCTCCCCATTAAAGAGGGATTCAAGCCAGTCAGGTATAAACTCATGTGATTAAAACCTGAGTGGATTTTAAAAGTTAAAGAAGAAATTGTGAAACAATTTCAAGCTAGCATCATCATGGTGTCAACATACCCTAATTGGCTATCCAACATAGTCCCCGTGCCTAAACCTGGAGGGAAGGTGCGAGTTTGCGTAGATTACATGGATCTAAACAAAGCTTGTCTTAAAGATAGCTTTCCCATACCATTCATCCACATACTCATTGACAATATAGCTCAGTATGACATGTACTTCTTTGCTGATTGCTTTGCGAGTTATCATCAAATCATAGTTGCTGAAGAGGATCGTGAGAAAATTGCATTCATCACTCCTTGGGGAACCTTTTGCTACAGACGGTTGTCATTCAGCCTCATTAATGTAGGAGCTACCTATCAGC
This sequence comes from Panax notoginseng, assembly GCA_016801055.1. Lineage (NCBI taxonomy): Eukaryota > Viridiplantae > Streptophyta > Magnoliopsida > Apiales > Araliaceae > Panax > Panax notoginseng. The sequence continues at coordinate 155,300,161 of CM029019.1, read as the reverse complement.
GAGCCATGATGACTCTTTTCTACGATCTAATACATAAAGAGATAGAAATCTATGTGGATGACATCATTGTGAAGTCCCGAAGAGAGGAAGACAACTTAGATCATCTCATAAAGCTCTTCAACAGGTTGCGTAAGTACAACTTGAAGTTGAATCCAGCCAAGTGCGCCTTTGGCGCTAAATCAGGAAAGTTGCTAGGATTCCTAATCAGCCAAAAATGGATTGAGCTGGATCCTACAAAAATCCAGGCCATCACGGAAATGCCCATACCTTAGACAGAGAAGGAAATACAGGGATTTTTGGAAGAATTAACTTCATCAGCCAATTCATCTCCCAACTCACAACAACCTGTGAGCCTATTTTCAAGTTGCTAAGGAAAAACTCCTCCATGAAATGGAATGATGAGTGTCAGAAAGTCTTCCTTACAATCAAAGAGCAACTAATAAGAGCTTCTGTATTGGTACCTCCCAGGGATGGTGTTCCCCTATTTATATACCTGTCAATCAATGACAATGCCATGGGCTGTATGCTGGGACAGAAAGATGATAGAGGCTAAGAAAGAGCTATCTATTACCTCAATAAAAGATTCAACAACAGTGAACACAAGTACACTATGATTGAGAAAACTTGTTGTGCTTTAGCATGGGCTTTCATATCTCACGTGGATCCTCTCAAGTATGTGTTCAGTAAACCCATGTTAAATTGCTGACTGTCCAAATGACAGTTGATCCTACAACAATTTGACATTGTCTACATGACTCAAAAGTCTATCAAAGGTCAAGGAATTGCGGATCAACTGGTCGTCGCACCTTCAGGAGATTGCAAACCTTTGGAGACATACTTCCCCGATGAAGGGGTAATGACAGTGTAACAACATCGTCAGGACGATACACACCAACTATGGAAGATGTATTTTGATGGAGCTATAAACATGGAAGGTTCTAGAGCTGGAGGCCTTTTAGTATCCATTACGGGGGAGCAGCATCCCGTTGCCGTCAAATTGCAGTTTGTTAGCACCAACAACATAATTGAGTATGAAGGCCATATCATGGGGTTGAAACTAGCCCAATCCATGGGCATCAGACGGTTAACTATCTTTGGAGATTCTGAATTGGTAATCAAACAAACCACTTGGATCTATCACACCAAAGAGCTATATTTGTTGCCTTACCATCGGCAGGGTATACAGATGGCTTTGGAGTTTGAAGAAATATCCTTCCTCCACATTCCTCGAAATAGGAATGACTTTGCAGATGCGCTAAAAACTTTGGCCTCCTTGATCAACTTACTTGATAAGGAAGACACGTCAAATATCACATTTACCTTGCAAAAGGCTCCAACCTATGGGAATTATGTTGGAGAAGTATCGGATGAGCTACCTCCCATCCAACACCCTTGGTATCAGCATATCAAGGAGTATCTACGAGATGGATCTACACCCACTGAGGTGAGTCAAGCGGAAAGAAAGTGGATTGATCGAATGGCTATGAAATTTTACCTGAGAGGAGATGCACTCTACAAAAGAGATGCAAGACTAGGTATTCTCAGATGTCTGGACAAAGACCAAGCTCAGAGGCTCGTGGATGAAATCCATGGTGGAGTATGCGACCCACACATGAGCGGCCCTCTACTTGTCAAGAAAATCCTATGAACAGGGAATTACTGGCTCTTTCTCAAGGCTGACTGTGATGATCACATCAAGAGATGTTACCAACGCCAAATTCATGGGAATGCTATCCGTACCTCTCCAAGGGAGCTCCACAATATGAGTTCACTCTGGCCTTTCTTAATGTGGGGAATGGACGTGATCGGGCCCATCGAGCCAAAAGCCAGTAATGGTCATCGATTCATGTTCACCATGATCGACTACTTCACCAAGTGGGTGGAAGCAGCCTCCTCCCCCAAGGTTACTAAAGAAGTTATCATTGGTTTCATCAGAAACAATGTCATCTGTCGATATGGACAACCAGAGGTGATTATGTCAGACAATGCTAAAAATCTCAATAATCAAATGATGGAGGAGTTATGCAGTAAATTCCACATCAAACATCTCAACTCCGTCATCTGTCGTCCAAAAATGAATGGCGATGTTGAAGCAGCTAATAAGAATGTCAAAAAGATCACGCAAAAGATGTCCGCCAATCATTAAAGATGGTCTGACTTGTTGCCTATGACTCTGTTAGCCTACACACTACTACAAAACAGTAAATAGATCACGCATAAAAAATGTTGTATAAGGTCTTACAGAAACGTCGTGGTTAAGGGTGTCATCTATTTGACACCTTTATACAACGTTTTTAAAACGTTGTAATTTGACACATTAAAAAACGTTGTATATTTGTTTTCCATAAATTCTTGGATGCTTGAAAACGTTGTAGATGATATTATTCCACAACGTTTTCTGGCTTAAAATGTTGTGGTTTGGTACATCAGACAACATTTAGACTCATTTATACAAAGTTTATAAAGTGTCATCTATTTAGACTACTTTATACAATGTTTTTAAAATATTGTAGTTTGACTTTAAAATGTTGTAATACATGATGTTGTAATAATTGTGGTTCACCTATATTTGAGTTTAAACTAATAACTCCAATGCACAGTATAGAATGTATAATTATATATTAGAAAATGCAGGTTAATCCAATTAAAGCACGAAACCAGATTCCAAAAGTATATATCATAAAGTTGCTCTTAATCTAAATAACAAAACTAAAATTCCAATTCGCAGCATTACATCCAACTAGGATTTTAGATACAACTAACAAGCCATAAATCCAAAATTAATTAGGCACAATAGCCTATCTAGTTGTAAGTCAAGTGAGCAGAAGCAGTGGAAGCTCAGAGTCACTTGTATGCAGACTCTTGCTTAACTCCCAGACTTTTTCTAGACTCTGTGTTCACTCCTTGCTCATTAATTTGTATAGACATTTTTGACAGGCTTGCTTCAACCGCATTCAATTCATCCATGTCAAGCTCATCATCAGCCAAAATTTCACTACCATGAGCAACTGATGTTGAGGTACTTGATCCATTTGTAGCAGAAATTTATTAACCTGACACTTAAATATGAATAGACGATCAGAAATCCCCAATTTAGGTGATTTCTCCTTCAACAAAGTACATGGCACATAAAAAAAATGTAAAGAAGATCAATTGGAAATTTCAAACTTGGATAACAATGTCAAGAAGTTTTATATGTCGTTATTTATCCCACATGTAGCTACAAAGCAGAAGGATGAGATGACGGACTTTAAAATGCAAGTTACAATCCATAACATGTCAAAATATGATGTCTTTGAGATTTAGGCTATCATAATCAATATGTGTCCCCAGATTAAAATTAAGATTGAACAGGAGTCATGAGACTTCATGCACCATAATTCGAAAGCTTACGCAAAGATGTGGTATGGCAGTACCCCTTTCCCTGCTTCCTTAAGGAGAACAGTTCGAAGCATTCGCAGAGAAGAGTATAGTTTGGTAGAGAGGTCTTGTAGAACAGAATTCAATAGTTTAGGGAAATTAGACTCAAGTGAACGAGTATATAAGAAAAATTAATAAATTAGATACACAAGTCACTGTTAGCCATACAAATTGGTTTAAGGAACCCCTATAGACTTCCAAGATATGAGATGCTGAAAACTGATGTCTTACTGACTTGACTAGCTCAACCTGGACAAAAAATGGTATAAAAATCATAGTTTAGGTGAAACTAGAAAATGTGCTCAAATGGAGATATATCTAATATCTTATATGGAACATGTTGTATCAAACAGAAAAGTTAAAATAATGATTGAAATGACTACGGGAATCCTAACCAATTGCTTTGCTATCTCAGCGACATCTTTCTCAACAAAAGTTTGAATCCAACCTTCATGCACCATAAAATGACTACAAATAAACCACGATTTTGTCACCCATTGGAAGTGTCAGTCACCTAAAGCAACAAAGGTAAAAATGAATACTAATGTAACAGAAAAATACAAATACAAATTTTCAGTCGTACTCTACACGTCTTCAAAGAAAGAGTATCAGATTGAGATCAAAAGAATTTTGTTCATGTATATATTTAATCAGGGGGAGAAAAAAAAATATATATATATATATATATATATATATATATATATATATAATCAAGTAAAAAGAAACTGAAAAAAAAATCGAATAGCATACATAGTTCTGGATAAGACTCAAGAAAGTAACAATAGATAACATGGAAAATATGGGGAGAATAACAACACTGACTGAAAACGTACTCACCTTTGCCTTCTCCATTTTCTTTATGCTCCCAACAACATCATTTTTCAAAACCATACCTTTGACAATGGCACAATTGTGAAGACCTCCACCCTGAAGTTTTGCAACTCGGACATTATCAACGTTGAAGTCTATTGGGTTCTTCGGGTAAAGTTGTATGCATGCTTACAGTGTAAACTTATCCCAACAATCAGGAACTTTAAATAGCTGAAGACATTCCTAATGCATAATAAGATAGTTAAGTAAGAATTACATCAGTAATAAGAGGGCATAAAATATCCTCCTGCCCAAATTGTTTGCTAGCAACAACAGATCTCATCTGTGATATAACTTCTTCCTTATTCCTTACATCCATCTTATCAGAACCATTCTTAATTAATTCATCCAATATTTCAATTGTCTACAACCATGGTTTACAAAATGATTAGAACATGATATTTTACTCATTTCTTCTAATGAATAAACGAATGTTACTCTATTAACTGGGATAACAGTGGCAAACCTTATTAATTGCTTTAGTGTATCCAATGATGATCTCACTTGGGTGCAGCCCCATCCTTATAAGCTCCTCAGCATTTTGTAGGAGCTCTCCAGCAAAAGAAACTGCCAAGTTAGCACCATCTCCAATTTCCTCTTGTTGTGCCTTACCAGCCAAAACCAAAAGCTTGGCTGCAGGAAGCTGAACTTCGATTTCATTAACAATCGTGGCAGCATCATTTGTGGCAAAAAGTTTGTCCAGATGATTAATAACCATATTATTCATACCTAAATAAAATAACTCATGTTATAATCAGAAATAAGAAATCAGAAACCAGAAATCAGAAATCAGAAATCAGAAATCAGAAATAATAACATTTCATTTCGACATCATGTAAATGAGTAAATCCCTTCAACTTTGTCCAAGCCTTCAAATTTATTTAAATCATTCAACTTCCATAAATGCATTACTTATCTACAAAATCAAACTCCATGAAAATTCTCAAACAAAGGCATTAAAATAGAAGATTCTGATCTTTATAATCAACTTTGAACATCGCTGTTAGAGCAACCAAATCTTTTGTTTTCAATACATACACACGTTCAAACTCAACAAAATTAAACAAAACAAAACATTACCAATGAAGAGAGATCTTAGAGAAAATAGCAAAGTAGTAAATAATTCGAGTAATAATAACCATTGGGACCGAGAGAAGTTCTGGTGATGGTGGATAGTTGTTTGCAAGCATCAATGTTCTTGAGAACAGCTTCGTCGAGTCTAGAGAGATGTTTATGCCCTTCTTTTAGCATCCCCTGAATCCCGCGCTGCTGCATTTGGAACACCATCTTCTTCGAACAAACACTAACAATCTTCTCTTCTTCTTCTCGTTTGATTTACAGTTTCACCGATCGGGATGAGAAGATAGAAAAAATGGTAACCGTAGCAAAATGATTCGACAGAAGTAGCGAGCTGTGAACTACTACTAAGCCTAAAACACAGATCAAAGACAAAAGAAAACGTACCTGACAATTCCAAGTTTGTCGTGAGTCAGAATAATTTGAGCACGTAAAATGGTGTGTGAAGAGCGATGAGGACCGCCGTTGATGAGCTCCCAGTCGTCTTCATCTCCCTAACCCGTCGTGGACTGATGAGATGTTCTGTAAGTCGCCATTAATCTTTAAGCTTAAGGCATTAAAGCGAACGAGTAAAATGGCAGAGTTAGGGTTTGAGGATTTTGAAAAGGGAAAGGGAACAAAGGAACGCCAATTTTTTTTTCTTACCCGACTCCCAGGCCTCCGTGTTTTTTAAAGGAGGGTTTGAGGATTTTTGAAAAGAGGATTTTGCTCTGTATTTTTTACGTAGATAACGTTTTTGTTAAAAAAATGTTATCTATTTAAAACCAAAAATTGCCCTTATAAATATATAACGTTTTTTCATATGTATCTACAACGTTTTGTTAAAAAATGATGAAAAAAAATACCAGAATGTTTTTTATAAAAACGTGATCTTTTAAGTGTTGTCTTTTTGTGGGTTTGTACTAGTGACAGAACATCAATACACACTTCCACTAGGGCAACCCTCTACTCATTAACCTATGGGATGGAAGCAGTGCTCCCCATAGAAGTGGAAATGGAATCTTTCCGAGTGTTGATAGACGCTCAGCTAGATGAAGACCAATGGTTACAAGATAGGTACCACCAATTGTCACTAATAGATAAAACGCAAGCCGCTGCTGTGACGCCCCCAAAATAGGTATACATCACCCATTCTGAGTCGCCAAATACATGGTACAGAATACAAATACAAACTTAAATATACAATATGAACTATGAGTTTCAATACAAATATTGTCGTCTAGACAGTATTCAAACTCAAAATAAGTCATCATTACATTTATTATCACACTATTTCACAGAATAGTGATGACTACTAATGCCAACATCTGGACCCTCACTCCGTTCCCCGACTAGTCCCAGCTATATTCTCATTTCTTGAAGAGAATAATGAAAGAAATGAGTAAGTTCAACTAGCCCAGTAAGAAATATTATGACTAAGATAATGCGGAATAAATTATCGTTAGCCTTCAACACTGTTAAACTGATAAAATATAATAACATCAAGTTTAACTAAAGTGGAACACGCAATCCATTAGAAGAGTCACGTAGAGCATGATGTCTACTATTGTGACGCCCCCAAAATAGGTATACATCACCCATTCTGAGTCGCCAAATACATGGTACAGAAACAAATATAACTTCAATAATATAATTGTTGTGCAGAATACGACAACACATATACTGTGAGTTTGAATACAAATATTGTCTACTAGAGAGTATATAAACTCAAAAAGAGTCCTCATTACAATTATCACACTATTTCACAGAATAGTGAGGACTACTAATGCAACCATCTGGACCGTCAATCCATTCCCCGACTAGTCCCAGCTATATTCTCATTTCCTGAAGAGAACAGTGAAAGAAAGGATGAGCTCAACTAGCCCAGTAAAAAAAATTATGACTAAGATAATGTACAACAAATTATCATTAGTCTTCAACAGGAAAAAATCTGATAAAATATAATAGACAACACGTTTTAGATCAACAACTGTAGCGGAAAAAGCAATCCATTAGAAGAGTCAAGTAGAGCATAAAACCTACTATCTTCTATGATTTAAAAGATTTATCATCAATTTTATTGCTGATATTCAGCTTAATAAATAATCCACATCATCGAATCATCCCTGCACTACGGGCCAAAGATAATCGTGTTTTCAACAATGGTCATGATCATGCCATAAAATAATTCATCTTTGCACCCATGGTCGAAGAGAATCCATGGCCATAATCATACCAAAAATTATTCATCAACGCACTACGGGCCAATGAGGACTTTTACCAAATTATTTGTAACGTTACGGTCATGATTATACCGAATAATTCCTGGTCATTATCACACTAAGTCCATCTATGCACTACAGGCCACTGATGACTTTCAACAGAATATAAACATGAGGATGATGACAATGATATAATAATTCAATTAAACAAGTTCAAGGATAAATTTTAAAGATCTATTATTTAATTTATCCAAAAATTAATAACGTCCAAATTGTCAACATGATACTACTTTGTGGAGTAAAATTCAAGAATAATACTCAGTTGGTCATGTTCATCTCAACACCTGTTCATCTTTGCACTACGGGCCAAAGATATTCATCAGGTAATCATTCATCTTTGCACTACAGGCCAAAGATATTCAGTAATATCATCATTTAGGACTGAGGATGATGAAAAATATCTTAAAGAAAACGATTCCAATGAGATAAAGGAACAAATATTAGGGATTCGTATTACAATTTATCCAAGTTCAATAATACTTCGAAATAAAAAATTTTGAAGCAGAATTCAAAAATAATGATCAAAACATGGATACAATCAAAAATGATAACCATAATAGCCATCTTGGATAAAAAGGAAAAAAATTATTTTTCGGTGAATAGTGTTGTATTCGTGAATAGTGCCGTATACGTGAATAGTAACCCCTACACAAAAAGTTCCAAATTTGATAAAAAGTTCAAACCAATATTTCGGCATAATGATATTGAAAGAAGTAATATCATTTACGAAAAAATAACATCCCTTACCTCAGAATAACTGTACTTCTGACTGAATTTTGGATATAGTGCTGACAGAAACTTGCACTGAATAGCAACTCTCAAAGTATCAAAATACTCACAAAATACGCTCGAGAATATAGAGAGAGAAAGAGAGAAAACTTATGAATTCTGGTGTGATTTTTAATTCTAACTTAGCCCTCTATTTATAGGAAAATATTAGCACGCCGAAGCAGACTTGACCTGCAACCTGATGGCTTTACCTGCTACTATTGCCACCCACCATATTTGAAATAAAATTCAGTACATTTCTTCACCAACCACAAGTGGGGCCCACTCAATTCTAGAATTTTCTACCAAAATTATTTATAAACCCAATTTTCGAATCAGTCACCTCTTAAAATTCATAACAAATCATACGTTCATTTTTAACGGTTCAAAATTTGTGGTCATATACTCAATTTATATATGTATAACATATCCAAAAATCACAACGATCCAACGGTCGGATTAAAAATTATAACTCACGCAATATAACTTAAAAATACTGGTTTGATTTTTAATACCTCTATTATGACAAAAATACTGATAAAACACCTCAACATAAACTCCTTCAATAATAACCACATAAATAAATCCATCATTTATATCCACATCAAATAAATATTTCCTTATCCTATAAATCAATAATTAATTATTCACAAATAATATTACAGAATCACAATTATGACAACCAGGTCGTTCCCAGGAAAGAGGGGCTTTCTAATAAGGATTTCTCCTTACTGGCGCGCAATTAGGTGACCAAACCTCTCTTTAGACAGAACTTTCTAGACATTGCCAATAATGCTATCTAATAATATTATTCAAATAATATGAATTATTGATCTGATAATGGGAAATACTGTGCAGTAACAATTATTGAAACAACAATAATATAAAATATCAACGCAGCAATTATTGAATCAATAAAATAAAATATTGAACAGTAACTACTATAACAATTATTAAGTAGTGCCTTCTTATGTAAGGATCAATAATTAAAAAATATTGTGCAACACCGTGTGCTACTGTGCAACCACGCATATTACTGTATTTTAACCACCGGGTATTCCAATAGTGTTAACGGTAACAACTACGCCGTTATTTATAAAAACTCAATTTTGTCGTTTTCTTCATCCGACAGTTATTCTGTTATGGGGCCCACAAATGGCTGCGCCGTCGTACGAATATTTCCCGACAGAAAGAATATTCCACGACCAAACGAATAGTCTCCGACAACAATGAATATTTTATAACCACTTGTTTATTTTGTAAAATTTTCACATTTCACCCATAACCAAAATATTATATCAAATTAACACCTTATTATTCATAATAATAATTAGAGAAAATTTAATTTTATTCATTAATAAATTGGGGTCTTACAACTATCTTCTATGATTTAGAAAGTTTATCATTAATTTTATCGCTGAGACTCATCTTAATAAATAATCCACATCACTGAATTATCCATGCACTACGGGCCATGGATATTCATTAGTATCACGACAACAAATTATCTGTGCACTACGGGCCAAGGATATTCGTGTTTTCACCAATGGTCATAATCATGCCAACAACTGTCCATCAATACACTACGGGCCAATGAGAACTTTTACCACATCATTTATAATATTACGGTTATGATTATACTGAATAATCCCTAGTCATAATCATACCAAGTCCATCTATGTACTACGGGTCATAGATGACTTTCATAATAATATAAGCATGAGGATGATGACAATAATATAAGAATTCAATTAAATAAAAGCAAAGGATAAATTTTAAAGACTTATAATTTAATTTATCCAGAATTTAATAATGTCTAAATTGTCAACATGATACTGCTTTGTGGAGTAAAATTCAAAAATAATATTGTATTAAAAATGATTTGGACCGAAAAAAATCATTTTTTGTCATGAATAGTACCCCGGGTGAATAGTAACTTCGGGAATAGTATCCCGTGAATAGTACTTCGGCATGAAAAAGTAAAAACTTGTAAAGAATGCTCAGAATAATATTTCCGTGACAAGATACTGGATGAAGCGCAAATATCAAAGATATTCTACTAATTTCATTGAGTATAGAAGCTAAAACTTAACAAAATGAGTGTAGAATTCTGAATCTAAAATGAAATAATATAACTTACATACTACAGAGTATGGAAGAAAATATTATTTCTTACGAATACTGAACAAAAATAACATCCATTGCCTTAAAAAAAAGAGGATTCTGACTAGTAGGGCGGGGATATTCATGAAGAAAACTTATACGGTTTTCTACGCTCAAAGCTTCCTTAAATTCTAAAGAAATACACTCAATATTATAGAAGAAGAATTATCTGATTCTGGTGTGATTTTCAATTCTAACTAAGCATCCTTTTTATAGGATAATGAAAGCATACTATTTAGAAACGAACTGCACTGTAATTTCAAAAAAAAAATTCACGGGCGTTCGGCCAATTATTTAAAAAAAAATTTGATTTTACTATACAAACACTATGCAAACAATATGCATAATAAAATATAATATATTCTATTTATAATCTAATAAAACAAAACTTAAATTTTATATATATATATATATATATATATATATATATATATATATATATATATATATATATATATATATATATATATATATATAACATAAGCCACCAGCCACCACCACCCGTGACATTTCATTTCCTTTCTTTCAACATACGTGGGCCCCACATGTGGCCCCACCTTTATAATATAAAAAAAATACTGAATAACTTTTTATCGATTATTTTAAAAAATGGGTAGGTGGCGCTGTCCATAAAATAAGCAAAATTTACATCAAATACTTCATAAAAATTCCCTCAATATTTTTAACAACATTTATTCATCAATATTATTATTCACAATATTTAACAACCAGATCATTCCTAGGAAAGAGGGGGCTTTCCGATAAGGATTTCTCCCTATTGGGGCGTAATTAGGTGACCAAACCCCTTTCCTCGACAGAACTTTCTAGACATCGTCAATAATGCAAATAATAATATGAATAATTGTATCATCTCAATTATTAATTTAATAATATATAAAATATTGACAATAATTGAATCAAATAATGTAAGATACTATGCATCAATTATTGTAGCAATAATTGAGTATAACTGAGTGACTTCTCACGTAAGCATCAATAATCAATACCGTGTGCTATTATACAACCACACATATTACTGTACTTTTACCACCAGGTATTTTAACAGTTTAACGGTAAACTTTCGCCATTATTTTTATAAAAAGATATTTCTGTTGTTTTCTGATTCTGATAATAATTTTGTTGTGGGGTCCACCAAAGATTGTGCCATCGTACAAATATTTCCTGTTAAAACGAATATTCCCCGACCAATCGAATATTATATAACAACTTGCTTACTTTACAAAATTTATAAATATTACCCATAACTATAATATTATAACAAATTCAAACCTTAATATTCATAAATGATATTTATAGAAAATTTATCTTTATTCATAAAAGTTGGGGTTTTACAACCTCCACTTCTTATAAAATTTTGCCCTCAAAATTAGGGTACATACCTGGTATGACGAAGAGGTGAGGATACCTTGATTTTATTTCAAATTCTAACTCCCACGTAATTTCCTCAACATCGTGGTTCCTCCACAAAACTTTGACTTGAGGTATAACCTTAGAGTGTAGAATATGTTCCTTCTTATCCAAGATTTTAACAGGTACCTCTTCATACGTTAAATCTTTCGCTATTTCGTCCGGTTCTAACTCAATAATATGGTTCGGGTTTTTCACATATTTATGTAACATGGATATATGAAAAATATTATGAATACGAGACGTACTTAGCGGTAAAGCGAGTCTATAGGCCACAGTTCCTACTCGGTCAAGGATTTGAAAAGGGCCAATGAATCGAGGATTGAGCTTTCCTCTGTTTCTAAATCTTGTAATTCCCTTCTATGGAGCAACACATAATAACACATGTTCTCCAACATTAAATTCCACGTCTTTCTGATGAAGATCAGCATAACTCTTTTGTCGATCTTGTGAGGTTTTTATACGTTGCCGGATAATTTAAATCTTTTTCGTAGTCATATGTACCAATTTCGGTCCCAACAACGTTACTTCACCCACCTCATCCCAGCATACTGGAGAACGACACTTTCTTCCATACAACGTCTCAAAATGGAGCCATGCCGATACTTGCTTGATAACTGTTGTTGTAAGAGAATTCCACTAATAGAAAGAACTTGTCCCAACTTTCCTTAAAGTCAAGGACACAGAGTCTTAATAGATCTTCAAGGGTTTGAATAGTCCTCTCTGATTGTCCGTCCGTTTAAGGATGATATGCTGAACTAAATCATAAATTCATGCCCATAACTTTTTGCAAACTAACCCAAAATCGTGTAGTGAATCTTGGGTTTTGATCAGAAACTATGGATACTGGCATACCATACAGTCTTATAATCTCATTTATGTAAATACAAGCAAGACGTTCAAGTGAATAAGTTTCTCGTATAGGTAAGAAATGAGCATACTTGGTCAATCTATCAACAATGAACCAAATTGCATCTATGCCTTGAGAAACCTTGGGAAGACCAGTAACGAAATCCATGGTAATGTGCTCCCACTTCTATTCTAGAATTTCAAGTGGTTGGAATGGACCTTTTGGCACTTGATGCTCCGCTTTAACTCGTTGACACATTAAATACCTTAAGATAAACTCCGCTATCTCTCTCTTCATATTGCTCCACCAAAATGTATGTTGAATATCATGATACATTTTGGTACTCTCAGGATGGATTACAAACGGTGTGTTGTGCGCCTCCATTATGATTTTAAACTTTAAATTCGGGTTGATAGGAACACAAAGTTTGGAGTTGACTCGAAATATCCCTTCTTTATCGATTCTTGCTTCCGGAATAGCACCTTCTTGCACTTTTTTCTTCATATGCATCAGCTGCAGGTCTGTAGCTTGAGCAGCTTTAACTTTATCGATTAAAGTCAGTTCTACTCGTATATTTGTCGTCATCGCGTGGGTCCCTGGAGTCTTTAACTCTACCTCCATCCTTTGTAAGTCATACAAAATGGGTCTTTGCGTTGACAATATCTCACTCGTACCCGCATATGATCTTCTACTTAATGCGTCAGCTACTACATTCGCTTTTCCAAGATGGTATTGAATGGTATGATCATAATCTTTCAACAGCTTGAGCCAACGTCGTTGCCGCATGTTGAGTTCCTTTTGGGTGAAGAAATATTTGAGGCTTTTATGATCCGTATAGATATGCACCTTCTTCCCATACAGGTAATGCCTCCAAATCTTAAGCGTAAAAATGACTGCTGCCAACTCTAGATCCTGAGTAGGATAATTCCTTTCATATTCTTTGAGTTGTTGTGAGGCGTAGGCTATGAATTTCCTATGTTGCATGAGAACACATCCTAAACCTTTGCCTGAAGCATCACTGTATATGACAAATCCCTCCGAACAAGATCGTATTGTCAGAGCAGGTGCTGAAATGAGTTTTCTCTTGAGTTCTTGAAAACTCTTCTCACATTCCTCGCTCCAACTGAATTTTGTATCTTTTTGAGTCAGCTGAGTTAATGGAGTAGCGATTCAAGAAAATCCTTCCACGAATCTCCGATAATAACCAGCTAAGCCCAGAAAGCTACGTACTTCGGTCACTGACTTAGGTTGCTCCCAGCTTGATAAACTCCACCTCTTTCATGTGACGAATACTTTTGGAAAAGTACTTGTCGTTGAACAGTTCTTGGAACTTCTCTCAAGACATCTTCAGTGCGGCAGGTTGAGTACGCTTTACAGATTCCCACCAATAATCTTCCTCTCCTCGCAACATGAAGGTGGCAAAGGGAACCTTTTGCTTTTCGGAGCATCCCAAGACATCAAATATCTTGGTGATCTTCTTTATTCACACCTCCGCTTTAAGTGGTTTTGGCTCTCCCAAAAATTCTGCTGGTCCCAGCTCCTTGAACTGCTTAGCGGTGATCAATCGAAAGTTGCCAGTATTTCCACCTGCATTTGGAACATGAGTCGTTCTCACCTGATGTTGCATGAATTGCATAAAGCCTCTTAACATCCCATCGTTCATCATTTGGCCGGTGTTGTTATTTTCTTGAGGATTATTGCCTTCCTGATGCACATTATCTTGGGTATTGATCGTTGGTGATTCAACGGTCTCTTGTGCTCCATTGCTTATTTCAACATTCTTGAATGTCATTTTCAAATACTGCCACAAAACAAGGGTTAATTGACACACCACATATTATCCCTATATTCTGGCAGACCAATTAAATAACAAATAAACTTAGGTAGGTCATACTAGCAAAGAATTTCCCCATCTCTCCCCCTAGTTCTAGTCTCAAATCTTAGCTAGGGATCATATCCATAAGCTTTGATACGAACTGTGACGCCCCCAAAATAGGTATACATCACTCATTCTGAGTCGCAAAATACATGGTACAGAATACAAATACAAACTTAAATATATAACATGAGCTGTGAGTTTCAATACAAATATTGTCGTCTAGACAGTATTCAAACTCAAAATAAGTCCTCGTTACATTTATTATCACACTATTTCACAGAATAGTGAGGACTACTAATGTAAACATCTGGACCGTCACTCCGTTTCCCGACTAGTCCCATCTATTTTCTCATTTCCTGAAGAGAACAATGAAAGAAAAGGGTGAGCACAACTAGCTTAGTAAGAAATATTATGACTAAGATAATGCGAAATAAATTATCGTTAGCCTTCAACAGTGTTAAACTGATAAAATACAATAACATCAAATTTAACTAAAACAGAACACGTCAGGAAATTTATTAACAATAGAAATATTATTCAAAACTTTGACTCTCATCCAAGACTTGGATAACACGTCACTTTGATACCTATCAACTTGCCACCGTTATTCACGGTGTCCCCTATGGATAGTCTGCCTTCGGTGCATTCCACACAAGGAAGTCAACAACGAAAGGATCGGGGCTCTTTACTTACGGCTTGATATAACAGTGATTGACTTTAGTGGTTTGGTTGCTTGAATTAGTATAACAGGTTGGTTAGGAATATAAAAGCTAACAACCTTACGAAAAGCATGATGAGTAGTTAACCAATCGATTCCTAAAATCACATCAAAGGCAAGTATTTTCAAAGAGATGAGATTGACAGGTAACGTGAAAGTGTCGATTTGAATCAAACAAGATTTATAAATAATGGAGGTAAAGAAGGTTTCTCCTAACAGAGTTTCAACCGATAAGTTAAAGTCTAATTTCTCTGGATTCAAATTTAAACGTTGAGCACAAGCAAGAGAGATAAAAGAATGGGTAGAACCGGTATCTAATAAGGTATAGACTTCGCAATAATTTATAATCAACTAACCCGCGCTAACTTCGTTTGGGTTACTCGCTTTTTGAGAAGTCACAAAAAATGCTCTTTCTGAAACCACCGACTTTGTTTTGTCCATATCCGCCATTGGTGCCACCGTCCCAGCTGGACTTGATTTTGGTGCACGACAAAATCGGGCTAGGTGACCTTCTTTTCCACAATTGTAACATGCTTTGGACTGCATCACATAGTTTGGACTGATATGTCCCTCCTCTCCGCATCTATAGCATCTAACTGGCGGTCGTTCTCCTTCCTTAAAAACGTGTGTTGGTGCTGTTGTCTTTCCATCGTTATTGAACCTTCTCTTCTTGAAATTTCCATTCTTATTATCTTGGCCATGATTACCACCGAAGTGGTTACCATTCTTGACATGATAATTTCCCCCACGATGGTTATCATTGTTCCGATAGTCGTTGCCACCGGTATGATTATTATCGTGTTGTTGCTCGTTACCTTTTCGTTGGGCTGGCTCATTATCGCGCTCCAATAACTGAGCCTTATTCACTACATCTGAATACAAATATAATTTCTGAGAAATGAGGTATTGACGTATTTTGGGTTTCAAACTTCTTAGAAAAATTCGCGTCATTCGCTCCTCATTATCGACCAAATGGGATGCAAACCGAGATAACTCCGCAAATTTAGTCTCGTATTGCGACACGGTAATATTGTTTTGCTCCAACTTGATGAATTCCACCTCCTTCATGTGACGAATACTTTCGGGAAAGTACTTGTCGTTGAACAGGTCTTGGAACTTCTCCCAAGACATCTTGAGTGCGTCAGGCCAGGTACGCTTTACAGATTTCCACCAATAATCTTCTTCTTCACACAACATAAAGGTGGTAAAGGGAACCTTTTGCACCTCGGAGCATCCCAAGACATCAAATATCTTGGTGATCTGCTTTAACCACGTCTCCACCTTAAGTGGTTTTCGCTCTCCAAAAAACTCTTGCGGTCCCAGTTCCTTGAACTGCTTAGCAGTGACCAGCCGTGGGTTGCCATTGTTTCCACCTGTATTATGAACAGGAGTCTCTCTATCCTGATGTTGCACGAATTGCATAAAGCCTCTAAACATCCCATCGTTCATCATTTGATCGGTGTTGTTATTTACCTGAGGATTATTATCTTCCTGTTGCACATTATCCTGGGTATTGATCATTGGTGACTCAACGGTCTCATGTGCTTCGTTGTTGATCTCAACATTTTCAGATGCTATTTTCAAACACTACCACAAAACAAGGGTTAATTAACATATCACATATTATCCCTATACTCTAACTGACCAATTAAATACCAAATAAACTTAGGTAGGTCATACTAGCGAAGGAATTTCCCGTCTCTCCCCTCCTAGTTCTTGTCTCACATCTCAGCCAGGGATCATATCCCTAAGCTTTGATACCTACTGTGACGCCCCCAAAATAGGTATACATCACCCATCTTGAGTCACCAAATACATGGTACAGAATTTAAATACAAACTTAATTATACAACCGTCGTGTAATATACGACAATACATAAACTGAGAGTTTTAATATGCATATTGTCATCTAGACAATATGCACACTCAAAGGAGTCCTCATTACATTTATTGTCACACTATTTAACAGAATAGTTAGGACTACTAATGCTATCATCTGGACTGTCACTCCTTTCCCCGACTCGTCCAAGCTATATTCTCATTTTACTGAAGAGAACAGTGAAAAAAAGGGTCAGCTCAACTAGCCTAGTAAGAAATATTATGACTAAGATAATGCAGAATAAATTATCAATAGTCTTCAACAATGTTAAACTGATAAAATACAATAGACATCAAGTTTAACTGCAGCGAAATAAGCAATCCATTAGAAGGGTCAAGTAGAGCATGATATCTACTATCTTCTATGAGTTAAAATGTTTTCATTAATTTTTATCACTAAAACTCAACTTAATAAATAAACCACATCATCTAATCATCCCTGCATTACGGGCCAAGGATATTCGTTAAATCATCAACGGTCATGACTATACCAAATAATCAATGGTCATAATCATACCAAAAACTGTCCATCAATGCATTACAGGCCACTGAGGACTTTTACCATATCATTTATAACATTACAGGTCATGATTATACCGAATGATCCCTGATCATAATCATACTAAGTCCATCTATGCACGTAAGCCAAAGATGACTTACATTACAATATAAGCATGAGGATGATGACAATGACATAATAATTCAATAAAACAAGTTCAAGAAATTTTTTTAAAGATTTTAAAGTTAATTTATCCTGAACTCAATAACGTATAAATTGTCAACATGATACTGCTTTGTGGAGTAAAATTCAAGAATGCTCAAAAGAATATTTCCACGAAAAGATACTGGATGAAGCGCAAATATCCAGGATATTCCAATAATTTTAAGGAATATAGAAGCCAAAACTTTAGCCAACTGAGTATAATAGAATGTATGAAACTGCAAATGGATTTTCACCCGCCATGCGGTAATCCACGTATACATATCATTTCCACAATTTAATAAGGAATGAATACAAAAGATCATTCACGATGCATGTGGTTATCCACATAGATAGGTTATTACAACAGAATAATAAAGAATGGAATAACATAAGAATTTCACCATGTATGCGGTACTTCGCATAAACAGGTTATTCCAACATAATAATAAAAAATGGAACCAGGTCATGTGTAACGCACAGACAGGATATTCCGACAGAATAATAAATAATGGAACTAGGTCTGGCGTAAATGCACAGACAGGATATTCCGATAGAATAATAACTAATGGAACCAGGTCCGGCGTAAACGCACAGACAGGATATTCCGACAGAATAATTCTGACAGAATAATAAATAATGGAACTAGGTCTGGCGTAAACGCACAGACAGGATATTCCGACAGAATAATAAATAATGGAACCAAGTCCGGCGTAAACGCACAGACAGGATATTCTAATATAATAATAAAGAATGGAATATCAATAGAGTTCACCAGGCATGCGATAGACCGCACAGACAGGTTGTTCCTACAGAATAATAAAGAATAGAATAACAGAAGAATTTTATCATGTATGCGGTACTTCGCATAAACAGGTTATTTCAATATAATAATGAGGAATAAAATAATAGAAGAATTTCACCATGTATACGGTAGTCCACGTATATAGGTTATTCCAACAGAATAATAAGAATGGAATAATAGAAGTTCTCTTGATGAATATAAAAGAAATAATACCCCTTATGAGTACAACAAATAATATCCCTTACCTTAGAAGAAACTGGATATTGGAAAAGTAAAGTAGCAGAATACTTTTTCTTTTTTCTCTCTATAGTTTCCCTCTCTAGAGTTTCAGTGAATTTGTAAGAAATAATGAAGGAACGAGCTTCTATTTATAGTAGAACTTAAAGTGGCTCTTAGTCTTAACGAAGGGTCAAAATGACTCTTGGTAATATTGAAGAGACAACTACTATTTGCGAAGGGGCAATTAACTCTTGAAAAACTGAAGGGACAAGTTACTATTTAAACTTTAAATCAACGATCCATATTGATTTACTATTATAATTTCAACTAACGGTCTGAAAATTAGCACATTTCCTCATAGAATAATATTGTACCCAAAAATAATTTGGACCAAAAATGAATATATCTTTCGAGTGAATAATATTTCGTGAATAGTAACTCGTGAATAGTAACTCATGAATAGTACTCTGACACAAAAATTGATCCGAATACCAGATTGAACACTATAACCTCCAGACATCAATTATTATCGAAATAAATGTCGATTTCCACTAACACAAATAATTTCAACACAATAGAACTATCAAATTCATCTTTAATCAACATGAACTTATTCGTCATTAATATTATAACTCACAATATTTAACAACCAGGTCGTTCCCAGGAAAGAGTGGGCTTTCCAATAAGGATTTTTCCCTATTGGCGCGCAATTAGGTGACCAAACCTATCCTTGACAGAACTTCTAGACATTGTAAATATTACAATTTAATAATATGAATAACTTTGTCATCTCAATTATTAATTTAATAATATAATATATTATACAGATGCTACTATGACAATAATTGAATAAATAATATGAGAGATATGATGCAGCAATTACTGTAGTAATAATTGAGTATAACTGAGTGACTTCTTATGTAAGCATCAATAATCAATACCGTGTGCTACTATGCAACCACGCATATTACTGTACTTTTACTACCGAGTAGTTCAACAGTTTTAACAGTAAAATTTTTGCCGTTATTTTTATAAAAATATTTTTTTCATTTTCTCAATTCGACAATAATTCCGTTGTGGGGTCCACCAATGATTGTACCGTCGTACGGATATTCCCTGACAAAAAGAATATTCTTTGACCAAACGAATATTATATAATAACTTGCATACTTTACAAAATTTATAAATACTACCCACAACTATAACACTATCTTAAATCTACACCATAATATTAAAAAAATATTTCAAGAAAATTAAATCTTTATTCATAAAATTTGGGGTCTCACACCCGCGCCACTCAGTTTATGGGGGATATGGTTCCTGTATCCGTGATGATGACGGATTGGATGGCATGCGTACGAGATCCGACTCATTTGACTCAGATTAATAGCTTGACCCGATAGTTGGACCGAGCACATTTTTTCATCCAGCATTTGGGCAGAGATCCTTCCGAGGTAGATACTTTTGATCCTTCCAACTCAGGGGCTGGCCCTTCAGGTGGCCCGTATGGTTTTACCGGTGCAGATCCTCCATTGTATCAGCTTGACATCCCTCTTAGCAGAGATTCAGTTACTTAGGAGGAGTTACATCAGATGGATAGGATTGATGATGTAGACATCAACACCATTGACTTCTTCTGATGTATTTCTCGCTATATCTTTTGATAGGCCTCTATTAAATACTAGGTTGTTGTGCCCCATTCTTGTTATATCTTTTGATAGGCCTCTGTTAGTTATTGGGCGGTTGTGCCCCATTTCCCTATATTTTCTAGCTGTACAGAGATGATGTATTAGATGATGATGTACTTAGGAATGTATATGTACTATTTTCCGTTCCCTACATCATATTGCCATCTATTATTTGTCATGCATGTATTATGTTATGCATATGTATGTCCAGAGATGTTTAGCATTGACCCCTGGATGGTTTTATGATACGGCCCACACAGATGTCTTCCTCGACAGTTAGCTGCATTGATCACACCCCACCAGTATTGGTAGTCTTATGTCTGAGATCATGGTATAATAGTTTATCACCTCCAGATCGGGTGACTGTAGATCAGCTGTTGCATCACTCAATGACCCTCCTAATGTTCTAGGTTCCTATAGGTTTTGTAGAGGACATGCTGGAGCTCTTGGTACCGAAGAGGCAGGTATTTTAATTTGAGACCCAGGAGTTGACTCCTACTTTAGAGGAGTATGAGCGTTTGATATCTTTGCCAGTGGACAGGCCTTGCGCTCAGATTGCTGCCGGGGATATGAGCCGACAGTTTATGACCCTCACCAGGTTGAGGCGTAGAGTAGCCCAAGATGAGATCACCTCCGGACATGTAGTGTCACAACATTTTTTAATAGACAGATTTTGCTCATTGGACAGTTATGCACAACACTCCGGGGATTTCACCACGTCAGAGGATCAGTGGCATGTTTTCAGAGTAGATATACTCATGATGTGTGTAGTGTCCTATCTGTATATACCACTGTACATGGATCATTTAGACATCGGTGTAGTGATGGCAGTGCGGGCTCTCATGGAGGGATATACCATTGTACCGATGATTGCGGTAGAGACATTGAGGTTAGCCATGTATTGCCACACCCATTCTATAGCGGTATTTACAGGCAGTTCGGTCTTACTGTATGTGTGGTTCATGTCACACATGAGATCGATTGGCACCTTTCGACGCCATGGGTATTGTTTTTCCAATTAGATAGCCATGTATTACACCTTTCAGCCAGCGGAGTGTACAGACGATGCTTCATGGTCGAGTTCTTGGCAGGGATCGAGGATCCATTTGACATCTTGTTGTGTTTAGGGCTTAGTTCTCCCTATAACTTCATTACTCATGCACCTGGCATGGATTATCTGTCTCTAGCTGGTTTGAGAGGCATGACCACGTATTACCCACTAGCTATGATGGCACAATTCAACCAGTTTCAGGATGTTCATCCTTCTGAGGGGACATTGGGTTATCATTTATCTTCTCGGCATTTATCAGCAGAGGATAGATCCAGGGTGTATGCCTGTTGGGCTCAGTGTGAGATGGATGAGTTTTCTGTTAGCCATCTAGGCCGTTCTACAGAGTATTCTGCATGGATGGAGGTAGAGATTACATCGGCTGGAGTTGTATCCACTAGGCCGGGGATTGATTCTGACAGTGGGGAGCTCATGGAGGACACTGATTCTCCCACTGAGGAGGAGCTATTTGTTGGGTTGACAGTAGCTCTTGTTGATTCTCCCAGTATGACTACTACTATGTCCCCACATTCGGCAGAGTTTTTAGAGCAGAGTCTGCATCTGATGACATTTGAGAGAGATCAGGCTAGGGCCTTGATGTTGACCGCTCTTGTTGGGAGAGATGCCGCTCTAGTAAAGAGAGATGATGCCTTAGCTCATAGAGACACAGCTATTGTTGAGCGGGATGAGGCTAGCTAAATCATCTAGAGATGCAGTGGTTGTTGAGCGGGATGGCGCTATATCTGCCCGAGATGTCGCTATTACAGGTAGCACTGCATTAAGGTCTCACACTACTGGTATCATTGTAGAGATGAGCACGTTCATTGATGAGCATAGTGTCACCATGTAGATGGCTGTGGACCTTTTGGCTTACATTGATACCATAGGGCAGGAGCTTACAGTGTTACCTCCTTCTTCTGAGACGGATGCCATGTTGGATTTGAAAATGCACATAAACACTGATTTGTAGATGGGCTTGGATTTTCCTACACATACTACCTTAGCCATTTTTGTCATATACAGTACACATTTTATATATCAAACAGTATTATATATGGCAGGGAAATATATCTTGATTCACTTCGCTTTTAGTTATGCCTTGTTACTTGCTAGATATTTACATGTTTCTCCAGGGCTTATGATCTTGATGTATTCTGAACTCCCCCTTGATGGATGGACATTGAGATGTCTCAAGATCTTTCAGAATGGATCGTTGATCTGTGTGTATTCCATACCCTCTTTGGTGTCTTGGGACTGGTGTATGGAGAGGAGTGTGGCTTTCCTCTCTGAGGTTGACCTCACCACAAATGGTCACCATTACTCCTTTGTATGGGGGAGCCTAGGTAGTTCCATCTTTTATGGTTTGGTGTTCCGCTTTGAGGACTCAACCGCAGCTTAGATGGTCGCCGGTTCTCCCATTTATGTGGGGAAACCTGGTAGTTCCATCCTTTTGGTCTAATAGCCGATGAAGTATGGTTTGAAAGATGATCCCAGTACCGCTGACAAATTTTTGTGTTTTGGTAGGGGGTGAGACCGAACCATGAATGGCTACCTACGTACTCCCATTGATGAAGGGAGATCAGGTCTGTGTAGTTTGAACCTGGCGTAAAGGTTCAAAGTTATATGTGGTGAGAAGGGTGTAGAGATTTTTTTTTTCCTGTGGTGAGACCGGACCATAAAAATGGCTGCCTACGTACTCCTATGTATTGGGGAGATCAGGTTTGCGTAGTTCGCCCTGTGTACAGGACAGACTATAGATGAAAAGTCTGATACTTGGTGGGACAAACTGAAGTTGTGGAATGTTTGATCCCTGGTGGGACAAACTGAAGGTGTGAAAGGTTTTGAAGACCTAAGTTAAGTGATGGATCTGATGATCCAAAACCAGGCTGCTGGTTGGAAGGTGTGTTTGTCCCTGATGGGGCAAACATATGTGAAAAAAAAGGTTGTATGAGAAAGGTTTTGAAAACCTAAACTGACTGGGGATCTGATGATCCAAACCCAGGATGCTGGTTTGCTGGTAACTTCAGACATAGTACCATTTCATGGTGTTCGAGTTGATGAGTTGCGAAAATTCATCGACATCCATCTCTTGTAATCTGAGAGCTCCTCCTGTTAATACCTCCTTGATAACAAACGGACATTCCCAGTTTGGGGCAAATTTTCCCTTGGATTAATCTTGGTTGTTAATAATTTTCTTCAAGACCAAGTCATGCTCCTTGAATTGCCGTAGCCGGACTTTTTTGTTGTAGGATCTAGCAATCCACTGTTTATATAACTGACCATTGAAGATGGCAGCTGTAAGACCCCAACTTTTATGAATAAAGATGAATTTTCTATAAATATCATTTGTGAATATTAAGGTTTGAATTTGTTATAATGTTATAATTGTGGGTAATATTTATAAATTTTACAAAGTAAGCAAGTTGTTATATAATATTCGATTAGTCGGGAAATATTCATTTTAACAGGAAATATTCGTATGACGGCACAATCATTGGTGGACCCCATAACAGAATTATTGTCGGAATGAGAAAACGACAGAAATATCTTTTTATAAATATAACGGCAAAAGTTTACCGTTAAACTGTTAAAATACCTGGTGGTAAAAGTACAGTAATACGCATGATTCTATAGTAGCACACGGTATTGATTATTGATGCTTACGTGAGAAGTCACTCAGTTATACTCAATTATTGCTACAGTAATTACTGCATAGTATCTCACGTTATTTGATTCAATTATTGTCAATATTTTATATATTATTAAATCAATAATTGAGACGATATAGTTATTCATATTATTATTTGTATTATTGACGATGTCTAGAAAGTTCTATCGAGAAAAGGAGTTTGGTCACCTAATTACGCGCCAATATGAAGAAATCCTTATCGAAAAGTCCCCTCTTTCCTGAGAATGATCTGGTTGTTAAATATTGTGAATAATAATATTGATGAATAAATACTGTTAAAAATATTGAGGGAATTTTTATGAAGTGTTTGATATAAATTTTGCTTATTTTATGGATCCCCCACTCACCTATTTTTCAAAATAATCGGTAGAAAGTTATTCAATATTTTTTTAATATTATAAAGGTGAGGCCACATGTGGGGCCCACGTATGTTGAAAGAAAGGAAATGAAATGTCATGAGTGGTGGTGGCTAGTGACTTATGTTATATATATATATATACACACATAATATATATATATATATATATATATATATATATATATATATATATATATATATAAGTTTTGTTTAATTAGATTATAAATAGAATATATTATATTTTATTATGCATAGTATTTACATAGTATTTGTATAGTAAAATTAAAAAAAAAATTTAAACAATCGGTCGAACACCTGTGATTTTTTTTTTGAAATTACTGTGCAATCCGTTTCTAAGTAGTATCTTTCCATTCTCCTATAAATAAGACGCTTAGTTAGAATTGAAAATTACACCAGAATCAGAGAATTCTTCTTCTATAATATTGAGTGTATTTCTTTAGAGTTTAATGAAGCTTTGAGCGTAGAAAACCGTATAAGTTTTCTTCAAGAATATCCCCGTCCTACCAGTCGGAATACTCTTTTTTTAAGGTAAGGGATGTTATTTTTGTTCAGTATTCATAAGAAATAATATTTTCTTCTATACGCTGTAGTATGTAAGTCATATTATTTTTTTTAGATTCAGAATTCTACACTCATTTTGTTAAGTTTTGGCTTCTATACTCCATGAAATTAGTAGAATACCCTTGATATTTGTGCTTCATCCAATATCTTTTCATGAAAATATTATTCTGAGCATTTTTGATAAGTTTTAATTTTTTCATGATGGAGTACTATTCACGGGGTACTATTCTCGAAGTACTATTCATAGGATACTATTCACTCAATTACTATTCATGACAAAAATTGATTTTTTTCGGTCCAAATCAGTTTTGATACAATATTATTCTTTAATTTTATTTCACAAAGCAGTATCATGTTGACAATTTGGATATTATTAAATTCTGGATAAATTAAATTATAAATCTTTAAAATTTATCATTTGCTTTCATTTAACTGAATTCTTATATCATTGTCATCATCCTCATGTTTGTATTATTATGAAAGTTATCTGTAGCCCGTAGTACATAGATGGACTCGGTATGATTATGACAAGGGATTATTCGGTATAATCATGACTGTAATGTTACAAATGATGTGGTAAAAGTCTTCATTGGCCCGTAGTGCATTGATGGACAGTTGTTGGCATGATCATGACCATTGGTGAAAACACGAATATCCTTGGCCCGTAGTGCATAGATAATTTGTGGTCGTGATACTAATGAATATCCTTGGCCCGTAATGCATGGATAATTCAGTGATGTGGATTATTTATTAAGATGAGTCTCAGCGATAAAATTGATGTTAAACTTTATAAATCTTAGAAAATAGTAGATTTCATGCTCTATTTGACTCTTCTAATGGATTGCTTATCCCTGAAGACTTCCTAGTCTACTTAGAGCGTGAAATCAAATTTTGTATTGACCCCAGCACAAAACCCATTTCTAAAACCCTTAAATATTTCTTCAACCGAACAAACGTATTATGCGCCAAAGACATTGGCTCGAGCTGTTAAAGATTACGATCGTACCATTCAATACCATCGTGAGAAAGCGAACGTGGTAGCTGACGCGTTGAGTAGAAGATCGTATGCGTTTACGAGTGCGATGTTGTTAACATAAAAACCCATTTTGTATGACTTGCAAAGGATGGAGATAGAGTTAAAGACTCCAAGGACCCATGTGATGATGGCGAATATACGAATAGAATTGACTTTAATCGATAAAGTTAAAGCCGCTCAATCTACACACCTGAATCTGATGAATGTGAAGAAGAATGTTCAAGAGGGCGTCATTCTAGAAGCAGGAATCGACGAAGAGAGGAAATCTCAACCCTCGATTTAATTGGCCCATTTGAAATCCTCGATTGAGTTGAAACTGTGGCCTATAGACTCATTTTACCGCCAAGTTTATCGCGTGTTCATAACGTTCTTTTTCACGTATCGATGTTACGTAAATATGTGGACGACCCGAACCACATTATTGAATTGGAATTGGACGAGATAGCAGAAGATTTAACGTATGAGGAGACACGTGTTAAAATCTTGGATAAGAAGGATTATATTCGACACTCAAAGGTTATACCTCAAGAGTTAGAATTTGAAGTGAAGTCAAGGTATCCTCACCTATTCGGCATACCGGGTACGTACGTAAATTTCAAGGGCAAAATTTCATAAGGAGGGGAGATTGTGAGAACCCAAATTTTATGAATAAAGATTTAATTTTCTCGAAATATTTTTTTAATATTATGGTGTGGATTTGAGATAGTGTTATAGTTTTGGGTAGTATTTATAAATTTTGCAAAGTATGCAAGTTGTTATATAATATTCGTTTGGTCGGAGAATATTTTTTTTATCGAAAAATATCTATACGACGGTACAATCATTGGTGGACCCCACAACAGAATTATTGTCGAATTGAGAAAATGACAAAAATATTTTTATGAAAATAACGGCGGAAGTTTTACCGTTAAAACTGTTGAACTACTCGGTAGTAAAAGTACAGTAATACACGTGGTTGCATAGTAGCACACGGTATTGATTATTGATGCTTACGTAAGAAGTCACTCAGTTATACTCAATTATTGCTACAGTAATTGCTGCATCATATCTCTCATATTATTTATTCAATTATTATCACAGTAGCATCTGTATAATATGTTATACTATTAAATCAATAATTGAGACGACAAAGTTATTCATATTATTAAATTTCAATATTTACAATGTCTAAAAGTTCTGTCAATGAGAGGTTTGGTCACCTAATTGTGCGCCAATAGGGAGAAATCTTTATTGGAAAGCTCCCTCTTTCTTGGGAACGACCTGGTTGTTAAATAATGTGAGTTATAATATTAATAACGAATAAGTTCATGTTGATTAAAGATGAATTTGATAGTTCCATTGTGTTAAAATTATTTGTGTTAGTGAAAATCGACACTTATTTCGATAATAATTGATGTCTGGAGGCTATAGTGTTCAATCGGGTATTCGGATCACTTTTCGTGTCAGAGTACTATTCACGAGTTTCTATTCACGAGTTACTATTCATGAGTTACTATTCACGGGATACTATTCACCTGAAAGATATATTTCTTTTCGGTCCAAATTATTTTTGGATACAATATTATTCTATGAGGAGATCTGCTAATTTTCAGACTGTTGGTTGAAATTATAATAGTAAATCAATATGGATCGTTGATTTCAAGTTTAAATAGTAACTTTTCCCTTCAGTTTTCCAAGAGTTATTTGCCCCTTCGGTGTTTCAAGAGTTAATTGCCCCTTCGTAAATAGTAGGTGTCTCTTCAATATTACCAAGAGTCATTTTGACCATTCGTTAAGACCAAGAGCCACTATCAGTTCTTCTATAAATAGAAGCTCATTCCTTCATTATTTTTTACGAATTCACTGAAACTTTAGAGAGAGAAACTATAGAAAGAAAGAAGAAAAGTATTCTGCTACTTCACTTTTCTAATATCCAGTTTCTTCTAAGGTAAGGGATATTATTTGTTGTACTCATAAGGGGTATTATTTATTTCGTATTCATGAAGAGAACTTCTGTTATTCCATTCTTATTATTCTGCTAGAATAACCTATATACGTGGACTACCGTATACATGGTGAAATTCTTCTATTATTCCATTCCTCATTATTATGTTGGAATAACCTATTTATGCGAAGTACCGCATACATGGTGAAATTCTGTTGATATTCCATTCTTTATTATTCTGCTGGAATATCCTATCTCTGCGTTTACGCCGGACCTAGTTCCATTATTTATTATTCTGTCGGAATATCCTGTCTGTACGTTTCCATCGGACTTGGTTCCATTACTTATTATTCTGTCGAAATATCCTATCTATGTGTTTACGCCGGACCTGGTTTCATTATTTATTATTCTGTCAGAATATCATGTCTGTGCATTTATGCCGGACCTGGTTCTATTATTTATAATTCTGTCGGAATATTCTGTCTGTGCATTACGCATGACCTGGTTCCATTATTTATTATTCTGTTGGAATAACCTATTTATGCGAAGTACCGCATACATTGTGAAATTCTTCTGTTATTCAATTCTCTATTATTTTGTTGGAATAACCTGTCTATGTGGATTACCACATGCATGGTAAATGATCCTTTGTATTCTTTCCTTATTAAATTGTGGAAATGATCTGTATACGTGGATTACCGCATGACGGGTGAAAATCCATTTGCAGTTTTATACATTCTATTATACTAAGTTGGTTAAAGTTTTGGCTTCTATATTCCTTGAAATTAGTGGAATATCCTAGATATTTGCGCTTCATCCAGTATCTTTTCGTGAAAATATTCTTTTGAGCATTCTTGAATTTTACTCCACAAAGCAAAACCATGTTGACAATTTGGACGTTATTGAGTTCAGGATAAATTAACTTATAAATCTTTAAAATTTATTCTTGAACTTGTTTTATTGAATTATTATGTCATTGTCATCATCCTCATACTTATATTGTAATGAAAGTCATCTTTGGCTTACGTGCATAGATGAACTTAGAATTATTATGACCAGGGATCATTCGGTATAATCATGACCTGTAATGTTATAAATAATGTGGTAAAAGTCCTCAGTGACCTGTAATGCATTGATGGACAGTTTTTGGTATGATTATGACCAGGGATTATTCGGTATAGTCATGACCGTTGATGATTTAATGAATATCCTTGGCCCGTAATACATGGATGATTAGATGATGTGGTTTTTTTATTAAGCTGAGTCTCAGCGATAAAAATTGATGAAAACATTTTAACTCATAGAAGATAGTAGATATCATGCTCTACTTGACCCTTCAAATGGATTTTTTATTCCGCTGCAGTTAAACTTGATGTCTATTTTATTTTATCAGTTTAACATTGTTGAAGACTATTGATAATTTATTCTACATTATCTTAGTCATAATATTTCTTACTAGGCTAGTTGAGCTCACCCTTTCTTTCACTGTTCTCTTCAGTAAATGAGAATATAGTTGGGACGAGTCGGGGAAAGGAGTGATGGTCCAGATGATAGCATTAGTAGTCTTCACTATTCTGCTAAATAGTGTGACAATAAATGTAATGAGGACTCCTTTGATTGTGGATATTGTCTAGATGGCAATATTCCTATTAAAACTCTCAGTTTATGTATTGTCGTATATTACACGACGGTTGTATAATTAAGTTTGTATTTATATTCTATACCACGTATTTGGCGACTCAAGATGGGTGATGTATACCTATTTTGGGGGCGTGACAGTTGGTATCAAAGCTTAGGGATATGATCCCTGGCTGAGATGTGAGACAAGAACTAGGAGGGGAGAGACGGGAAATTCCTTCGCTAGTATGACCTACCTAATTTTATTTGGTATTTAATTGGTCGGTCAGAGTGTAGGGATAATATGTGATATGTTAATTAACCCTTGTTTTGTGGCAGTGTTTGAAAACAGCATCTGAAAATGTTGAGATTAACAATGAAGCACATGAGACCGTTGAGTCACCAACGATCAATACCCAGGATAATGTGCAACAAGAAGATAATAATCCTCAGGTAAATAACAACACCGATCAAATGATGAACGATGGGATGTTTATAGGCTTTATGCAATTCGTGCAACATCAGGCGAGAGAGACTCCTGTTCATAATGCAGGTGGAAACAATGGCAACCCACGGCTGGTCACTGCTAAGCAGTTCAAGGACCAGGGACCGCCAGAGTATTTTAGAGAGCCAAAACCACTTAAGGCAGAGACGTGGATAAAGCAAATCACCAAGATATTTGATGTCTTGGGATGCTCCGAGGAGCAAAAGGTTCCCTTTGCCACCTTTATGTTGCATGAAGAGGCAGATTATTGGTGGGAATCTGTAAAGCGTACCCAGCCTGACGCACTCAAGATGTCTTGGGAGAAGTTCCAAGAGCTATTCAACGACAAGTACTTTCCCAAAAGTATTCGTCACATGAAGGAGGTGGAATTCATCAAGTTGGAGCAAAATAATATGAACGTGTCGCAATACGAGGCTAAATTTACGGAGATATCCCGGTTTGCATCCCATTTGGTCGATAATGAGGAGCGAATGACGCGAATGTTTCTAAGAGGTTTGAAACCCAAAATACGTCAATACCTCATTTCTCAGAAATTATATTTGTATTCAGATGTAGTGAATAAGGCTCAGTTATTGGAGCGCGATAATGAGCCAGCCCAACGAAAAGGTAACGAGCAACAACACGATAATAATCATACCGGTGGCAAAGACTATCGGAACAATGATAACCATTGTGGGGGAAATTATCATGTCAAGAATGGTAACCACTTCGGTGGTAATCATGGCCAAGATAATAAGAATGGAAATTTCAAGAAGAGAAGGTTCAATAACGATGGAAAGACAACAGCACCAACACCCGTTTTTAAGGAAGGAGAACGACCGCCAGTTAGATGCTATAGATGCGGAGAGGAGGGACATATCAGTCCAAACTGTGTGATGCAGTCCAAAGCATGTTACAATTATGGAAAAGAAGGTCACCTAGCCCAATTTTGTCTTGCACCAAAGTCAAGTCCAGCTGGGATAGTGGCACCAAAGGCCGATACGAACAAAACAAAGTCGGTGATTTCAGAAAGAGCATTTTTCGTGACTTCTCAAAAAGCAAGTAACCCGAACGAAGTTAGCACGGGTTAGTTGATTATAAATTATTACGATGTCTATACCTTATTAGATACCGGTTCTACCCATTCTTTTATCTCTCTTGCTTGCGCTCAACGTTTAAATTTGACTCCGAAGAAATTATACTTTGACTTATTGGTTGAAACTCAGTTAGGAGAAACCTTCTTTACCTCCACTGTTTATAAATCTTATTTGATTCAAATCGATACTTTCACGTTACCTGTCAATCTTATCTCTTTGAAAATACTTGCCTTTGATGTGATTTTAGGAATCGATTGGTTAACTACTCATCATGCTTTTTGTAAGGTTGTTAGCTTTCATATTCCTAACCAATCTGTTATGCGAATTCAAGCAACCAAACCACTAAAGTCAATCACTGTTATATCAAGCCATAAGTGAAGAGCCCCGATCCTTTCATTGTTGACTTTCTTGTGTGGAATGCACCAAAGTTAGACAATCCGTAGGTGACACTGTGAATAACGGTGGCAAATTGATAGGTATCAAAGTGACGTGCTATCCAAGTCTTGGATGATAGTCACAGTTTTGAATAATATTTCTATTGTTAATAAATTTCCTGACGTATCCCTGAAGACTTCCTAGTCTACTTAGAGCGTGAAATCGAATTTTGTATTGACCCCAGTACAAAACCCATTTCTAAAACCCTTAAATATTTTTTCAACCGAACGAACGTATTATGCGCCAAAGACATTGGCTCGAGCTGTTAAAGATTACGATCGTACCATTCAATACCATCGTGGGAAAGGGAACGTGGTAGCTGACGCGTTGAGTAGAAGATCATATGCGTTTATGAGTGCGATGTTGTTAATACAAAAACCCATTTTGTATGACTTACAAAGGATGGAGATAGAGTTAAAGACTCCAGGGACCCATGTGATGATGGCGAATATGCAAGTAGAATCGACATTAATTGATAAAGTTAAAGCCGCTCAAGCTACACACCCGAATCTGATGAATGTGAAGAAGAAGGTTCAAGAGGGTATTATTCTAGAAGCAAGAATCGACGAAGAGAGGAAATCTCAACCCTCGATTTAATTGGCCCATTTGAAATTCTCGATCGAGTTGAAATTGTGGCCTATAGACTCATTTTACCGCCAAGTTTGTCGCGTGTTCATAACGTTCTTTTTCACGTATCGATGTTACGTAAATATGTGGACGACCCGAACCACATTATTGAATTGGAATTGGACGAGATAGCAGAAGATTTAACGTATGAGGAGATACGTGTTAAAATCTTGGATAAGAAGGATTATATTCGACACTCAAAGGTTATACCTCAAGAGTTAGAATTTGAAGTGAAGTCAAGGTATCCTCACCTATTCGACATACCGGGTACGTACGTAAATTTCAAGGGCAAAATTTCATAAGGAGGGGAGATTGTGAGACCCCAAATTTTATGAATAAAGATTTAATTTTCTCGAAATACTTTTTTAATATTATGGTGTGTATTTGAGATAGTGTTATAGTTGTGGGTAGTATTTATAAATTTTACAAAAGTATGCAAATTGTTATATAATATTCGTTTGGTCGGGAAATATTTCTTTTATCGGGGAATATCCGTACGACGGTACAATTATTGGTGGACCCCACAACAGAATTATTGTCGAATTGAGAAAACTATAAAAATATTTTGATGAAAAAAATTGCGGAAGTTTTATCGTTAAAACTGTTGAACTACTCGGTAGTAAAAGTACAGTAATACGTATGGTTGCATTATAGCACACAGTATTGATTATTGATGCTTACGTAAGAAGTCACTCAGTTATACTCAACTATTGCTATGGTAATTGCTGCATCATATCTCTCATATTATTGATTCAATTATTGTCACAGTAGCATCTGTATAATATGTTATACTATTAAATCAATAATTGAGATGACAAAGTTATTCATATTATTAAATTTCAATATTTACAATGTCTAAAATTTCTGTCAATGAGAGGTTTGGTCACCTAATTGTGCGCCAATAGGGAGAAATCTTTATTGGAAAGCTCCCTCTTTCCTGGGAACGACCTGGTTGTTAAATATTGTGAGTTATAATATTAATAACGAATAAGTTCATGTTGATTAAAGATGAATTTGATAGTTCCATTGTGTTAAAATTATTTGTGTTAGTGGAAATCGACATTTATTTTGATAATAATTGATGTCTGGAGGTTATAGTGTTCAATCGGGTATTCGGATCACTTTTCGTGTTGAAATACTATTCACGAGTTACTATTCATGAGTTACCATTCACGGGGTACTATTCTCCCGAAAGATATATTTCTTTTCGGTCCAAATAATTTTTAGATATAATATTATTCTTGAGGAGATGTGCTAATTTTCAGACCGTTGGTTGAAATTATAATAGTAAATCAATATGGATCGTTGATTTAAAGTTTAAATAGTAACTTGTCCCTTCAGTTTTCTAAGAGTTATTTGTCCCTTCGGTGTTCCAAGAGTTAATTGCCCTTTCGCAAATAGTAGTTGTCTCTTCAATATTACCAAGAGTCATTTTGACCCTTCGTTAAGACCAAGAGCCACTTTCAGTTCTTCTTTAAATAAAAGCTCACTCCTTCATTATTTCTTACGAATTCACTGAAACTCTAGAGAGAGAAACTATAGAGAGAAAGAAGAAAAGTATTATGCTACTTCACTTTTCCAATATCAAGTTTCTTCTAAGGTAAGGGATATTATTTGTTGTACTCATAAGGGGTATCATTTCTTTCTTATTCATGAAGAGAACTTCTGTTATTCCATTCTTATTATTCTGTTGGAATAACCTGTATACGTGGACTACCGTATACATGATGAAATTCTTCTATTATTCCATTCCTCATTATTATGTTGGAATAACCTGTTTATGCGAAGTACGACATACATGGTGAAATTCTTCTGTTATTCCATTCCTCATTATTATGTTGAAAAAACCTGTCTGTGCGGTCTATCGCATGCCTGGTGAATTCTGTTGATATTCCATACATTATTATTCTGTTGGAATATCCTGTCTGTGCATTTACGCCGGACCTGGTTTCATTATTTATTATTCTGTCAGAATATCCTGTATGTGCGTTTACGCCGGACTTGGTTCCATTATTTATTATTCTGTCAGAATATCTTGTCTGTGCTTTTACGCCGGAGTTGGTTCTTTTATTTATTATTCTGTCGGAATATCCTATCTGTGCGTTTACGCCGGACCTGGTTCCATTATTTATTATTCTGTCAGAATTTCCTGTCTGTGCGTTACGCATGACCTGGTTCCATTATTTATTATTCTGTTAGAATAACTTGTTTATGCGAAGTACAGCATACATGGTGAAATTCTTCTGTTATTCCATTCTTTATTATTCTGTTGGAATAACCTGTCTATGTGGATTACCACATGCATGGTGAATGATCCTTTGTATTCATTCTTTATTAAATTGTGGAAATGATCTGTATACGTGGATTACCGCATGACGGGTGAAAATTCATTTGCAGTTTCATACATTCTATTATACTTAGTTGGTTAAAGTTTTGGCTTCTATATTCCTTGAAATTAGTAGAATATCTTGGATATTTGCGCTTCATCCAGTATCTTTTCGCGGAAATATTCTTTTGAGCATTCTTGAATTTTACTCCACAAAGCAGTATTATGTTGACAATTTGGATGTTATTGAGTTCAGGATAAATTAAGTTATAAATCTTTAAAATTTATTCTTGAACTTGTTTTATTGAATTATTATGTCATTGTCATCATCCTCATACTTATATTGTAATGAAAGTCATCTTTGGCTTACGTGCATAGATGAACTTAGAATTATTATGACCAGGGATCATTCGGTATAATCATGACCTGTAATGTTATAAATAATGTGGTAAAAGTCCTCAGTGACCTGTAATGCATTGATGGACAGTTTTTGGTATGATTATGACCAGGGATTATTCGGTATAGTCATGACCGTTGATGATTTAATGAATATCCTTGGCCCGTAATACATGGATGATTAGATGATGTGGTTTTTTTATTAAGCTGAGTCTCAGCGATAAAAATTGATGAAAACATTTTAACGCATAAAAGATAGTAGATATCATGCTCTACTTGACCCTTGTAATGGATTGCTTATTCCCTACAGTTAAACTTGATGTCTATTATATTTTATCAGTTTAACATTGTTGAAGACTATTGATAATTTATTCTACATTATCTTAGTCATAATATTTCTTACTGGGCTAGTTGAGCTCACCTTTTCTTTCACTGTTCTCTTCAGTAAATGAGAATATATAGCTGGGACAAGTCGGGGAAAGGAGTGATGGTCCAGATGATAGCATTAGTAGTCCTCACTATTCTGTTAATAGTGTGACAATAAATGTAACGAGGACTCCTTTGAGTGTGGATATTGTATAGATGACAATATTTCTATTAAAACTCTTAGTTTGTGTATTGTCGTCTATTACACGACAGTTGTATAATTAAGTTTATATTTATATTCTGTACCATGTATTTGGCGACTCAAGATGGGTGATGTATACCTATTTTGGGGGAGTCACAGTGGGTCTGGGCTCCGATGGTACAAGGGGACCACCAGCGGTAGAATGCCTCATGAGTGAATGGACCCTCTGACAAAGTAAAGCTGCCAACTCCCGTCAATGGGATATCACTGACATACGACTGCAACATAGGCCAATACCGCCTAGCAGGACGATAGATTGATATACGGATCTCTCCTGTGGTTCTCCTGATAGCATGCTCTCCCAAGTAGAGCTCCCATCCTCCATCTGTGAAGAGAGGAATCCGACGGGTGGACATCACATACTCGACACCAGTCGGGAACCCATCCTCAAAGCCAACTGTCAAATGGTCCCAAGAATAGGGAACCCAAGTAATGACATCAGCTGTCAATAACTCCAACTGTAGGTGACAATGGGTGAAACCCTCAGCTACACGAACCTCCGCCAATGTGTAGTGATGCCATCATCATCCCCATGGGTAGGTATCTAAACCTAAACTGCTAATGGGACGTAAGCATCGAAGCCTCTCATAGGCCCAAAACTGCCAAAACAAGGGCAAACATCTGCGGTAAGTCCACACTCTTAACCTATACATGGGAAATCAAAAGAAAAATACTCACCAGTAGAAACGGGTAAAATCCTAGCCAAGCCTCTGTCAAGCCCTGCGAATGCATGACATTCCCCTGAGGAAATAGGCAAAGGTATAGGAGCCCCAATCATACTCTCTAATATGGTCCACCTCTTGTGTGGCGCTGACTAAAGTGAACAATGTAGTGGAAGAGTTATCCGCTATGAAACAACCCCGGAGGATGACCAGGAACAATCGCCGAAGAATGCGATCCCTGACTCTCACATCAGCGGGTATGTGCTTACTCAACGCCCCACTCATATCATCTACACTCAAAGGACCAATACGGACTGTCCTGCCTTTAAGTGCCTTAGCCGGGACTCCTAGCAAGGATCTGGCGGTAGTCGGGGTAATGTTCACCGCACAAGGCACTAACGCCACTCCAAACTCCATACCAGTGATAAACCGCCAATCCATCGGTGACATCATCACCTCACAGTCCAGCAAATGGAGAGACTGAGTCTGGAGAAACCATCGCTTATACAACGCCCTGAGATACTCCTAGGGACAACGACGGGGGAGGATGGAAAAGAATGCCTCAAAGCCCTAACCATGCATAATCTCTCCATACTCTGGATGGAGAGTCTAATATAGAGAGTGTATACTGAACTAATTCCCTCGAGGCTGCGTAAAGCTGGGAATGTACATCACAAAAGCAAATCAACATCAGAATCCTTGCTCCTCATCAATAGAAAAAGGAAGATTAAACCCAACTTTTACCTCATTCACATGCAAGTAGATCGAGGGGTGGCGACTCAAATCATCCAGAAGCTCTGGAATCATCACATTAAAGCTTAGAAGATCCCTACGGGGAGTATAAGCAGCAGGACCAGGAGCTGCAATCGGTACATAATCCTCCTCGACCTCAATATCTGGTACCTCTACCCGGATAGGATGAATCACTGCCTCCACCAAATGATGAGGTTGTCTAACTACGCGAGGCTGAGGCACATCAAAAGCCCTCCTCTTCACACCTGAAGTGGTCCTGCGGGAACTACTCAGCTAATCTGGATCCATATATCTGAACATAAGTCTCCAAATCACCTCAGAAATGGTATGGTAAATTCTAACCTGGAGCTTTCCAAATGCATTTTATGACTATATGCATGCATTACTTTAACATACGCCTATAGTAGAGTTAAAAATGCATGACTAGTCAATGCCTAGGCTCATGAATTTTTTTTGCCAGAGTCTCCTTCGTAAAAAGGATTATCCACATGCATGTAGGCATGACTAGGTGGCCATTCAGTTGCACACCAACCCACGGTCATAAACATCCTATATGCATAATAATATTAAAGTCATAATCCGTAACGGTAACCTAATTACCAGGATTACTTTGCTTTATAACCCTTGCTCGTTTGTCCTCAAATATGATAAGAAATAGCAGAAAAAGGTACTAATTTGACTATTTCAAAAGTCAAATTTTTTCACATCATTATGTTCAGCAAGGTTAAATACTAACATTTACTATGTTGAATATTTTTTTATCAAGTCATATGAGCATGCATATTCACTACTATGTGTTTAGAAGCATTTCATGTGATAACTCATTTTTCAACAGATAAAAACTAGAAATGAGGCATGCATACGTTACTAGGATAGTGCATAACACTTGTACAGTGACGAATTTTGCAGAAAGCGACCTAAACTCAGCAGATCTGAAGAAGAACTCTCGGATTCTCTTTGTGGTGCAACTTGAAAATGACTTGTGAAAGGGAAGTGGCCTACAAGTACACCCACTGATGGCCGCATGTGTATATATGGCTATCGTAGGTGTACCTGCGGCTGTCTTAGGTGGGTCCCACCCCTCTGGCTCGGTCCAATTTGAGTTGCAAAGGAGGTCTCACAAGCTAAAAAGTCAAAATCAGGAAAAAAGATGCTACACGATTAAGCGAAAAGCCTAAAATCTTGATTTTCAGAGACCAAGCTGCAGGTCTACGTGTTACTCATTGGTATTCGCCCAGACAAAGGGTTCACAACACCGATGATCACCGCTGTTGCAAACTACAATCAGAAATACCTCACAAAGGTCCAATACTATCAACTTGGGGTTGTGATTCCAATTACGACCTCTCCCCATCAGGAACTTCATACATCATCAGCCGTTGAAGCACATTTCAACGAAGGTCAAGCAACCTCGACATTCTTCAGTCGTTAGCAAGTAAATCCAGTGAAGCATCGGAGGTGGTCCGATGATATCAGCCGTTGAAGCACATTTCAAAGAAGGTTAAGAAACCTTGACATTCTTCAGCCGTTGGCAAGTAAATCCAGTGAAGCATAGGAGGTAGTCCGATGATCTCAGTCGTTGAAGCACATTTCAACGAAAGTCAAACAGCCTTGACGTTATCAGCCGTTGGCAATTAAACCCAGCGAAGCATCGGAGATGGTCCGATGATGGTATCCGTTGAAGTACATTTCAATGAAGGTCAGACAGCCCTGACAACACAAACTATTAGTAGTAATTCCGACAGAACACTGGAAATACCTAGTGATACAAACTAGGGAAAACCATCCTCATCGGGGAGGACCGATGATGGAATCTGTTATACAAATCCTTATCTGATAAAACCTCATTCCCCCAGAATCTCTTGTTAATGAGAGGAACATCTATGGTGGAAAGTCTGTACCAAGGATTAAGGACTTTTGTGATAACTCCAATGTCAACATCCTAGAAGTTCCTGGGAGCTTTGGAGTAAACATCTAAGCCATTTATCAAGATCATCAGTAATAACTCCAATCCCCAACAGAAAGTGTGGGAGCAGATAATCATCACATTCCGTTGGAAAACGGTCCAACAAACCACATTCAGCATACATTTGCATCATATTGCATTACATTGCATTATGTTTCTCCTATCACATTTCAAGTGTCTAGTATTCTTTATCCTATACATGCCATTACACTACATAAATATGATAAAGAGGGGCATCTGTAGACACTCTAAATTTTAATTACATTCCTATTACTCACCTTGTAGGAAAGTAAAATCGTCTTCCAGAGATAACCCTGGAAGTCAAATCAGCTCAATCCCGGAGACACAGGATACTCAGTTGTCCATCTCGGAGACAACCCTGAGATACACAGTTCCAGTCCTAGAGACAACCCCGGAAGATACAGTTCTAACCTCGGAGATAACCTCGACAGATGCAGTTTTAGTTCCAGAAATAACCCAGGAGAAGTTCGTTCTAATCCCCAGAAGTTATCTTCAACCTCAGAGATAACCCCGAGACTCTCAGTTTCGACCCCGGAGATAACCCTGGGAGGTCAGACACACCTTAAAGACAACCCTGAGGACATTCAATACCTACAATAGCCCAATCTCAAAGATAACCCTGAGCAACAATTGCTAAATCAGCCCAGAGCCAGAGATAACCCTGGTGAGGGGCAAATTCATCATTTTGCCACCTCAATTACATATTCAAGCCATCTTAGCATCATATCATACCACATTCTACACAGAAGTGTCCCACATGAACCATATCTCAAATCTCGAGTGACTATTACGTAAGACAAACACCAGATATAATTTTAAGACTTAAAGATCTGGTCATGAACCCATCTTCCCTGCTTCGTAAAACCTTTTATCACATGTCATTGTGTAGCTCTCGACAACAACATTCCGAAAAGGTATTATATGCCTCAATCGATGCCCGGATTGAAAGTTATAAAGGTTCAAGCGAATAAACGCGTTGCATGCGTGCATGTACTTCGAGATGGCGGGGCCCACCGAGCCTGGGGTACCCCGGGTAGCCACAGGTAGACCTGCGGCTCCCCCCTCTATAAATAGAGGGCTTGGGGTGGCCATTTTATAAGAAGGAAAGGCGAGGAAACTTGTCCAATTTACTTCGTACACACTTCTATAGTGATACAAGAGAGAAAAGGCGAGGAAGCCCTGTCCATTTTGCTTTATAAACACTTTAAATTGAGTGCTTTCTTTTTCCAAACACCTGTGAGCTTGTGTTTTGCTATATTTTATTGGTGAAAATCGAGTATTCATTCATTTAAAGCTATCTGAAGCCTTCTTGGTAGCCCACTGTAAGACATCTCAGATTTCTTAGAGCCTTTTTGCACTTTTATTTACACATACTTATTCACGTTGAGAGTTGTGTTGCGTGTGTATGCCCGGATAGACGATCCGTGGCTTATATATATATATATATATATATATATATATATATATAATGCACCGGATATCACACTTAGGCTCAATCGAATCGAATTCGATAATAGTATGTACATAAGTATATATATATATATATATATATATATATATATATATATATATATATATATATATATATTGGTTTACAGCTTTTGTACATATTACATCATCATGTGATCATAGATTCAGTTCCTGAATCTAGATTCGGTTCCCGTTATGGACATTTCAGCTGCAACTAGCTTGTAAATTATTCACGGTGTCTGAATTTCTTTAGATGACTCTCATGCCCACACGGACTTTGTGAAAGTAGTATGCACACAAGCCAATCATGTTTGATGATAAAGCATATACTTTGTAACAATCTTATTCATTTATTAATAAAAAGTATTAATTTATTAAAGGCTTTTAATTATCTACATAATGCTGTTTTATAATATGTGATAAACCCATAGTTTTAAGCAATACTTTTAGAATAATGATGATGATCATTCTAATGAGATCTAAATTCTTAGAAAGCTTAAAACTAAAATAGTTCCCAATCATTAGATTACTAAATTGAGGATTGGTGAATCCGGATAGATTGGTACATACGTTGCTTGCTCATTGGATGAGGATGATTGATCTCAAGATCATTTTTGTGGAGACACTAAGGCAAGTATGTAGGTGCTTTTAGAAAATAAGTTCACTGAACGTGGCTCGCTAAGGAATACCTAATGGAGTTTTACTTTCCTGTCAATAGGAATTCCTGTAGTGATAGAAGTACAAGTGATCCTTAGACTTGAGATCATCATAGTATCCTGTGTATGATGAGTTATTCTTCGACTTATTCCTTAAAACCCTTAGGGTATATCAAAGGGTATGCTTGTGTATAATAAGTTGTACATGGAGATAATGTATGATCAATAAAGAATCTACCATTTCTAGTAAAAGAAGAGAAATGTCCTATGTGATTCGATAAATGACAACCCAGTAGTCCTTGGCCAAGACAGAATGAAATTATAAAGGAGTTTCTAATTTGCATTATTTAGTGTTGTGCATTTAAGAGTCGAAATACATATAATAAAATAAAATAAGACTTGACAGTAATTCCATGTCTTATATTTAATTGGGACATTATATGGTGGAAGGATTGAATTGAACGGTAACTATTAACTCAAAGGTTCTTTTATGATTAATGTTAAAATCTATATTATCTGGAAAGTCGTTGATCACTAGGGAGGCTTATCCCTATTGTAGAATAAATATTATTTATTTAAATAAATTAATCGTTTAATTTATTTATTTAAATAAGATTAGAATTGTTCTAATTGATTTATTCACAAACGGTTTAATATGGAGAACCTAAAGGGTCACATCATAAAAGGAAGAATAATTATTTAAGAAGTTAATGACATAATCGTAATATGTTAAGTATATTTAATTTAATCTATGGTGATAGAATAAATTAAATAGCTTAATATTTATTATTTAATATTTTAGAAATATTAAATATAAATTAATAAGAGGAGTCTTATTAATATTATTACAATTATTATTATTTTAATTTTTAAAAGAGTTTAGGAATTAATTTAATATAAGTACTTTCATTTATTCTTAATAGGATTAGGAGGGAAAACTAGTTAAAGGAGTTTAATTAATTATCCCTAATAAGATTAGGGAGCCCATTTAATTAAAAGAGTTAATTAAATAAATAATACCTTATTTTAATTAAGTAGGGTTACCTGATATCTTTATAAGAATAGTCTTATTCATTATATCAGATATACGTAATTCCAATAGTTGGAGAGTACACTCCTTTTTTATGAGAGATAGAAAAACTAGGATTTTGCCAAATACCCATCTTCTTGAATCTTTCTTTTTCCTTGGTGGATCACCTCTAGAGGCCAAACACTTGGGTGGCTAACGTTGATCAAAGGAAGGAACCAAACCCGGTGAATTCAAGTTGAACGCGAAAAAAATTGGAGGTGAACTTGTACCTGAGGAAACTCGAATCTTCAAGGGTATGATTCTTGTTCTTTCTTTGTCGTTTAATTAATAATTGTGCATAAAGGATGATCTAGGTATATTGTTTGTAAGATTTTTAAAACTCTATTTTATCACGTTTCCGCTTTATTTATGCAATTTGATTGCGCTCATGAATATTACAAACCTAACAGTGGTATCAGAGCCAAACTTTTATGCTAATTATTAATTATTTTAATTTGATATGTATATTGATATGTGCTTAAAATAATTTAATTGGGCATAATTTTATTGTATAAAATTTATTTTTTTTAAAAAAGGAAACTGTTTTTAAACTGGCACTGTTTAAAAATTACGCTTTCTGTGATTTGCGTTGGATCATGTTGCTGATTGCATGTTGTTAATCATATATAATATTATATATGATTGCTGATTGCATGTTGTTAATATTATATTCCATATTAGTTAATATGCTAGTTGTTGATTGCTGATTGCATGATTCACCATCATGATTCACGTGGTTAGTATGTTAGCTTCTGAAGCATATAACTTGGAATCTTATATATATATATATATATATATATATATATATATATATATATAAAACTAATAATTTTATAATTAAAATAAAAAGTTTATTTTAATTTTAAAATTAGATTTCATACTAACTAATTAGAGTTGGAATTTGATTCCATGTTTTCTTAAATAAAGGAGTTTATTTAGATATAAAATAAGATTTCATATTATTCAAAATAAAGGAATTTATTTGTG
The DNA here is from genome assembly GCA_016801055.1 of Panax notoginseng. Taxonomy (NCBI): domain Eukaryota; kingdom Viridiplantae; phylum Streptophyta; class Magnoliopsida; order Apiales; family Araliaceae; genus Panax; species Panax notoginseng. The sequence goes on along the minus strand of CM029019.1, from coordinate 155,256,606 downwards.
AATAGGAGAGTGAATCAATGTTTCCTTAAATAAAGGAATTTATTTAGATTTGGAATAAGATTTCATATTATTCAAAATAAAAGAGTTTAATTGTGAATAGAAAAGAGGATCCGTGTTTCCTTTAATAAAATTTTTTTAAACTTGGAATTGGATTCCATAATTAATTAAAATAAAGGAGTTTATTTTGATTAATGATTTTGATTAAAATAAAATAGTTTATTTTATTCAAAATTAGATAAATTAAAATAAAAGAGGTTTATTTTGATTTAAATTTGGATTAAAATAAATGAGTTTATTTTAATTCAAAATTAGATTTTATACAAACTAAGTTTGCCCATTAAATAATATCATTATATATATATTGAATGCTTATTATTTATGAGATAAATATTATTTATTGATGTATATGTGGAATTGTATGATAATAAATGAGATTGAGTATGGACTATTGACCAATGTGATTGGATTTTATTTTAGTTGGATGCATTAATGTATGGATTTTATTAAATGGGGTCTGCGTACCTCGTCTTCTCTAATTTTTCTTAATATAAATTCTATCTCCCTCCTATGTACTTCCCCTTGACTGCTGATCAAGGTTTCTATTTATTTTAAATAGTTTTGTAATAGAAATAGTTAGAATTAATTTTGAAGAATTAGAGATCAAGGAGCAAAGAGCGCTTGAAGACCCATTTGTAATGGAACTCGGGTTTAAATGTAATAGTTATATTTAAATATTAATTCTTGCACCCCTAGGGTTTGACCTTTTGGTTCACTTGGTGGCTCCAGTGAACCAAACTAGAATAAAAGTTCATAATCAATTCAGGTATAATATAGTATTTTATATGTGCATGCTTATACTATATATATTATATATTATGCAAACATGCTTTCGCATGTCAATTAATATTACGCGTATTTTATATATATGTATATATATATATATATATATCTATATATATATATATATATATATGTGCATGCACGCTAAACAAGATGAGACAAATTAATAACAAATCCCTCAAATTTTTTATATTAAGTTGTAACGTTCAAATATATTTAGAATATCGAACGTCGCCTTCTAGCATGATAAAAGCAATAGAGTATTGAATATTTAATATGAGTTTGTTGTGCACACATAAGGCAAGTATTAGATATTTAAGATGTTGTTTTTATTACATATGATGTTTATAAGGAATTGAACATTACTGCTTTGTTGTGCACACACAAGGGCTGTAGTTTTCTCTTCACTTATATGAAAATGCTGGGTCTAACTTAACTTAAATTATTTTAGTTCGGATGTGCACACACTTGACCATTATGATCTAAGAGGAAAAATACAAGGAGTTGTATAGTTGATGTAATTAACAAGAGTTGTCTACCTATTTATTTATATATAGTTTGTTGTGCAAACACAAGGCTATATACATTTGAAATGTGATCCTTATTCTCACTAGCAAATCTTTAATTAGATTTTGCCGAACTATATAAATGAGGGTAATATAGTTTGAAGAAAATAGTGGGAGATACCAATTTAAAACAAGACCTAAATTATTTTGGTAATTAATGAAATAATGTATGCTAAAATATTGTTAATTACAAATTCATTTACAAAAATTTACAATGTCTAAAATTACTATCACTATAAAGAATATTAGATGCTAAATTAACCGAACCGAATTAAACGGATTGGTTAAGGAATTTGAGAATAGTTCTCACGGCTGAAAAACTATCTTATGTCCTTAATACGCCCATCCCTGTAATGGTTGCAGACAATTCCTCTGAGGAAGAGACTGCTACTTTTAGAAAGTGACAAGATGATGCACAATTGGCTCAATTCATTATGCTCGTATCCATGAGTAACGAGCTTCAGTGTTAGCATAAAACTATGGATGCTCCTACTATACTCCTGCACATCAAGTATTTAATGGTGAGGAAAGTATGACTGATAGATATCAGATATCTAAGGAGGTCTATCGATCTAGAATGACCAACGACACTACAGTACAGACACATGTCCTAAACATGATCAATTTGATTGAACAATTAGGACAACATATTTTTTCATGGATGTAGAGTTGAGCCACGATTTGATCTTGCACTCACTCCCGGACTCCTTTCACAATTGTTGTGAAATTTTTCATATGAACAAGCTAAAGATCAGCCTTGCTAATTTGCTTAACATGTTGAAAAATGTTAAGAGTCACTTTCCAACCAAGAAAGACCAAGTCTTACTGGTAGGGGTCAAAGGATCTTCAAAAAAGAAGAACGATTTTAAGAAGGTAAATAGAAAAGGCAAAAACAAAGGATAATAAGAACAAAACTGATACGGATAGCAAAGGAGTTTGCTTCCACTGCAATAAGCCACGACACTGGAAAAGAAATTGTAAGAAGTATCTTGTAGAGGCTAACTAGAAGAAGTTTAGTGAAGCTTCGGTTACAAATATAATTTTGTTCATGATTTAAAATAAATTTTTTCTTTAAGTCAATGTTTTACTTGGGTATTGGATATCGACTTGGGCTATCATAAATATAGATTTATGAAGTGACCAACCAGAAGTAGAAAGCTAAACAAATATAAGTAATCTTATGTGTGAAAAATGAAGCAAAGGTTGCCATATTAGCCATAAAAACTTATAGTTTAGCAATGCCTACGAGCAAATCTATTAAGTCAATAAGTTGTTATTATATTCTAGTTCTTGTTAGAAACATTATTTCCATTTTATTGTTGGACAATAAAATCTTTGATATTATATTTAAGAACAATTATTGTTCTATTTATAATAATAATATTTTGTATAGAACTGAAATATTACTTAATGAGTTTTGTATACTTGACGTACGTGAAAAATTATTTTGTAAATTGAACAAACTAGTATAAGAAAAAGAGATGATCATTCAAAGAGTTGAATTTGTGTATTTGTTGAAATACAAGTGTGAATTATTTGAAAGGTTCAAAGAATTCAGAAGTGAAACAAATTGGCAAAGTATTAAGATTCTTTGATTAGATCAAGGAATAAATACTTGCGCAATAAGTTTCTAGATCATCTCAAATGGTTTTCTCATAAATGGACGCATCTGGATACGTAATAATTGATTGATGTATCTGAAATGAAAAATCGTACCTTGTTGGACATGGTGCGGTCCATAATAATTTTACCGACATTCCAGTATCCCTCTAGGGTCATGTCCTAGAAATGACTGCATATCTACAATAAGGAAACCTCAAAATCCAGCCCCAAGACTCCATAAAAGTTATGGACATGGAGGATTCCTAATCTTAAGTATGTTAAGATAAGGGGTTGTCCAACTTATGTGAAAAGATTTCAAAGGATAAGCTTGGGACAAGATTTGACAAGTGTCGATTTATGGGACATCCTAAAGTAGTTTAGGGTATATGTTCTACAATCCTACTTAGCAAAAGGTGTTTATTGCGAAACATGCTGCCTTCTAAGATAAAGGTGTTTATCATTGAAGGGACTAGTGGGAGGATAATAGAATCTTGAAGAGTTTAAGAACCACAAAAGACTATAAGTCAAATAAGAGGAACTTATAGATAGACATATTGTATCACAACCGAATCGTAAATCTGGAATAGTACCGAAGATACCTAGGAGGTATGGATTCATCATATGTGATGATGATGAGGTACACATCATAGAAGATGATGAACCAGTTACATACGATGAGGTAAGAGTTGTAGACACTCAGAGAAATGGATTGAAGCAAGCATATCAAATATGGAACATTCGTTTTGATGAGACAATCAAAAGAGTTTTATTTTATCAAAAACAAGAATGAACCTAGTGTGTACAAAAGGGTCAGTGGGAGCGTCGTGACATTCCTAGTATTATATATTGATATACTACGAATAAGGAATAACATATCAATGCTACAATCAGTAAAGATAAAGTTGTCTAAACATTCCTCCATGAATGATTTAGGAATAGTGTCTAAATTGGGGATACAAATCTATATAGATAGATTTCAGAGGATGCTCGACTTAACCCAAGGATCGTATATTCATTTGATGATAAAGTCATTTAACATGGCAAACTCCAAGAGATGTCTCATGCTGATGAGCCCTGGAGTATATCTCTCTTAATAGTTCTCATAGACTCCTGAAAAGAGAGATCATTTGAGTGACAATCATGTATACAATGAAATGTACGAGACCTGATGTTGATCAGTCATATTCTGGAGAAGTTCACTGTAAGACAGTGAAAAATATCTTAAAGTACTTTACCAGCACTAAGGATGTGATCATATTTATGGTGTGTCTGAATTAAAACTAGAGAGCTTAACAGACTCAAGTTTTTTTTTCAGACAGACCAAGACGACAGTAAATCCACTTTAAGGTAAAGTGTTACCTTGAACGGTGGTGCAGTGAAATTGGTAAAGTTTCAAACAGCAAAGAGTTGTTGGTTTAATGATAAAGACAAAGTATATAGCTGTAAATGAAGCTGCAAGTTGATTGTTTGGATGATAAGTTCATTACAGAACAAGGAATAGTTCCTAAGTCTCATCGTTGATCTAAACATGTGTTGTGGCACTTTCATTTGATTATAGGAATCATTGAAAGATGGAAAATTACTATAGAGATAGTGGACTCTCAAGAACAATATTACATATCCATTAACTAAAGCTTATCCAACAGCATGATAATCGTCAATTAGAGAAGAAGGATATGAGATACTATGGCGATTGGCTTTAGTGCAAGTGGGAGATTGAAAGTAGTATGCACAAAAGACAATCATGTTTGATGATAAAGCATATACTTTGTAACAATCTTATTCATTTATTAATAAAAAGTATTAATTTATTCAAGGCTTTTAATTATCTACATGATGCTGTTTTATAATATATGATAAATCCATAATTTTAAACAATGCATTTAGAATAATGATGATGATCATTATAATGAGATCTAAATTTTTAGAAAGCTTAAAACTAAAATAGTTCCCAATCGTTAGATTACTAAATTGGGGATTGGTGAATCCGGATAGATTGGTACATACATTGCTTACTCATTGGATGAGGATGATTGATCTCACGATCATTTATGTGGAGACACTAAAGCAAGTATGTAGGTGCTTATTAGAGAATAAGTTCACTGAACGTGGCTCGCTAAGGAATACCTAATGGAGTTTTACTTGTCTGTCAATAGGAATTCCTGTAGTGATAGTAGTACAAGTGATCCTTAGACTTGAGATCATCATAGTATCTTGTGTATGATGAGTTATACTTTGACTTATTCCTTAAGACCCTTAGGGTATACCAAAGGGTATGCTTGGGTATAATAAGTTGTATATGGAGATAATGTATGATCAATAAAGAATCTACCACTTCTAGTAAAAGAAGAGAAATGTCCTATGTGATTCGATAAATGACAACCCAGTAGTCCTTGGCCAAGGCAGAATGAAATTAGAAAGGAGTTTCTAACTTGCATTATTTGGAGTTGTGCATTTAAAAGTCGAAATACATATAATTAAATAAAATAAGATTTGACAGTAATTCCATGTCTTATATTTAATTGAGACATTGTATGCTGGAAGGATTGAATTGTATGGTTACTATTAACTCAAAGGTTCTTTTATGATTAATGTTGAAATCTATATTATCTGAAAAGTCGTTGATTGCTAGGGAGGCTTATCCCTATTGTAGAATAAATATTATTTATTTAAATAAATTAATCGTTTAATTTGTTTATTTAAATAAGATTAGAATTGTTCTAATTGATTTATACACAACCGGTTTAATATAGAGAACCTAAAGGGTCACACCATAAAATGAAGAATAATTATTTAAGAAGTTAATGACATAATCGTAATAATATGTTAAGTATATTTAATTTAATCTGTGGTGATAGAATAAATTAAATAGCTTAATATTTATTATTTAATATTTTAGAAATATTAAATATAAATTAATCGGAGGAGTCTTATTAATATTATTACAATTATTATTATTTTAATTTCTAAAAGAGTTTAGGAATTAATTTAATATAAGTACTCTCATTTATTCCTAATAGGATTAGGAGGGAAAATTAGTTAAATGTGTTTAATTAATTATCTCTAATAAGATTAGGGAGTTCATTTAATTAAAAGAGTTAATTAAATAAATAATACCTTATTTTAATTAAATAGGGTTACCTGATATCTTTATAAGAGGAGTCTTATATGATATATCAGATATACGCAATTCCAATAGTTGGAGAGTACGCTCCTTTTCTATGAGAGATAGAAAAACTAGAGTTTTGTCAAATACACATCTTCTTGAATCTTTCTTTTTCCTTGGTGGATCACCTCTAGAGGCCAAACACTTGGGTGGCTAACATTGATCAAAAGAAGGAACCAAACCCGGTGGATTCAAGTTGAACGCAAAAAAAAAATTGGAGGTGAACTTGTACCTGAAGAAGCTTGAATCTTCAAGGGTATGATTCTTGTTCTTTCTTTTTCGTTTAATTAATAATTATACATAAAGGATGATCCGGGTATATAGTTTGTAAAATTTTAAAAACTCTCTTTTATCATGTTTCCTCTTTATTTGTGAAATTTGATTGCGTTTATAAATATTACAAACCTAACAGTTTGGCGCTGCTATGTACCTTATTTTCTCGAAGATGCCTCGCATCTCAAAAATAATAACAGTAATCAAGCCAAACACCTAATAAAATGGAAGTATCAAAGGCCTCAATTACTATTGAGCACAAGGGTTTGAAAAACCTATTTTACAAAACATTATTGCCATATCTCGTTAAAATTGAACTTTTATACAAAATTTAAACCCTTTGCATATAGGTACAAACGAGGCATAGCACTACTTCTAGATAATTGCACATTGACCTACACACTCACACATTCAGATAAAAGTTTAAATTAAAAAGTGGCGGTAACCGTGTCGCCATGGAAGTCGAGGGGTGCCTAACACCTTCCCTCCGCTTAATCAAACCCCAGACCCTAACGAATCTCGATTTCACTGACCAGTTATATAGTATCACATCACTAGGTGTTTGTGCAAACTTTTTCTCGGTTGAGTTGGTGCAACTATTTATGTAACGACCGAGAAATTCGGATCCTTTGTAAAATACTTTGAAAGGATTAAGTAATGAATAAAATAATATTATTTGTTATTATTATGTGTTAGTAAGACGAATGCCGTTCTATAACCTAGAAACATTGGAACGTCGTAGTATTTTAACTATGGGAAGGAATTAAAGTGTTTGAATTTTCAAGACGAAAATAAAAGCTGTTTGAGAAATTTTTCGAAAAATATTATTCATTGTTTTTCGCTCCGAAATTATTTTTGAACTTCCGAGAAATACGTAACGTTATAATATCGAGGTGAGATGGATTATGTAATAATAATTCAAGTATGGAAAACGTAATATTTTGCATGCGGACTTAAAATTAAGAACGTTAAGGATTAAGTCTAATGAAATGGAATTGTGGATCTTGTAGGAAGTACAAGTCCAATAAACATTAAGGGGCAAGCCCTAGTGTTTATTAATGTAAGCCCAAAGAAAATTATTCCAAGCCCAAAGGAATAAACTAAAATAACTAAACCTAAGCCCAAGGTATTGATCCATTGGACTAGGGCGATCCATGGGGCAACCCATTCGTGATCTTGGTGCCCAAGTGTTGTAATGATCAAGTATATTATGAATTGACCAAGTATTAAGAGTAGGTGACAAGTTTACTTAGTGGTTAACAATGGAATAGTAAGGAGGTTAGTAAAGAGGTGGGATGTCCTAATGACTCTTATACCCTAACCTTGGAAGCTCTATAAATTGCAAGCTCACAAATCATTTTTGCTTGTTCAATTATCCTATAACTTTCCTCTACAAAGCAACTTATTGGTTAAGAGAGAATAAACACTTATAAGTCCAAACATCCATTGTTAGATTTTCAAGAAGAAGGAAGCTAGTCATCTAAGTTAATGATCTTGTGATCTTATATCTTCCATCTCTACCATTGTAGGGTTATAAGAGAAGTGTAACTTAATGAACATGTGTGGTAAGAACACTTAAGAAATGGATGATTAATGGACTTAAGCCGTATAAGTCATGAATAAGTAAATTGAACCTAAATAAGTTATAAACTTATGATGAACATTGATGGACTTGTCATATGATTACTTTAAGAAGTTAGTATAATTCATACGATGCAAGAATGTTTGTTAAAGGACTTAAATCAATAATAAGTTATAAGGAAGGAAATCTTGTAATTTATAATTGGTTAAGTTATGAACTTATGAGGAATAAACCATAATATAAAGATAAGTTGTTGTAATATGTAGGTTGAGATGTCTAGTTGATGAAATGAGTCCATTTGGAATAATGAACAAATCCTAAGTAATGATGTTTTGTCGGAATTCACACGATTGGACGATAATCGTCGAATTCGTGAAATTCTCGTATTGGAAGTCAGAATTTGTGTTTGAGCTCGAAAACATTAGTTATTGATGGAGAAAAGTCTTATTTGGCATTACAGAGTTGCGAACTCAAAAATGACCGGATTCCGACTAAGAACGAAGAAACGAGCGTTGAACGTTCATGAACGTTTATCGTTTTCGTTAAAAATAGACTAATAGGTGAATTTTTAGTTAACGAAGTCAAATAGATAAAATTCTTGCATGAGAATGGAGAGTATGTAATTTGTGAACCATAGGCTCTTGAACGAGCCAATTTGGACTTACAACGAAGAAGTTACGAACTCGGGAGTTTCACAAAATTTTAAAACTATTAAATTTTCTGGTGCACAGAGCTGGCGCCGTGGCGCCAGCCCAAGGCCAAAAAGCCCATGCCGCAGCACCGAGCTTGGCCGAACAAAGCTATGACCTACTGTAGAGTGGCGCCGCAGCCCGACCGTAACGAAGGAGACTCACGCCGTAGTGCCGAGTCCGGGTTTCTAGCCCTAGTGCATGGCGCCGCAGCGCGGCATAGAGAAGGAGTGTTGGCACCGTAGCGCCAGCCCTAGGGTTTGCATAGAGAAGATTGCTTGTGAAGATAAAAATAAAGGCAATGAAGTAGTACAAACTTAATAAACATGCAGTAACATTGTTAAGCCATGTTTTGCCCTGAAGAATGATCAGTTAGGTTTGAAGTAAGTCAATTGCATATGAACGTAAGAACGACATAACGGAAAGTCGAAATCAATAATAGCAAATCTAATACATAATTAGATTGAGAAGAAGGGTAAGATTCTTTAGGAACCATGTATGATTATTCATGACCTAATGTGCTATGTGATGTTATCATCTATTGTAGAGACCTTAAAGACTTAAAGTGCACGTGTTATAACTGTAGCAGACGCTAAAGGCAAGTATTCTAACCCTTGTTCCAGTTCAATCCAGACAAAGCTTTGTGATTCATGTATTCTTACGCATGAGTTAATGTCTGATGAAGTCAACGCCAATTCTTTCGACTAGACTTACGATATGTTGGATTCTTATAATCTATCAAAGTATTGATAATGATTTACAAAACTAATATTGGTGTGGTTTTAAAAGGGAGACTGAGTATGCTAAATTATTTTATCGTCAAATGACAGGCACGTGAGGTTGCCACAACTTAAACGTACACACGTTTAATGAATGTAGTGTTGATCAACATAGAGTACTATAGGTTGATCACCTAGACGTGCTCGTAAGCTATGCCGGACTTACGAACTTAGTGTCGGGATGTCCTTTTGAAAGTAATTATGAAATGCTCATGGTCTTGGACCGAAATTGATGTTTTACTGAATATTGTTATTGTAAAATATTTTGAATGAAAAGAAGTGCTATTTTGAATTATCAATAGTACTTCATAACTATTGTTCAGTTATTGAAGATATACGATTCCTATGTTTCAAGCATGTTGTTTTACTAGAATTGTTGTACTTGCTAAGCTAGTTAGGCTCACTCTTGCTTGAACCATATGAATGCAGTTAAGATCGAACGGACCGACGGATCCGGCAAGGATATAGGGAAGGCTAAGGCGAACCCGTAGATTACTTATGTAATAGTATAGGTTTGTAATGATAATATTTGTTATTATTACCAAAGGCAAATGTAACAGTTATAAAGAACTTGGGGAATGTTAATATTATTTTGAATATATATAAGACATATTCGTTCTTTTGAGGCATTTCAATTGAATGTATGTGTGAACTGTAGCACCATATAGGACCATCTATCGGGTTAGAAGATACCCGAATTTGAGGGCGTCACAGGTTGGTATCAAAGCATTATGTTATAAAACTTAAGGGGGGAAATATAACCTTAAGTCATATCCTTAAGAAAAGTCAAAGAAATAAAAGATGGAAATTAACCTAATAAAAAATGCATTATATATGTTATGTGTTTTTATTATTCTACTGACATGTACTAATCAAGCTTATCTGTGTTGTTGTAGATGTCAGGAGAAAATAGAAACGTACATGTAGTCAGCAAGGGGTCGATTAATCAGATAGAGATTATACCGAACCCCATAGCGGCAGAGCTTGAAGTTGTAGTGGTTGAGTCTGGAGACTTAGAGAGCATAGACCTTATGTTGGTATTCGACGGCATGCTAGAGGAAGAGGTGGAGGTAGTGTCCTTTAACCCAGTAGCTATAGCAGAAGAGATGACTCCGGGGGAGTCAATGATGTCACTTTTTATGTCAGTGTTGGATAGAAATGTTAAACCCTAGATTTTATGAATAAAGATTTAATTTTTTTGAAATATTTTTTTAAATATTATGGTGTAAATTTAAAGATAATGTTGTAGTTGTGGATAGTATTTATAAATTTTGCAAAGTATGCAAGTTGTTGTATTATATTCGATTGGTCGGGGAATATTATTTTTATCGGAGAATATTCGTACGACGGCACAATTATTGGTGGACCCCACAATGGAATTATTATCGGATTGAGAAAACGACAAAAATATTTTATGAAAATAACGACGGAAGTTTTACCGTTAATACTGTTGAACTACTCGGTAGTAAAAGTACAGTAATACGTGTAGTTACATAGTAGCATACGATATTGATTATTGAGGCTTACGTGATAAGTCACTCAGTTTTGTTTTATTGGTATTATTAATGTAATAAAATAGAAAAGCTTTTTATATAAAACAGAATAATTTTATAAAGTTATTCGTTTTATCAGGCTAATAGTAAAATCTTTTTATATAAAACAGAATACTTTTATAAAGTTATCTGTTTTATTAGACAATAATTAGAATATATTATATTTTATTATGCATAGTGTTTGCATAGTGCCTGTATAGTGTTTGCATAGTAAAATCTTTTATAAAGTTATTCGTTTTATTAGATTATAAATAGAATATATTATATTTTATTTAAAAGATTTTGCTTTAAATATGGATCGTCATATTAAAGTAAATCAATCTAGACCTTTCATGAGTTAGTTACTATGCAGTCCATTTTTCTAAAAATAGAAGCTCATTCCTTTATTATTTCTTACGAATTTACTGAAACTCTAGAGAGAGAAAATTATAGAGAGAGAAGAAAAGTGTTCTGCTACTTCACTACTCCTATATCCAGTACTCTTCCTTTCAAGATAAGGGATATTATTTGTTGTACCTGTAAGGGGTATTATTTCTTTTGTATTCATGAAGAGAACTTCTGTTATTCTATTCTTTATTATTCTACTGGAATAACTAGTATACGCGGACTACCCTATACTTGGTGACATTCTTCTATTATTCTGTCTTTATTATTATTCTGTTGGAATATCCTGTCTGTGCGTTTACGCCGGACCTGGTTCTATTATTTATTATTCTGTCGGAATATCCTGTCTGTACTTTACGCAGGACCTGATTTCATTATTTATTATTCTATCGGAATATCCTGTTTATGCGTTTATGCCGGACCTGGTTCCATTATTTATTATTCTATCGGAATATCCTGTCGTGGCATTTACGCATGACCTGGTTCCACTATTTATTTTTCTAATGGAATAACCTGTCTGTGCGGTCTATAGCATGCATGGTAATTTCTTTTGTTATTCCAATCTTTATTATACTCAGTTGGTTAAAACTTTGACTTATATACCCCATGAAATTAGTGGAATATCCTTGATATTTACGCTTCATCCAGTATCTTTTCATGGAAATATTCTTCTGAGCATTCTTGAATTTTACTCTACAAAGCAGTATCATGTTGACAATTTGGACGTTATCAGTTCCTAGATAAATTAATTCTTGAACTTGTTTTATTGAATTCTTATATCATTGTCATCATCCTCATGTTTATATTTTGTTGAAAGTCATCTATGGTCTGTAGTGCATAGAATGACTTGGTATGCTTATGATCAGAGATTATTCGGTGTAATCATGACCGTAATGTTATAAATGTTGTGAAAAAAGTCCTCATTGGCCCGTAGTGCATTGATGGACAGTTTTTGGTATGATTATGGCTATGGATTCTCTTTGGCCGTAGTGCAAAGATGAATTGTTTTATGGCATGATCAGGACCGTTGATGAAAACATGATTATCTTTAGCCGTAGTGCATGGATAATTCGTGGTCGTGATACTAAAGAACATTCTTGGCCGTAGTACATGGGTGATTCGATGATGTGAATTATTTATTAAGCTGAGTCCCAGCGATAAAAGTCATGAAAAACCTTTTAAATCATAAAAGATAGTAGATTTTATTCTCTACTTGACTCTTTTAATGGATTGCTGGTTCCGCTGTAGTTAAACTTGATGTCTATTATTTTTTATCAGTTTAACATTGTTGAAGACTAATGATAATTTATTCTGCATTATCTTAGTCATAATATTTCTTACTGGGCTAGTTGAGCTCACCCTTTCTTTCACTGCTCTCTTCAAGAAATGAGAATATAGTTGGGATGAGTCGGGAAACGGAGTAATGGACTAGATGATAGCATTAGTAGTCCTCACTATTCTATGTAATAGTGTGATAATAATTGTAATGAGGACTCCTTTTGAGTATGGATACTCTCTAGAAGACAATATTTGTATTCAAACTCACAGTTTATGTTTTGTCGTATTGTACACGCCAGTTGTATTATTAAGTTGTATTTGAATTCTGTACCATGTATCTGGTGACTCAAGATGGGTGATGTATACCTAATTTTGGGGGCGTCACAATTAGTATCAAAGCTTAGGGATATGATCCTTGGCAAGGATGTGAGAGTAGAGCTAGGAGGGGAGAGACGGGTAATTCCTTCGCTAGTATGACCTATCTAAATTTATTTGGTATTTAATTGGTCGGTCAGAGTATAGGGATAATATGTGATATGTTAATTAACCCTTGTTTTGTTGCAGTATTTGAAAATGGCATCTGAAAATGTTGAGATAAGCAATGGAGCACAGGAGACCGTTGAGTCTCCACAGATCAATAATCAGGACAATGTGCAACAGGATGGCGATAATCCTCAAGTAAACAACAACACTGATCAATTAACGAAGGACGGTAAGTTTAGGAGTTTTTTAGAATTCATGCAACATCAGACGAGGGCGGCTCATGTTCATAATGCAGGTAAAAATAATGGCAACCCACGGTTGGTCACCGCTAAGCAATTCAAGGAGCTGGGACCACTTCAGGCGGAGACATAGTTAAAGCAGATCACCAAGATATTTAATGTCTTGGGATGCTCCGAGGAGCAAAAGGTTCCCTTTGCCACCTTTATGTTGCGTGAAGAGGCAGATCACTGGTGGGAATCTGTAAAACGTACCCAGCCTGACACACTCAAGATGTCTTGGGAGAAGTTCCAAGAGTTGTTCAATGACAAGTACTTTTTCGAAAGCAATTATCACATGAAGGAGGTAGAATTTATCAAGTTGGAGCAAAACAACATGACCGTGTCACAGTACGAAGCCAAGTTTGCCGAGTTGTCCCGATTTGTGTCCCACTTGGTTGATAATGAAGAGAGAATGACGCGGATGCTTTTAAGAGGTTTGAAGCCGGAGATACGTTAACATCTTATTTCTCATAAACTGTGTTTGTATTCAGATGTTATAAATAGGGCTCAGTTAGTGGAGCGCGATAACGAGTCAACGCAACCAAAAGAGAGCAACCAGCAAAATGATAATACCAGTGAAAGCAGTCATCGAAGCGGTGACAACAAGCGTGGAGGGAATCAGAAGGCCAGAAATGGTAACCACTTCGGTGGTAATCATGGCCAAAATAATAAGAATGGACATTTCAAGAAGAGGAGATTCAACAATGATGGAAAGACGTCAGCACCAGCACCCGTGGTTAAGGAAGGAGAACGACTACCTATCATATGCTTCAAATGCGGAGGGGAAGGACACATTAGTCCAAACTGCTCGATGCCATCCAAAGTATGTTATAATTGTGGAAGAGAAGTTCACTTTGCCCAATTTTGTCGTTTACTGAAGACAAGTTCAGCTAAGATGGAGGCACCAAAGGCCGTCCCAGAAAAGTCAAAGCCGGTAGTTTAAGAGAGAGCGTTTTTTTTTGTGACAAGGAACCAGAATAAAATTATCACGGGTATGTTAGTCATAAACTCTTGTGAAGTCTATACCGTGTTAGATACCGGTTCTACTCACTCTTTTATTTCACCTAGTTGTGTTTAATGTTTTAACTTAACTCCGGAGAAGTTAGACTTTGATTTATCTGTTAAAATTTCGTTGGGAGAAACCTTCGTTACCTCCACTATTTATAAATCTTGTTTGATTCAAATCAACACTTTCACGTTATCTGTCGATCGTATCTCTTTGAAAATACTTGCCTTTGATGTAATTTTAGGAATCGATTGGTTAACAACTCATCATATTTTTTTGTAAGGTTGTTAGCTTTCATAATCCTAACCAACCTATTATGCGAATTCAAAGTAACCAAACCACTAAAGTCAATCATTGTCATATCAAGCCATAAGTAAAAAGCCCGGAGCCTTTATCTGGTGACTTCCTTGTGTGGAATGCACCAAAGCTAGACTTTCTGTAGACGACGTCGTGAATGATGATGGCAAGTTGATAGGTATCAATGTGACGTGATATCCAAGTCTTGGATGAGGGTCACAGTTTTGAACGATATTTCTATTGTTAATAAATTTCCTGACGTATTCGTGAAGACTTCTTAGCCTACCCCAGAGCGTGAAATCGAATTTTGTATTGACCCCAATACAAAACCCATTTCTTAAACCCTTAAATATTTCTTCAACTAAAGCGAACGTATCATGCGCCAAAGATGTTGGCTCGAGCTGTTGAAGATTATAACCATACCATTCAATATCATCGTGGAAGAACCAAAGTGGTAGCTGACCAGTTGAGTAGAAGATCGTATGCGAGTGAGATGCTGTTAACACAAAGACCTATTTCGTATAACTTACAAATGATGAAGATAGAGTTAAAGACTCTAGGGACCCACGTGAAGATAACGAATATACGATTAGAATTAACTTTAATCGATAAAGTTAAAGTCGCTCAAGCTACATACTCAGAGCTGATGAATGTGAAGAAGAAGGTTCAAGAGGGCGTTATTCTAGAATCAAGAATTGATGAAGAGAGGAAATCTCAACCCTCGATTTAATTGACCCATTTGAAATCCTCGATCGAGTAGGAACTGTGGCTTATAGACTCGTTTTACCGCCAAGTATGTCGCGTGTTGATAACATTTTTAACGTATTGATGTTACGTAAATATGTGGACGACCCGAACCACATTATTGATTTAGAACCGGACGAGATAGCGGATAATTTAACGTATGAAGATGTACCTATTAAAATCCTGGAATGTATTTAACACTCAAAGGTTATACCTCAAGAGTTAGAATCTGACGAAGTGTCCTCATGTGTTCGGCATACCAGGTATGTACGTAAATTTCGAGGGCAAAATTTCATAAGGAGGGGAGATTGTGAAACCCCAGATTTTATGAATAAAGATTTAATTTTTTCGAATTTTTTTTTTAAATATTATGGTGTGAATTTGAGATAATGCTATAGTTGTGGGTAGTATTTATAAATTTTACAAAGTATGTAAGTTGTTGTATTATATTCGATTGGTCGGGGAATATTATTTTTGTCGGGGAATATTCGTATGACGACACAATTATTGGTGGACCCCATAACGAAATTATTGTTGGATTGAGAAAACGACAAAAATATTTTATGAAAATAACGGCGGAAGTTTTACCGTTAATACTGTTTAACTACTCGGTAGTAAAAGTACAGTAATACATGTGGTTACATAGTAGCGTACGGTATTAATTATTGAGGCTTACGTGATAAGTCACTCAATTTTGTTTTATTGGTATTATTAATGTAATAAAACAGAAAATCTTTTTATATAAAACAGAATACTTTTATAAAGTTATTCGTTTTATTAGGCTAATAGTAAAATCTTTTTATATAAAACATAATATTTTTATAAAGTTATCTGTTTTATTAGACAATAATTAGAATATATTATATTTTATTATGCATAGTATTTGCATAGTGCCTGCATAGTGTTTGCATAGTAAAATATTTTATAAAGTTATTCATTTTATTAGATTATAAATAGAATATATTATATTTTATTTAAAAGATTTTGCTTTAAATATGGACCGTAAGATTAAAGTAAATCAATCTAGACCGTTCATGAGTTAGTTACTATGCAGTCCATTTTTCTATAAATAGAAGCTCATTCTTTCATTATTTCTTACGAATTCACTGAAACTCTAGAGAGAGAAAATTATAGAGAGAGAAGAAAAGTGTTCCGCTACTTCACTACTCCTATATCCTGTACTCTTCCTTTCAAGGTAAGGGATATTATTTGTTGTACCTGTAAGGGGTATTATTTCTTTTGTATTCACGAAGAGAACTTCTGTTATTCCGTTATTTATTATCCTACTGGAATAACCAGTATACGCGGACTACCCTATACTTGGTGACATTCTTCTATTATTTCGTCTTTATTATTATTCTATTGGAATATCCTGTCAGTGCGTTTACGCCGGACCTGGTTCCATTATTTATTATTCTGTCGTAATATCCTGTCTGTGCTTTACGCATGACCTGGTTCCATTATTTATTATTCTGTCAGAATATCCTGTCTGTGTGTTTATGCCGGACCTGGTTCCATTATTTATTATTCTGTCGGAATATCCTGTCGGTGCATTTACGCATGACCTGGTTCCACTATTTATTTTTCTGTTGGAATAACCTGTCTGTGCGGTCTATCGCATGCATGGTGATTTCTTTTGTTATTTCATTCTTTATTATACTTAGTTGGTTAAAACATTGACTTATATACTCTATGAAATTAGTGGAATATCCTTGATATTTGCACTTCATCCAGTATCTTTTCATGAAAATATTCTTTTGAGCATTCTTGAATTTTACTCTACAAAGCAGTATCATGTTGACAATTTGGACGTTATCAGTTCCTAGATAAATTAATTCTTGAACTTATTTTATTGAATTCTTATATCATTGTCATCATCCTCATGTTTATATTTTGTTGAAAGTCATCTATGGCTTGTAGTGCATAGATGGACTTGGTATGATTATGACCAGGGATTATTCGGTGTAATCATGATCGTAATGTTATAAATGATGTGGAAAAAGTCCTCATTAGCTCGTAGTGCATTGATGGACAGTTTTTGGTATGATTATGGCTATGGATTCTCTTTGGCCGTAGTGCAAAGATGAATTGTTTTATGGCATGATCAGGACCGTTGATGAAAACATGATTATTTTTAGCCGTAGTGCATGGATAATTCGTGGTCGTGATACTAAAGAATATCCTTGGCCGTAGTGCAGGGGTGATTCGATGATGTGAATTATTTATTAAGCTGAGTTCCAGCGATAAAAGTCATGAAAAACCTTTTAAATCATAAAGGATAGTAGATTTTATTCTCTACTTGACTCTTTTAATGGATTGCTGGTTCCGCTGTAGTTAAACTTGATGTCTATTGTATTTTATCAGTTTAACATTGTTGAAGACTAATGCTAATTTATTCTGCATTATCTTAGTCATAATATTTCTTACTTGGCTAGTTGAGCTTACCCTTTCTTTCACTATTCTCTTCAGGAAATGAGAATATAGTTGGGACGAGTCGGGAAACGGAGTGATGGACCAGATGATAGCATTAGTAGTCCTCACTATTGTATGTAATAGTGTGATAATAATTGTAATGAAGACTCCTTTTGAGTATGGATACTCTCTAGAAGACAATATTTTTATTCAAACTCACAGTTTTTGTTTTGTCGTATTGTACACGACAGTTGTATTATTAAGTTGTATTTGAATTCTGTACCATATATCTGGCGACTCAAGATGGGTGATGTATACCTAATTTTGGGGGCGTCACAAGAAACATCCATTACTGCTAGGAGGTTATGGAGTTGAAAGCATAGCTCCAGGCTGTCACAGAAAATAAGACGGACGTGGAGTCCATGTGGGAGCAGGACCACGATGAGAGAGTTTTGGCCAAGGACAAGGTCCATGAGCTGAAACAGGAGGTCTTTGAGCTCAGGGAGGAGCTAAAGACCAAAAAGTAGAAGATAGGGAGAATGTCCTATATTCATAGGAGTTCTCATGCCGACTTCCAGCAGCAGGTAGCTGGTTATCCCGTAGAAACAGGGCAGACGCGACATACTATCAGCCGTGATATTATTGCCGGTCTTGCCAAGGTGGATTTTGAGAATGCCTTAAGGTATATGTAATGTATTAGTAGATAGAGTAGTGTAGATATGTAAACATTGTGTATCTAGTAGTGACATAAACCCCTCTTTTGTATAACAAAGGGTAGTCTTTTGTAAATCCCAATTTTTGGAAAGCAATTATGAGAAAGTAATGTAATCAGCTTATGCGGTGTAATGTAACCGATGTAGTATTATACTACAATAAATGAATCAATATAAGTCTTTTTCGAAACATGTTGAGTAATGAATGTTTAAGTTATTATTTAAAATTAAATAATAACTAACTAACAGGAAATGAATAATAATGAAATGTGTTGTTTGTTGTAACAGCAAAATATCGCCAAGAAGAGTACCACGTAATCAAGATGCTAACCCAAATCAACCGGAGGGAGGTCCGGTTAACCCCATACAGGAGTTTGTAACCTTTTAATAGCAGCGTTTAATAGAACTAGGGCTAACATCCCCATAAATCCTGGTGTAGTACGAGCTACTACGTTTAAGGATTTCAAAAGCGTGGGTCCGCCAGAGTTCAAAGGAACTACGGACCCTATCGAAACCCAAATATGGGTGAAGGAAATCGAGATGGCATTTGTCATAGCAAATGTCGACGAGGGCCAGAAGGTTGCCTTTGCAACCTACATGATGAAGGGAGAGGCCAACTTTTGGTGGGAGGCTAATCAGGCTAGGGTCGGAATAGAGATTCTAACGTGGGTGAGGTTCAAGGAGATATTCTTCGATAACTACTTTCCCACGAGCATGCATGGAAGGATGGAGATGTGGTTTATGGACTTGAAACAAGGGGATATGACGGTTCCCCAATACACCACTAAGTTTAATGAACTAGCGAGGTTCGCTCCACACCAAATGGATATCGAGGTTAGGAAGATGCGACGGTTTGAACAGGGCTTGAAACCCTAGCTCTATAATCATATAATCGTGTTCCAAAGTACTTCCTTTGTAACCATTTTAGAGAAGGCGATAATCGCCGAAGGTGGTAGCGAGGCGTTGTGCCAGTACCACAAGGGTAAGAAAAATAAGGGGAAAGTGGATGGGGGAGTGAAGATTGAAGGTGCCAGCGGGAGTGGTGAGGGACAGAAGCGGAAAGTATTTAACTCTGGGAATACCAGAGTGAAACATGGAGACCCAAAAAGAAGGATGGAGGCTTGCAAGACCTATGGGAAGACTATAATTGTGGACATGAGGGGCACATTGCGCCTAACTGTCCAAGTTCGAAGAAGAACCACGGATGCTTTGTGTGTGGGTCAACTGACCACATGGCAAAGAACTGCCTGAAGAAGGGGACGGACAGGAATAACGGCGCCAATAGCGGTAAGTTAGCTATTGGGGGTCCAGCGCAGCCGGGTAGGCCGATGGCCCGTACCTTTAATATGTCCGCCCAAGATGCGATGGCCTTAGGGGATGTAGTCGCATGTATTATTCCGATCAACGACCTAAGTGCATACATGCTATTTGACTCAGGTGCTACTTGTTCGTTTATCGCATGTAATTTTGCTAGAAGATTAGGATTACTTCCCGTAAAGTTGCCTATACCTTTAAATATTAAGGTAGAAAACGAAGAGATAATTCCTTTCGAAGATATTCATAGGAGTTGTTGCGTAGACATACGGGGTTGTAAATTATCGGTAGATTTGATACCGATAATGTTAGGAGAATTCGACGTAATTCTCGGAATGGATTGGTTGGTTAACCATGGGGCAATTATAGATTGTCAGAAGAAATGCGTAAATATTAGAAAGTTAAGATAACCTCAGGTAGTATTTTACGGTAATAAATCGTCGGGACGTTCGTGTTGTCTTACCATGACACAAATTAGAAAACTATTGAGGAAGGGGTATGTAGGTTATTTGTGCCATGTTGTTGATACCCAGAGAGTGGGAGCGACCCTGGAACAAATACCTATAGTGAGCGAATTCATGGATGTATTTCCAAGTGAATTGCCGGGTCTTCCACCGAATAGGGAGACCGAGTTCGTAATTAACATTATGCCAAGAGCGGCACCAGTTTCCAAGGCACCGTATCATATGGCGCCAGTGGAGATGAAGGAGTTGATGTTGCAGTTGCAAGAACTACTGGACATGAAGTACATATAACTAAGTGTTTCGCCGTGCGGAGCACCGGTACTATTTGTCAATAAGAAGGACGGATCGCTAAAACTTTGTATCGACTACCGAGAGTTGAACAAGTTAAGGATAAAGAATAAGTATCCATTGACCAGGATCGATGATCTTTTTAATCAGTTGAAAGGGGTAAAGTATTTTTCCAAAATAAATTTAAGGACGGGGTATCATCAGCTAAAGGTTAGGAATGAAGATGTACCAAAGACAACATTCAGAACTAGTTATGGTCATTACGAGTTTTTGGTGATGTCATTTGGATTAACTAATACACCAGCTGCATTTATGGATATGATGAACAGAGTGTTTAAATAATATTTGGACAAGTTCGTCGTGGTGTTTGTTGATGATATTCTAGTCTATTCTAAGATGCCAGAAGATCATGCTGAACACCTCAGAATAGTGTTGGAAACACTAAGGAATGAGAAGTTGTATGCAAAATTCACGAAGTATGAATTTTGGTTAGAGAGGGTACAATTTTTAGGTCATGTCATTGACCATGAGGGGATTTCAGTAGATCCAGCGAATGTGGAAGCCGTGATGAATTGGGAACAACCAAAAACGTCGACTGAGGTACGGAGTTTCCTAGGGTTATCGGGATAGTATCAGAGATTCATCCAAGATTTTTCGAAGATAGCTACTCCGTTGACTAACTTAACAAGGAAGATGGTGAAATACGTGTGGACTGAGAAATGTGAGGACATATTTTAGGAACTGAAGAAGAGGTTAAGTGAAGCTCCTATTTTGTCATTACCAGATGACACAGGGAATTTCGTAGTTTATAGCAATGCTTCACATAGAGGACTTGGTTGCGTGCTCATGCAGCATGGCATGGTCATTGTGTATGCATCTAGGCAGTTGAAAGATTATGAAAAAGTTTATCCTACTCATGATTTGGAACTGGCCGCGGTAGTTTTTGCCTTAAAGATATGGTGACATTATCTTTATGGGGAAAAATATGAGATAAACACGGACCGCAAGAGTCTAAAATATATCTTCACATAGAAGGAGTTGAATATGAGGCAGAAAAGATGGCTGGAGTTGATAAAGGATTACGAATGTGAAATCCTGTATCACCCTGGATAAGCTAATGTAGTGGCTGATGCCTTAAGTAGAAAAGGTCAGGAAAAGTTGTCTATGTTAACGGCTCAAACTGAGTTAATAACAGAGATGGCTAGGATGGAGTTAGAGGTGAAATTGCCGAGTAAAGCGGGTCAGAGACTGTTTGCGACGAAGATCCAATCTACCATCGTAGAGAGAGTCAAGGAGGTGCAGCTCAAAACTGATGAGTATGACCAGATGAAGAAGCGGTTAACCAATGAAAAAGACATACAATTTAGTCTTGATAATGAGGGATTATTAAGATTTGAAGGAAGAATTTGGGTTCCAAATGAGACGCAATTAAAGGAGCAAGTTTTACAAGAGGCTCACAGTTTGAGGTAGTCGATTCGTCCTGGTAGCACTAAGATGTATCAAGACCTTTGACAGAGTTTTTGGTGGCGGAACATGTAGAGAGAAATAGCTGGGTATGTGAGTAGGTGCTTGACTTGTAAGAAAGTTAAGGCCGAACATCAACGACCAAGTAGCTTGTTACAGTCATTGGAAATTCTGGAGTGGAAGTGGGAGCATACCACGATGGACTTTGTGGTGGGACTTCCGACTACTCAGAAGGGGTATGATGCGATTTGAGTAATAATGGACAGGTTCATGAAGTCAGCTCACTCTTTGCCAATTCGGGTTAAGTATAACTTAGATCAATTAGCTAAACTTTATGTTAAGGAAATTATTTCTAGGCATGGAGTACTAGTTTTGATTGTGTCAGATCGTGACCCACGATTCACGTTGAACTTTTGGAGGAGTCTGCAAGAACAGCTGGGGACGCAGCTAAAGTTAAGTATGACATATCATCAACAAATCGATGGACAGAGTGAGAGGACAATTCAGATGTTAGAAGATATGTTAAGATCTTGCATAATGGATTTCAAGGGTAGTTGGGATGATCATCTACCATTGGTAGAGTTTACGTATAACAACAGTTATCATGCAAGCATATGTATGCCGCCTTATGAAGCTTTATATGAAAGGAAGTACCGAACACCATTGTGTTGGGATGAAGTTGGAGAATGACGAATGCTATAACCAGAATTAGTGCAGCAAACAACGGATGTAGTGAAGTTAATACGGATGCGTCTCGTAATAGCTCAAGACACGTATGCAGACTTACATCAAGAAAATAGAGAGTTTGAGGTAGGCTCATACGTATTTCTAAAGGTATCTCCCTGGAAAGGAAAGATGCGCTTTGGAAAGAAGGGGAAGTTAAGTCCAAGGTTTATAGGACCTTTTAAAGTGTTAAAACAGGTAAGTGAGGTAGCTTATATGATAGCATTACCTCCAGACTTAGAACGAATACATAACGTATTTCACGTATCAGTGTTACGTCCTTACAAACCGGACTATAAACACGTAATAGAGTATGAGCCTATTCAAATCGAGAAGGACTTAACGTACGAAGAGATGCCAATTCAAATCATCGATAGAAAAGAGCAAGTTTTGCGAAACAAGGTCATATTGTCGGTAAAGGTGTTATGGAAGAACCACGATGCCGATGAAGTGACGTGGGAAATAGAAGAAAAGATAAGGAAGGATTACCCTCATTTGTTTGTGTAATGTGAGGCGAGATTCTGGGGACAGAATCTTTATAAGGGGGAAGAATGTAAAGACTGAAAAATTCGGATCCTTTGTAAAATACTTTGAAAGAATTAAATAATGAATAAAATAATATAATTTGTTATTATTATGTGTTAGTAAGATGAATGTCGTTCTATAAACTAGAAACGTTGGAACGTTGTAGTATTTTAACTACGTGAAAGAATTAAAGTATTTGAAATTCCAAGACGAAAATAAAAGCTTTTCGATAAATTTTTTGAAAAATACTATTCATCTTTTTTCGCTCGGGAATTATTTTTGAGCTTCCGAGAAATACGTAACGTTATAATATCGAGGTGAGATGGATTATGTAATAATAATTCAAGTATGGAAAACGTAATATTTTGCACGCGGACTTAAAATTAAGAACGTTAAGGATTAAGTCTAATGAAATGGAATGGTGGATCTTGTAGGAAGTACAAGTCCAATAAACATTAAGGGGCAAGCCCAATTTGTGATAATGTTAAGCCCAAGTGTTTATTAATGTAAGCCCACAGCAAATTATTGCAAGCCTAAAGGAATAAACTAAAATAACTAAACCTAAGCCCAAGGTATTGATCCATTGGACTAGGGTGATCCATGGGGCAACCCATGGGTGATCTTGGTGCCCAAGTGTTGTAATTGTAACAATCCAAGATTTTATTTGAAATTTAAAATATTTAATAAATTAAATAAATATTCTATTGATGAAGTTGTTGTTTTGTAATTTAAAATATTTGTTAAATTAAACGAATATGTGATTTTTGTTAGTAAATATTTATAAATTAAACTTATTAGATAATATTCTAAATTAATTTATAGTTAAAGAGTTGTTATATTGATTTACAGAGTTGTTATATTGATTTAATAAATTAAGATGGTATATTAAAATATTAAATAAAATTATAATAAAGTTATAATTTGGTGATGTTTGTTTAAGTGGAGGATTTATTTAAAATATAGTATGTATAATTACTTTATTTGATGTAAAAATCCAAATAAATAATATGTAATTATAAATTATAAACTAAATTGTTTATTAAAAATAAATTAAAGGAGTTTAAACTAGTTTTGCCAAATAGGGCTTAAATATATATTACGTCTTTAATTTCAAAGAGTTTTGCCAAACAAAGCCTTATGGCTTTTGGAATTTTAATTTTTGAATTTGTAAATAATTTAAATAAAATAAATAATAAATATAACGTATTGATATATGTTGTAGACGTTATTTTGATAACTGATGATGGCTATTAGGACCATATCAGTTTGTGTTTTCTAATGTTACGCATACTAGCTATCAGAACTACATTCTTGTTGTGTTAGGCAATAGAGAGAATTGAGACTTGAGAGAATTTGAGAGAGACCTTGTGCAGAGAAGAACAATTCCAGTGTGTAGCAAGGATTTCTGTTAAGAAGAAAAAAAGTATGTTCTATACTCTTATTATGCATATATGGGTTTCTACGCAAAATTTTTCTATGCTCTGTGAATTCTATTTCTTCCGAATTGTTGTTATGTAATTAAGTTATGGAGGTTATACATGTTTATAGTGATTCGATATGGTGTTTAAACAATAATAGCATGCAAATTTTGTTTATAGTAGGAAGAAAACTTGTCAGTATATGTATTCTTGGTATGTTTCCATATGTAATCATGTAAGTACCAATTTTAATGGCCAATTTGGTTGTGAAATTGTAAATTGAAGTTTGTTTATGGCATTTCATTGAGATACGAACAGAACGTAGTTTGAATAGAGTATTTTGGTCTACTAATGAATTCACAGTGTTTACTGTGTTATCAACTATGGAGTTTTAGTTTTTTTAAAACCGTGTTTTCAAAATTTAAGTTTTCTAAAATCTTGGTTTAGTCGTTGTTAATTAGTATCTGATTAATTGGTTATGATTATGGGTAAATTATGTTAGTTGTTCATATAAATTTAGATGTTAGTAGTATCATTTAGTACAAAATTTAGTTGTTCTGTTCTTCGTCGTTGGATTCTCTGAGTTTCGGCGCCCCAGCGCTAAATTTCGCGCCCCAGCGCCAAAGTTCGCGCCCCAGCGCGAAAAATGGGCCAGTAGCTCGCGCCCCAGCACTGGAGCTCGAGCCCTAGCGCTGGAACTCGCGCCCCGGCGCTGGTACTCGCGCCCCGGCGCCATTGATCCGCGCCCCGGCGCCAAAAAAATTGTCTGAGTTGGACAGTTTTGACCTCCTGTAATAAAACGGCCATAACTTTCTCATACGAACTCTGATTGAGTTGATTCAAGATGATCCGGAACGAAGACGAGTAGACCTACAACTTTCATGCTTTAAGTTTTTTAATTCGAGGTCTGTAGTAGTAGTCAAAATTGTCATCTTTAGGACCGTTGTGTATTTGGAGCCAATCGGAGGGCGTCGGGATGCGCAAATGCAAGTGCAACCCTTTGTGTATTAGTATAACTTAATGATAACATATTGGACATGTAATATGATGTTGTATCAAGTTGTTAATGTGTATGTGGTGCAATGACTTGATCACTTAAGTAGTTGTAATAAAGCTAAATAGCGATGTTCATGAAAAGATGTGATAATGTTAGTAAGTTATATGAAACTAATATTAGTGTAACTAATGTGTATTATCAATACATATGGTATGTGTAGGACTTGTGGTGAACGTGAATAGTAATTGTTTAACTTACACACGAGGCAAGCTCCCTAACCTTTGCTACTTTATTATTCAACAAGGTTACTTTTCATTGTTATGCTATACTTATGCAAATTCTCTATTTCTAATCCCTTGTTTAACGATTTATTGTCATGCAAGTTCTTTAATCCTCATTTATTGTTGAGAAAGCTAGTTAATCTTTGTTTCTTTATTCCAATCGAGATTACCTTGGTTATTCAAAGTCTGTACTCATTTATTGTTGAGCAAGTTAGTTAATCTTTATCTCTTTATTCAAAGTCGGTATTTTTATTGTAAGAAGTGTGTTTATTCAGCTACTAATAACTGTTGTTTGATCTTCGTTCTTCAATATCACTGTACTATCTTACGTTATTGTACCGAACTCTAAGTTGCTTAGCAATTCTTTACAAATTCAACTAATCCTTAGTTGATGAATGTTCTAAACTCTAAATTACCCTTGAAGTCTACCCAAACCAAACTTCCTTTGGTTTGCATATGCACTCACACAAATTTTGAAGCGTGTTGTCGATGATAACATTTGTTCAATTTAGAAATTATTAATACTCTAGCTCTTATTGATTCATTGATATACCTTGTTCATAAAGATATTATAATCAAACTCTTGAATAGTTATTTGTTTCCATCTGATTCAACCAGTACTTGGTTGATGAGCAGTCTGAAGATCTAGAATTCCTTGAAAGCTAATTCCCAACCAAACTTCATTTGGTTCGGAACCTGATGATCTAAGCTGAGATGAACAACCCTATATCAGGGGATTATTTTAGAGCTACGCAATAGCGTTAAAATGTTTGCGCAATACATAGTACAAAGGGCTGATCACCTGGAGTACGGAATGATGGTCCATATAGTCGTTTAGACTGTTAAAGGTTACAGTAGAAAAACCTGTTAACCTAGGACGAAGATGATGATTATAGTCTTTTAGACTGTTAAAGGTTAAAGTAGAAATACTTGTCAACCTAGAATAGAGTTCGTGGTCTTGTGACCCTCAGTATATTCTTTGATGTTGTTATCTATTGTTAACTTAAACGTTCAATATTCCTTTGAACTCATTGTTGTTGAATTAAAGTTCCTTGTTCCGGTAAGAATACTTTACCATTGAAAGCTCAGTTAATTGTCATTCATAAAACGTTATTGTATATTCTCCTTCTTGTGAGCAATTATTTGCTCACTCTTGCACAACACAATGCAGATGAAGTTACGAAGTTTGAAAAGCTTTCTACAAGTAAGGGCAAGGACAAAGTGCTTGATTAGACGACAACGTTTAATATATACTTAATTTATGAAGCTTATGTAATGGATTTAATTATAATCATGTTTTAATTTTCCGCTGGTGATTGTAATAAAGGTTAGATGACCTGGGATTTATTTGAGATTATGTAACCCCTTAATGGGAGATTTATTGTTTTAACTTTTGAGTTTAATTTTATCCTTTGGATATGGGTAGTTAGTTATGATTTTAATTGGACAGTGAACACCAAATCTGTGGGATTGAAGTGGCCAGATTTGGGGGTGTCACAAGTTGGTATCAGAGCTTTAGGTTGTGAACCTTAGGTGGGGAAACCTTAGGCTATAACCTTCTAGGAGATCAAGAACATAGAGGTGATAACTCTTATCGAGTTCTAAGGAATGAATTAAGGAAATTCATTGAAGATAAAATGATAAAAGACTTTATGTGTTTATGTGTTAATGACTTATGTGCTCGTGAGTACTTAGGAGTAGCAAGTATTATATGTATCAAGTTTTGGGGTTGTGAAACCTTTGTTATCAGAATGACTGACAAAGGATGATAAGAATTAGGAGCCTTAGAAGTTGTATAGTCTGAGTATGGTTGGTATTGGGAAAGCCATACCCGTTGATTTCTGTTGTAGACCTTGGGTATAAGCTTGAGTTTGAACGAGAGGATAAAAGAAGGTCGAGAAATTAGAAGGTCTAGCCGTAAAGCACCAAGCCATGTTAGAACAAGAAGATGTCGCGATTCAAGAACTTACTGCACCATTTGCAGATATAGAGCGAATATTAGCTCAGTTAGAGCGGTCATAATATTAAAGAGGATAGTTATTAGTTATTAACGAGATTGCGCATGAATGGCTAGGGAAAGGAGTCAACAAAGCGGGCGAAAGCTGAGGACGCATGGATGGAGGCTTCTAAATGCATAGATCGTGTTGAAGACAAGTCAAAGAGTGCCAAGCGAATGATGAAACTTAGAATTTAATCTTCCAATCTCGTGACGATTCGTATCGTGGAGCAAGAGCGCAATGAAGTTGTACAGCGTGGAATGTTCTTGTAAATTTAAAATGTAAATCCTAACTTTTGAATTAAATAGTGGGATGTGATGAAGTAATCTTAGAATTTTATTATTTCGGGATAAATAATATAAATAGCAGTGTGGTTATTTTGTGATGTGGTGATGTAATAAATGAATAAAGTATTATCATTGTTTATTAAGAAATATTATATGTTATCTAATAGGTCAAGTTTTAAACAGTAAAATGCCGCCTAGAAGAAGACAACAGCGTCAACAGAGCCCCAAGAAAAATGTATACGATAGGGAAGCTAACGCAAATCCAGTGCCACAATTGGTGAATTTGCTAGTGGGAGCACTGACAAATCAACTGAATTTTTGGCTGTATAATCAAATCTCGATGTTCAAACCAAATTCGTTTACAACAGGGTTGGAAAGAACGATTGATGTAGACGGGGAAGGTAATACGCTGGCATACAATCAAGAGCAGATGGGAAAGAAGAGTGAAGATGATAAGGTGGGTGATAGTCATACCTGTAACGCTGGTAAAAGAAAGTGGGACAATAATATTAACGCTGAAAATCAGCAAGGGAAGGAAAAGAAGAAGGTGGAGGTGTGTAGCAACTGCGAAAAAAAACATGTAGGTATTTGTTTGAGGGGAAAAAGGGTGTGCTTTAATTGTGGATCGAAGGATCACATTGCACCAAAATGTTCAAGACCGAGGAAGAGAGCCTGCTTCATGTGTGGATCGAAGGAGCACTTGGCTCGAGGTTGCCCAAAGAAAGCGGTAGGAAAGGCAAGTGGAAGCAAATGGGGCAGTGGAAAACTAATTATTGTAGAGTCAACTCCGCCGTGTCGACCAACTGAACAATCATCCAACATGAAGATCCAGAACGCAATGCAAGGTATGGTTCCGATCAATTATCTATACGGCTGCATGTTATTTAACTTAACCGCCACTTGTTAATTTTACCTGATGAATTCTGTAACACCCCAGTCCCACATCGAAAGATAGGAAAAAAATTTGTCTACATATAAGGAAATAAGTTACTACCAATAGTACCTTCAAGTCATGACCTTTTTGGAGCCTGTGGTGGGCTAAGATGACCCAAGAAGATACTATTGGGCCAGTGGTTTGAGGCCTTATTTTGATGGATTTGATTCGATTCGGCCTTGGGATTCGACCCAAGATTTGTTTCGGACTCGGAATTTGACCCGGGTTGTTACATATGGTATCAGAGCCGACTCTCGAAAGCTCGGGTCAGGTAATCCGATCGGGTTGCCAGAGGTGGGGACACGAAGGCTGGTGGTATTATCCCACAATGGAGAGATGGAGGTCCGGAGGTGGGGACACGAAGCCAGCCGGTATTATCCCACAATGGCTAGAGAGGCAAAGATCTTTGGGCCGTGTGTGTGATCGGTTCTGACGGGGACGTCAGAAACTTAAGTGGGGGAGTTTGTAACACCCCAGTCCCACATCGAAAGATAGAAAAAAATTTGTCTGCATATAAGGAAATAAGTTACTACCAATAGTACCTTCAAGTCATGACCTTTTGGGAGCCTGTGGTGGGCTAAGATGACCCAAGAAGATACTATTGGGCCAGTGGTTTGAGGCCTTATTTTGATGGATTTGATTCGATTCGGCCTTGGGATTCGACCCAAGATTTGTTCCGGACTCGGGATTTGACCCGGGTTGTTACAAATTCGTTTAGAAACTAGATTCTCTTCGGGAAGAGTTAGACTATTCCCTAAAAATTAGAAAGTGTGAATAGTGATTCCTTTTAAGTTGATGTGTAGAATTGTGGTGTTGGTATTAAAGGCCACGTAATGGATTTATTTCTGATTTGATTTATGAAACTCTGAAGTTGTTAAACCAGGTGGTGATAAGTTATTGTCAAAGAAAGTGCATAATCTTAAGACTCTGAGGAAGTCAAAGGTAGTATTTTTTCTTTTAGCTATAAAACGTCTGTACGGTAGAGTTTTTTATCGATTTTTTAAAACAAGAAGTTATTAAGAAAATAATCTATAGGTTATGTAAAGGTCAAGATAGTTACTTAGTTATCTAAATTGACGAGGTAGTCTGTGGAATTTATATGGGTAGGAAATTATAGAGTGAATTTTCAAGAATCGAAGAAGAATTTAGTTAGCACCTATGTTGTATCTACCAGATAGTACAGAAAACTTTGTGTTGTATAATGACGTATCGTACAATGTATTAGGCAGTGTGTTGTATAGGGACATTTTATACGCATCGCGCCAGTTAAAATTTTTATGTGAAAGGGTGTCCGACTCACGATTCGGAGTTAGAGGTATTAATAGTTGCTCTGAGGATTTAGAGGTGTTATTTTTGGGAAATAGTGTGAGATAGATATATATAAAAAAAAATCGGAGGAGAAGCTTTTCAGATGGAAAAACCATATAACTTTGTTGGATAGAGTAAAAGAAGAGTAGCATCGAGATGAAGGTGTCAACTCAAAATCGATACTGATGGATAGTTAAAAGTAGAAGGAAGAAACTAGGTTTCGCTAATACCAGGAATTGAAAATGAAGTTTTGCACGAAATTATATATTGCCTTCGATATTACTATTGGTGGAAAGATATGGCGGTAGATTTTTGGTCTGTCAAAGTTAACGTATTACATATCGAGCAGTGTGTGAAGTTATGAAATCGTTTCAAGACACGATGTTTCTGTGTCAAATGTGTCGAGCCGAGATTCACGATTTACATCGAATTTTCAAAAGGATTTACAAGAACGTGTGGAATGCAATTAGAAAGAAGTATGTCATATCGTTCACAAATTGATTGCCAAACAAAAAGGAAGTCCAAACATCGGAAGGCGTGCTAAGCGCACGAGAAGTTTTCGATTATGTCATGCTAGGAATGCGCATTGAGTTAGTTATGGATAAGTTAGAAATAATTTAGGAGTAAGGCAATGTTGGGTGAGATTTTTTTCATATGGTGACTAAGTCGTACAAACCTTTGTATGGGTAGAGATTTTGTGCATATACTTGGTATATCACATTTATAATCATTGGAAAGGTGATTCTTTTCTCATGTATATATTTGATAGTTATAGGTTTTTAAGATTAAGTTAGATGGTTTTGGGGTAGCCTTACCTCTATAGTTAGAACGCATTCGTAATGTTTTTCATTTTGCGGTGAGATGATCGAACAAGCTCGACTGTAATCATGTGACAAAGTACAAACCGTTATGGTTGTATTACTAGGAAATTTTATCCAGGTAATCGACTAGAAAGATCATATGCACAGGAATGAGTTAAAACCTTTTGTGAAGGTGATATAGAAGAACCACAACGTCGAAGATGCTACGTGGGAACTCAAAACTGAAATGATGAATAATTACCATGAGTTATTGGTTTTTTCTGTGTCTTCGATTCTGGGGACAGAATCTTTTTAAGGAGGGAAGAATGTGACGATTCGATTGTTTGAGCTGTGATTCTGGGGACAGAATCCTTGTATGGAGGGAATGATGTAACAATCCAAGATTTTATTTGAAATTTAAAATATTTATTAAATTAAATAAATATTCTATTGATGAAGTTGTTGTTTTGTAATTTAAAATATTTCTTAAATTAAACGAATATGTGATTTTTGTTAGTAAATATTTATAAATTAAACTTATTAGATAATATTCTAAATTAATTTATAGTTAAAGAGTTGTTATATTGATTTACAGAGTTGTTATATTGATTTAATAAATTAAGATGGTATATTAAAATATTAAATAAAATTATAATAAAGTTATAATTTGGTGATGTTTGTTTACGTGGAGGATTTATTTAAAATATAGTATGTATAATTACTTTATTTGATGTAAAAATCCAAATAAATAATATGTAATTATAAATTATAAACTAAATTGTTTATTAAAAATAAATTAAAGGAGTTTAAACTAGTTTTGCCAAATAGGGCTTAAATATATATTACGTCTTTAATTTCAAAGAGTTTTGCCAAACAAAGCCTTATGGCTTTTGGAATTTTAATTTTTGAATTTGTAAATAATTTAAATAAAATAAATAATAAATATAACGTATTGATATATGTTGTAGACGTTATTTTGATAACTGATGATGGCTATTAAGACCATATCAGTTTGTGTTTTCTTATGTTACGCATACTAGCTATCAGAACTTCATTCTTGTTGTGTTAGGCAATAGAGAGAATTGAGACTTGAGAGAATTTGAGAGAGAGCTTGTGCAGAGAAGAACAATTCCAGTGTGTAGCAAGGATTTCTGTTAAGAAGAAAAAAGTATGTTCTATACTCTTATTATGCATATATGGGTTTCTATGCAAAATTTTTCTATGCTCTGTGAATTCTATTTCTTCCGAATTGTTGTTATGTAATTAAGTTATGGAGGTTATACATGTTTATATTGATTGGATATGGTGTTTAAACAATAATCGCATGCAAATTTTGTTTATAGTAGGAAGAAAACTTGTCAGTATATGTATTCTTGGTATGTTTCCATATGTAATCATGTAAGTAACAATTTGTGAAACTGTAAATTGAAGTTTGTTTATGGCATTTCATTGAGATACGAACAGATCGTAGTTTGAATAGAGTATTTTGGTCTACTAATGAATTCACAGTGTTTACTGTGTTATCAACTATGGAGTTTTAGTTTTTTTAAAACCGTGTTTTCAAAATTTAAGTTTTCTAAAATCTTGGTTTAGTCGTTGTTAATTAGTATCTGATTAATTGGTTATGATTATGGGTAAATTATGTTAGTTGTTCATATAAATTTAGATGTTACTAGTATCATTTAGTACAAAATTTAGTTGTTCTGTTCTTCGTCGTTGGATTCTCTGAGTTTCGGCGCCCCAGCGCCAAATTTCGCGCCCCAGCGCCAAAGTTCGCGCCCCAGCGCGAAAAATGGGCCAGTAGCTCGCGCCCCAGCACTGGAGCTCGCGCCCTAGCGCTGGAACTCGCGCCCCGGCGCTGGTACTCGCGCCCCGGCGCCATTGATCCGCGCCCCGGCGCCAAAAAAATTGTCTGAGTTGGACAGTTTTGACCTCCTGTAATAAAACGGCCATAACTTTCTCATACGAACTCTGATTGAGTTGATTCAAGATGATCCGGAACGAGGACGAGTAGACCTACAACTTTCATGCTTTAAGTTTTTTAATTTGAGGTCTGTAGTAGTAGTCAAAATTGCCATCTTTAGGACCATTGTGTATTTGGAGCCAATCGGAGGGCGTCGGGATGCGCAAATGCAAGTGCAACCCTTTGTGTATTAGTATAACTTAATGATAACATATTGGACATGTAATATGATGTTGTATCAAGTTGTTAATGTGTATGTGGTGCAATGACTTGATCACTTAAGTAGTTGTAATAAAGCTAAATAGTGATGTTCATGAAAAGATGTGATAATGTTAGTAAGTTATATGAAACTAATATTAGTGTAACTAATGTGTATTGTCAATACATATGGTATGTGTAGGACTTGTGGTGAACGTGAATAGTAATTGTTTAACTTACACACGAGGCAAGCTCCCTAACCTTTGCTACTTTATTATTCAGCAAGGTTACTTTTCATTGTTATGCTATACTTATGCAAATTCTCTATTTCTAATCCCTTGTTTAACGATTTATTGTCATGCAAGTTCTTTAATCCTCATTTATTGTTGAGAAAGCTAGTTAATCTTTGTTTCTTTATTCCAATCGAGATTACCTTGGTTATTCAAAGTCTGTACTCATTTATTGTTGAGCAAGTTAGTTAATCTTTATCTCTTTATTCAAAGTCGGTATTTTTATTGTAAGAAGTGTGTTTATTCAGCTACTAATAACTGTTGTTTGATCTTCGTTCTTCAATATCACTGTACTATCTTACGGTATTGTATCGAACTCTAAGTTGCTTAGCAATTCTTTACAAATTCAACTAATCCTTAGTTGATGAATGTTCTAAACTCTAAATTACCCTTGAAGTCTACCCAAACCAAACTTCCTTTGGTTTGCATATGCACTCACACAAATTTTGAAGCGTGTTGTCGATGATAACATTTGTTCAATTTAGAAATTATTAATACTCTAGCTCTTATTGATTCATTGATATACCTTGTTCATAAAGATATTATAATCAAACTCTTGAATAATTATTTGTTTCCATCTGATTCAACCAGTACTTGGTTGATGAGCAGTATGAAGATCTAGAATTCCTTGAAAGCTAATTCCCAACCAAACTTCATTTGGTTCGGAACCTGATGATCTAAGCTGAGATGAACAACCCTATATCAGGGGATTATTTTAGAGCTACGCAATAGCGTTAAAATGTTTGCGCAATACATAGTACAAAGGGCTGATCACCTGGAGTACGGAATGATGGTCCATATAGTCGTTTAGACTGTTAAAGGTTATAGTAGAAAAACCTGTTAACCTAGGACGAAGATGATGATTATAGTCTTTTAGACTGTTAAAGGTTAAAGTAGAAATACTTGTCAACCTAGAATAGAGTTCGTGGTCTTGTGACCCTCAGTATATTCTTTGATGTTGTTATCTATTGTTAACTTAAACGTTCAATATTCCTTTGAACTCATTGTTGTTGAATTAAAGTTCCTTGTTCCGGTAAGAATACTTTACCATTGAAAGCTCAGTTAATTGTCATTCATAAAACGTTATTGTATATTCTCCTTCTTGTGAGCAATTATTTGCTCACTCTTGCACAACACAATGCAGATGAAGTTACGAAGTTTGAAAGCCTTTCTACAAGTAAGGGCAAGGACAAAGTGCTTGATTAGACGACAACGTTTAATATATACTTAATTTATGAAGCTTATGTAATGGATTTAATTATAATCATGTTTTAATTTTCCGCTGGTGATTGTAATAAAGGTTAGATGACCTGGGATTTATTTGAGATTATGTAACCCCTTAATGGGAGATTTATTGTTTTAACTTTTGAGTTTAATTTTATCCTTTGGATATGGGTAGTTAGTTATGATTTTAATTGGACAGTGAACACCAAATCTGTGGGATTGAAGTGGCCAGATTTGGGGGTGTCACAGTAATGACCAAGTATATTATGCAATGACCAAGTATTAAGAGTAGTGAAAAAGTTTACTTAGTGGTTACGAATGGAATAGTAAGGAGGTTAGTAAGGAGGTGGAATGTCCTAATGACTCCTATACCTTAACCTTGGAAGCTCTATAAATAGCAAGCTCATAAATCATTTTTGCTTGTTCAATTATCCAACAACTTTCCTTTATAAAACAACTTATTGGTTAGAGAGAATAAACACTTATAAGTCCAAACATCCTTTGTTAGATTTTCAAGAAGAATGAAGCTAGTCATATAAGGTAACGATCTTGTGATCTTATATCTTCCATCTCTACCATTGTAGGGTGATAAGAAAAGTGTAACTTAATGAACATGTATGTTAAGTACACTTAAGAAATGGATGATTAATGGACTTAAGTCGTATAAGTCATGAATAAGTAAATTAAACCTAAATAAGTTATAAACTTATGAAGAATATTGATGGACTTGTCATATTATTACTTTAAGAAATTAGTATGATTCATAAGATGCAAGAATGTTTGTTAAAGGACTTAAATCAATAATAAGTCATAAGGAAGGAAATCTTGTAATTTATAATTAGTTAAGTTATGAACCTATACGGAATAAACCATAATATAAAGATAAGTTGTCGTAATATATAGGTTGAGATGTCTAGTTGATGAAATGAGTCCATTTGGAATAATGAACGAATCCTAAGTAATGATGTTTTGCCAGAATTCACACGATTAGACGATAATCGTCGAATTCGTGAAATTCTCGTATTGGAAGTTGGATTTTGTGTTTGAGCTCGAAAACCTTAGTTGTTGATGGAGACAAGTCTTATTTGGCATTATAGAGTTGCGGACTAAAAAATGACCAGATTCCGACTAAGAACGAAGAAATGAGCGTTGAACGTTCACGAATGTTTATTATTTTCGTTAAAAATGGACTAATAGGTGAATTTTTAGTTAACGAAGTCAAATAGTACAATTCTTACATGAGCATGTAGAGTATGTAATTTGTGAACCATAGGCTCTTGAACGAGCCATTTCAGACTTACAACGAAGAAGTTACGAGCCCGGGAGTTTCACAAAATTTCAAAACTGTAAAATTTTCTGGTGCATAGAGTCGGCGCTAGCCCAAGGCCAAAAAGCCCGCACCGCAGCGCCGAGCTTGGCCGAGCAAAGCTATAATGTGACGCCCCCAAAATAGGTATACCACACCCATTCTGAGTCGCCAAATACATGGTACAGAAAGCAAACTACAACTTCAATAATACAATTGTCGTGCAAAATACGACAACACATACTGTGAGTTTAAATACAAATATTGTCTTCTAGACAATATCCACACTCAAATAAGTTCTCAATACAATTATTCAAACACTATTTTACAGAAATAGTGAGGACTGTTAAAACATCTTTCTAGAACCATCACTCCATACCCCGACTAGATCCTGCTATGTTCTCACCTCCTGAGAAGAAAAATGGAACAAAAAAGAAAAGGGTGAGCTCAACTAGCCCAGTAAAGAATATTATGACTAAGATAATATACAACAAATTATCATTAGTATTCAACAGGGAAAAATCTGATAGAATATAATCGACAACAAGTTTTAGATCAACAACTGCAGCGGAAACAGCAAACCATTAGAAGAGTCAAGTAGAGAAAGAATTCTACTATCTTCTAAGATTTAAAAGTCCATCATCAATATTTTATCCCTGTAACATCGATTAATAATCATCTTTAACCAAATATTCATCTTTGCACTACAGGCCAAAGATATTCATTTGTATCACCAGTCGGTCATGTTCATCTCAACACCTGTTCATCTTTGCACTACAGGCCAAAGATATTCATCAAGTAATCATACATCTTTGCACTACAGGCCAAAGATATTCAGTAATATCATCATTTAGGACTGAGGATGATGAAAAATATCTTAAAGAAAATGAATCCAGTGAGACAGAAGGACAAATAGTAGAGATTCGTATAACAGTTTATCCAAGATTAATAATACTTCATAATAATCAATTGTGAAGCAGAATTCAAAAATAAAGATCAAAACATGGATACAATCAAAGACAGTAACCATAATAGACATCTTGGACAAAAAGGGAAAATTTTATTTTTCGGTGAATAATGCCGTATTCGTGAATAGTACCGTATACGTGAATAGTGCCGTATACGTGAATAGTAACTCCGACACAAAAAGTTCCAAATTTGATAAAAACTCATATCAATATTTCAGCATAATGATATTGAAGAAAATAATATCATTTAAGAAGAAAATAATATCCCTTACCTCAAAATATCAGTACTTCGGGTCGGAATACCGGTATAAGCTAGTCGGTAGCCTTGCCCTTGCCCTTGTCTTACCCAAAGACACTTCCCTGTTCCGCCTTAACTGAAAGGTTTTAAATAAGCAAAAATGAGCACAAATTGACCAACGAGTAATATATAAAAAGGGTAAAGAGTTTTATAACACGAGTTTGAAATATCGAAGTATCACCTCTAAGATAGTTCAAAGTTTCAGAATAATATCATGAATAATGAATATCAATAATTCTTGGGATAAGAACGATAATTCAATATAAATCAACAGATATATATGAATTCAAAGACTATCAATGTATCCAACTGGATAAACAATTTATACTGAGCAGTCACTAAGGACTATTAAACATCTACTAGAATTACCAATATTAAACTGATAACCCAAAAGAATAGAGTACTATAGATGATCAGTCTACAATACTCTAAGTTATGTATAACTACACAATAATATTCACGCGTGTGTTGGGGCTTCCAACAATAAAAACTCCATTTACAATAAGGGTTGTTCAACTAAGTTTTCAGGATTTCCACACCAGTCAATTGGTTTGGATAGTTTTATAAGCATGCATATAGTCTAGCCGAATCAAATGGCATAGACACTTTCACAATATTCAATAACAATACCAAGTTCAACATGAATAATAGTTTCCACAAGAGTTTAAACATACTAGCTCAATCGAACGAGAAGTAAGATAACTTTCTTTCAAAGAGATAAGGTTTGCTTATGATATCCATTGAATAAAGTAATGCAAGGGTTTAAGATACTTTCACAATGTATATATAATACGTAATCTTTCAACTTTAACTTTAACAGTCATAAGACTATAAGGACTCCACGTACTTAGGGGGATCAGCCCTTCGTACAATGTATTGTGCACAAATATTTCAACGCTAAGCGTAAACCTCTTATAAAAGAGTTGTTCATCTCAGTATTTGAATACAAGTCCGCACCAAAAGTAGGTTTGGTTTGGATACATTACAACGTAATTTAGAATTCAACGGTCATCAACTAAGGATCAGTTGAATACAAAAGAACTAACTGTACGCTATGGAATAATCATAACTGAATCAATATTTGTAACTTAATATCATGCTTTAGGAAAAATCTAATAGCATAAACACTGAATAATCATAACATAATTTTCTTGAAACATATAAAGTCAAGGTTATTGAGAATTGGATACTAAGCATGCAAAGTGAATAGTAATTTGAACGATAAAGTTGTTCAACACTAGAATATTAAAATATAGCGATTCGCATGCTAAATAACAAGTTACATATTAAAGAAACTTGCTCAATATTAAAGTATAAAATTTAGAATACTTGTATCCTCATGAACAACTAGATACAAGGACTTTCCCAATAATAATAATCTAGCTCTACGAAAGTGTAGAGTTAGCAACTTGCGTAATTGTAATTGAATTAAAAGCAATAACGTACTCAACGAAATTAAATTTTGCACAACGAAGTGTTAGAGTTATAAAATTTGCTCAATTATTATAAAAGTAGAGTTAAAGAACTTGCCTTGCGCGTAAATTAAACCGTTAATATCCAAATCACAATACCCTATATACATATGTTAATATGATATGATCAGTTATAATCAACACTACATCACGTATGGTTTAAATGTCTAACCATGTAATCAAGTTATATTCCTAAACGATAATAAACTCGTTGGGTATTAACACCATGTTCGTTCAACACATTACAATACTAAAATAACAAAATTATTTGGTCATATAGCATTACAACTAAAAATTTCAGACTTCTGTGCAAGACAAAAGTCATTTCTGAGCATTCTGCTAAGTGTCGCCGCGGCGCCACAGTTTGAACTGTGGGCCACGCTGCGATGCTGAGGTGGCGCTTCGGCGCGAGTAACATACAAGGACTCGGCGCTGTGGCGCGAGGTCCGGCGCTCCGGCGCTGATTTTGGCACTAAGGCGCGAGATTATGACGCTAGAGCGTGAATTTTTACGCTGGGGCGCCGAAATCCACAGAAACCAAACCAAGAACAGAGCAAAGCTACTGTCTTAATTTTTAACAACAATTAACACCAATTAACATGTACGACTTCACATAAATTACACATGAATGTTAAAAATCATCCATAAATAAATTATCAACAATTCGAACAACAATTTTAGAAACTTAAATTTTGAGACACTATTTTTAAAACTCAAAACTGCATTGTTGATAAATAAAATATAGTGAACTGAAATTCCACAGTTATAACCAAATTTGATACCTTTAAACTATGATTTTTCTGAAATTCATACCAAATAATCATACATGACCTTCAATTTCATAACTAGCATACACGAATTTTTGTTATCATACAAAACGTATATTCGTATATATATTTTTCACTGTAAACCAAGTTCTCTTTTTTCTCAATGAACTTAATTTAGCATACAACATATATATATATATATATATATATATATATATATATATATATATATATATATATATATATATATATATATATATACACACACACATGCTAGTTATAACAATTATAACAACACCAATACGTAATATCATAACCAATTCTAGAACATGGTTTACAAGAATTTTTTTTTGAAAAACTTTATACACAATGAAAAAGAAGAACACAGAGACATACAAATTCACATAGCTGTAATATAAAACATATACAATAAGGTTTATAAAACATACCTTTCGTTGTTAAGAAATTACTTGATAACAGAACTCGCTTTGGACAATTACACACTTGGCTTCCTCTCAGACTCGGTGAACTTTTCTTAGGCTTAAGCCAAAATACACAATACGTAATATTTAGCTAACCAATGCTTACCTTTGAAACGTAAAAATTGACGCCTTAATAAATAATGCTAATAAGTTATCGATTTTAAAAGTTAATATATATATATATATATATATATATATATATATATATATATATATATATATATTATATTATATTATTTGTTTAATTAATATTATAAATTTAAAATTTAAAAGAAATCCAAAAGCCATAAGGCTTTGTTTGGAAAACCATTTAAATATTAAAGGATTAATATACTTAAACCTTGTTTGGCAACACTAAATTAAAATTACTTTAATTTATTTTAATAACTCTTTATAACATAGCTATTTGTCATACTTTATTTAATAATAATTTATTAAATAATTCACTTAATCACATAACTCAATCCACATAACACATTACTTATTTAACAAATAAATAACTAACTAAATCAAATCAATCAAATTGAACAATTATTTATCCAATAATAAACACATCCAATAAATATTTATATAAATCAATAAATATTTATAATTTATATTTTTTTAAAAATCTGGAATGTTACAACTTGTACAAGTTTGAACTTAAAACTTACATGGTATTAAAGCATAATAATATCAAGCAGTTACCATGTCTCATTACTTGGCTATATGTCTACATAGAGATTTTAAAATCTGTTAATACATATACTTATAGTATTCATATTGCTTGTTCACGACTATCATTATTTAATACTTCGAATCATGATTTAAACTCATGTTTAGTTTTGAAATCATCATGTTCAATACATATAAATCATATCTAGGGATATTATAGACATAACATGACATCTTAACCCTTTAGAATCTAGATATCCATGTGATGCAACTAGATTTCGAAAATATGTTCAAGTTTTTTTTTGAAACCATTTTAGACTTAAACTATGCAATCTAACACATACAAGACAACTTCAAAGCTCTAAACATATGTAGTCAAGTCATGTTAACATGCTCACAAGATCAGAATGTATATCATGTACTAGTCATGCATGTTAGCTTACTATACTAAGCTTTTTCTTGAAAACATTTCTAACACAAAGCCTAATAAGGCAGTCATGAACAAAGGAACTATGTACACTATAGCATGCTCATTTATGTGTAAAATCAGTCATGTGTATAGATTACTAGGCTCACAATTTATAGAACATGATCTTTAACATAGTTTGTTTTCAAAACTCAAAGTCTTAATTTCCATCTAAACCATATGCTTTTGTTAATCATGCTAATCTAGTAAAACATGCCCAACTTAGATTAATATACTTATACATACACATTACACATGCTTGCATGCTAGTTTAAGCCATAATGAATGCCTAACACTGATCAGATTTGAAAATAAAAAGCATAACTGAACTCAGAGTCCGACGTAGGTGCGTTGCGCCTCAGTGTTAATCCGACGCAGCTACGCCACGTCAGATTCGAGCTAGAACAGTCTGTGTCGGTAGAAAACTAGCCCAACCACAAAAATTATTCACGAATTCGATTCTAAACAGTCCTATAGCAGTTTAAACATACTTATATGGTCATATAACAACTATATAACCATTACTCAACCCTTATCATCATCTAAATTCCACATAATCAAGAATTTGAATTTCAAGAACTTAAAACTCTTTTTTTGCAAAGACTGAAAATGGAAAGTAAGAAGTGGGGTTATACATCTACAAATGTGAAATAAACTTGCTCCTAATGAACTCCCAATTCCTTAGAACACTTGTATGTTCTCAATTTCACACTAGTAATTCTCAGCAATGGTAATCGGAAGGAGATGAGTTGCATTTATAGAGAAACAAAAACACAGACAATGCATATATACATCAAATTAAACCAATGAGAATGTTAGATTACATGATGGTTAAGAGAGAGATGGTAGTTGGTTGTTGGAGACCA
Source organism: Panax notoginseng (assembly GCA_016801055.1). Lineage (NCBI taxonomy): Eukaryota > Viridiplantae > Streptophyta > Magnoliopsida > Apiales > Araliaceae > Panax > Panax notoginseng. Next base: position 155,214,207 of record CM029019.1, on the reverse strand, counting down.
CCATCATAGCCATTCCCCCCATAATCATGAGCTAGAAGGAGCTTGGAAGAAAAGAAAACATAGGCCTTAGCCTTTATGTTTTACACGTGAAGGAGAAATGAGGAGCAAATGGGACACTAAATTTGGGACAAACCAATTATCTCAGCATTCTTGCAACACTTATACCCATTCCTAATCTTATGTTAAATTTTATACACATATCAACCATACATTAGTTATAACTTAATGTCACAATATGATTTAATATTTCAAGGTAGTAGATGTTATGCAATATGCATATAATCTATGTACATTTTATTTTAATGTATACCTACCTACTCATTGTCACATAGATATTTCATAATGTATTTATAACATATAGTTCCAATATGCTTAATCACATTGCTTCATATAATATAGTTGAATAAGACTTAATATAGGGCTGTTATATATAGTCTCATAAATGTCACACTACACTATATAATATAGTTGTATTTTATATTTTTATTTATTGCCCACATGCACATAACAGTCAATATAATCTTATTATATTAATAACTTACTTATTTGTTTTATGTTAAAGAAATAAATTATTCACTTCCTTGATTAATTAACACCAATATTAATTAATCCATTCCTCATTGATTAATTTAATTATGGATCTCTATAACCATTAATTGTCTATATAATTCTTATTATATTTATAGACATATTGCTAACAATAGTAATCACGTATCATTAATTAATATTCTACAATAACTCTTAACAATTAATATTAATTAATTGTTCACTTAATCATTCCTACGTCGATTAATATCAACATAACGTAATTTATTCCATGGTTTATTAATGTCGCACATATCACATAAGTGTTCCATTTCATTGCTACGGAAGAAATAATTTTCTCCAACTAATCACTGGCGCAACTGATCCAGTTTGTACTACTGGGAGGGCGCAGCTGCGCTGTACCCTGACAGTGTCAAGACTGGTTTAGCTTCAAGCCGGTGTCAACCTCCATCGCCATACTCATTTTACATGACATGAATTAATGTCCACATGAGTGAAAATGCAAATCTAAGAGTGTGTTCGTTACTTATATGAAATCACATACTCAATCACAATTAATCTTCCTAATCCCCTTTTTAACTCGCTTAGTGAATTTCCTCATTTCACATTATGCCACACATGGCATTTCATAATTCTCATTGTCAAATTCACACTTCTCAATACGTATTAATCTTGTACGAATCAATTGAATTATTCAACTTACTAAACATGAACACTTATATTCACATAAATATTATTTCCATTAATATATTTATTTAATAATATGTGGAAATTCTCGGGTATTACACTTGTCCTCTTCATTATAAAAAATAATGAAATCTGTTGGGAAGATAAACTTATCCACCTTAACAAGAATATCTTCAACAATCCCTATTGGATAACTCACTGATCTATCTGCTAACTGAAGTGAGCTATTTGTAGGTTTCGGTGACGACAAACCCAACTGAGTATACACCGATAATGGCATGAGGTTTACACTCGCACCCAAATCACACAAATATTTGTTGAAGGCCATGTTCCCAATTGTGCAAGGAATGGTGAAACTCCCCGGATCCTTCAAATTCGGATGAAACTTTCTCTGTAGTATTGCGCTACATTCCTCCGTCAATGCCACAGTCTCATAGTCTTCTAACTTCTTCTTCCTTGACAAAATACCCTTCATAAACTTTGCATAGCTTGGCATCTGTTCTAAGGCTTCTGCGAAAGGAATGTTAATCTGTAATTTCTTGAAGATTTTTAAAAACTTTGAGAACTGCTTACCAAATTTCTGCGTTTGCAATCTTTGCTGAAACGATGGTGGATGACAGACAAATGGCTCAACATCTGCCTGATTCTTTTCCACTTTCTTATCTTCACCCTATTTCTCTTCCACCAACGTGTCTGCACCTTTTTCACATCTTTCTTTAGCGAATTTTCTGTACTTTGTCCCTCAAGATGTTTTCCACTTCTCAATGTAATTGCTTGATACTGTTTATTATTTCCCCTCGGATTCTTCTCCGTGCCACTCGGTAAAGTCCCTTGAGGTCTATTATTCAATGCCAACGCAAGTTGTCCCATCTAATTTTCTAAATTCTTGATCGCCGCCGCTTGTGTTTTCAAAGCTGTCTTATTACCTGATATGTAATTCAACTGTGACGCCCCCAAATTTATACACTTATATCTCAAATTTGATTATTCACGTACTAACTCTAATAATAAATCGAAATCTCACACAACGGAAAATAGAATAATTTATATTGTCATAACATAATTATTCTAGTCCCAAGGGTTCGCAACCGTTACTACAACATTATAACTTAATTTAAACATAACTTATTACATCATAGTAAATAAGTTATCATACAACATAATGATAATAAATTCCTAGTACTAAAAAACAAAGCTATTTCAAAGCCTTCTCTTTACCCTTGTCCTTGCCTGAGGGTTCACCACGTTCTGCCTAAACTGAAAGTTTTAAGGAAAGCAAGGATGAGCAACGAATTTGCCCAGCAAGAAATATCGCAATAAGGGTGAACAGTTATAAAGTTCAAATTTCAAAGGTGTGATAGTGAATAATAACTCAGGAATTATCAATAATTCTCAATAAAGGTCGCAATGGACTGAAAGATATCAACAAGATTTAAAGAGTTAATCATGTCAAGTTCAAAAGTAATGAACACTGAGCAGTCACTAAAGACTAAGAACTTCAACTAGAATTATCAGTATTATACTGAAAATTCAATAAAAACGAGTACAACAGGTGATCAGCCTAAGTACCCTACGTTATGCATAACATTTAAACATGCTAGTATGTGCGCATGTCGGTTCCCCGATAATTATAAAATTTCCCCTTCATGAGGGTTGTTCATCTAAGTAGATTTACAAGAGTCTGTACCAAATCAATTGGTTTGGATAGCTTTCTAACATACGATAATAGTCTAGCCAAAATAATGGCTTAGACAACTTTTATAATGTATTTAAGAACAATAAGTTCAATACTTGTAACAACATCAAGATATACAATGATTTCTGAATAGTATGGATATTTACTTTATGTAAGTATGATTGGATGGCAATACTTTGGAATTATACAACATATATAGTGTAAAGAGTTTAGGGACTTGCATACAATATGAGAATTAAATGAAGTGAGAAAACTTGCACAAAATCCAAAGTTGTGTAAGTTAGGGAACTTGCCTCAAGCGTAGTTTACCCTCTTATAGTTTATCAACACTTGAAATCCTATTGTAACATAGTTACGCATATAGGTATATCCATTAGTTACGCAAGCTCAAACATAATTTATCTCATACATGTATCCAACACATTTGTTAAGTATACACATAAGCCTATGAAATCAATCCATGTATATAAATCACGAATTCTTAAGGAACAATGTCCTTATCTCATTAGAAATCTTATATGGTTTAACATTTTAATGTTATCTTATCTATCTCAATAAGTTTATGTTTATTAGCTTAGATAATAATGTGGTCAAGTCGTCATGATTAGCAGCAAACAAGATAAGTCAGACCAACTGTAGGATGGCGTATTTGGGCCCTGGTTAGGCTCAGGGACGGCGCAGCTACGCTGCCCCCTGGCCAGACTAGAGTTGAGCTTTTGTTCTTCTGGTGTCAGTCCACTTCTTAGCATATCAAGACATTAACAATTATCATACACACATGCTAGAGGACTTTACATACATGTATGACCATTCTAAGTTCACCTTTACACATCACGATCTTAATTTGGGATTTATAAGGAGGTAGGGCCAAATAGGGTCATGAAATCACAAGGCCTATCATGTTAACCTTATATCTACATGAAGAGATCACATAATCTGTACTACGCATTCTTACAAGTGTTCACATCATTTACGCATGGCTATCATTGTTTATCACTATAAAACATGTCTAAACTCACGCTTAGTTAACTTTCATTATGTCTAACACGTATGAATCATGTTTAGAGACAAAATGAACATAAACATGTCAACTTAAATCTTCAGAACCTAACTACTCATATAAATGCAACTTAGTTTGAAAAAACATTTGACTTTACTTTTGAAATCATTTAAAAATAAGTTAAGGCATTTTAGTGATTGCGAAACATTTTATAATCATATTTCATGCATAGTTAGACTGTATGTTCATGCTCACAAAATCAGAAATGAGACATTATTAGTTTCATCAAGGTCTATTTCTAAAGTTCAAGTCTTCTCTAGAAAATACATACTAAGCAAGTTAAGGTAATCATGTTATACAATTTATATATCATACGATAGTTTATACTACATACAATACTTCCTTTTATGCTTCATTACCAAACTTGCATGTTGGAAACATCACAGCACAACAGAAGCCAGAATCTAGTTTTGGGGACTAGCGCAGCTGCGCTGCACCCTAGCACAAAATTGGCTCAACTGTGCCCTTCTTAGACAGAACCAGAAAAGAGGTCTGTTTTGCAGAATGTTCATCCCAAAATCGATTTCTTTAATATAAATATGCTCAACTCATCCTTAAAGTGTCTGTACATGCATACGGACTTTGTAAACACATTGATATCAATCTACAACCACATTCACATAAGTTATTTATGGAAATTCCAAGAATTCATCCAGTTAGAAATTAAGAACATAAAATCAGAATTTTACATTCTTGAAGCTTAAATGGCTACTGCATACAATCTCAGATTGTTTCTTCTCACTTAATAGACTCACACTCTCAACTTATAAGTTCTCAGACAATTCAGACAAGAAAGGAAGAAGAAGACTGCCTTTTTATAGAATAATGTTTGACTGGTTAATGGTTTTACACTAAGGCTAGGTTGGAATCCATGGGGTAGAAGAAGATAATGGTTATATAGGAGTTACTCAACCACCCATTTTTAGCCATTTTCATAGCCATCATCACCTCCCCTTGCTAGCCACTTTTCAAGCTCGACAGTTCATGCAAAGGAGATATAGGTTACTATTTGGCAACTGAATTGGGACAAGTATTTTAACTCTCAACTCTCAGCATTTTGTTTCAAATGTAGTTAATTTAATCTCCTTTTGGTTTCCTCCATGTGATTTTAATGTACTAATGTTATTACAAAATGAAAAGTTAGGGATTATATATGTACTCATATCATATAATTTATGTACATTGGGTTTACATAATTTAATATTTAATGCAGATAAAATAAGGCATTTATATATTATTAACCGGGCATTCTCTATAGAAATTATTAGTGCACATACATCAATATTATAACACTATCCAATATTAAAATGCCTATTTTAAAACATTTAATTTCTTTTTGAATTTCTGAGATACACAGTTAATTAATTCTTTCTGTATTAAATTGTCACACATGATTTTATTGTGCTACTTGGTACTTCATACCATTAAATTTGCTCTTAACATATGATTTTAATAACATCACACATTACAATAATGCTCCATATGTATCCATAGTAATAACCAACTTCTAACATCTGGCCACTGGCACAGCTGAACTCGTTTGTACTGCAGGAAGGGCGCAGTTGCGCCGGTCCCTTGCAGTGCCAAACTGGTTTAGCTTCATGCCAGTTCCGACCTCTACCATAATGCCAGTTTCACATAACATAAATTAAATTCCAAATTGATAATACTACTAGTTAAAGATCCTATCCATTTCATGCATGGAGTTATACAATTACACATAATTAATCTTTCTCTTATTAAACCGTTTCTTTCTTAATTCACTTAGTAAATTTCTTAGTCCTCCATTATGCCACACTAGGCAATTCTCATAAGCTTTACATTAAGATCTTCACCAGTCTCATCACAATGCCTTTCTGCCATATAGATCTCAATACTTAACATAATTGAATCGAGGCTCTATAACTAATGCCACAACAATATGTAATTACACTCAAATAAATATTCAACTTTCATTAATTTATTTATTAATAATATTCAGAAATTCTCGGGTATTACATCCTCCCCCTTATAAAAATTTCATTCTCAAAATTGTTACAAGGTTACAAAAATAAATGGGGATAGTCCCTCCTCATCTTATCCTCTAACTCCCACATAGCCTCCTCGGCGTTGTGGTTTCACCATATTACTTTTACAGAAGATATGGTTTTATTTCTAAAAGTTTGCTCTTTCCTATCTATTATTTAGACAGGAATTTCCTCGTAAGTCAGATTCTTCTCTACTTGAATTGGCTCATAAGATATCACGTGCTTCTAGTAAGGCTTATATGGACACAACACAAAAATGTGAAACACATTGTGGATATGTTCCAGCTCGGGTCGTAAAGAGACTTGGTATGCCACTTCGCCTACTCGCTTCAACACTTCGATTGGTCCTATGAATCTCAGACTCAAATTTCCTTTCTTACCTAATCTTATCTTCCCCTTCTAGGGAGATACTTTCAAAAACACATAACTTCCAACTTCAAATTTTTGATCTTGACGATGCAAATCCGCGCATTTCTTCTGGCGATCTTGTGCAGCTATCAGTTTATCCCTTATTGTTGTCACTATGTCAGCTGTTTGTTAAACTAACTCCGGTCCTAATATCTTTCGTTCTCTGACTTCACCCCAACACAACAGTGTTCTGCACTTTCTCACGCAAAGAGCTTCATATGGTGGCATGCCTATACTTGCATGATAACTATTATTGTAAACAAACTCAACTAAGGGTAAGTGGTCGTCCCAGCTCCCCTTGAAGTCCATCACACAGCTCTAAGCATGTCTTCTAAAGCATGTATGGTTTGCTCGCTCTGCCAATAAATTTTTGGATGATAAGCGGTACTCAATCTTAATTGTGTCCTGATTCTCTCTTGCAAACTTTTTCAGAAATTTGATGTGAAGCGCGGATCTCGATTAGAGACAATCGATACTGGCACTCCATGTCGCGAAATGATACCATTTACATACAACTTTTCCAATTGGTTCAAATAAAAATAAATTTTTATTGGTAGAAAATGAGTTGTCTTCGTTAGTAGATACACGATAACCCAAATGGCGTCATAAACTTTGTGACACCCCCAAATCCAGGTACTTTGATTCCACGGAATTTGGTGTTCACTGTACAAATATCATCTATCTATCTACCCATAATAATTGCAACCACTCAAAAAATAGAATTAAATTCCTCCCTTTACAAGGTTACAATATCTGAATAATACTACAATCCCAGGTTAAACTAACCTTAAACATCTGTGCGGAATTATAAATAAATAAGTCTTAAACAAATACATCATATAAAATAACAAGTCATATCAAAAAAAACAAGTCTCTATCATTTGCTAACTTTGCCCTTGCCCTTACTAGTGGAAGGTTCGTTAGCTCTTTTGTTCTTAACTGCAATGTTATTATTAAGCAAGAGTGAGCACAAATGCCCACAAGTATAAAAATAAAATAACAGTATAATAACATGCGAATAAATCAAAGACATCTGAATAAAAGCTCAACTTTTGAATCAAGAGTGAATAACAAGAATCAAAAGAATTCTGAGGGTCATAAAACCTTGAACTATGTCCTAGGTTAACAAGAGTTATACTTGGAAACCTTTAACAGTCATAAGACTATGGACCTTCTTCTCGTACTTAGGGGGATCAGCCCTTAGTACCATACTGTGCACAATATCTTAACGCTAAAGCGTAAATAATCCCCTATACAGGGTTGTTCATCTCAGTTTGACATTCGAGTCCGCACCAAAGGAAGTTTGGTTTGGATAATTCATCAAGGGTTCTGAAATTTAGAACGCACATCAACTATGGACTAGTTGAATCATTAAGGTTTCACTAGTCTAATAAGGTTCAACAATAATGATATTCAATTTGAATAATAATCTCAAGAAATATACAATAGAACAATTATTGTATAACTAAATCATACTTTGAAAAGTTAATCAATTTTTAATATAACATTTGAACTTGAATAATAGTAACGATAAATTATTCAAGGTAAATAATAAACTTGAACAATAATGACAAGTAGGGTTAGGGAACTTGCTCAAATTTAAGAGTTTAAGTTTAGGAAACTTGCCTCGTGCGTAGATTACACTTTAACTAAGCACGTTCTTTGAATTTAATCCTACATACCATTCATATACACAATACCAGTTAATTATAATTTAACTAATCAACATAAACTCATTCTCGTTGTCTACTTTAATTATCGACGATACTTAGTCAATTTATCTCATTATCAAATAATTTGCACTTCATGAATAATAATCTAATTATGTATTCAATAATTTAAATCACATGTAATTATGTTATTTACATGTTTAAACAACTATTTTTATCATCACATTATACCTCTAACATGTTTACATATTCATTACATTAATTCACTAACACATTGTTAGGTTTAAACATTTTTAATATCTCATTTTTGAATTTTCTGGAGAGTGGCGCTGCGGCGCCACTGATACACGTGATCGTCGCGCTGCGGCGCGGTGGCGCTGTAGCCGGACACTTGACGCTGTGGCGCTGTGGCGCCGTGGCTCGAGTCTTGGCGCTGCGGTGCGGTGGCGTTGCGGCGCGGGACCTCAGTTCTAGAGTTGGCGCCGCGGCGCGAGACTCCAGATTCTGTTTCCCAGTTCGCGAAGAACACAGAGTTCAGCGAAAAGGACACTAAATAATCCTTAATTTCACTAATTTAACATACCCACGTGTTATAATTCATGTATAATCATAATACAGCATCTATAAAGTGATTTTAACCCATTAAAACATATAATCACAGAATTAAAACATAAAATTTTCCTCTGTTCTTGATGTTCTTAAAGTTTTTAACATAAATTCCTAAAATTCAACGCCACGGATTCGTTATAAGGCCAAATCCCTTCATTTAAAGTTTGGTCTCTTCGTATTAACATGCACAATAATATACGAGTGTAAAATTTACGAAAATATTTATGTTTGACATACTAAAATCACGTATAAGGCCATATGGCCAAAAACCCAAACTCTGTATATTTTTGAAATAGCAAGTCATCAGATTACGAAACTTAGGATATGGAATCATGCAATATATATATATATATATATATATATATATATATATATATATATATATACACGTTATGCCACTCAAATTATTACACATATCATGATCATAACACCAATTCCCAATTCACAAAGATTTTACAAAAGCTTTAAAAGCCATTTTTATAAAAACTTGAATACGTGAAATTTAGAATTTGGGAAGGAGGAGATTACCCTGTAGAGTATAAAGCGTAGATTTAGAATTCCTCACTCTCAAATCTCTTTCACAACTCATAATTTCTCTTTGACAATTCTCTCTATGAACTCTAAGAAATATGCTCTGCTTGTTTTCTAGACTTAGGAATAATAAGAAATAAAAAGAAGACGTCGTATTCAATTGAACTGACGCTTTGAACTGACGTGTTAAGGTCAGTTACCCATCATGGGTAACTGCTCTCAACTCCCTCTAAGGCCATGTTTGGCTAGCAAGAGTATATTATAAAACAATTTAATTTAATAAAGCTTTATCGTATAGTTTAATTCATGTTTCACTCAATTCAAATATCTTATTTAATTTAATATAAATAAAATATAATAATTTCTCATGATTTCGCATAGGCACATAATTAAATATCTCATTAATAAATAATGACAATTTATTAAATCTCTAATTAATAATTACATTAATTAAATAACATCATGCTTAATTAAATATTTCATTTAATTCAATAAGCTCACATAGTCACATACTTGAATAATAAAATTTCTCTACATTAATTTAATAAATATAACACATATAATTAAATTAATCTACCACAATTGCATCAATTAATTATTTAATCCAATAATTAAATCATCGAATAATATTTATTTAATTCAATAAATATTAAAATTAATTTACAAAAATCTCATTCGTCGCATCTTTCCCCCCTTAAAAGGATTTTGTCCCCAGAATCACGACTCAATAAATTCAATAAAATTTGACCCGTTACGTTCTCCCCCCTTACAAAGATTTGTCCCCAGAATCGCATACACATATTTAAGTAAATAAATGAGGGTAATTCTTCATCATATTCTCTTCGAGTTCCCACGTAGCTTTTTCAGCATTGTGGTTCTTCTAAATTACCTTAACATAAGGTATAACTTTATTTCTGAGAACTTGTTCTTTTCGGTCGACAATTTGGACAAAAATTTCTTCGTAAGATAAGTCTTTCTCAAAATGTAGGGGTTCATATTCAATTACATGCTTGTAATCAGGCTTGTAGGGTCGCAACACAGAAACATGGAAGACGTTATGGATATTCTCGAGTGCTAGAGGTAAGGCTACCTCATACGCAACTTCTCCGATTCTTCTCAGTACTTCAAAGGGTCCAATGAATCTTGGGCTCAATTTTCCTTTCTTTTTGAACTTGATCTTCCCTTTCCAGGGAAAGACCTTTAAGAAAACATAACTACCTGATTCAAACTCGATATTTTTACGATGTGGATCAGCGTATTTCTTCTATCGATCTTGAGCCGCTACCAGTCGTGCTCGGATCACTTTGACTATTTCTGCCGTCTGCTATACCAATTCTGGCCCTAGCAATTGTCTTTCATCAACTTCATCCCAATAAAGCGGAGTTCTGCACTTTTTGCCGTATAACGCTTCGTAAGGCGGCATGCCTATACTAGCGTGGTAACTGTTGTTGTAGCCGAACTCTACTAATGGTAGGTGATCATCCCAATTTCCTTTAAAGTCCATCACACAGGCTCTTAGCATATCTTCTAATGTCTGAATCGTTCTCTCACTCTGTCCGTCTGTTTGAGGGTGGTAAGCTGTACTCATTCGTAATTGCGTACCCATGCATTCCTGAAGATGTTTCCAAAAATTTGATGTGAAGCGCGGATCCCTATCTGAAATAATTGATACCGAAACTCCGTGCCTCGAAATAATCTCTTTTACATATAGCCTGGCCAACTGATCTAAGTTGAATCTTATTTTGATCAGAAGGAAGTGTGCAGATTTTATCAGTCGGTCAACGATGACCAATACTGCGTCGTAGCCTTTCTGAGTCGTTGGAAGGCCAACCACGAAGTCCATTGTAATATGTTCCCATTTCCACTCTGGGATTTCCAACGGTTGAAGTAATCAACTTGGTCTCTAATGTTCTGCTTTTACTTTCTCACAGATCAAACACTTGGCAACACATTCTGCAACATCACGTTTTAAATTCGGCCACCAAAAATGTTGTCTAAGATCTTGGTACATCTTGGTACTACCAGGGTGAATCGAATATCGTGAACTATGAGCTTCGCTTAAAATTTCTTCCTTAATCTCTTGTACTGGCGGTACCCAAATTCTACTCTCAAATTTCAATATTCCTTCCTTATCCATCTTAAATCTCGGTTCGGTTCCTTCAGATATCTTCTTTGTCACCTTTTTGCATTTATCATCCTGAAGCTGAGCCTCCTTCACATTATCTAGTAGAGTTGTACCAGATTGCATCTGAAATAACTTCTCATCAATCTCCATTGGATACTTCACTTCCAATTCCAGTTTCTCTATTTCCATAATTAGCTCTTCCTGAGCAGTTAACATCATCAATTTCTCACGACCCTTTCTACTTAAGGCGTCGGCAACTACATTCGCTTTACCCGGATGGTATAAAATCTCACAATCGTAATCCTTAATTAATTCTAACCATCTTCTTTGACGCATATTCAAATCCTTCTGTGTGAAAATATATTTCAGACTCTTGTGGTCCGTATATATCTCACACTTCTCCCCGAAGAGATAGTGCCTCTAAATTTTTAAAGCAAAAACAACTGCAGCTAACTCCAAATCATGGGTCGGGTATCCCTTCTCATAATCCTTCAACTGTCGCGATGCATATGTGATGACTTTACCATTTTGCATTAGCACACAGCCAAGTCCTTTATACGACGCATCACTAAAAATAACAAAATTACTTGTATCATCCGGAAGAGATAACACAGGTGCCGTACTCAACCTCTTCTTTAATTCTTGAAAGCTCTCCTCACACTTCTCTGTCCAAACAAATTTCACAGCTTTTCGAGTTAAATTCGTTAACGGAGTTACAATCTTGGAAAAATCTTGAATGAATCTTCTATAATATCCCGCCAATCCAAGAAAATTTCTTACTTCTGACGGCATTCTCGGCTGATCCCAGTTAATCACGGCTTCTACTTTGGATGGATCTACCGAAATTCCGTTTTTATCGATCACGTGACCAAGAAATTATACTCGCTCGATCTAGAATTCACATTTCGAAAATTTAGCATACAACTTCTCCCTTCTCAATACTTCCAACGTTAATCTCAAATGTTCTTTGTGTTCTTCTTTGGCTTTGGAATATACAAGAATGTCGTCTATAAATACCACCACGAATTTGTCCAAAAACGGCTTGAACACACCATTCATTAGTTCCATAAATGCTGCAGGAGCATTCGTTAGACCAAACAACATTACTAAAAATTCGTAGTGACCGTATCGCGTTCTGAACGCTGTCTTCGGTACGTCCTCTGGCCTCACCTTCAGTTGGTGATAACCACTCCTCAAGTCTATCTTGGAAAAGTATCTTGCTCCCTTTAATTGATCAAACAGATCGTCGATTCTTGGTAATGGATATCTATTCTTAATCGTGACCTTGTTCAGTTCTCTGTAGTCAATGCAGAGCCGCATCGATCCGTCCTTTTTTTCACGAATAACACCGGCGCTCCCCACGGCGATACGCTCGGTTGAATGTACTTCTTGTCCAACAATTCTTGTAGTTGGACCATCAGTTCTTTCATCTCTACTGGTGCCATTCGGTATGGTGCCTTCGATATTGGAGCAGTTCCGGGCGCCAATTCGATCACGAAATCTACCTCTCTTTCTGGTGGAAGTCCTGGCAAATCGTCTGAAAATACATCGACGAAGTCCCTCACAATCGGTATTTCTTCTATCTTCGGATTCTCTTTTCGACTTTCGACTATGTAAGCTAAGTATCCTACACAGCCTTGTCTTAATAACTTTCTGGCCTGCATCATCGTTAGATAACTCGCTTGTCTAGGCGACTTGCTACCATAAAATACAACCTTTGACGGAGTCATAAGGTTAATACGCTTCTTCTGGCAGTCAATTACAGCCCTATAATTGGATAACCAATCCATACCCAAAATAACATCAAATTCCCCAAGCTGAATAGGGATAAGATCTACGTTCATGATATTACTCTTAACATCCACCCTACAGTTCTTAAACACGTACTTAACAGGAATTATCTCTCTATTCGTAATTTCTATATTCATGGGATATTCCAACTCATCCATAAGCAAATCTAAACTATTAGCAAAGTCTTCGGATATAAAGGAACAAGTAGCACCCGAATCAAATAAAACATAAGCATTAATTTTATTGATCGGAATGATACCTGACACCACATCACGAGACTGGATTGCGTCCTGCACTGTCATATTGAAAGTTCTGGCGGTCGGTCGGTTTGTTGCAGGTGGTCCGGTAATGGTTAAGGTATTTCCACTGCTATTTCCACGGTTACCTCCTTGCACTGCTCCTCCTGAACCCTTCTTGGGGCAGTCTCGTGCTAGTTGATCCTTCGAACCACAGTTAAAACAAGCACCCTTCTTTGGGTTTGGACAATTTGGTGCTATGTGGCCTTCCTGACCACAATTGTAGCACACTCGCTTCCATTTCATGCAAACTCCCAGATGAGCTTTTTCGCAGTTTGAGCACGCTTCAATTTTCTTCTTCTGCCCTCCTTGTTGACTTCCAGCTGACGAGTTATCCGTCCACTTCCTCTTCTGATTATGACTACCCCAAGTGTTACTCCCACTAGTCTTGTTATTTCCTTCACCTTCACTCTTCTTCTTCTTCTGCTCTTGATTGTACTTGGTCACCGCATCGCTTCCACCTTTAGCGAGGATGACCTTTTCCAGTACTCCGGCAAATGTGTTTATCTGAAACATTGACACCTTAGTATAAACCCAAGGCTTTAGTCCTTGTTCAAATCTTCTGGCCTTTCTTTCGTCAGTGTGTACTTGGTACGGGGCAAACCTTGCCAACTCATCGAATTTAGCCGCGTAATCTGGTACGCTCATGTTTCCCTGCTTCAGTTCCAGAAACTGAATCTCCATCTGATTCTGCAAACTAGTTGGGAAGTACATTTCGAAAAACATTTATTTAAATCTCTCCCACGTAATTACACCTTCACCTCCTCGCACTTTGTTTGCTTGCCACTAGTAGCTAGCCTCAGACTTCAACATAAAAGTTGCGAAAGCGGTCTTTTGGCCTTCTCTAACCCTAGCAACGTCGAATACTTTCTCCATTTCCATAACCCACGTTTGAGCCTCGATTGGGTTCCTGGAACCTTTGAATTCTGGCGGTCCCACCGCCTTGAAGTCTTTAAACGTTGTGTTTGGTGGAGCTTGAGGTTGATTGTTCATTGCTCCCGTCAGTAAGTTCACCAACTGCTGAACAAGATTAGCGTTGACGTTATTGTTATTATTGGTTGACTCTTCCTGAGCCGGTTGACGTTGTTGTCTTCTCCTTGGCAACATTTTCTGTTAAATACACGCTTATTAGAACTTTATTTATTTCTCCAAATAGTTAAGGCATTACTCAACAATTTAACATACTTATTTATCACATCATCTCAAACAACTTAATATATTTAATTCAACTCAAAGTTTTAACATCAAACTATAGCATAACTGCTATTTACATCAACTATCCTGGAATAAAGAATCCTCAGGATTTAAAATATTAACATATTCCTTCGTTCAAAACACATCAAAATTTACATATAAAAACTAATTAAGTCTTTCACATAATTAAACGGATTCTAATCCTGTCTATCAAGGTGCTGAATAGCCTTGCCACGCTCCTCGTCCATGATACGAGACATCGTCCTGCGATCCAGCATATACGATGGAAGTCCTTCGAACTGGATGGGGTATCTCAAAACTCGTTCCCGAGCCTCATCCATTGCATGATTAAGTGTGGAGTATGTCTCTTCAAGCTTTTCCTTCTTTGCACGACTATCGTCTTCTGCACGATCAGCTCGACGTGATTCTCTTACCCATCCTTCCTCTACTATTTTCAATCTTTCGGAGGTTTCTTTCAGTTCCTTCTTCAGCTTCTCTATCTCCTCAGTCTTATCTTCGATTTGACCCTTCTCATGGACCAAATCCCATTCTACATTTCCCAATCATGAGTGAAGAGTCGAAATCTCCCTCTCCTTCTCCTCTAAAGTAGACTGCTGAACAGTCGCTCGCTTAGTCAATTCCTGAACCTCATCTTATAACTCCACGTTACGGTAGTATAACGTATCATACATCTCCACATCAACGATGTACCGTGGTAACTCCTCTTCTTCCTCTTCCTCTTCCTCGTCAAATTCCTCCTCAGGATCCTCATCAGGATCTATCTCAGGTTCATGCTCCTGACCCACCACAGTGATCAATGGAGATGACTCCCTCTGTACCAACTGTTCCCTAACGACATGAATGTCTCTGGGCTCCTCCTCTGTCGGTACTATAGGTACTCGGGGTTCTTCCTCCCCAGCTTGACTAGCTTTTCCAACAATCAACATCCTGACAACAAAATTTTAAGTTTTAGTTACTAAGTCGTACTAACGAGCACATAAATTAACATAAACACATAATGTATTTTATTATCTTCAATGAATTACAAAAATTCATTTCTTAAAACTCGATAAGAGTTTTCTTTTACTATCTTCTTTCTATAAGGCTACTGCCTAAGGTTGTTCCCCCACCTAAGGTTCATAACCTACAGCTTTGATACCAACCTGTGACACCCCCAAATCCAGGTACTTCGATTCCACGGGATTTGGTGTTCACTGTACAAATATCATCTATCTATCTACCCATAATAATTGCAACCACTCAACAAATAGAATTAAATTCCTCCTTTTATAGGGTTACAACATCTGAATAATAATACAATCCCAGGTTAAACTAACCTTAAACATCTGTGCGGAATTATAAATAAATAAGTCTTAAACAAATACATCATATAAAATAACAAGTCATATCAAAAAAACAAGTCTCCGTCATTTGCTAACTTTGCCCTTGCCCTTACTAGTGGAAGGTTCGTCAGCTCTTTTGTTCTTAACTGTAATGTTATTATTAAGCAAGAGTGAGCACAAATGCCCACAAGTATAAAAATGAAATAACAGTATAATAGCATGCGAATAAATCAAAGACATCTGAATAAAAGCTCAACTTTTGAATCAAGAGTGAATAACAAGAATCAAAAGAATTCTGAGGGTCATAAGACCTTGAACTATGTCCTAGGTTAACAAGAGTTGTACTTGGAAACCTTTAACAGTCATAAGACTATGGACCTTCTTCTCGTACTTAGGGGGATCAGCCCTTAGTACCATACTGTGCACAATATCTTAACGCTAAAGCGTAAATAATCTCCTATACAGGGTTGTTCATCTCAGTTTGACATTCGAGTCCAAACCAAAGGAAGTTTGGTTTGGATAATTCATCAAGAGTTCTGAAATTTAGAACGCACATCAACTATGGACTAGTTGAATCATTAAGGTTTCACTAGTCTAATAAGGTTCATAAATAATGATATTCAATTTGAATAATAATCTCAAGAAGTATACAATAGAACAATTATTGTATAACTAAATCATACTTTGAAAGTTAATCAATTTTTAATATAACATTTGAACTTGAATAATAGTAACGATAAATTATTCAAGGTAAATAATAAACTTAAACAATAATGACAAGTAGGGTTAGGAAACTTGCTCAAATTTAAGAGTTTAAGTTTAGGAAACTTGCCTCGTGCGTAGATTACACTTTAACTAAGCACGTTCTTTGAATTAAATCCTACATACCATTCATATACACAATACCAGTTAATTATAATTTAACTAATCAACATAAGCTCATTCTCGTTGTCTACTTTAATTATCGACAATACTTAGTCAATTTATCTCATTATCACATAATTTGCACTTCATTAATAATAATCAAATTATGTATTCAATAATTTAAATCACATGTAATTATGTTATTTACATGTTTAAACAACTATTTTTATCATCACATTATACCTCTAACATGTTTACATATTCATTATATTAATTCACTAACACATTGTTAGGTTTAAACATTTTTAATATCTCATTTCTGAATTTTCTGGAGAGTGGCGCTGCGGCACCACTGATACACGTGATCGTCGCGCTGCGGCGTGGTGGTGCTGCAGCCGGACACTTGACGCTGTGACGCTGTGGCGTCGTAGCTCGAGTCTTGGCGCTGCGGTGCGATGGCGTTGCGGCGCGGGACCTCAGTTCTAGAGTTGGCGCCGCGGCGCGAGACTCCAGATTTTGTTTCCCAGTTCGCGAAAAACACAGAGTTCAGCGAAAAGGACACTAAATAATCCTTAATTTCACTAATTTAACATACCCACGTGTTATTATTAATGTATAATCATAATACAACATATATAAAGTGATTTTAACCCATTAAAACATATAATCACAGAATTAAAACATAAAATTTTCCTCTGTTCTTGATGTTCTTAACGTTTTTAACGTAAATTCCTAAAATTCAACGCCACGGATTAGTTATAAGGCTAAATCCATTCATTTAAACTTTGGTCTTTTCGTATTGACATGCACAATAATATACGAGTGTAAAATTTACGAAAACATTTATGTTTGACATACTAAAATCACGTATAAGGCCATATGGCCAAAAACCCAAACTCTGTATATTTTTGAAATAGCAAGTCATCAGATTACGAAACTTAGGATATGGAATCATGCAATATATATATAAACACGTTATGCCACTCGAATTATTACACATATCATGATCATAACACCAATTCCCAATTCACAGACATTTTACAAAAGCTTTGAAAGCCATTTTTATAAAAACTTGAATACGTGAAATTTAGAATTTGGGAAGGAGGAGATTACCCTGTAGCGTAGATTTAGAATTTCTCACTCTCAAATCTCCTTCACAACTCACAATTTCTCTCTGACAATTCTGTCTGTGAACTCTAAGAAATATGCTCTGCTTGTTTTCTAGACTTAGGAATAATAAGAAATAAAAAGAAGACGACGTATTCAATTGAACTGACGCTTTGAACTGACGTGTTAAGGTCAGTTACCCATCATGGGTAACTGCTCTCAACTCCCTCTAAGGCAATGTTTGGCTAGCAATAGTAGATTACAAAACCATTTAATTTAATAAAGCTTTATTATATAGTTTAATTCATGTCACACCTAATTCAAATATCTTATTTAATTTAATATAAATAAAATATAATAATTTCTCATGATTTCGCATAGTCACATAATTAAATATCTCATTAATAAATAATGACAATTTATTAAATCTAAAATTAATAACTACATTAATTAAATAACATCATGCTTAATTAAATATTTCATTTAATTCAATAAGCTCACATAGTCACATACTTGAATAATAAAATTTCTCTACATTAATTTAATAAATGTAACACATATAATTAAATTAATCTACCACAATTGCATCAATTAATTATTTAATCCAATAATTAAATTATCGAAAAATATTTATTTAATTCAATAAATATTAAATTTAATTTACAAAAATCTCGTTCGTCACAACCTTTCTGTGTGATTGGAAGTCCTACCATGAAATCAATCGTAATGTGCTCTCATTTCCACTCTGGTATCTCTAATGGTTCAAGTAGACCACTCGTGTGAGATCCCAAAATTATGAAATGAAAGTATTCAATTTTCTTATAATTATTATTTTATTTAGTAAATGGTTTAATTGAGAAAGGGTTAAAGTTAAGGGTGATATGTGAAATTTTGCAAAATATGCAAGTTGTTATAAAATATTTGTTTGGTCGGGGAATATCCGTACGACGGCACAATCATTGGTGGACCCCACAATGAAAGTATTGTCGTAGTAAGAAAACGATAGAATTATCTTTTTATAAAAATAACGGCGAAAGTGTTACCGTTAAAACTGTTGAACTACCCGATAGTAAAAGTACAGTAATACGCGTGGTTGTATAGTAGCATACGGTATTGATTATTGATGCTAACGTAAGAAGTCACTCAATTATACTCAATTATTACTACAGTAATTGTTGCATCATATCTCTCATATTATTGATTCAATTATTGTCACAGTATCATCTGCATAATATGTTATATTATTTAATCAATAATTGAGACGACAAAGTTATTCATATTATTATTTGCAATATTAACAATGTCTAGAAGTTCTATTAAAGAGAGGTTTGGTCACCTAATTGTGAGCTAATAAGGAGAAATCCTTATCGAAAAGCCCCCTATTTCCTGGGAACGACCTGATTGTTAAATATTGTGAGTTATAATATTAATGATGAATAAGTTCGTGTTGATTAAAGATGAAATGTATAGTTCCATTTGTTAGAATTATTAGTGTTAGTAAAAATCGACATTTATTTCGATAATAATTGATGTCTAGAAGTTACACTGACCAGTCGGGTAATTAATCGGATAAATGAGTAATTAATTGCTATTAATTCACTTGATTATAACTATTTGTTCACATGTGTATACTATTAATTCACATTCTTATACTATTAGGGGAGTTGGTGCAAGATTGATAATACTTGCATGACTAAGTTAAAAATGGAGGTATAGATGGAGGTACTATACTGTAATTCGTATTTTCACATGATTATAACTATTGATTCACATAATTGAACTATTGATTCACATTATTTACTATTAGGGGAGGTGGTGCAAGTTTGATAATACTTGCAGGACTAAATTAAAAATGAAGGAAAATAGGAAGGTATTATACTGTAATATTTTGAGCCCCAAAACATACAATTGTCAAAAAATATATTTTCCTATAAATAGAAGTTCATTCTTCCTTCATTTCTCACTAATTCACTAAAGTTACAGTGCAATTATTATAAAGAGAAATTATAGAGAGAAAGAAGAAGAGAAGTCTACTACCTCACTATTCTAGTATCCAGTTTTCTTCTGAGGTAAGGGATATTATTATTATAGTAAGGGGTATTATTTTTTTCGTATTCATGAAGAGAGCTATTGTTATTCCATTCTTTATTATTCTGTTGGAATATACCGTCTGTGCGTATTACGCATGACTTGGTTTCATTCTTTATTATTCTGTTGGAATATCCTGTCTATGAGGATTATGCATGACCTGGTTCCGTAATTTATTATTCTATTGGAATAACCTGTCTGTGCGGTCTATCGCATACATGATGAATTCTTTTGTTATTCTATTCTTTATTATTCTGTTAGAATAACCTATCTACGCAGACTACCGCATGCATTCTTTATTAAACTGTGGAAATGATCTGTCTACGTAGATTTCCGCATAGCGGGCGAAAATCTATTTGCAGTTTCGTATATTCTATTATACTCGTATGAGATATCATTTCTTTTGTACTCGTCATGGAATATCATTTTCTTGGTATTTTTTCTTTTACAAGTTACTATTCATAGATTACTATTCACCAAGTTACTATTCACTCTAGTATTATTCACTCAGGTACTCAGGGCACTTTTCGTGTCGGAGTACTATTCATAAATTACTATTCACGAGTTACTATTCACCCAAATTACTATTCATCTAGATATTATTTACTCGGGTATTTGTGATACTTTTTATGTCGGGGTACTATTCACGAGGTACTATTCTCAAAGTACTATTCACGGGATACTATTTACCTGAAAAATATATTTCTTTTCTGTCCAAATTATTTTTGGTACATGAATACTATTCTTGAATTTTACTCTACAAAGCAGTATCATGTTGACGATTTGGACGTTATTGATTTCTAGATAAATTAAATTATAAAATTTTAAAATTTATCCTTGAACTTGTTTTATTGAATTATTATGTCATCGTCATCATCGTCATGCTTATATTATGATGAAAGACATCTTTGGCTTACGTGCAAAGATGGACTGTTGATTATTGATTTTACAGTTGTATATCTTTGGCTTATGCGCAAAGATGGACTGTTGATTATTAGTTTTACAGTTGTATATCTTTGGCTTACGTGCAAAGATGGGCTGTTGATTATTGGATTTACAGCTGTATATCTTTGGCTTACGTGCAAAGATGAACTATTGATTGATGAGTATTTTTGACTTATGTGCATAGACGAACTGTTTATTGGTATGATTATGACCAGGGATCATTCGGTATAATCATGACCCGTATTGTTATAGATGATGTGGAAAAAGTCCTCATTGGCCCGTAGTGCATTGATAGACAGTTATTGGTATGATTATAACCAAGGATTATTCGGTGTAATCATGACCATTGATGATTACATGAATATCCTTTACCGTAGTGCAGGGATGATTCGATGATGTGAATTATTTATTAAGCTGAGCCTCAGCGATAAAATATTGATTATACACTTTTAATTCGTAGAAGATAGTAGATATCTTGACTTTTCTAAAATACAGTGTATATCTTTGGTAGTAGTGTAAAGATGAATTTATTGGTATGATTATGTGCAGGAATTGTGATTTGGTATAACCTGATTTTTGATGTTTCAAGTGAAGATAGGTGATAAAAATTATCTTCGTCCTGGGTACGAAGAGGAATTTAGAATCACAATTATGATTACGAGTTATTCATATGATTGTGGACAGGAATTGTTGATTGATGTTACAGGAATAAAACATTATTGGTGGACTTTTAACATGGAGAAGACAATAGACTTGATGGTCTATTTGACTCTTCTAATGGATTGCTCGTTCCGCTGCAACTATGGTTAAAAAGTTTTATCATCTACCATATGTTCTAAATCTCTAATTTATTACTGATGAAAGCTTTTGATGATGTAAATTATCTTTAGTCATGATATTCTTTACTGGGCTAGTTGTGCTCACCCTTTTTGCTTCACAATTCCTTTCAAGTAATAAGAGTGTTGCCGGGTCGAGCGAGGATAACAGGGGAATAGAACGGTGGTCTATAGCTGTTGAGGTTCTCCCTAAATAGTATGGAAATAATTTTGTTGAGAACTTTAGATAAGTGTGCCGTATTGTATACGTCATTTGATATTTAATTTTAGTGAACCGAATAGGGTAATGTGAACCCAACTTTAGAAGGGTGTTTTGCCTCTATCATACAAGATGTCTAATGACATACAACCTCGTGTTATCATAAGACAGTGTTGTGCACATCCACTTGCTGAGTATATCTACGAGCACTAACTCACCATTGGAAAGAAGATAATAGTAATCTTCTTATTTTTCTTTGGGGACTTTTGGATCAACCAAGGATAATTATGTGGACATATGATATCTATCATAATCTAGATGCATGGCCTCCTATGTACGAAGGTTTCCTTGAGTATTTTCCAAAAATTTTAATTTCTAAAATAATTATTGATTGTAACTTTATGTAAGGTACCATTGTAAGGTCTTATAGTCAAGGCACCACGAGAGTTATATATATTTGTATTAAAACTCACAGCTTATCTGTTGTCGTACTCTGCACGATAGTTCAACAGTTGTATAAATAAAGTTTATATTTGATTTTTATAGTGCGATATTTGGTGACTCGGAATGGATCGTGTGGACCTATTTTGGGGGCGTCACAAATGGTATCAAAGCTTAGGGATGTGGTCGATGGCGGAGATATGAGTCTAGAATTAGGAGGGGAGAGACGAGTAATATACTTCATTAGTGTGTGACTTACCTAAGCTGAAATTTTTACTTGAGAAGTTGACAATTTGTGATATGTCAATTGACCTTTGTTTTGAAGATATATTCTAGAATGATATCTGAAATACAGGAGATGAGCAATGGAAAAATCATGATATAGAGGATATAACCGGGAAGGTACAATCCGAAAAGAAAGCAAGGTATTCTCATATCTTCGAATACCAGGTACGTACGTAAATTTCGAGGGCGAAATTTCATAAGGAGGGGAGATTGTGAGATCTCAAAATTATGAAATGAAAGTATTCAATTTTCTTATAATTATTATTTTATTTAGTAAATAGTTAAATTGAGAAAGGGTTAAAGTTAAGGGTGATATGTGAAAATTTTACAAAGTATGCAAGTTGTTATAAAATATTTGTTTGGTCGGGGAATATCCGTACGACGGCACAATCATTGGTGGACCCCACAATGGAAGTATTGTCGTAGTAAGAAAACGACAGAATTATATTTTTATAAAAATAATGGTGAAAGTGTTACCGTTAAAACTGTTGAACTACTCTATAGTAAAAGTACAGTAATACGCGTGGTTGCATAGTAGCATACGGTATTGATTATTGATGCTTACGTAAGAAGTCACTCAGTTATACTCAATTATTACTACAGTAATTGCTACATCATATCTCTCATATTATTGATTCAATTATTGTCACGGTATCATCTGTATAACATGTTATATTATTCAATCAATAATTGAGACGACAAAGTTATTCATATTATTATTTG
Organism: Panax notoginseng; assembly: GCA_016801055.1. Classification (NCBI taxonomy): domain Eukaryota; kingdom Viridiplantae; phylum Streptophyta; class Magnoliopsida; order Apiales; family Araliaceae; genus Panax; species Panax notoginseng. Next base: position 155,190,736 of record CM029019.1, on the reverse strand, counting down.
TAATATTGATAATGTCTAGAAGTTTTGTCAAGGAGAGGTTTGGTCACCTAATTGCGCGCCAATAAGGAGAAATCCTTATCGGAAAGCCCCCTCTTTCCTGGAAACGACCTGGTTGTTAAATACTGTAAGTTATAATATTTATGATGAATAAGTTTGTGTTGATTAAAGATAAAATGGATAGTTCCATTGTGTTGGAATTATTAGTGTTAGTAAAAATCGACATTTATTTCGATAATAATTGATGTCTCGAAGTTACACTGACCACTCGGGTAATTAATAAGATAAATGAGTAATTAATTGCTATTAATTCACATGATTATAACTATTTGTTCACATGTGTGTACTATTGATTCACATTCTTGTACTATTAGGGGAGTTGGTGCAAGATTGATAATACTTGCATGACTAATTTAAAAATGGAGGTATAGATGGAGGTACTAGACTATCATTCATATTTTCACATGATTATAATTATTGATTCACATGATTGAACTATTGATTTACATTATTTACTATTAGGGGAGGTGGTGCAAGTTTGACAATACTTACAGGACTAAATTAAAAATTAAGGAAAAGAGGAAGGTATTACACTTTAATATTTCGAGCTCCAAAACGTGCAATTATCGAAACTATATTTTCCTATAAATAGAAGCTCATTCTTCATTTATTTCTCACCAATTCACTAAAGTTATAGAGCAATTATTATAGAGAGAAATTATAGAGAGAAAGAAGAAGAAAAGTCTGCTACCTCACTATTCCAGTAACCAATTTTCTTCTGAGGTAAGGGATATTGTTATTATAGTAAGGGGTATTATTTCTTTCGTATTTATGAAGAGAGCTATTGTTATTCCATTATTTATTATTATGTTGGAATATCCTATCTATGCGTATTACGCATGATCTGGTTCCTTTATTTATTATTCTGTTGGAATAACCTGCCTGTGCGGTCTATCGAATGCGTGGTGAATTCTTCTGTTATTCCATTCTTTATTATTCTATTGGAATAACCTGTATACGCGGACTACCACATGCATGGTGAACGACCCTTCGTATTCATTCTTTATTAAACTGTAGAAATGATCTGTCTACGTGGATTACCGCGTGGCGGGTGAAAATCCATTTGCAGTTTCGTATATTCTATTATACTCGTATGAGATATCATTTCTTTTGTACTCGTCATAGAATATCATTTGTTTGGTATTTTTTCTTTTACGAGTTACTATTCATGGGTTACTATTTACCCGATTACTATTCACTCTAGTATTATTCACTCGGGTATTTGAGGCACTTTTCGTGTCGAAGTACTATTCACGAGTTACTATTCATCCAAATTACTATTCACCCGGATATTATTCACTTGGGTATTTGGGATACTTTTCATGTCGGGGTACTATTCACGAGATACTATTCCTGAAGTACTATTCACGGGATACTATTCACGGGGTACTATTAATCCGAAAAATATATTTCTTTTTTGTCCAAATTATTTTTGGTACATGAATATTATTCTTGAATTTTACTCTACAAAGCAATATCATGTTGACAATTTGGACGTTATTGATTTCTAGATAAATTAAATTATAAATCTTTAAAATTTATCCTTGAACTTGTTTTATTAAATTATTATGTCATTGTCATCATCCTCATGCTTATATTATGATGAAAGTCATCTTTGGCTTACGTGCAAAGATGGACTGTTGATTATTGGGTTTATAGTTGTATATCTTTGGCTTAAGTGCAAAGATGGACTTTGATTATTGATTTCACAGTTGTATATCTTTGGCTTACGTGCAAAGATGGACTGTTGATTATTGGTTTTACAGTTGTATATCTTTAGCTTACGCGCAAAGATGAACTATTGATTGATGAGTATCTTTGGCTTATGTTCATAGATGAACTGTTTATTGGTATGATTATGACCAGGGATCATTTGGTATAATCATGACCCGTAATGTTATAGATGATGTGGTAAAAGTCTTCATTGGCCCGTATTACATTGATGGACAGTTATTGGTATAATTATAATCAGGGATTATTCGGTATAATCATGACCATTGATGATTACATGAATATCATTGGCCGTAGTGCAGGGATGATTCGATGATGTGGATTATACACTTTTAATTCGTAGAAGATAGTAGATATCATGCTCTACTTGACTCTTCTAAAATATAGTGTATATCTTTGGCCGTAGTACAAAGATGAATTTATTAGTATGATTATGAACAAGAATTGTGATTTGGTATAACCTGATTTTTGATGTTTCAAGTGAAGATAGGTGATGAAAATTATCTTCGTCCTGGGTGCGAAGAGGATTTTAGAATCACAATTATGATTACGAGTTATTCATATGATTGTGGACAGGAATTGTTGATTGATGTTACAGGGATAAAACATTATTGGTGGACTTTTAACATGGAGAAGATAATAGACCTGATGGTCTATTTGACACTTCTAATGGATTGCTCGTTCCGCTGTAACTATGGTTGAAAAGTTTTATCATCTACCATATGTTCTAAATCTCTGATTTATTACTGATGAAGGCTATTGATGATGTAAATTATCTTTAGTCATGATATTTTTTACTGGACTAGTTGTGCTCACCCTTTTTGCTTCACAATTCCTTTCAGGTAATAAGAGTGTTGTCGGGTCGAGCGGGGATAACAGGGAAATAGAACGGTGGTCTATAGCTGTTGAGGTTCTCCCTAAATAGTATGGAAATAATTTTGTTCAGAACTTTAGATAAGTGTGTCGTATTGTATACGTCATTTTATATTTAATTTTGGTGAACCGAATAGGGTAAGGTGAACCCAACTTTGGAAGGGTGTTTTTCTGCTATCATACAAGATGTCTAATGACATACAACCTCGTGTTATCATAAGACAGGGTTGTGCACATCCACTTGCTGAGTATATCTACGAGCACTACCTATATGATCTTGGAGTTTATTTGAAATATATTTTCCACTTGGAGACAACAAAGATAATTATATGTCAGGAGAACACTCACCATTGGAAGGAAGATGATAGTAATATTCTTGTTTTTCTTTGGGGACTTCTGGGTCAACCAAGGATAATTCTGTGGAAATATGATATCTATCATAACCTATACGCATGGCCTCCCATGTACGAAGGTTTCCTTGAGTATTTTCCAAAGATTTTAATTTCTAAAATAATTATTGACTTTACCTTTATGTAAGGTACAATCGTAAGGTCTTGTGGTCAAGGCACCATGAGAGTTATATATATTTGTATTAAAACTCATAGCTTATCTGTTGTCGTACTCTACACGACAGTTCAACAGTTGTATAAATGAAGTTTATATTTGATTTTTATAGTGCGATATCTGGCGACTCAGAATGGGTCGTGTGGACCTATTTTGGGGGCGTCACAACTCGGCCTCTGGTGCTTAGCTCTAACTCATTGACAAGTAAGACATATACTGTTGTATTCCGCAACTTCTCATTTCAGATTGGGCCACCAAAAGTGTTGTCAAAGATCTCGGTACATCTTCGTACCTCTTGGATGAACATAATACGTCATATTGTGTGCTTTGTGCAATATCTCTTCTCTCAGTTCAGGTACAGTAGGCACCCATACTCGACCTTCAAATCTTATAATACCGTCCTTATCCATCTTGAACCTTCCTTCCTCATATTCTACTATTCTCTTCTTTATCTTCTTGCATTCTTCATCTCTTTCTTGTGATTCCTTTACTCTATCCAATAATGTTGGATGAGCTTTCATCACAAACAATCTTCCCTTAGACTCTCCTGGTTCCTTTACTTCTAGTTCCAATTTCTCCTTTTCTCTTATTAATTCCTCTTGAGTTATTAATTTAAACAATTTCTCCCTTCCCTTTCTACTTAAGGCGTCTGCTACTACGTTAGCCTTTCCCGGGTGATAAAGAATCTCATAGTTATAGTACTTAATTAATTCCAACCACCTCCTTTGTGTCATATTCAATTCTTTCTGTGTGAAGATATATTTTAGACTCTTGTGGTTGTGTATATCTCACATTTTCTTTGTATAAATACTGTCTCCATATCTTTAACGCAAAAACTACTGCAGCTAACTCCAAGTCATGAGTAGGGTATCATTTTTCGTAATCCTTCAATTTTCGTTACGCATACGCAATGACCTTGCCATGTTGCATTAACACATAACCCTAATTAGGAAACCCTAATCTTAATTAGCAAGACTAATGTGATTAATAACCTTTAATATAATTAGGAAACCCTAATTATAGTTTAGAAATCTTAATTTTCAATTTTAAAATCCTAATTGGAAAATCCTAGATATTTAAAGTTGTAAAGCCTAAGGGTTGGAACTTAGGGTTAAACCCTAAGGGTTTGGACAAATGACTAAAAAGTCATTAAAATTGCATGTTCAATGACCAAAATACCCTTTTTACATTTTTTATTTTGTAACTTGCAAATTTTTCTATAATTATAGTTGTTCACCAACTTTTGACCAGCCATTTGACTCTTATCTCAACCAAATCTGATCTAGAGTGACATCTTGCATTACATACATTCAGTGTATCTAACTTAGAGGATTAAAGGGAGAGAAAGTCTTAACTTTTGGCTCATTTGCACTCAAGCTCTCAACCAACTCTCTCTCTCTCTCTCTCTTTCTCCAAACCTCCGAAAATCACTAGTGTTTCAGTCCCTAAAACACCTCCTAGAACATCAAGATTAGTTAAGGATATTAAAGATCAAATAGTAGAACTAGAAGGTATAAAGCCCTAAACCTACTTTTATCTTGTATTCTTAGTCTAGGTATGTGTTTATGTGTTTAGATTCATGCTAGAGGATGTTATATGATGATCTATACATCATAGATCTATATCATCAAAAGGCCTTAAAACCATGTTTTTCAAAAACTGCTCAAGAACACTAAAGTGGTCTGACAACCAAATGTCAGTGGCCCTAGATTCTTCTCTGTTTATGATTCTTGTTGTTTTCAGTTTTATCTTTTATCTGGAAGTGGAATCATAGTCATTCCATGTCAAGACTGTAAGTTATTCACGGTCAAAACCCGTTGACCGAGCATGATCGGATGATTTCTGGGTAACCCAGAAATCATATTTAGCGTGTGTTTTGTTGATGTTGTTGTAACCTATTTATAGCCTGTAATATGAACTCTAGATCCATGGTTTTTGATCCTTTAAAACATCAACTGGTATAATGTAGTGGACGGTCAAACTAGACCATTCGATCATTGTTAACGTTTCTGGAAAACCCAAAAACTGGATGAACTAGTTTTCTGACAGCCTTTGACTGGATTGAATATGGAGATTTGGATGTTGTTGAATTGGGGTGTTGTTATGTAAATGTTCTATGACACAAGGACTATAGATTTGAACCTTAATAACACTAATTGGATGACCAGAACCTTGAGCAAATCGAGCTAGAAAGTGCCTAGTCGACACTGTCTGGGTTTCAGGGTTACCCAGAAAACCCAGATTGAATGTGACAGTGATTTTGATTGGCCAGATCATCATGTTGTGGTATGATATGACCTAGATTATGGTTGGTACTTATAGTGTTACATAAACACTACATGATTGATGCTCAAGCTTGCCCAGAAACACATTACACTGAGAATCAAAGGCGGTCAAAGTAGACCCCTTGAACACTGACTGTCAGTGTTCTAGAGCCCCAAGAACACCAACAGCGACGGTTACAGTCGCTATAACCTATAGCGACGATTTTATTAATTTTATTTTCTAATTTTTTGAAAATTGATTAAAAATAGAAATAAATTTCTAAAAATTACAAAAATAGTTTTAAAAATTATTTTAAATTATAAAAAATAACTTTTGATAATTTGGGATATTTTTCATTAATAATTATAATTATTTGAATAATAATGATATTTAATTTATTTAATTAGTACATTAAATAAATTAGAGAAAATAATTTTAATATTATAAAAATCATTTTAAATAATAATAAAGTGTTAAAAAATATTTTGAGTTATAAAATGTAACTTTCAATATTTTTGGAGAAATCTCATTAATAAATTAATATTAATGATATTAGATTTATTTAATTATTATATTAAATAAATGATGAAAAAATGATTTTATTAATTTAAAAATCATTTAAAAATGAGAAAAATAATTTAAAAATATTTTAAGCTATAATTAATGGCTTCTAATATTTTTATGATAAATTCATTAATATTTAAATATTAATGGTGATGGTTTAAAAATAAATTTAATTATTTTAAAAATCATTTAAGGATAATATTGATGATTTAAAAATATTTTAAGTTATTAATAACAACTTTAATATTTTGATAAGTATGTCATTAATATTTTAATATTATTAAATATTAATGATGATAGATTATTTAATAATTAAATCATTTAAAAATGATTCTAGTGTTTGAAAAATTATTATAAATTATAATAATTATTAGAAAATTATTAAAAGCTTCCGAAAAATATTATAAATGATACATGATTTATCTAAAATAATATTGAATCTTAGAGACCAAGTTTAGTTGACAATAAATGTGTTAATTATCGGATAGGGTGACCAGGACACCGAGAACATACTAAAGTCCAACCAGACCGAACTAGTTAGACTTGAGAAGTGTTTGTATAGGTTATAAACACTGATATGATTATGTGGTAATATGTCTAGGAGAAATATTAATTGTAAATTATAGTGATACGTGTTATGATTTATTGTTCTAATTGTGAGACCGATATTGTGATTATAGGTCTTGTGAACGCAGTTAAGTATATTGTGTAGCAGTAATCAACGCGAAAGGCAAGCTTCCTTAACTCAACCTTGAGCTATTACTTTTCAAATATAGTTGTGGTTAATTATTGCTGATTATACCACGTCTGAGAATTATTGTTGATTATTCGCAGTTAGTGCATGTTTATCAATTCAAATTGAATTACTGATTTTGAGAATAAGATTGGGGAATATCTGTTATTGGTTATTCACATCCGTAAAAGTTATTATTGATTGTAAATAGTACAGTTGATTTCTTTTTATTGTAGAATCGTGTTGAGAAATGTCTCAGCTAATTATTCTGGTTAAACGAACATTTATTAAAACTTGATAGGTTCGAGAAGAGAATTCAATTAATATTAACATATCGATGCCAATTATTTCGGCTAGATCGAGAAGTGATTAGAAATTAAAATCATAATATTTCGTTGTTATAAGTCAAACTTTGATTCTAAGACTGAAAAGAACAACCTTTTATACAATGGGAACATTGTGGTCGTATATTCGGCCGATGCGCGCGTGTAAGTTTTATGCATAATATAGGGTACAAGGAGTTGGCCACTCTAAGTACTTGCAGAGGGGTATAATTTAATCTATATGGTTATCTGATATACCTGGGTATATCAAAGTCAAATCTTTAATAGTTACTCGAGAAGAGAAGTTCAAGATCCAATGGATCACTCAGCATAAATCTGGAAAACATTCTACTTTGTTATTGCTTAGAATTGATTCTTGATTATTCAATAGAATATCGTAGAAACTTTGAAAGCGTTGTACTCATTCATTATCAGATTATTGTGTTGCATATGATGCGAGAAGTTTTACTAGTGATTAACAAATTATTCAGCTATTTCAAAGTTCCCCAAACTTTGGTGTCATTTTATCAAAATAGATAGTCTGTTATTATTAATTCTTATACATTCATTAAATGTCTTAACTTGCTGGGTAAATTTGTTTCTCACCCATGCTAAATAAAATATTTTAGTTTAGAACGAAGAGGCCAGCGGGGCTAAGAAGAACAAAGGCAAAGGCATAGTGCTAGAGTAGTTATGTAATGAACTTATTTATTATGCTGTTTTGTAAATCGTTTTTGTATACCTAAATGCCATATTTGTAATGTTAAGGTTAGATAACCTGGGATTAGTGTATTAACAATATCTGTTAATGAGATATATATTGCTATTTATAATTGAATGGGTAGTTAGATGTTTATTATATTGTGGATCATGAGCACCAAACTCGGGGGTCGAGTAACCCGAATTTGGGGGCATCACAGGTTGGTATCAAAGCTGTAGGTTATAAACCTTAAGTGGGGGGGGGAACCCTAGGATTATAACCATAAGTAAAATCTAGAATACTCATTTAGAGTACTAAGTCAGGGATTGCCGAAGTGTATGAATAGAAAGATATGTGGACACATAGTGTGAGAAGTTTGTTCTGGTGAAGTACTAATCAAGTTGTTTAAATTGATTGTAGGATGTTACGAGAAGATGAAAGGAGTACGGAGATGCCAGCGGCTGTTGCACCAGTGCTAGTAGCTGAGGTGCCAATGCAAAGCGAGTTAGTATTTCTCTTGGAGGAGTTATGGAAGACAGAGCGAGTGTTACGCGAGATGATCGAAGAACGAAACGAGTTGAAGACGCATGTGGAAAGGATAAAGACTGAAGGCGGTGGATCATCTGAAGGAACAGTCAAGAAGAAGGGATGAAGCAATAAGAGAAAGAGGGACAATGACAGTGATAATTCTGAAAATTCAAACCCGAAGAAGAAGCAAGTCTGTAGCAAGTGTGGAAAGACTCAAGTGGGAGAATGCATGATGTGGAAGAATGTGTGCTTCAATTGTAAGCAGGAAGGACATATTTCCCTACATTATTCTAAGTCGAATATGAGGAAGTGTTTTTCATGTGGGAGAACGGTCACAGATTCAACAAGTGTCCTAGTAAGAAGAAGACTGGTGAAGGGAGTGGACGGTAGATAATTTAGATGTAAGCGGTAGTATCTTTTAGTAGTATATGATATTAACGATTGTAGTATCGAGAACGATGTGTAAGCATATGTGTGTATATATATATGTTTGTATGAATGAAATCTTTATTTTCTATATGAATATAAGATTAAGATTAATTTGTGTGTTCTTAAAACTCATACTTATGGTAAGTTCATGACTCGTAATTATATGAAATATTTTGAACCCCTCAACGAATGGACGTCAAAGGTCTAACTAGGATAAGTTCATACACTCATATAATTGTGGCAAGTTCCTGAACTCATAAGTGTGGTAAGTTTGACGAACTGCGAATAGCTATGTGTGAATGGAGAATTGCAACTTTTTGTGTAAAGTTGTGTGGGTTAATCCTAACATTTATTTAAAAAAGGGATAGTAATATGTGTTAAGTACTAAATGTACTATGTGCTATTTGAATAAATATGCGAATATATGAGAAATTTTGTGTTAATTTCTTATTGTGCTATTAATAAGAATTTGTTTGAATAAAGAGAATTACTGTAAGATTTTTATTTGAACCAGATCATGCCGCCGAGATGACAGAATCGAAATCAAAGAGAATAGCAATCAGTGAATAATGAGGGAGGTTAAGCAGACCCGATGTAAAACTTTGCAAATATAATAGTCGAAGCTATGGGGAATAGAGCGCCAGCTGCAAGAGCGAGAGAACAGCCAGCCAATCGATTGGCAAATTTCAAGGACTTTAAAGCGGTAGGACCGCCAGAATTTAAGGGGACTATAAATCCGATTGAAGCCCAAACTTGGGTGAAGGAGATGGAGAAAGCATTCATTATTGCAAAAGTAGCGGAAAAGCAAAAGATAGCTTTTACAACATATCTGATGAAGGGAGAAGCCAATTACTGGTGGGAGACTAATCAGGCGAGAGCTGGTACAGCTGTAGTGACTTGGACAAGATTCAAGGAGTTGTTCTTTGAGAACTATTTTTTGCCGAGTATACAATCCTAGATGGAAGTCAAATTTCTAGAACTGAAGCAGGAGAACATGTCAGTTTCTGAGTATGCCGCCAAATTCAACGAGTTAGCGAGATTTGCACCTCATTAGGTGGACACAGAGGTGAGAACAATGAGAAGATTTGAGAATGGATTGAAGCCAAAGATATTCAACAAGGTAGCAATATTGCAGATCAATACATTTGTGGCTTTAATGGAAAAAACATTAATTACTGAAGGAGGGAGCAAAGCTGCATCTCGATTTTATCAAGAGAAGAAGAAGAAGGCAAATGATGGAGGAAGCAGTGGTGGTAGTAATTCGCACAAGAGAAAGTGGAGCGAGAATTCCCAGTCGGGTAATAAGACAGAAGAGAATAGGAAAGGGAGGGAGCCATGTGTGACTTGTGGAAAGAACCATTCAGGAGTTTGTCTGAAGAAAAAGGGAGTTTGCTATAACTGCGGTCAAGAGGGACACATGTCGCCCAATTGCCCCAGTCTGAAGAAGATATAAAGTTGTTTTACATGTGGATCAACCGATCATCTGGTTCAAAACTGTCGGAAGAGAAATGTGGAGAAGGAAAGTGTCAACAAGGGACCCAGTAGGAGAACCTAGGCGATTCGAGGACCTGCACAGCCAGGAAGACCAACGGCCCGTGCATTCAACATAACGGTGCAAGATGCAGTGGCTGCCCAAGAGGTGGTGACAGGTAACGATTTCGTTTAGAAATTTTATTACGCGAGTATTATGAGTTAGATAATTACTGTGAATTGTTTTCTTTTATAGATTTAAGTCACAAGTTAGAATATATGACACAAATTAGTATTGTGTTGATAAAAATAAATTGATGATACAACTTTAAAAGATTGTAGAGAATAAGAAAACAGTGATTCCGAGGACGGAATCCTTATAAGGAGGGGAGAATGTGATAACCTGAGATTTTGAATAATCAGAATTTTATGAATAATTTTTTTTATATTTAATATTAATATTGATTATCAATTTTGTGCCGAGTATTTGTGATACGAGTCTCGAGAAGTGGTCAATTTGTGTATTGACTAATAAAATAAAGTAGAGTTGTGCTTAATAGATTTAGAAACCCTAACCCTAGTTATGGATAGGGATTCGATAGAAAATATAATTAAAATAATTGTATTGATGAGTACGCATTTTTACTGTATAGAATTAATGATCAATGATTGATCGGGTATGATACAATATTAGTACACCCTAATAAGGGATTAGAAACCATAATCTCAGGATTAGAAACCTTAATGTACCGTTAGGAACCCTAATCGAAAGTCGAGAATCCCTAATTTTAAATACGAGAATCCTAAAACTCTAATCCTAACTAGCAAAACTAATGCGATTAGTAACCTTTAATATAATTAGGAAACCCTAATTATAGTTTAGAAATCTTAATTTTCTATTTTAAAACCCTAATTAGAAAATCCTAGATATTTAAAGTTGTAAAGCCTAAGGGTTAGAACCTTAGGGTTAAACCCTAAGGGTTTGGATAAATGACTAAAAAGCAATTAAAGTTGCATGTTTAATGACCAAAATACCCTTTTTGCATTTTTTATTATGTAACTTGCAGATCTTGCTATAGTTGTAGTTGTTCACCAACTTTTGACCAGCCATATGACTCTTATCTCAGCCAAATCTGATCTAGAGTGACATCTTGCATTACATACATTCATTGTATCTAACTTAGAGCATTAAAGGGAGAGAAAGTCTTAACTTTTGGCTCATTTGCACTCAAGCTCTCAACCAACTTTCTCTCACTCTCTCCAATCCTCCGAAAATCACTAGTGTTTCAGTCCCTAAAACATCTCCTAGAACATCAAGATCAGTAAAGGAGATTAAAGATCAAAGAGTAGAACTAGAAGGTATAAAGCCCTAAACCTACTTTGATCTTATATGCTTAGTCTAGGTATGTGTTTATGTGTTTAGATTCATGCTAGAGAATGTTATATGATGCTCTATGATGATACATCACAGATCTATAGCATCAAAAGGCCTTAAAACCATGTGTTTCAAAAATTTCTCAAGAACACTAAAGTGGTCTAACAACCAAATGTCAGTGGCCCTAGATTCTTCTCTATTTATGATTTTTGTTGTTTTTAGTTTTAAATCTGTAGTTTGTCATGAGATCTTTGATCTGGAAGTGGAATCATAGTCATTCCATGTTCAGATTATATGTTATTCACGATCAAAACCCGTTGACCGAGCATGACCGGATGATTTCTGGGTAACCCAGAAATCATATTCTAGCGTCTGACAAGCTTTTGTAACGCCTTGATCTGTCAGGTATTATGTGTTTTGTTGATGTTGTTGTAACCTATTGGTAGTCTGTAATATGAACTCTAGATCCATGGTTTTTGATCCTTTAAAACATCAACTGATAGAATGTAGTGGACAGTCAAACTAGACCATTCGATCACTGTTAACGTTTCTGGAAAACCCAGAAACTGGATGAACTAGTTTTCTGACAGCCTTTAACTGGACTGAATCTGGAGATTTGGATGTTGTTGAATTGGGGTGTTGTTATGTGAATGTTCTATGACACAAGGATCATTTTAAGGGGGAAAAAGATGTGACAAACGAGATTTTATAATTTAATTTTAATATTTATTGAATTAAATAACTATTTTTCGATGATTTAATCATTGGATTAAATAATTAATTGATGAAATTATGGTAGATTAATTTAATTATATGTTTTATATTTATTAAATTAATGTGGAGAATTTCTATTATTCAAACTATGTATTTATGTGAGCTTATTGAATTAAAGAAAATATTTAATAAGCATAATGTTAATTTAATAATTAATTAGAGATTTAATAATTTGACATAATTAATAAATGAGAAATTTAATTTTATGACTATGTGAATTAATGAGAAATTATCATATTTAATTTAATTTAAATTAAATAAGATATTTGATTAATTGCCTAAATAGGTGTGACACGATTAAATTATATTATAAAGGATTAATTAAATTAAATGAGATTGAGTTTTTAAGAATAACCAAACAGAGCCTTAAGGGATGTTGAGAGCCGTTAACCACGAATAGGTTAACTGACCTCAACATTACTGGAGTTATATGTGTGCCTCACCAGTTTTTCCATTTTACGTATTTGCAATGAAGAGTTAAATTGAGAGTCAGAGAGAATTCAGAGAATTGGTGGGAGAAATTGTGCGATTTAAGAAGAATCTGAGAAGGAACTTCACTCTTATTCATTCGTAATAGGGTAATCTATTCTTCCCCAAACTTCAAATTTACGTTGATTAAGTTTTTATAAATATTGGCCTTCAAGTTTCTGTTAAAGTCTCTGTAATTGGAAAGGGTAGTGATTATGTGGATATATGTGTTAATATGTTGACATAGCATGTTTTTACTATATTGTATATTTCCATAACACCAGTTTCATAAAAATATGTTGTATATAGTTTCTTCAAAGTTACAAAGTATAAAATATGGCCATATGGCCCTTACGCGCAACTTTAATACGTTAATCATATGTTGTATCATAAATTTTACACTTGTATATAATTATGCATGTTAAAACGAAGAAAACAAACTTCGAATGGACAAATTTAGTGTTATAACGAACTCGTAATGCCAATCTTCATGTTTTGTTTTCAAAACTTTCAAGAACATCAAGAACAATAAAATTATATAATTTGATTCAAGTAATTGTGTGTTTAAACTTGTTAAAATCACTCTAGAAAGGTTGGGTAATGATCATATATGAATTATAATATTTGGGTATGCTTAAATTAATGTATGGACAAGGAAATTGGAAGTTATGACCATATTCTGTGTTCTTCACAGAACGTATAATTGAACTTGTGAGAGATTTTTAGGCCTAATTTGACCTTGTTATGTTCGCGAACTGCAGAAACTGTAAAAACTGAGTTTGGGTAACCCCGCTCCCGGCGAGCGTTGCTGAACTAAATTACCCCAACCCGGCAGCCAAAAATAATAATAATAATAAAAATTAAATAATAAAAATATTTATCAAATAAAATAAATATTTTTTAAGTGAGATATTTATGGAATAAAATAAATATTCAATGGAAATTATTATTAAAATAATTATAAAATAAAATAAATATTTTAATTGAGATATTTATGGAATAAAATAAATATTCGATGGAAATTATTATTAAAATATTTATAAAATAAAATAAATATTTTAATTGAGATATTTATAAAATAAAATAAATATTCGATGTAAATTATTATTAAAATATTTATAAAATAAAATAAATATTTTAATTGAGATATTTATGGAATGAAATAAATATTCGATTGAAATTATTATTAAAATATTTATAAAATAAAATAAATATTTTAATTGAGATACTTATGAATGAAATAAATTATCGATGAAAATTATTATGAAAATATTCTAGTTTAATTAAGTAATTAAATTAGAAGGGTAATGATTTGTTAAATAGAGTGGAGTTATTTTAAATAATTAAGTGAAAATGTAACTAATGAATGTCGTGAATACATATGGTATGTGTGTAGGACTTATGGTGAACGGAAATAGTAATCGTTTAGCCTACGCACGAGGCAAGTTCCTAAACCCTGTTTCTTTACATAAAGCAAGTTCCTTATTCTATCTTGTTTATTATTGTTCAAGTCAAGATTTCACATTAGATCCTATCATTCTTTAAAAGCATGATTCCTATTATACAATACTTATTCGATTATATACACATTGAATTTTATTATTCAAATTGAATATCAATTATTGTTGAACCTTGTAAGACTAGCGAACCCTTATTGATTCGACTTGTCCATAGTTTATGAACGTTCTAAATTTCAGAACCATTGTTGAGCTTATCTAAACCAAACTTCCGTTGGTGTGGACTCTAATATCAAACTGAGATGAACAACCCTGTTATAGGGGATTAATTGTGCTTTAGCGTTAAGATATTGTGAACAATATGGTACTAAGAGCTGATCCCCCTAAGTACGAGAAGAAGAGTCCATAGTCTTATGATTGTTAAAGGTTTCAAGTATAAACACTTGACAACCTAGGACGTAGTTCAAGGCCTTATGACCCTCAGAAGTTCTTTTGATTCTTGTTATTCATTATTGATTCAAAAGCCAAGTTTTCTTATTTCAGAAGTCATTGATTCATTCGCATGTTATTATTTTATTGTTATATTATTATGCTTGTGGGCAATCGTGCTCACTCTTGCGTAATAATAATATTGCAGTTAAGAACGAAAGGTCCGATGAGCCTTCTACTAGCAAAGGCAAGGGCAAAGTTAACAAGTGATGAAGACTTGTTGTTTATTTGTTATGTTATGTTTGAGACTTATGTTTAAGTTGTGTAAGACTTAATATTTGTTTTCACATTTGAGATTTAAGGTTAGTATGACCTGGGATTGATGTATTTACATTCAGATGTTGTAACTCCATAAGGAGATGATTTATTTCTATCTATTTATGATTTTTCATTTGTTATGGGTTGATAGATACATGATGTTTGGACAGTGAACACCAAATTTGTGGGAATTGAAGTACCAAGATTTGGGGGTGTCAGAGGTTGGTATCAAAGTCATAGGTTATGAACCTTAGGTGGGGGAACAACCGTAGGTAGTAGCCTTATAGGATATCAAGAACATAGTGGTGGTAAACTCTTATCGAGATACAAGAAATGAATTCCTTAATTCATCGAAGATAATAAAAGTCTTTATGTGTTATGTGATAAATTTATATGTTCACTAGTACAACTTAGTAACTAAAATTTAAAACTGTGTTGTCAGGATGTCAGATGTTGGAGGAGCTAGTCGAGCTGGGGAGGAGGAACCCCGAGTACCTACGGAGGGGGAACCCCGAGACATTCATGTCGTCAGGGAGCAATTGGTACAGAGAGAGCCATCTCCGTTGATCACCGTTGTTGGTCAGGAGCATGAGCCTGAGACTGATCTAAAGGAGGATCATGAGGAAGAAGAGGAAGAAGATGAGTTCCCACCGAACTCTATCAATGCTGAGATGTACGATGAGCTATATGACCATAACGTAGAGTTACGTGACACTGTTCAGGAGCTGAATGAGCGGACGATTATTCAGTATATTACCATCGAGTAGAGGGATAGGGAGGTTGTGACTCTTCACACACATATAGGAAACGTGGAGTGGGATTTGGTTCACGAGAAGGGTCAAACCGAGGAGAAGTCTGAAGAAATAGAGATGTTAAAAAATGAAATGAAAGAGAGCTAAGTAAGGCTGACCATAGCAGAGGAGGCTTGGGTGAGGGAATCACGTCGTGCTGATCTTGCAGAAGAGGATTGTCGTGCGAAGAAGGCTAAGCTTGGTGAGACGCACTCTACACTTCAAAATGAAATGGATGAGGCTCAGGATCGAGTTATGAGAAACCCAATTCAGTTCAAAGGACTACCATCGTACATGCTAGATCGCAGGATGATGTCCCGCATTATGGATGAAGAACGTTGCAAGGCTATTCAACGCTTTAGTAGGCAGCGACAAGGATAGTTTAATTATGTGAAAACCTATCTAGTAGTTAAAAATGTAAATTTCGACGTGGTTATAAACAAAGGAATATTTTAATGTTTTAAATCATGTAGATTCTTTATCTCAGGATAGTTGATGTAAATAGTAGTGATGCTATCATAGTTGTTAAAACTTTTGATTAAATAAATATATCAAGTTGTTTGAGAAAGTGTGTTAAGTGATTATGTTAAATTGTTTGAGTTAAGCCTTAAATATTTAGAGAATTGAATAAAGATCTAATAAGCGTATATTTTAACAGAAATATGCCACCGAGAAGAAGACCAAATCGTGTACCAGCCCAGGAAGGGTCAACGAATAACAACAAGAACAATGCCAATGCTGACCTTGTTCAGCAGTTGGTGAATTTACTGGCTGGAGCAATTAACAATCAACCTCAAGCTTCACCAAATACAACATTCAAGGATTTCAAGGCGGTGGGACCGCCAGAGTTCAAAGGCTCCATGAACCCGATAGAAGCTCAAACTTGGGTTATGGAGATGGAGAAAGTTTTTGATGTCGCTAGAGTCAGAGAGGACCAGAAAACTGCCTACGCAACGTTCATGTTGAAATTAGAATCCATTTATTGGTGGCAAGTAAATAAGGTCCGTGGAGGAGAAGGTGTGATCACCTGGGATAGGTTTAAGGAGATGTTCTTCGAGATATACTTTCCGACAAGCTCGTAGAACCAAATGGAGGTCTAGTTTCTGGAGTTGAAACAGGGAAATATGTCTGTACCAGATTATGCGGCAAAAGTCAATGAGTTGGCTAGGTTCGCTCTGTATCAAGTACACACGGAAGAGAGAAAAGAAAGAAGGTTTGAACAAAGACTGAAGCCTTGGTTATATAGAAAAGTAACAATGTTTCAGCTAAACACTTTTGTTGGAGTACTGGAGAAAGCCATACACGCTGAAGGTGGAAGCGATGTGGTAACCAAATATAATTAGGACCAGAAGAAGAAGAAGAAGAAGAGTGAAAATGAAGGAATTAACAAGGCTAGTGGAAGTAACACAGGAGGTGGTAATAATCAGAAGAGAAGGTGGTCTGACAACTCGTCAACTGGAAATCAGCAAGGAGGTCAGAAGAAGAGGATCGAAGCATGCCTGACCTGCATGAAAGCTCATTTGGGAGTGTGTATGAAGGGTAAATGAGTGTGCTACAATTGTGGTCAGGAAGGCCACATAGAACCTAACTGTCCTAACCCAAAGAAGGGTTCCTGCTTCATGTTGGGTAAAATCTAGTTATGCACAGCACGCAAGTATACGTGATCAACAAGTAATATACAAGTAAGTAGAGTATCGTTCCCTCGGAGACTTAGCAAGAAATTAACTTCACAATTACCACTCTTCTATTAATCCTAATTTTATTAAACTAATCAAATTCCAGTTTATAGTAAAAATAATAAAAATATTAAAAATCAAATAAATACCAACAAACCCTAAAACTGAATTTTCAAACAAATATTAGAGAATTAGGCTTACAACTTCACTCTAAGCATCTCTCTGATTATTATTCCTTATTCCAGTTTAATTTACTATCCCAGTTTATTAATCAAGAACACATAAGTAGTACTAACCATCTTTCGATGTACTAATACCGTTTTAACCTAAATCCACAATTAAGATAGAATAAAGTTAAACACCTTAATCAACTAACTCACTATATCTCTATGTGAATTACAATTAAAGAAGTTTTAAGTTCAAGTTCTTTATATGATTACATGCGATGTCAAACATATCTCTACCCTAACATACATCAAGATTCTGTTCATTCACATAATTTAAGAACACACGCTATATTAATTAAGTCTAGATTCGTATTTCATCTCTCGAATTCATACAAATCTACATAAAATTGTTGATCAAGAAATTCATAAATTCTAGCTTAAATTAATATAGATAAACCGCATAATAGCTTATTAAACTGAAAACCAAGATTACATAATCATCATTCCACTTAAGGATCCATTATAAGCCTAATAAGTAACTTAGTTCATAAATAATGAATTAAATACTGAATAAATAAAATAAAACATCATCCCGATTACACAATTTGAAATAAAAGGAGAATAGTAATGCACCACCCTTCTCGCCCTTCAAATCTGAAATCTTCGTGAAATTATTATTCTTCTTCGTTCCTCCAAGCTCTTGTTCTCCAATCTTGTTCTCGAAGTGTGTCTCAATGACCCCCACTTTTTCCAACACTTAGCATGAAAATGGCCTCAACTCAACTTCATACCACCAATCCTAATCCAACTCTAACTCATCACACAGAAAATCAAATATAAATCTAAATCCTTATCAACACCAACAAGTCATTAGTCAAAGACTCCCACAAAATGAAATAACAACCATCCCACAATCCTATTATGATCATATTACATAAAAATTAATAACTCCCAACAATGCCCATCTTCCAGTACATAATTACTTTCTGCCCAGAACATGTGCCGACATAGCGCGCCCCGCACTACACATTACTCTCTGACAGGGTTGCCCGCGCTACTGCACTAGGAGAAGTTCACGTACTAGCGTGCGCTGCGCTATGTTACTCAGCACCACAGCGCACCCCGCGCTATGTAGTCAGAAAGTCCAAAAATTGCTTGAAATTGCTTGAAAACTCCTTCTAATGCTAGCATTCTGATAGGCACATTGATTATCCTACAACAAGCACAAAACCCATCAAAAGTAACATGAAAGTACCAAAAACTAACAATATAACAAGCTAAACGAACATAAATCATAGGTTGAAAACCTATTCATCAAATTCCCCCAAACTTGAACATTGCTTGTCCTCAAGCAAAATGCAATGCAATGCACTAACAACTAAAAACTACGAATCCAGTATTAAGACAGTAAAGATAGTTTACCCATACGGCCTCAAAAAAGTTAAATAAACATGTCAAAACTTCATATCAAAACCACTCCGCAATTCCTTACCAATCCTTGCATCTTAATCTGTTATCATTAGTATAGTGTGTGTGTGTGTGTTCAACACCCATGCTAACTGATATCGACTCAAATTCAATACATAACCAGTTTCTTATAAGGAATTATATAGCACAAACTCAAAAAGTTCAAAGACAGACAAGTTCCATCTAAAAGTAAACAATTGCCACTATCAAGGGTTCACATAGGGTACTTATACTTTATATATATATAAACTTTTTTTTTCTTTCACTGGGGATTTTTTCTCTTTTCCCGTTGCACATATTCATAACTCTTTTTTTTAACATGACTGTGCAATGTCTCATTCCCTTAGGCTAACAGTGCCACCCCTTAGCAAACTTTCAACTAACGACTCCCAGACCATAAAAGACCTTTGGGCGCTAGGTGTTAAGACACCCCTACGGGCGTACTTGCTCAAGTAACAAAGGCCCCGAAACGAAACTAGCCATGGTGTTTATTTATATTATTTTTTTTATAAAGCTTATATACCCCATATTTTCCCCCAAACTTAGGTTCTTGCCTATTTTTAGCTTTCACTACCTATCCTTGTCACTTTCTTGTTTACACTAGCATTATCCTTTAAAAAATCTTTATGTAACAATTTGAACTAATCCATTAACACAGATGTAATTACCGTGCTACCCGTATTATACCAGTTTCAAATCAGAACAAGATTCAAATCATAACAGAAACTACATCAAGGTTCTCATACTTAGTAATGTACTTGTCTATATAATTTCAATTTCATCATTGGCCAAGAATCAACGTATACAATCTAATAACTGGACTAATGCAAACTACATGCAAAATATTTTTGTTATTTTTTTTTATGAATACGACAATTATAAAGACTAAACAACTTATTAACTATACTCACTAACATGATTCGCAAAAACATAATCCCTCAAACTTTAATCAAGTAATGTCCTCATTACGACAAAATAATTCAAATAAAAGTATGAGAACTTCCCTGAAAATGAGTTACTGCTCGTCGTAGTCCGACGGAGGATATACAGGCAGGTTAGGAGGAATGGGCATGACCACCAGAGGGGAAGTTGGATTGCAGGGGGAAAACGCATCAGCAAGCGTGTTGAATGCATTGGCATTGTACTGATGCATTAGATCTTGACGCTGGGCCAACCACAAAAATTGATTCCTTGAAGCCCGAGGTGGTTGTTCTTGCCTTGGTTCCAATCCAACTGGTGGTGAGGGTTGGCGGATCATAATATAGCCTTCTCTACGTGGATATGATCTCGCCCCATCCCATACCTTGTACCTCTCAATTGTGGCATGATCGATAATAGTCATCGGTTGTTGGACAGGCTCGGAAGGTTTCCACTGCACTCCAGCTTTACGGCATAAATCAGTGATTAAGAAACCATGCAGCAAACCACCCGTAGTACTCCCTTGTAACAACCGGTCAACGGATTCTTGAATACACTCCCCCACATCGACATTGTAGAATGCAATGGAGTTATTCACACGGATATGGTGATGAACAATCCCATATAATAGCCGAGCTCGTACCTTAGTTACATCATTTTGGTGGCGAGTGGGCATTAAACGAGCACACATAAATACATACCAAGCTTTTCCATACTGACTAAGTGTTGAGTGGGGAAAACTTATCTTTTCATCCGTTTCAGCTTGAATTACCCATTGCGTTCCTGGTTTGCATAATCTGACAATTAACTCATCTAACTCAGGCAAACAATCTTCATATCGATCAATCTGTGGTGCCTCTAACCCAAAATATTTGTTGATAGCATTGGCATGAAATGCCACCGGTTTACCCCGAACCACGACTACGTGATTGACATGTTCCATTGCATTGGCATAAAACTCTTTCACTATATTGATCGCCGCTGGAAGTGGTTGTTTGACTAACAGAAACCAATTACGCTCAACAATTTGCAACGCCACATCACCATCTAAATTAGCATCCGGCTTCAATCCACGTTCTAGCACCAAATTTTTCTTGTCAATGGATGACTTGAATCGTTCTACGGCCCTCTCACTAACAAACTTTGTATGATCATATGGAGGCCGAGCAGTGGAAGTGGATGGGAATTGTCTTTTGTGGGAAGACATGGTGTTTTTGATGATGTGTTGGCTCAAAAATTGGTTCAGGACTTTTATCAAATAGTTAGCGAACGGACTGAGTTTTTCCCCCAAAATAGCTTATTTGGTGTTATCTTGCTAGCCAATATGTGAAATCAAACACACAATCCTTGGGCACCCAATATCCAAGGTATTCTACTCACTTGCTATCAATGAAAGAGAAGAAGATTGAGGAAGAACTGAGTTGTGCTTACCTTGAATAAATTAGTTCTTTCCTCTTTGTAAAGAATCCCAAATTGAATTAATTTGTGCAAGGAATGAGTTAGATTTTGGATTGGAGTGTAGTGTGTATATCTGATATGAATTGGATTATATATATAGTTGGAGTTCATATAAGGGATGAAAAACCGACATGGGTTGGGAGATGGGAAGCGTATGGGTTTAATGTGAATAGAAGTTGAAAAGGAGAAGGAGTTATGGAGTAGTGACATTAGTATAGGAGTTATAGAGTTATGGAAGTATGAAGGGTGTAGGAGAAGTGGGGAAATTGAGTGTATGACAGAAAGGAGAAGTGGGGAAGTTATGGCCTAAGATACAGCCATTAAAGCAATTAAGAGCCTGGGTGTTACGTACAGTGCGGCTCGCGCCGTGGATAAGCTGGAGATAGCGCGCCCTGCTCTAGGAGGTCAGGAAGAGCTGGCATACTATTGCACCCCGTGCTGTGTATAGGTCGTGGATAAAGCGGTCTGTGCTAGGGGGTCATTGGCGAGATGAACAGTAGCGCGCTCCGCGCTGGGTATGGCGGGCCCTGCGCTATGAGATCGGCGAAGTGGCGCGGCCCACGCTGGCATGGTAGGAACGGACTGGGGTTATAGCGCGCCCCGCGCTAGACATGTGTATTGGGAAATGCGGCCCGCGCTATGGGACCAATGACGTCATGGCTCTACTATCCTTCTTCAACCTACGAATCATCCAGAAATGAAGTTAAAATTCTATGAAAACTTCATATTTACACTAGATTATAAACTACAATATAAAGAAAAATTAAAAGATAAAGAGTTTAGGGCTTGGGTTACCTCCCAGTTAGCGCTAGTTTTAACGTCGTAAGCCCGACGGTGCCTCTTGTATCATTGTGCATCGGCAAGGGTAATGTTGACGACATCCCAATTTGAATCTCCACCCCAGTAATGCTTTAACCGTTGACCATTGACCTTGAACGTCTCCAATGGATTTCGACTGTAGAGTTCGACGGCGCCATGTGGGAAAACTGTTTTGATGGTGAATGGTCCGGACCACCTTGACTTAAGTTTTCCTGGGAACAACCTCAATCGTTAGTTGAACAGCAGTACTGATTTCCCCGGCTCGAACGTGCGGTGTATGATTTTCTTGTCATGCCATTTCTTAACTCTTTCCTTGTATAATTTAGAATTCTCGTATTCATGAAGTCGTAATTCATCGAGCTCATTTAGTTGGAGTAGCCTCTTATCACCCACAGCTGCTTGATCAAAGTTTAATTTCTGAATTGCCCAATAGGCCTTGTGTTGTAGCTCCACAGGTAGGTGATAAACTTTCCCGTATAGTAATTGGTATGGTGACATCCCAATCGGTGTTTTATATGTAGTCCGGTAAGCCCACAGTGCATCGTCCAACCTGAGAAACCAATCCTTTCGACTCGGATTCACTACCTTTTCCAGAATTCTCTTCACCTCCCTGTTCGAAACCTCAGCTTGCCCACTTATTTGGGGATGATACGTTGTAGCTATCTTATGGTTGACCCCATACTTTGCCAAGAGAGTTGTAAACAATTTATTACAGAAGTGACTACCTTCATCACTTATGATAGCTCTCGGCGTGCCAAACCTCGTAAACATACTCTTTTACAAAAATTTGAGAACCACCTTAGCATCGTTAGTCAGGAGTGCTACGGCTTCCTCCCACTTTGATGCATAGTCCACTGCAAGCAAAATATACTGATTATTGAATGAGGAAGGGAATGGCCCCATGAAATCAATGCCCTATACATCAAAAATCTCAACTTCTAAAATAGTTTGAAGTGGCATCTTATTCCTTTTTGATATGTTACCCACCCGTTGACATCTATCACGTGTTCTAACAAATTGGTGGGCGTCTTTGAATAATGTAGACCAATAAAACCCGGCTTAAAGCACTTTTGCTGATGTTCTCTCGCTACCATAGTGTCCCCATATGTCGATGAGTGGCATTCCTGTAGTATGTTATGCACTTCACTGTAGGGGATACACCTTCTAATCATCTTGTCTGCGCACTGTTTGAATAAATAAGGCTCATCCCACATATACCACTTGACGTCGTGAAGAAACTTCTTTTTCTGTTGTCATGTAAGATCAAGGGGAAGCATGTTGCTCACTAGATAATTCACGAAATCTGTGTACCATAGAAATTCTGCATTTAACCCAAACAGTTGCTCATCTGGGAATGACTCGTTGATTACACATCTGTCTTCTTCCTTTTTATCCTGATTTTCTAGCCTCGATAAATGGTAGGCAACTTGGTTCTCCGTTCCATTTCTATCCTTTATTTTTAAATCAAACTCTTATAAAAAGAGAATCCATCGGATAAGGCGTGGCTTAGCATCTTTTTTTAAAATTAAGTACCGAATAGACGAGTGATCTGTTTTAAATCTGTAGTTTGTCATGAGATCTTTGATCTGGAAGTGGAATCATAGTCATTCCATGTTCAGATTATATGTTATTCACGATCAAAACCCGTTGACCGAGCATGACCGGATGATTTCTGGGTAACCCAGAAATCATATTCTAGCGTCTGACAAGCTTTTGTAACGCCTTGATCTGTCAGGTATTATGTGTTTTGTTGATGTTGTTGTAACCTATTGGTAGTCTGTAATATGAACTCTAGATCCATGGTTTTTGATCCTTTAAAACATCAACTGATAGAATGTAGTGGACAGTCAAACTAGACCATTCGATCACTGTTAACGTTTCTGGAAAACCCAGAAACTGGATGAACTAGTTTTCTGACAGCCTTTAACTGGACTGAATCTGGAGATTTGGATGTTGTTGAATTGGGGTGTTGTTATGTGAATGTTCTATGACACAAGGATCATTTTAAGGGGGAAAAAGATGTGACAAACGAGATTTTATAATTTAATTTTAATATTTATTGAATTAAATAACTATTTTTCGATGATTTAATCATTGGATTAAATAATTAATTGATGAAATTATGGTAGATTAATTTAATTATATGTTTTATATTTATTAAATTAATGTGGAGAATTTCTATTATTCAAACTATGTATTTATGTGAGCTTATTGAATTAAAGAAAATATTTAATAAGCATAATGTTAATTTAATAATTAATTAGAGATTTAATAATTTGACATAATTAATAAATGAGAAATTTAATTTTATGACTATGTGAATTAATGAGAAATTATCATATTTAATTTAATTTAAATTAAATAAGATATTTGATTAATTGCCTAAATAGGTGTGACACGATTAAATTATATTATAAAGGATTAATTAAATTAAATGAGATTGAGTTTTTAAGAATAACCAAACAGAGCCTTAAGGGATGTTGAGAGCCGTTAACCACGAATAGGTTAACTGACCTCAACATTACTGGAGTTATATGTGTGCCTCACCAGTTTTTCCATTTTACGTATTTGCAATGAAGAGTTAAATTGAGAGTCAGAGAGAATTCAGAGAATTGGTGGGAGAAATTGTGCGATTTAAGAAGAATCTGAGAAGGAACTTCACTCTTATTCATTCGTAATAGGGTAATCTATTCTTCCCCAAACTTCAAATTTACGTTGATTAAGTTTTTATAAATATTGGCCTTCAAGTTTCTGTTAAAGTCTCTGTAATTGGAAAGGGTAGTGATTATGTGGATATATGTGTTAATATGTTGACATAGCATGTTTTTACTATATTGTATATTTCCATAACACCAGTTTCATAAAAATATGTTGTATATAGTTTCTTCAAAGTTACAAAGTATAAAATATGGCCATATGGCCCTTACGCGCAACTTTAATACGTTAATCATATGTTGTATCATAAATTTTACACTTGTATATAATTATGCATGTTAAAACGAAGAAAACAAACTTCGAATGGACAAATTTAGTGTTATAACGAACTCGTAATGCCAATCTTCATGTTTTGTTTTCAAAACTTTCAAGAACATCAAGAACAATAAAATTATATAATTTGATTCAAGTAATTGTGTGTTTAAACTTGTTAAAATCACTCTAGAAAGGTTGGGTAATGATCATATATGAATTATAATATTTGGGTATGCTTAAATTAATGTATGGACAAGGAAATTGGAAGTTATGACCATATTCTGTGTTCTTCACAGAACGTATAATTGAACTTGTGAGAGATTTTTAGGCCTAATTTGACCTTGTTATGTTCGCGAACTGCAGAAACTGTAAAAACTGAGTTTGGGTAACCCCGCTCCCGGCGAGCGTTGCTGAACTAAATTACCCCAACCCGGCAGCCAAAAATAATAATAATAATAAAAATTAAATAATAAAAATATTTATCAAATAAAATAAATATTTTTTAAGTGAGATATTTATGGAATAAAATAAATATTCAATGGAAATTATTATTAAAATAATTATAAAATAAAATAAATATTTTAATTGAGATATTTATGGAATAAAATAAATATTCGATGGAAATTATTATTAAAATATTTATAAAATAAAATAAATATTTTAATTGAGATATTTATAAAATAAAATAAATATTCGATGTAAATTATTATTAAAATATTTATAAAATAAAATAAATATTTTAATTGAGATATTTATGGAATGAAATAAATATTCGATTGAAATTATTATTAAAATATTTATAAAATAAAATAAATATTTTAATTGAGATACTTATGAATGAAATAAATTATCGATGAAAATTATTATGAAAATATTCTAGTTTAATTAAGTAATTAAATTAGAAGGGTAATGATTTGTTAAATAGAGTGGAGTTATTTTAAATAATTAAGTGAAAATGTAACTAATGAATGTCGTGAATACATATGGTATGTGTGTAGGACTTATGGTGAACAGAAATAGTAATCGTTTAGCCTACGCACGAGGCAAGTTCCTAAACCCTGTTTCTTTACATAAAGCAAGTTCCTTATTCTATCTTGTTTATTATTGTTCAAGTCAAGATTTCACATTAGATCCTATCATTCTTTAAAAGCATGATTCCTATTATACAATACTTATTCGATTATATACACATTGAATTTTATTATTCAAATTGAATATCAATTATTGTTGAACCTTGTAAGACTAGCGAACCCTTATTGATTCGACTTGTCCATAGTTTATGAACGTTCTAAATTTCAGAACCATTGTTGAGCTTATCTAAACCAAACTTCCGTTGGTGTGGACTCTAATATCAAACTGAGATGAACAACCCTGTTATAGGGGATTAATTGTGCTTTAGCGTTAAGATATTGTGAACAATATGGTACTAAGAGCTGATCCCCCTAAGTACGAGAAGAAGAGTCCATAGTCTTATGATTGTTAAAGGTTTCAAGTATAAACACTTGACAACCTAGGACGTAGTTCAAGGCCTTATGACCCTCAGAAGTTCTTTTGATTCTTGTTATTCATTATTGATTCAAAAGCCAAGTTTTCTTATTTCAGAAGTCATTGATTCATTCGCATGTTATTATTTTATTGTTATATTATTATGCTTGTGGGCAATCGTGCTCACTCTTGCGTAATAATAATATTGCAGTTAAGAACGAAAGGTCCGATGAGCCTTCTACTAGCAAAGGCAAGGGCAAAGTTAACAAGTGATGAAGACTTGTTGTTTATTTGTTATGTTATGTTTGAGACTTATGTTTAAGTTGTGTAAGACTTAATATTTGTTTTCACATTTGAGATTTAAGGTTAGTATGACCTGGGATTGATGTATTTACATTCAGATGTTGTAACTCCATAAGGAGATGATTTATTTCTATCTATTTATGATTTTTCATTTGTTATGGGTTGATAGATACATGATGTTTGGACAGTGAACACCAAATTTGTGGGAATTGAAGTACCAAGATTTGGGGGTGTCAGAGGTTGGTATCAAAGTCATAGGTTATGAACCTTAGGTGGGGGAACAACCGTAGGTAGTAGCCTTATAGGATATCAAGAACATAGTGGTGGTAAACTCTTATCGAGATACAAGAAATGAATTCCTTAATTCATCGAAGATAATAAAAGTCTTTATGTGTTATGTGATAAATTTATATGTTCACTAGTACAACTTAGTAACTAAAATTTAAAACTGTGTTGTCAGGATGTCAGATGTTGGAGGAGCTAGTCGAGCTGGGGAGGAGGAACCCCGAGTACCTACGGAGGGGGAACCCCGAGACATTCATGTCGTCAGGGAGCAATTGGTACAGAGAGAGCCATCTCCGTTGATCACCGTTGTTGGTCAGGAGCATGAGCCTGAGACTGATCTAAAGGAGGATCATGAGGAAGAAGAGGAAGAAGATGAGTTCCCACCGAACTCTATCAATGCTGAGATGTACGATGAGCTATATGACCATAACGTAGAGTTACGTGACACTGTTCAGGAGCTGAATGAGCGGACGATTATTCAGTATATTACCATCGAGTAGAGGGATAGGGAGGTTGTGACTCTTCACACACATATAGGAAACGTGGAGTGGGATTTGGTTCACGAGAAGGGTCAAACCGAGGAGAAGTCTGAAGAAATAGAGATGTTAAAAAATGAAATGAAAGAGAGCTAAGTAAGGCTGACCATAGCAGAGGAGGCTTGGGTGAGGGAATCACGTCGTGCTGATCTTGCAGAAGAGGATTGTCGTGCGAAGAAGGCTAAGCTTGGTGAGACGCACTCTACACTTCAAAATGAAATGGATGAGGCTCAGGATCGAGTTATGAGAAACCCAATTCAGTTCAAAGGACTACCATCGTACATGCTAGATCGCAGGATGATGTCCCGCATTATGGATGAAGAACGTTGCAAGGCTATTCAACGCTTTAGTAGGCAGCGACAAGGATAGTTTAATTATGTGAAAACCTATCTAGTAGTTAAAAATGTAAATTTCGACGTGGTTATAAACAAAGGAATATTTTAATGTTTTAAATCATGTAGATTCTTTATCTCAGGATAGTTGATGTAAATAGTAGTGATGCTATCATAGTTGTTAAAACTTTTGATTAAATAAATATATCAAGTTGTTTGAGAAAGTGTGTTAAGTGATTATGTTAAATTGTTTGAGTTAAGCCTTAAATATTTAGAGAATTGAATAAAGATCTAATAAGCGTATATTTTAACAGAAATATGCCACCGAGAAGAAGACCAAATCGTTGACCAGCCCAGGAAGGGTCAACGAATAACAACAAGAACAATGCCAATGCTGACCTTGTTCAGCAGTTGGTGAATTTACTGGCTGGAGCAATTAACAATCAACCTCAAGCTTCACCAAATACAACATTCAAGGATTTCAAGGCGGTGGGACCGCCAGAGTTCAAAGGCTCCATGAACCCGATAGAAGCTCAAACTTGGGTTATGGAGATGGAGAAAGTTTTTGATGTCGCTAGAGTCAAAGAGGACCAGAAAACTGCCTACGCAACGTTCATGTTGAAATTAGAATCCAGTTATTGGTGGCAAGTAAATAAGGTCCGTGGAGGAGAAGGTGTGATCACCTGGGATAGGTTTAAGGAGATGTTCTTCGAGATATACTTTCCGACAAGCTCGTAGAACCAAATGGAGGTCTAGTTTCTGGAGTTGAAACAGGGAAATATGTCTGTACCAGATTATGCGGCAAAAGTCAATGAGTTGGCTAGGTTCGCTCTGTATCAAGTACACACGGAAGAGAGAAAAGAAAGAAGGTTTGAACAAAGACTGAAGCCTTGGTTATATAGAAAAGTAACAATGTTTCAGCTAAACACTTTTGTTGGAGTACTGGAGAAAGCCATACACGCTGAAGGTGGAAGCGATGTGGTAACCAAATATAATTAGGACCAGAAGAAGAAGAAGAAGAAGAGTGAAAATGAAGGAATTAACAAGGCTAGTGGAAGTAACACAGGAGGTGGTAATAATCAGAAGAGAAGGTGGTCTGACAACTCGTCAACTGGAAATCAGCAAGGAGGTCAGAAGAAGAGGATCGAAGCATGCCTGACCTGCATGAAAGCTCATTTGGGAGTGTGTATGAAGGGTAAATGAGTGTGCTACAATTGTGGTCAGGAAGGCCACATAGAACCTAACTGTCCTAACCCAAAGAAGGGTTCCTGCTTCATGTTGGGTAAAATCTAGTTATGCACAGCACGCAAGTATACGTGATCAACAAGTAATATACAAGTAAGTAGAGTATCGTTCCCTCGGAGACTTAGCAAGAAATTAACTTCACAATTACCACTCTTCTATTAATCCTAATTTTATTAAACTAATCAAATTCCAGTTTATAGTAAAAATAATAAAAATATTAAAAATCAAATAAATACCAACAAACCCTAAAACTGAATTTTCAAACAAATATTAGAGAATTAGGCTTACAACTTCACTCTAAGCATCTCTCTGATTATTATTCCTTATTCCAGTTTAATTTACTATCCCAGTTTATTAATCAAGAACACATAAGTAGTACTAACCATCTTTCGATGTACTAATACCGTTTTAACCTAAATCCACAATTAAGATAGAATAAAGTTAAACACCTTAATCAACTAACTCACTATATCTCTATGTGAATTACAATTAAAGAAGTTTTAAGTTCAAGTTCTTTATATGATTACATGCGATGTCAAACATATCTCTACCCTAACATACATCAAGATTCTGTTCATTCACATAATTTAAGAACACACGCTATATTAATTAAGTCTAGATTCGTATTTCATCTCTCGAATTCATACAAATCTACATAAAATTGTTGATCAAGAAATTCATAAATTCTAGCTTAAATTAATATAGATAAACCGCATAATAGCTTATTAAACTGAAAACCAAGATTACATAATCATCATTCCACTTAAGGATCCATTATAAGCCTAATAAGTAACTTAGTTCATAAATAATGAATTAAATACTGAATAAATAAAATAAAACATCATCCCGATTACACAATTTGAAATAAAAGGAGAATAGTAATGCACCACCCTTCTCGCCCTTCAAATCTGAAATCTTCGTGAAATTATTATTCTTCTTCGTTCCTCCAAGCTCTTGTTCTCCAATCTTGTTCTCGAAGTGTGTCTCAATGACCCCCACTTTTTCCAACACTTAGCATGAAAATGGCCTCAACTCAACTTCATACCACCAATCCTAATCCAACTCTAACTCATCACACAGAAAATCAAATATAAATCTAAATCCTTATCAACACCAACAAGTCATTAGTCAAAGACTCCCACAAAATGAAATAACAACCATCCCACAATCCTATTATGATCATATTACATAAAAATTAATAACTCCCAACAATGCCCATCTTCCAGTACATAATTACTTTCTGCCCAGAACATGTGCCGACATAGCGCGCCCCGCACTACACATTACTCTCTGACAGGGTTGCCCGCGCTACTGCACTAGGAGAAGTTCACGTACTAGCGTGCGCTGCGCTATGTTACTCAGCACCACAGCGCACCCCGCGCTATGTAGTCAGAAAGTCCAAAAATTGCTTGAAATTGCTTGAAAACTCCTTCTAATGCTAGCATTCTGATAGGCACATTGATTATCCTACAACAAGCACAAAACCCATCAAAAGTAACATGAAAGTACCAAAAACTAACAATATAACAAGCTAAACGAACATAAATCATAGGTTGAAAACCTATTCATCAAATTCCCCCAAACTTGAACATTGCTTGTCCTCAAGCAAAATGCAATGCAATGCACTAACAACTAAAAACTACGAATCCAGTATTAAGACAGTAAAGATAGTTTACCCATACGGCCTCAAAAAAGTTAAATAAACATGTCAAAACTTCATATCAAAACCACTCCGCAATTCCTTACCAATCCTTGCATCTTAATCTGTTATCATTAGTATAGTGTGTGTGTGTGTGTTCAACACCCATGCTAACTGATATCGACTCAAATTCAATACATAACCAGTTTCTTATAAGGAATTATATAGCACAAACTCAAAAAGTTCAAAGACAGACAAGTTCCATCTAAAAGTAAACAATTGCCACTATCAAGGGTTCACATAGGGTACTTATACTTTATATATATATAAACTTTTTTTTTCTTTCACTGGGGATTTTTTCTCTTTTCCCGTTGCACATATTCATAACTCTTTTTTTTAACATGACTGTGCAATGTCTCATTCCCTTAGGCTAACAGTGCCACCCCTTAGCAAACTTTCAACTAACGACTCCCAGACCATAAAAGACCTTTGGGCGCTAGGTGTTAAGACACCCCTACGGGCGTACTTGCTCAAGTAACAAAGGCCCCGAAACGAAACTAGCCATGGTGTTTATTTATATTTTTTTTTTTATAAAGCTTATATACCCCATATTTTCCCCCAAACTTAGGTTCTTGCCTATTTTTAGCTTTCACTACCTATCCTTGTCACTTTCTTGTTTACACTAGCATATCCTTTAAAAAATCTTTATGTAACAATTTGAACTAATCCATTAACACAGATGTAATTACCGTGCTACCCGTATTATACCAGTTTCAAATCATAACAAGATTCAAATCATAACAGAAACTACATCAAGGTTCTCATACTTAGTAATGTACTTGTCTATATAATTTCAATTTCATCATTGGCCAAGAATCAACGTATACAATCTAATAACTGGACTAATGCAAACTACATGCAAAATATTTTTGTTATTTTTTTTTATGAATACGACAATTATAAAGACTAAACAACTTATTAACTATACTCACTAACATGATTCGCAAAAACATAATCCCTCAAACTTTAATCAAGTAATGTCCTCATTACGACAAAATAATTCAAATAAAAGTATGAGAACTTCCCTGAAAATGAGTTACTGCTCGTCGTAGTCCGACGGAGGATATACAGGCAGGTTAGGAGGAATGGGCATGACCACCAGAGGGGAAGTTGGATTGCAGGGGGAAAACGCATCAGCAAGCGTGTTGAATGCATTGGCATTGTACTGATGCATTAGATCTTGACGCTGGGCCAACCACAAAAATTGATTCCTTGAAGCCCGAGGTGGTTGTTCTTGCCTTGGTTCCAATCCAACTGGTGGTGAGGGTTGGCGGATCATAATATAGCCTTCTCTACGTGGATATGATCTCGCCCCATCCCATACCTTGTACCTCTCAATTGTGGCATGATCGATAATAGTCATCGGTTGTTGGACAGGCTCGGAAGGTTTCCACTGCACTCCAGCTTTACGGCATAAATCAGTGATTAAGAAACCATGCAGCAAACCACCCGTAGTACTCCCTTGTAACAACCGGTCAACGGATTCTTGAATACACTCCCCCACATCGACATTGTAGAATGCAATGGAGTTATTCACACGGATATGGTGATGAACAATCCCATATAATAGCCGAGCTCGTACCTTAGTTACATCATTTTGGTGGCGAGTGGGCATTAAACGAGCACACATAAATACATACCAAGCTTTTCCATACTGACTAAGTGTTGAGTGGGGAAAACTTATCTTTTCATCCGTTTCAGCTTGAATTACCCATTGCGTTCCTGGTTTGCATAATCTGACAATTAACTCATCTAACTCAGGCAAACAATCTTCATATCGATCAATCTGTGGTGCCTCTAACCCAAAATATTTGTTGATAGCATTGGCATGAAATGCCACCGGTTTACCCCGAACCACGACTACGTGATTGACATGTTCCATTGCATTGGCATAAAACTCTTTCACTATATTGATCGCCGCTGGAAGTGGTTGTTTGACTAACAGAAACCAATTACGCTCAACAATTTGCAACGCCACATCACCATCTAAATTAGCATCCGGCTTCAATCCACGTTCTAGCACCAAATTTTTCTTGTCAATGGATGACTTGAATCGTTCTACGGCCCTCTCACTAACAAACTTTGTATGATCATATGGAGGCCGAGCAGTGGAAGTGGATGGGAATTGTCTTTTGTGGGAAGACATGGTGTTTTTGATGATGTGTTGGCTCAAAAATTGGTTCAGGACTTTTATCAAATAGTTAGCGAACGGACTGAGTTTTTCCCCCAAAATAGCTTATTTGGTGTTATCTTGCTAGCCAATATGTGAAATCAAACACACAATCCTTGGGCACCCAATATCCAAGGTATTCTACTCACTTGCTATCAATGAAAGAGAAGAAGATTGAGGAAGAACTGAGTTGTGCTTACCTTGAATAAATTAGTTCTTTCCTCTTTGTAAAGAATCCCAAATTGAATTAATTTGTGCAAGGAATGAGTTAGATTTTGGATTGGAGTGTAGTGTGTATATCTGATATGAATTGGATTATATATATAGTTGGAGTTCATATAAGGGATGAAAAACCGACATGGGTTGGGAGATGGGAAGCGTATGGGTTTAATGTGAATAGAAGTTGAAAAGGAGAAGGAGTTATGGAGTAGTGACATTAGTATAGGAGTTATAGAGTTATGGAAGTATGAAGGGTGTAGGAGAAGTGGGGAAATTGAGTGTATGACAGAAAGGAGAAGTGGGGAAGTTATGGCCTAAGATACAGCCATTAAAGCAATTAAGAGCCTGGGTGTTACGTACAGTGCGGCTCGCGCCGTGGATAAGCTGGAGATAGCGCGCCCTGCTCTAGGAGGTCAGGAAGAGCTGGCATACTATTGCACCCCGTGCTGTGTATAGGTCGTGGATAAAGCGGTCTGTGCTAGGGGGTCATTGGCGAGATGAACAGTAGCGCGCTCCGCGCTGGGTATGGCGGGCCCTGCGCTATGAGATCGGCGAAGTGGCGCGGCCCACGCTGGCATGGTAGGAACGGACTGGGGTTATAGCGCGCCCCGCGCTAGACATGTGTATTGGGAAATGCGGCCCGCGCTATGGGACCAATGACGTCATGGCTCTACTATCCTTCTTCAACCTACGAATCATCCAGAAATGAAGTTAAAATTCTATGAAAACTTCATATTTACACTAGATTATAAACTACAATATAAAGAAAAATTAAAAGATAAAGAGTTTAGGGCTTGGGTTACCTCCCAGTTAGCGCTAGTTTTAACGTCGTAAGCCCGACGGTGCCTCTTGTATCATTGTGCATCGGCAAGGGTAATGTTGACGACATCCCAATTTGAATCTCCACCCCAGTAATGCTTTAACCGTTGACCATTGACCTTGAACGTCTCCAATGGATTTCGACTGTAGAGTTCGACGGCGCCATGTGGGAAAACTGTTTTGATGGTGAATGGTCCGGACCACCTTGACTTAAGTTTTCCTGGGAACAACCTCAATCGTTAGTTGAACAGCAGTACTGATTTCCCCGGCTCGAACGTGCGGTGTATGATTTTCTTGTCATGCCATTTCTTAACTCTTTCCTTGTATAATTTAGAATTCTCGTATTCATGAAGTCGTAATTCATCGAGCTCATTTAGTTGGAGTAGCCTCTTATCACCCACAGCTGCTTGATCAAAGTTTAATTTCTGAATTGCCCAATAGGCCTTGTGTTGTAGCTCCACAGGTAGGTGATAAACTTTCCCGTATAGTAATTGGTATGGTGACATCCCAATCGGTGTTTTATATGTAGTCCGGTAAGCCCACAGTGCATCGTCCAACCTGAGAAACCAATCCTTTCGACTCGGATTCACTACCTTTTCCAGAATTCTCTTCACCTCCCTGTTCGAAACCTCAGCTTGCCCACTTATTTGGGGATGATACGTTGTAGCTATCTTATGGTTGAC
Organism: Panax notoginseng; assembly: GCA_016801055.1. Taxonomy (NCBI): domain Eukaryota; kingdom Viridiplantae; phylum Streptophyta; class Magnoliopsida; order Apiales; family Araliaceae; genus Panax; species Panax notoginseng. The sequence goes on along the minus strand of CM029019.1, from coordinate 155,155,636 downwards.
CCCATACTTTGCCAAGAGAGTTGTAAACAATTTATTACAGAAGTGACTACCTTCATCACTTATGATAGCTCTCGGCGTGCCAAACCTCGTAAACATACTCTTTTACAAAAATTTGAGAACCACCTTAGCATCGTTAGTCAGGAGTGCTACGGCTTCCTCCCACTTTGATGCATAGTCCACTGCAAGCAAAATATACTGATTATTGAATGAGGAAGGGAATGGCCCCATGAAATCAATGCCCTATACATCAAAAATCTCAACTTCTAAAATAGTTTGAAGTGGCATCTTATTCCTTTTTGATATGTTACCCACCCGTTGACATCTATCACGTGTTCTAACAAATTGGTGGGCGTCTTTGAATAATGTAGACCAATAAAACCCGGCTTAAAGCACTTTTGCTGATGTTCTCTCGCTACCATAGTGTCCCCATATGTCGATGAGTGGCATTCCTGTAGTATGTTATGCACTTCACTGTAGGGGATACACCTTCTAATCATCTTGTCTGCGCACTGTTTGAATAAATAAGGCTCATCCCACATATACCACTTGACGTCGTGAAGAAACTTCTTTTTCTGTTGTCATGTAAGATCAAGGGGAAGCATGTTGCTCACTAGATAATTCACGAAATCTGTGTACCATAGAAATTCTGCATTTAACCCAAACAGTTGCTCATCTGGGAATGACTCGTTGATTACACATCTGTCTTCTTCCTTTTTATCCTGATTTTCTAGCCTCGATAAATGGTAGGCAACTTGGTTCTCCGTTCCATTTCTATCCTTTATTTTTAAATCAAACTCTTATAAAAAGAGAATCCATCGGATAAGGCGTGGCTTAGCATCTTTTTTTAAAATTAAGTACCGAATAGACGAGTGATCTGTATAGACCACTACCTTTGTTCCGATCAAGTACGCCTAGAATTTGTTGAACGCATACACCACTGCAAGCAATTCCTTTTCCGTAGTTGTGTAATTCATTTGAGTCTCCGTGAGTGTCTTACTTGCATAATATATGACGTGACATACCTTCTCTCGGCGTTGACCCAAAATAGCTCCAACAGTATAGTCGCTTGCATCACACATTAACTCGAAGGGCAATGATCAATCCGACGCGACGATTGCCAGAGTTGTGGTCAATTTCTTCTTCAACAACTCGAATGCCAGTTTGCACTCCTCATCAAACTTGAAAACTGAATCCTTCTCTAAAAGACTGCATAAAGGTTTTGCAATTTTAGAGAAGTCCTTTATAAATCTTCTGTAAAACCCGGCATGTCCCAGAAAACTTTGATTTCCCTTAACTAAACTCGGTGGCAGAAGCTTTTCAATTGTTTCCAACTTCGCTCTGTCAACCTCTAATCCATGAGCTGAGACTTTATGCCCCAAAATTATGCCTTCTTCCCAGTTAAGTACCAGATTCGTATCAGTGCATCTTTGTAAGATCATTACCAAATTCTCCAAACAGGCATCAAAATCATCCCCATAGACAGAGAAGTCATCCATGAAGACTTCCACATTTTTCTCTACCATGTTTGAGAAGATAGCCATCATACACCACTGGAAGGTAGCGGGTACATTGCACAAGCCGAACGACATCCTCTTGAATGCGAATGTGCCATATGGGCACATGATCGTAGTCTTCTCTTGATCTTCAGGAGCAATTACGATCTGATTATACCCCGAATATCCATCCAACAGGCAATAGTACTCATGTCCAGCTAATCTGTCCAACATCTGATCGATGAAGGGCAAAGGAAAGTGATCTTTGCGGGTCGCTTTATTCAACTTCCTATAATCCATACAAACTCTCCAACCAGTCACCGTCCTTGTCGAAATTAGCTCATTGTCATCATTTTGAACCACGATCATTCTTCCCTTTTTCGGCACATATTACACTGGACTGACCTATTTACTGTCTAAAATCGGGTAAATGATACCCGCATCCAGCCATTTCAGGATTTCTTTCTTGACCACTTCCTTCATAATTGGGTTAAGCCGTCTCTGTTGCTCCACTGTCAGTTTTGCATCGTCTTCCATCAGAATTTTATGCATATAAAAGGATGGGCTGATTCCTTTGATATCCGCGATTGTCCATCCTATAGCTGATTTGTGGTCCCTAAGCACTCTCAGCAACTATTCTTCCTGCAATTCATTAAGTGTAGCAGAAATAATAATTGTAAAGAATTAGAATGGCCTAAGTATGCATACCTGAGGTGTTTAGGGAGTGGATTACGTTCAAGAGTTTGTGGCTCCTCTAATGACGGTTTCATTCGTGTTGTGGATTTTTCATCCGTGTGCAATGGTTCAAATGGTGCTCTAAATCTGCTGACTCGTGGCAGGGAGTCTAGCATATGCAAGTAGTCCACAAATTCTGGATCATCTGATTTGTCCTCTCCCAATAAAGTCGTTTCCAATGGATCGTTAACCAAACTCTTTCCAATGTCAGCACTGATTATCTGATCAATGATATCCATCCTGAAATACTCTTCTTCATCCGTGGGAAATTTCATGGCTTTGAAAACGTTAAACTTAACTTCTTAATCTTGGACTATCATCATTAGTTCACCTTTTTGTACGTCAATGAGTGCCCTACCCGTAGCAAAAAATGGTCTCTCTAGGATAATTGGGATGTTATTATTTTACTCAAAATCCAGAATGATGAAATCCGTGAGGAATATAAACTTGTCAACTCTGACCAATATGTCCTCTACAATGCCTCTCGGGTACGTGACTGACCTATCCGCCAACTATAATGAGATGTTTATAGGCTTTGGAGCTGGCAGACCCAATTCTGTGTAAACTGATAACGGCATCAGGTTCATACTCGCCCCCAAATCACATAAACACTTATTAAATGTCGTGTTCCCGATCGTGTGCAGAATGGTGAAACTCCCCGGATCTTTCAACTTTGGTGGCAACTTTCGTTGTAAAACCGCACTACACTCCTCTGTTAATGCCAATGTCTCGAAATTTTCAAACTTCTTTTTCCTGGACAAGATCCCTTTCATGAATTTTGCATAACTCGGCATCTGCTCTAAGACTTATGTGAACGGGATATTAATCTCCAATTTCTTAAAGACTTCCAAGAATTTTGCAAATTGCTTGTTTAATTTTTGCTTTTGAACTCTTTGCTAAAACGGCAATGGAGAATACACAATTGGCTTGTCATCTAACTTTGTTTTCTCAATTTGCGTATCCTTACCCTATTTTTCGTCAACCACCTTGTTGTCATCAACTTTTTCATCCGATATAACTGAATTTTCTGCACCTTTTCCATCCAAATGTTTTCCACTTCTCAAGGTAATTGTCTAACACTGTTCATGATTTCCCTTTGGATTTCCTTCGGTGTCACTCGGTAGAGTTCCTTGTGGTCTGTTGTTCAATGCTAAGGCAATTTGTCCCATCTGATTTTCCAAATTCTTGATGACCATTGCTTGGTTTTTCATCACTGCCTCATTGCTCGTTATATACTTCAATAGCAACTCCTCTAAATCTGATTTCCTCTCTTGACGTTGAACTGGTTGCTGTTGATTCTGAAATCCAGGGGGATATGATGGTCGTGGAGCTTGTTGATTATGATTATTATTCCATGACAAATTCGGATGATTCCTATTCCCCTGATTATATGCATTTTATATGTATTCTGAGGAATTCTGTTGTAGATACTCATAAATTGTACTGACTCTGGGTTGATTGCATATTGATCCGTTGGATGTTAACCCACACACAACTCACAAATAATTGCAACTTGTTTTGTCTGTCCTCCTGACCAAATGTCGAACTTCTTAGAGAGTGCTGAAATTTACGCTATTATTGTCGTCACTCCATCTACCTCTAACACTCTAGCGACTGTAGGTCGTGTCATTCTTACCGTGGGCCACTGATAGTTGTTAGCAGCCATCATCTCTACCAACTAATATGCCTCCTCATAGTTCTTTACCATAAAAACTCCCCCTGACGCTGCATCGATACTGGTCCTGAGATTCCCATGTAGTCCGTTGTAAAATGTATACATCTGCAACCACTTAGGCAATCCGTGATGTGGACATTTTTTGAGCAATTCTTTGTATCTCTCACAAACCTCATACAATGACTCCCCATGTTGTTGATCAAACATGGTAATCTTGTTCCTCATCTTTGCAATTTTCGCTGGGCGGGAAAAATTTTGCGAGAAATTTCTAAGCCAAGTCATCCCATGTCGTTATCGAACCCATTGGTAGAGAGTGTAACCAACTCTTCGCCTTGTCCCGCAGAGTGAACGAGAACAAGCGAAGTCTAACTGCTTCATCTGACACCCCACTGTACTTGAAAGTGTCGCATATCTCCATAAAACTGGGCCAATGCTCGTTAGGATCGTCATTTGCAAGTCCCCCAAACTGAACCGAGTTTAGTATCATCTGAATTGTCCCAGGCTTAAACTTGAATGTGTTCGCAGCTATAGCAGGTCTGGTGATACTCGACTGCAGCTCAGTCACCTTAGGTGTAGTAAAATCCCTCAACGCTTTATGGTCTTCGGCAACCTTCTTCTTTGTCAGAGTTTTCGAATTCGTCCCTTGTTTCCTTGATCCACTTACTTAACTGCTGAAACCTTCTCTCAATGTCGTCCTCAAAAGGAAGCAAGTCTGGATCGAGTTTGCATAAACCAATGTCAAAAACCTAAAATAAGAAGAACAAAACAAAAAAAAAGTGTTTAAGTAAAACTGGACTAATTAAACTGATATTGCAAAATAATAAAATCTATACTAGAGTCTCCGGCAACGGCGCCAAAAACTTGTTGGGTAAAATCTAGTTACGTACAGCACGCGAGTATATGTGGTCAACAAATAATATACTAGTAATTAGAGTATCGTTCCCTCATAGACTTAGCAAGAAATTAACTTCACAATTACCAATCTTCTATTAATCCTAATTTTATTAAACTAATAAAATTCTAGTTTATAGTAAAAATAATAAAAATATTAAAAATCAAATAAAGACCAACAAACCCTCAAACTGAATTTTCAAACAAATATTGGAGAATTAGGCTTACAACTTCACTCTAAGCATCACTTTGATTATTATTCATTATTCAAGTTTAATTCAATATCCCAGTTTATTAATCAAGAACACATAAGTAGTTCTAACCACCTCTCAATATACTAATATCGTATTAACTTAAATCCCCAATTAAATTAGAATTAAGTTAAACACCTTAATCAACTAACTCACTATATCTCTATGTGAATTACAATTAAAGAAGGTTTAAGTTCAAGTTCTTTATATGATTACATGCGATGTCAAGCATATCTCTACCCTAACATACATCAAGATTCTGTTCATTCACATACATCAATAACACATGCTATATTAATTAAGTCTAGATTCGTATTTCATCTCTCGAATTCATATAAATCCACATATAATTATTGATCAGGCAATTCATAAATTCAAGCTCAAATTAATATAGATAAACTGCATAATAGCTTATTAAACTGAAAACCAAGATTACATCATCATCATTCCACTTAAAGATCCATTATAAGCCTAATAAGTAACTTAGTTCATAACTAATTAATTAAATACTGAATAAATAAAATAAAACAGCATCCCGATTACACAATTTGAAATAAAAGGAGAATAGTAATACACCACCCTTCTCGCCCTTCAAATCTGAAATCTTCGTGAAATTATTATTCTTCTTCGTTCCTCCAAACTCTTGTTCTTCAATCTCGTTCTCGAAGTGTGTCTCAATGACCCCCAATTTTTCCAACACTTAGCATACAAATGGCCTCAACTTAGCTTCATACCACCAATCCTAATCCAACTCTAACTCATCACATAGAAAATCAAATAGAAATCTAAATCCTTATCAACACGAAGTTCACGTAATAGCGCGCCCCTCGCTACTGCACCAGGAGAAGTTCACGTAATAGCGCGCCCCGCGCTATGTTACTCAGCACCACAGCGCGCCCCGCGCTATGTAGTCAAAAAGTCCAAAAATTACTTGAAATTGCTTGAAAACTCCTTCCAATGCTAGCATTCTGATAGGCACATTGATTATCCTACAACAAGCACAAAACCTATCAAAAGTAACATGAAAGTACTAAAAACTAACAATATAAGAAGCTAAACAAAATCATAGGTTGAAAATCTACTCATCACTTCACTTGGGGCTCAAAGGATCATCTTGCAAGGGACTATCCTAAGAAGGGATATGGAGGGACATGATCAGGAGGAAATAGGGGAAATAACGGTGGAAGCGCTCTGACCATCACAGGACCAACCGCAACTAACCGACCAACCGCCAGAATATTCAATGTGACAGTGCAGGATGCAGTGCAGTCTCGTGATGTGGTGTCAGGTATCATTCCGATCAATAAAGTTAATACTTATGCATTATTTGATTCGGGTGCTACTTGTTCATTTATATCAGATGACTTTGCTAAGAACTTAGAATTTCCTAAGGATGAGTTAGAACACCCTATGAACATAGAAATTACGACTAGAGAAATAATCCCTGTTAAGTACGTACATAAGAACTGTAGAGTAGATATTAAGGGTAATATCATGAACATAGATCTTATCCCTATTCGACTTGGGGAATTTGACATTATCTTGAGAATGGACTGGTTATTCAATTACGGGAATGTAATTTATTGCCAGAAGAAGCGTATTAACCTTATGACTCTGTCAAAGGTTGTGTTTTATAGTAGCAAGTCGCCTAGACAAGCAAGTTATCTGACGATGATGCAGGCCAAGAAGTTGTTAAGACAAGGCTGTGTTGGATATCTAGCTTACATAGTCGACAGTCGTAAAGAGAATCCAAAAGTAGAGGAGATACCAGTAGTGAGGGACCTCACCGACGTATTCCCGGGCGATTTGCCAAGACTTCCGCCAGATAGAGATGTTGAATTTGTGATTGATTTGGCACTAGGAACGGCTCCAATATCGAAGGCATCGTACCGAATGGCACTAGTAGAGATGAAAGAATTGATGGTACAACTACAAGAATTATTGGACAAGAAGTGCATTCAACCGAGCGTATCGCTGTAAGGAGCGCCAATGTTATTTGTGAAAAAGAAGGACAGAACGATGCAGCTCTGCATCGACTATAGAGAACTGAATAAGGTCACGATTAAGAATAGATATCTATTACCGAGGATCGACGACCTGTTTGATCAATTGAAAGGAGCGAGATACTTTTCAAAGATAGATTTGAGGAGTGGTCATCATCAACTGAAGGAGAGACCAGAGGATGTACCGAAGACAGCATTCAGAACACGTTATGGTCACTACGAATTTTTGGTAATGTCATTTGGTCTGACGAATGCTCTTACAGCATTTATAGGCTTAATGAATGGAGTGTTCAAGATGTTTTTGGACAAATTCGTAGTGGTATTTATAGATGACATTTTGGTATATTCAAAAACCATGGAAGAACATCAAAAGCATTTGAAGGTAACGTTAGAGGCGTTGAGAAGGGAGAAGTTGTATGCCAAGTTTTTGAAATGCAAATTTTGGATTGAGCAGGTATAATTTCTCGAGAATGTGATTGATAAAGAATGAATTTCGGTAGATCCATCCAAAGTTGAAGCCGTGATAAACTGGGATCAGCCGTGAACGCCGTCAGAAGTACGAAGTTTTCTTGGAATGGCAGGATATTACAGAAGATTCATTCAAGACTTTTCTAAGATCGCAACTCTGTTAACGAATTTGACTCGAAAAGCTGTGAAATTTGTTTGGATGGAGAAGTATGAGGAAAGCTTTTAAGAACTAATGAAGAGGTTGAGTACAACACCTGTGTTATCTCTTCCGGATGATACAGGAAATTTTGTAGTTTATAGTGATGCGTCGCATAAAGGACTTGGTTGTGTGCTTATGCAAAACGGCAGAGTCATTGAGTATGCGTCACGACAATTAAAGGATTATGAGAAGGTTTATCTGACCCACGACTTAGAGTTTGCTGCAGTTGTTTTTGCTTTGAAGATCTGGAGGAACTATATCTATGGGGAGAAGTATAAAATATATACAGACCACAAGAGTCTGAAATATATTTTTACACAGAAGGACTTGAATATGCGCCAAAGAAGGTGGTTGGAGTTAATTAAGGACTATGATTGTGAAATTTTATACCATCCGGGTAAACAAATGTGGTTGCCGATGCCTTAAGTAGAAAAGGTCAGGAGAAAGTGATGATGTTGACCGCTCAGAAGGAGTTGATTTCAGCAATGAAGAAGTTCGAGTTGGAACTGAAGTATCCTATGAAAATGGATGAGAAGCAGTTCCAGATGCAATCTGGTACAACCCTACTGGATAATGTTAAGGAGGCTCAACTTCAGGACGAAGAATGTAAAAAGGTGAAAAATAAGATATCCGAAGGAACCAAATCGAGATTCAAGATGGACAATGAAGGAATAATGCGATTTGAAAATAGAATCTAGGTACCGCCAGTACCAGAGATTAAGGAAGACATTTTGAGCGAGGCTCATAGCTCACGATATTCGATTCACCCTGGTAATACCAAGATGTACCAAGATCTTTGACAACATTTCTAGTGGCCAAATTTGAAATGAGATGTTGCAGATTGTGTTGCCAAGTGTCTAACATGTCAGAAAGTGAAAGCCAAACATCAGAGGCTGACTGGGTTGCTACAACCGTTGGAGATCCCAGATTGGAAATGGGAACATATTACGATGGATTTTATGGTTAGCCTTCCGACAACTCAGAAAGGCTATGACGCAGTATGGGTTATCGTTGACCGACAGACAAAATCTGCACAGTTCCTTCCGATCAGAATCAAATTTAACTTAGACCGGTTGGCAAAATTATATGTCAAAGAGATTGTTTTGAGATACGGAGTTCTAGTGTCAATTGTTTCCGATAGGGATCCGCGCTTTACATCGAACTTCTAGAAACGATTACAGGAATGTATAGGTACGCAGTTGAGAATGAGTACGGCTTATCAACCTCAGATAGCCGGGCAGGGTGAAAGAACAATTTAGACATTAGAATATATGTTAAGAGCTTGTATAATGGACTTTAAAGGAAATTGTGATGATCACCTACTGTTTGTGGAGTTCGGCTACAACAACAGTTACCACGCTAGTATTGGCATACCACTTTATAAAGCGTTATATGGCATAAAGTGTAAAACTCCGCTATACAAGGATGAAGTTGGCGAAAGACAATTACTAGGCCCAGAATTGATACAATAGAAATAGTCAAAGTGATCCGAACAAGACTGGTAGCAGCTCAAGATAGGCAGAAGAAATACTCCGGCCCACACCAAAAAAATGTTGAGTTTGAATCGGGTAGTTATGTGTTTTTGAAAGTTTCTCCCTGTAAGGGAAAGATCAGGTTCAGAAAGAAAGGTAAATTAAGCACAAGATTCATTGGACCCTTTGAGGTACTGCGAAGGATTGGAGATGTTGAGTATGAGGTAGCCTTACCTCCATCACTCGAGGATGTCCACAACGTCTTCCATGTTTCAATTCTACGACCCTACAAACCCGATTACAAGCACGTGATTGAATATGAACCCCTACATTTTGAGAAAGACTTATCCTATGAAGAAATTCATGTTCAGATTGTAAACAGAAAATAACATGTTCTCAGAAATAAAGTAATACCTTCTGTTAAGGTAATTTGGAGGAACCACAACGCTAAAGAAGCTATGTGGGAACTCAAAGAGAATATGATAAAGAATTATCCTCATTTATTTAATTAATTAATGTGTAAGCGATTCTGGGGACAGAATCTTTGTAAGGGGAGGAGAATGTAACGGGACGAATTGATTGAGTCGTGATTATGAGGACAGAATTCTTTTAAAGAGGGAAAGATGTGACAAACGAGATTTTGTAATTTAGTTTTATTATTTATTGAATTAAATAAATATTTTTCGATGAGTTAATTATTGGATTAAATAATTAATTGATGAAATTGTGGTAGATTAATTTAATTATATGTGTTATATTTATTAAATTAATGTGGAGAATTTCTATTATTCAAACTATGTATTTATGTGAGCTTATTGAATTAAAGGAAATATTTAATAAGTATAATGTTATTTTAATTAATTTAATAATTAATTAGAGCTTTAATAATTTGACATAATTAATAAATGAGAAATTTAATTTTATGACTATGTGAATTAATGAGAAATTGTCATATTTTATTTAAATTAAATTAAATAAGATATTTGATTAATTACCTAAATAGGTGTGACACGATTAAACTATATTATAAAGGATTAATTAAATTAAATGGGATTGAGTTTTTAAGAATAACCAAACAGAGCCTTAAGGGAAGTTGAGAGCAGTTAACCATGCATGGGTTAACTGACCTCAACATTACTGGAGTTATATGTGCGCCTCACTAGTTTCTCCATTTTACGTATTTGCAATTAAGAGTTAACTTGAGAGTCAGAGAGAATTCAGAGAATTGTTGGGAGAAATTGTGAGATTTAAGAAGAATCTGAGAAGGAACTTCACTCTTATTCATTCATAATAGGGTAATCTCTTCTTCCCCAAACTTCAAATTTACGTTGTTTAAGTTTTTATAAATATTGGCCTTCAAGTTTCTGTTAAAGTTTCTGTAATTGGAAAGGGTAGTGATTATGTGGATATATGTAAGACCCTGAATTTTATGAAATAAAAGTATTCAATTTTTCTTATAATTACTATTCAGTAAATGATTAAATTGATAAAAGTTTAAAGTTATGGGTGAAATGTGAATTTTTTTTCAAAATAAGCAAGTGGTTATAAAATAATCATTGTTGTCGGGGAATATTCGTTTGGTCGTGGAATATTCTTTCTGTCGGGAAATATTCGTACGACGGCGCAGCTATTTGTGGGCCCCATAACGAATAACTGTCGGATGAAGAAAATGACAAATTTGAGTTTTTATAAATAACGGCGTAGTTGTTACCGTTAATACTGTTGAAATACCCAATGGTTAAAATACAGTAATACGCGTTATTGCACAGTAGCACACGGTATTGCACAATATTTTTGAAATTATTGATTCTTACGTAAGAAGGCACTACTCAATAATTGTTACAGTAATTACTGTTCAATATTTTATTTTATTGATTCAATAATTGCTACGTTGAAATTTTATATATATTGTTGTTCAATAATTGTCACTGCATAGTATTTTCCATTATCAGATCAATAATTCATATTATTTGAATAATATTATTAGATAACATTATTGGTAATGTCTAGAAAGTTCTGTCTAAGGAGAGGTTTGGTCACCTAATTGCGCGCCAGTAAGGAGAAATCTTTATCGAAAAGCCCCATCTTTCCCGGGAACGGCCTGGTTGTCATAAATGTGATTCTGTAATATTATTTGTGAATAATTAATTATTGATTCATATGATAAGAAAATATTTATTTTATGTGGATATAAATGAGGGATATATTTTTGTGGTTAAAAATGAAGGAGTTAATGTTGAGGTATTTTATCTGTTTTTTGTCGGAACGGAGGTATTGAAAATCAAATTAGTGTTTTTAAGATATTTTGCGAGGGTTATAATTTTTAATCAGACCGTTGGATCGTGGTAATTTTTGGATATGTTATACATATATAAGTTGAGTATATGTCCACAAATTTTGAACCGTTAAAAATGAACGTATGATTTATTATAAATTTTACGAGATGACTGGTTCAGAAATTGTTAAATTTTCGGAGTTAATCATTTTGGAGAAAAATTCTAGAATTGGTGGGCTCCACTCTTGGTTGGTGAAGAAATGTGCTGAGATTTTTATTTAAATGTGGTGGGTGGGAGTAGTAGCAGGTAAAGCCATCAGGTTGCAGGTTAACTCTGTTTCGGCGTGCTAACATTTTCCTATAAATAGAGGGCTAAGTTAGAATTGAAATTCACACCAGAAACATAAGTTTTCTCACTTTTTCTTTCTAGATTATCGAGTGCATTTTGTGAGTATTTAGATACTTGGTGAGTTGTTATTTATCAGTGCAAGTTTTCTTCAGTATTTTATCCGATATCCAGTCAGAAGTGCTGCTCTTTTGAGGTAAGGGATAGTAAGGGATAGTAAGGGATTTTAAAGGTTATTATGTTTTTCAGTTCGTAATTCTTCTGACCTTCAGAAAATTCTGAAAAAATTTAAAATGATATTTTGATGAGTTTTCTTGATTGTGTCCAAAAATGGTGATTTTTGGATGTATAGATTAAGAGTTATGAATTTTATGAGAAAAGACTATTTTAAAAGTAACCGCTTATAACTCCATGTGGTTAACTCCAAAATTGATGAAATTTTTATTGGGAGTACATGTATATAACATGAGTATATTCTATAAATTTCAGAATTTTTGGATAAAAGTACAATTTATGATAAATGTCTAAATATTCGGCGGTTTTGGCCATATAAAAAATAGTAAATGAGTTTTAAAAATTCTGAGAAAAATATATGTTCAATATGGGACTATATTCTACTAAATCCCAGAAAAGAAATATTTTTGGAACTGATTTAGTATTTTTCATGAAAATGGACTAGTTATGAGTAAATGAATTAAATATGTTATGTGAAGTAAGAAAATTAGAAAATAAGATTTTATGGCTTGAGAATCCTATATGAAGTATATGCAGATTTTTGATGAGGGTTTTGGTTATTGGTAATGAAATCTTATGAGTTTGACATTTTAGGATGATTAAATGCATTATTTTAGTAAAGTGTAAACAATTAAAATAAATTTCTTATAAGCTTAATAAATATTATTCTTTCAATATCATTATACCAAAATATTGGTATGTATTTTATTGTGAAATTTCTACCTTTTTGTGTCGGGTTACTATTTATGAGTTACTATTCACGAGTTACTATTCACGATAAAATTAATTTTTGTTCTGACCAAATTATAGTTGATTTAAGAATATTACTCTCGAAATTAAATCTATATTTTAATCATACTATTTTTATTACCATATATAACATTTTTATAACCCTGATGTTGAATTTCTCTTTCACTTGAGTGTAAAGATGGGTAAATTATTGGTATGATCGTGACTGAGGAATATATTTGACCTGTAGTACAAAGATGAATTGTTAACTGGTATGATCATGACCATTGAATTTATAATTGAATATCTTTAGCTTAAGTGTAAAGATAAATTGATTAACGTGGTTATAATTATTGTTTATATAAATTCTGAAATGATTATATATTTCTTTGAGATATGAATATATTTGGCCTGTAATGCAAATATGAACTGTTGAGGAATATCTTTGGCCTGTAGTGCAATGATGAATTGTTGATGAATATCTTTGGCCCGTAGTGCAAAGATGACCTGTTATTGAATATCTTTGGCCAGTAGTGCAAAGACGAACTGTTGATTAATATCGTTGGCCCGTAGTGCAAATATGAATTTATTAGTATGATTATGAACAGGAACTGTGATTTGGTATAACCATGATCTTTGATTTTTCAGGTAAAGACATGTGATGAAAATATTCTTCGTCTTGGGTGCGAAGAAAAATTTAGAACTACAATTATGATTATGAGTTATTCATATAATTGTGGACCAGAATTGTTGATTGATATTACAGGGATAAAACATTGTTGATGGATTTTTAACATGAAGAAGATAGTAGACTTTATGGTCTATTTGACTCTTCTAATGGATTGCTCGCTCCGCTGCAACTATGGTTGAAAATTTTTATCATCTACCATATGTTCTAAATCTCTGATTTATTACTGATGAAGACTATTGATAATTTATTTATCTTTAGTCATAATATTCTTTACTGGGCTAGTTGTGCTCACCCTTTTGTTTCACAATTCCTTTCAGGTAATAAGAGTGTAGCTGGGTCGAGCGGGGGTAACAAGGGAATAGAACGGTGGTCATCATTTAGTAGTTATATTTGGTGAAGAAAATAGGGTGAGGCGAACCCAACGTTGGAAGGGTGTTTCGTCACTATCATACAAGATGTCTAATGACATACAACCTCGTGTCATCATAAGACAGGGTTGTGCTCATCCACTTGCTGAGTATATCTACGAGCACTACCTATATAATCTTAGTATTTGTTTGAAGTATAATTCTCAATTAGAGACAGTGGAGATAATGATAAGTCAAGAGAAGACTCACCATTGGGAAGAATATGATAGTAATCTTCTCGTTTTTCTTTGGGGTCTATTGGGTCAACCAAGGATAATTCTGTGGCCATATGATATCTATCATAACCTAGAAGCATGGCCTCTCATGTACGAAGGTTTTCTTGAGCACTTCCCAAAGATTCTGGTTTCTAAAACAGTTTTTGACTATACCTTTATGTAAGGTACCTTTGTGAGGTGCTGATACATGATGGTGTCCAATGTCACATTTGGTATATATTTGTATCCAAACTCACATCATATGTGTTGTTGTATTTTGCACGACAATTGTTGTAATAAAGTTGTAGTTGTTTTATGTACCATGTATTTGATGACTCAGAATAGGTTGGGTGGAATGGACCTATTTTGGGGTTGTCACAGGTGGTATCAGAGCTTAGGGATATGATCTCTGGCGGAGATCGGGGAATACAACTAGGAGGGGAGAGATGAGTAAATCTTTGCTAGTGTGTCCTACCTAAGCTTATTTGTTGGCCAGTCATAATATCGGGATATTATGTGATATGTTAATTTGTTTAATTAACCCTTGTTTTATGGCAGTATTTGAGAATGGCAGCTGAGAATGCTAACAATGGAGTGAATGAGACTGTGGGGATACCTCTAATCACTAACTGTGATAATGTGATGTCAGACGAAGAAGAAATTAGAGATATCCATGTGGTGAGTGAAGAATTGATAGTTGCACCCGAGATAGTCGCAGAGGTAACAGCTGAGACTGAGGAAGAAGAGGAAGAAGAAGTACCTGAGGAGAGTTTATTAGAGGTATTATATGATCAAAATGTAGAATTTCAAAATCGTATTCATGAGTTAGAAGAGCAGCCAGAAGAACGACAGGCGGTCGTGGAACAAAAGGATGCAACAATTCAAGCTTGTGTTACCCGATATGTGATGCTTGAACAGAAGCATTCTTTGGCAGAGTATAAGATGATAAAAATGGAATCTGAGCTGAAAGAAGAAAAAACTGAACAAGTGAGAATAAGTGATGCATGGGCAAAAGCCGCACGACACGTGGATATTGTGGAAAGAGATGTTCGATCTAAGAAGGCTAAAATAGATTATATGAATTTCTCTTTTTGGAAAGCAATTGAGAGAACCCAACATCGAGTTTTAAATTACCCTGTACATAGCGGTCAACCTGAATCCGATATGGATCGAAGATTGATGATTCAGATCATGAATGAGGAGTACGAAGAGGCAGTTAAGGGAGGAATATGTCCTATAGAAAAGTATATTCCAATGGTAATGATGACGCCAAATGCTACTCCAGACAAGTCAAAGCCGAGTAGTTCGAGGGATGGCGGTTGTCATGACTTCCCAACAAATGAGGAACCCAAATGAAGTTATCATGGGAGATGAGCAATGGAGAAATCATGATGATCTGAGAGATAGAATCTGAAATGGAAGCAATGTATTCTCAACTCTTCGAAATACCAGGTACGTAAATTTCGGGGACGAAATTTCATAAGGAGGGGAGATTGTAAGACCCCGAATTTTATGAAATAAAAGTATTCAATTTTTCTTATAATTACTATTCAGTAAATGGTTAAATTGATAAAAGTTTAAAGTTATGGGTGAAATGTAAAAAAAATTTCAAAATAAGCAAGTGGTTATAAAATAATCATTGTTGTCGGGGAATATTCGTTTGGTCGTGGAATATTCTTTCTGTCGGGAAATATTCGTACGACGGCGCAGCTATTTGTGGGCCCCATAACGAATAACTGTCGGATGAAGAAAACGACAAATTTGAGTTTTTACAAATAGCGGCGTAGTTGTTACCGTTAATACTGTTGAAATACCCGGTGGTTAAAATACAGTAATACGCGTTATTGCACAGTAGCACACGGTATTGCATAATATTTTTGAAATTATTGATTCTTACGTAAGAAGGCACTACTCAATAATTGTTACAGTAAATACTGTTCAATATTTTATTTTATTGATTCAATAATTGCTACGTTGAAATTTTATATATATTGTTGTTCAATAATTGTCACTGCATAGTATTTCCCATTATCAGATCAATAATTCATATTATTTGAATAATATTATTAGATAACATTATTGGCAATGTCTAGAAAGTTCTGTCTAAGGAGAGGTTTGGTCACCTAATTGCGTGCCAGTAAGGAGAAATCATTATCGGAAAGCCCCCTCTTTCCTGGGAACGGCCTGGTTGTCATAATTGTGATTCTGTAATATTATTTGTAAATAATTAATTATTGATTCATATGATAAGAGAATATTTATTTTATGTGGATATAAATGAGGGACATATTTTTGTGGTTAAAAATGAAGGAGTTAATGTTGAGGTGTTTTATCTGTATTTTTGTCGGAACAGAGGTATTGAAAATTAAATTAAGGTTTTTAAGATATTTTGCAAGGGTAATAATTTTTAATCCGACCGTTGGATCGTGGTAATTTTTGGATATGTTATACGTATATAAGTTAAGTATATGTCCACAAATTTTGAACCGTTAAAAATGAACGTATGATTTATTATAAATTTTACGAGATGACTGGTTCAGAAATTGTAGACTTTATGGTCTATTTGACTCTTCTAATGGATTGCTCGTTCCGCTACAACTATGGTTGAAAATTTTTATCATCTACCATATGTTCTAAATCTCTGATTTATTACTGATGAAGACTATTGATAATTTATTTATCTTTAGTCATGATATTCTTTACTGGGCTAGTTGTGCTCACCCTTTTGTTTCACAATTCCTTTTAGGTAATAAGAGTGCTGTTGGGTCGAGCGGGGGTAACAAGGGAATAGAACGGTGGTCATCATTTAGTACTTATATTTGGTGAAGAAAATAGGGTGAGGCGAACCCAACGTTGGAAGGGTGTTTCGTCACTATCATACAAGATGTCTAATGACATACAACCTCGTGTCATCATAAGACAGGGTTGTGCTCATCCACTTGCTGAGTATATCTACGAGCACTGCCTATATAATCTTGGTGTTTGTTTGAAGTATAATTCTCAATTAGAGACAGTGGAGATAATGATAAGTCAAGAGAAGACTCACCATTGAGAAGAATATGATAGTAATCTTCTCGTTTTTCTTTGGGGTCTATTGGGTCAACCAAGGATAATTCTGTGGCCATATGATATCTATCATAACCTTGAAGCATGGCCTCCCATGTACGAAGGTTTCCTTGAGCACTTCCCAAAGATTCTGGTTTCTAAAACAGTTTTTGACTGTACCTTTATGTAAGATACCTTTGTGAGGTGCTGATACATGATGGTGTCCAATGTCACATTTGGTATATATTTGTATCTAAACTCACAGCATACGTGTTGTTGTATTTTGCACTACAATTGTTGTAATAAAGTTGTAGTTATTTTCTGTACCATGTATTTGACGACTCAGAATGGGTTGGGTGGAATGGACCTATTTTGGGGTTGTCACAATATATGTGTTAATATGTAAACATAGCATGTTTTTACTATATTGTATGTTTTCATAACATCAGTTTCATAAAAATATGTTGTATATAGTTTCTTCAAAGTTATAGAGTATAAAATATGGTCATATGGCCCTTACGTGCAACTTTAATATGTTAATCATATGTTGTATCATAAATTTTACACTTGTATGTAATTATGCATGTTAAAACGAAGAAAACAAACTTCGAATGGACAGATTTAGTGTTATAACGAACTCGTAGTGCCAATCTTCATGTTTTGTTTTCAAAACTTTCAAGAACATCAAAAACAGTAAAATTATATAATTTGATTCAAGTAATTATGTGTTTAAACTTGTTAAAATCACTCTAGAAAGGTTGGGTAATGATCATATATGAATTATAATATTTGGGTATGCTTAAATTAATGTATGGACAAGAAAATTGTAAGTTATGGCCATATTATGTGTTCTTCACAGAACGTATAATTGAACTTGTGAGAGTTTTTTTGGCCTAATTTGGCCTTGTTATGTTTGCGAACTGCAGAAACTGAGTTTGGGTAACCCCGCCCCCGGCGAGCGTTACCGAACTAAATTACCCCACCTCGGGGGCCAAAAAAAAAAGTAAAAAAAATAAAAAAAATTAAATAATTAAAATATTTATCAAATAAAATAAATATTTTTTTAAGTGAGATATTTATGGAATAAAATAAATATTCAACGAAAATTATTATTAAAATATTTATAAAATAAAATAAATATTTTAATTGAGATATTTATGGAATAAAATAAATATTCGATAAAAATTATTATTAAAATATTTATAAAATAAAATAAATATTTTAATTGAAATATTTATAGAATAAAATAAATATTCGATGTAAATTATTATTAAAATATTTATAAAATAAAATAAATATTTTAATTGAGATATTTATGAAATGAAATAAATATTCGATGGAAATTATTATAAAAATATTTATAAAATAAAATAAATATTTTAATTGAGATATTTATGAATGAAATAAATATTCGATGGAAATTATTATGAAAATATTCTAATTTAATTAAGTAATTAAATTAGAAGGGTAATGATTTGTTAAATAAAGTGGAGTTATATTAAATAATTACGTGAAAATGTAACTAATGAATGTCGTGAATACATATGGTATGTGTGTAGGACTTGTGGTGAACGGAAATAGTAATCGTTTACCCTACGCACGAGGCAAGTTCCTAAACCCTGTTTCTTTACATAAAGCAAGTTCCTTATTCTATCTTGTTTATTATTGTTCAAGTCAAGATTT
The DNA here is from genome assembly GCA_016801055.1 of Panax notoginseng. Taxonomy (NCBI): domain Eukaryota; kingdom Viridiplantae; phylum Streptophyta; class Magnoliopsida; order Apiales; family Araliaceae; genus Panax; species Panax notoginseng. Next base: position 155,136,824 of record CM029019.1, on the reverse strand, counting down.
CACATTAGATCCTATCATTCTTTAAAAGCATGATTCCTATTATACAATACTTATTCGATTGTATACACATTGAATTTTATTATTCAAATTGAATATCAATTATTGTTGAACCTTGTAAGACTAGCGAACCCTTATTGATTCGACTAGTCCATAGTTGATGAACGTTCTAAATTTCAGAACCATTGTTGAGCTTATCTAAACCAAATTTCTGTTGGTGCGGACTCTAATATCAAACTGAGATGAACAACCCTGTTATCAAACTTGCTTTAGCGTTAAGATATTGTGCACAATATGGTACTAAGAGCTGATCCCCCTAAGTACTAGAAGAAGAGTCCATAGTCTTATGATTGTTAAAGGTTTCAAGTATAAACACTTGACAACCTAGGACGTAGTTCAAGGTCATATGACCCTCAGAAGTTCTTTTGATTCCTTATTTTAGAAGTCATTGATTCATTCACATGTTATTATTTTATTGTTATATTATTATTCTTGTGGGCAATCGTGCTCACTCTTGCGTAATAATAACATTATAGTTAAAAACAAAAGGTTTGACGAGCTTTCTACTAGCAAAGGCAAGGGCAAAGTTAACAAGTGATGAAGACTTGTTGTTTATTTGTTATGTTATGTTTCAGACTTATGTTTAAGTTGTGTAAGACTTAATATTTATTTATGTTTCCGTATTTGAGATTTAAGGTTAGTATGACCTGGGATTGATGTATTTACATTCAGATGTTGTAACTCCATAAGGAGAGGATTTATTTCTATCTATTTATGATTTTTCATTTATTATAGGTAGATAGATACATGATGTTTGGACAGTGAACACCAAATTTGTTGGAATTGAAGTACCCGGATTTGGGGGTGTCACATTCATTATCAGATTATTGTGTTGCATAGGATGCGAGAAGTTTTGCTAGTGATTAACGAATTGTTCAGCTATTTCAAAGTTCCTCGAACTATGGTGTTATTCTATCAAAATAGATAGTCTATTATTCTTGATTCTTATACATTCACTGTATGTCTTAACTTGCGGAGTAAATTTGTTACTTACCTTTGCTAAATAAAATATTTCAGCTCGGAACGAAGAGGCCAGCGGGGCTAAGAAGAACAAAGGCAAAGGCATAGTGCCGGAGTAGTTATGTAATGAACTTATTTATTATGTTATTTTGTAAACCCTTTTTGTATACCTAAAGGGTATGTTTGTAATGTTAAGGTTAGGTAACCTGGGACGAATATATTAACAATATCTGTTAATGAGATATGTATTGCTATTTATAATTGAATGGGTAGTTAGTTGTTATTATATTGTAGATCGTGAGCACCAAACTCGGGGGTCAGGTAACCCGGATTTGGGGGCGTCACATCGGTTCCCCGACAATTATAAAATTTCCCCTTCACGAGGGTTGTTCATCTCAGTAGATTTATAAGAGTCCTCACCAAATCAATTGGTTTGGATAGCTTTCTAACATATGATAATAGTCTAGCCGAAACAATGGCTTAGACAACTTTTAAAATGCATTTAAGAATAATAAGTCCAATACTTGTAACAACATCAAGATATACAATGATTTGTGAATAGTATAGATATTTGCTTGATGTAAGTATGATTGGATGGTAATACTTTGGAATTATACAAAATATATAGTGTAAAGAGTTTAGGGACTTGCATTCTATATGAGAATCAAATGAAGTTAGAAAACTTGCACAAAATCCAAATTTGTGTAAGTTAGGGAACTTGCCTTATGCGTAGTTTACCGACTTATAGTTTATTAACACTTGAAATCCTATTGTAACCTAGTTACACATATAGGTATATCCATTAGTTACGCAAGCTCAAATATAAATTATCTCAAACATGTATCCAACACATTTGTTAAGTATACACATAAGCCTATGAAATCAGTCCATGTATATAAATCACGAATTCTTAAGGGACAATGTCCTTATCTCATTAGAAATCTTATATGGTTTAACATTTTCATATTATAATATCTACCTCAATAAGTTTATGTTTATTAGCTTAGACCATAATGTGGTCAAGCCGTCATGATTAGCAACAAACAAAATAAGTCAGATCAACTGCAAGATGGCGCAGCTGCGCCCTGGTTAGGCTCAGGGACGGAGTAGTTACGTTGTCCCCTGGCCAGACCGGAGTTAAGCTTTTTCTCTCCTGGTGTCAGTCCACTTCTTAGCATATCAAGACATTAACAATTATCATGTACACATGCTAGAGGACTTTACATACATGTGTGACCATTCTAAGTTCACCTTTACACATCACGCTCTTAGTTTGGGATTTCTAAAGAAGTAGGGATAAATAGGGTCATGAATACACGAGGCCTATCATGTCAACCTTATATCTACGTGAAGAGATCACATAATATGTACTACGCATGCTTACAAGTGTTCACATCATTTACGTATGGCTATCATTAATTATCACTATAAAACTTGTCTAAACTCACGCTTAGTTATCTTTCATTATGTCTAACACGTATGAATCATATTTAGAGACACAATGAACATAAACATGTCATCTTAAATCTTCAGAACCTAACTACTCATACAAATGCAACTTAGTTTGAAAAAACATCCGAGTTTGCTTTTGAAATCATTTTAAAACAGGTCAAGGCAATTTAGTGCATGTGAAGCATCTTATAATCATATTTCATGCATAGTTAGACCGTATACTCATGCTCACAAAATCATAAATGAGACATTATTTGTTTCATCAAGGTTTATTTCTAAAGTTCAAGTCTTGTCTAGCAAATACATACTAAGCAAGTTAAGGTAATCATGTTATACAATTCATATATCATACGATAGCTTTATACTACATCTAATACTTCCTTTCATTCTTCATTACCAAAGTTTCATGCTGGAAATATCACAGCACAATAGAAGCCAGAATCTGGTTCTGGGGACTAGCGCAGCTACGCTGTACCCTAGCACAAACTGGGCGCAGCTGCGCCCTTCCTGAACAGAACGAGAAAAAAGCTCTATTTTGCAGAATGTTCAACCCAAAATAGATTTCTCTAATATAAACATGCTCAACTCATCCTTAAAGGGTCTGTTCATGTATACAAACTTTTTAAACACATTGATATCAATCTACAACCACATTCACAGAAGTGTTTTATGAAAATTCCAAGAATTCATCATGTTAGAAATTAAGAACACAAAATAAAAATTTTACCTTCTTGAAGCTTAAATGGCTACTGCTTACAATCTCAAATTGCTTTCTCTCACTTAATAGACTCACACTCTCAACTTATAAGTTCTCAGACAATTCACATCAACAAGAATGGAAGAAGAAGACTGCCTTTTATAGAATAATGATTAACTTGTTAATAGTTTTACACCAAGGTTGGAATCCATGGGGTAGAAGAAGAAGACAGTGGTTATAGAGGAGTTGCTCAACCACCCATTCTCAGCCATTTTCATAGCCATCATCACCTCCCCTAGCTAGCTACTGTTCAAGCTCGGCAGTTCACGCAAAGGAGATATAGGTTACTGTTTGGCAACTAAATTGGGACAAGCATTTTAACTCTCAGCATTTGGTTTCAAATGTAGTTAATTTAATCTCCTTCTGGTTTCCCCTGTGTGATTTTAATGTACTAATATTATTACAAAATGAAAAGTTATGGATTGTATATGTACCCATATCATATAATTTATGTATATTGGGTTTACATAATTTAATATTTAATGCAGATAAAATAAGGCAGTTAGGTATTATTAACCGAGTATTCTCCATAGATATTATTAGTGCACATACATCAATATTATAACATTATCCAATATTAAATGCCTATTTTAAAACATTTATTTTCTTTTTGAATTTCTGAGATACACAGTTAATTAATTCTTTCTGTATTAAACTGTCACACATGATTTTATTGTGCTACTTGGTACTTCATGCCATTAAATTTACTCTTAACATATGATTTTAATAACATTACACATTACAATAATGCTCCATATATATCCACAGTAATTACCAACTTCTAACATCTGGCCACTGGCACAACTGCGTCAGTTTGTACTGCAAGAAGGGCGCAGTTGCGCCGGTCCCTAGCAGTGCCAAACTGGTTTAGCTTAATGCCAGTTCTAACCTCTACCATCATACCAGTTTCACATAACATGAATTAAATCCCAAATTGATAATACTACTAGTTAAAGATCCTATCCATTTCATGCATGGAGTTATACAATTACACATAATTAATTTTTCTCTTACTAAATCGTTTCTCTTAATTCACTTAGTAAATTTCTTAGTCCTCCATTATGCCACACTAGGCAATTCTCATAAACTTTATGTTAAGATCTTCACCAGTCTCATCACAATGCCTTGTTGTCATATAGATCTCAATACTTAACTTAATTGAATCGAGGTTCTATAACTCATGCCACAACAATATGTAATTATACTCAAATAAATATTTGACTTTCATTAATTTATTTATTATTAATATTAAAAAATTCTCGGGTATTACATCAACAACTCTTCTAAATCTAACTTTTTCTCATGCTGTGGAGCTGACTGTTGATGCTGATTTTGGAAACCAGGGGGTAGGATGTGTCGTGGAGCCTGCTGATTTTGATTGTTATTCCACAAAAAGTTCGGATGGTTCCTTGCCCCCAGATTGTAGGTATGTACGAATTTTGAGGAATTGTGTTATAACTACCTACAAACTGTACTGCAGCTGGATTAATGGCACACTGCTCTGTCGGATGTTCCCCAGCATAGAATTCACAAATAAACGCTACCTGCCGAGACTGTGCACCCGTGAGAGCATCCATCTTCTTTGGCAATGTTGAAATCTGTGCCGCTAACGCTGTCATTCCATCTACTTCTAACACCCCAGCTGCCTTAGGCTGTATCATTCTTGTTGTAGGCCACTGGTAATTGTTAGCTGCCATTGTTTTAATCAAATCATACGCTTCCTCGAATCTCTGAGCCATAAAAGCTCCTATAGATGCTGCATCAATACTAATTCTCGGATTACTGTTCAGCCTGTTGTATAAGGTATTCATCTATAGCCAGTTGGGTAGTCCGTGATGTGGACACTTCCTAAGCAATTCCTTGTACCTTTCTCAAACTTCATGCAGAGATTCCCCATGCTGCTGTTCAAATGTCGTAATCTCATTCCTCATCTTCGCAGTCTTCGCTGGTGGAAAAAATTTAGCTAAGCATTTATGAGCAAGGTCATCCCACGTAGTAATTGACCCTGGCGGTAGTGAGTGTAATCAAGTCTTAGCTTTGGCTCACACTGTGAATGAAAACAACCGTAGCCTAACTGCATCATCAGATACCCCATTATACTTAAAGGTATCATAAATCTCTAGAAAGTTGACTAGGTGCTCGTTCGGGTCATCATTAGCTAATCCCCCAAACTGTACTGATTTTGTATCATCTGAATCGTCCTAAGCTTGATCTCAAAGTGATTCGCATCTATCGCAGGACTGGTAATGCTTGACTAAATTTCAATGACTCTATGAGTAGCATAGTACCTCAGTGATTTCTGATCCTCTGCAGCCATACTCTCTTCCTTATCAAGATTCTCTTGAGTTTCTTTAATCCACTTACTAAGCCTCTGAAACCTTCATTCGATGTCATCCTCGAAAGGAAGCAAGTTTGGTTTCTTTGACCGAGTTTGCATACACTAAGTAAGAGAACCTGAAACAAGAAATAACAAAAACAAAAAGAAAATTATTTAACTAAAACTAAACTAATTAGACTGATATTGAAAGTAATAAAATCAAAAATTATCCCCGACAACGGCCCCAAAACTTGTTAGGTAAAATCTAGTTAAGCACAACACGCAAGTGTACGTGATCAACAAGTAATATAATGATAAGTTAAGTATCATTCCGACATAGACAAGTATTAATTTTAGTCTAATAATTACTAGCTTTATATTATTCCGATTTTATTAAACTAGTTGAATTAATGATTGCAATTAATAAAAACTAATAAACTAGAAATCAAAACCAATCAACACAAATAATTACCGCAGATTTTAATCAGATAATGGAGAATTAAACCTACAACTTCACTTTAAGCTTCACTCTGATTAACACACTTCTTTTCAATTCAATTAACTATCTCAGTTCATTAATTAAGAACACTAAAGTAGAATTAGCCATCTCTTAATGCACTAAAACTATATTGACTTAAATCCACAATTGATAGAATTAAGGCAAACACCCTAATTAACTAATTCACTATATCTCTATGTGAATTAAAATATCAAAGAAGGTTTAAATTCTAAGTTCTTACACGATTACATGTGATGTTAGGTATATCTCTATCCTAAACATATGTCAAGAATTCTATCAAAACGCAGAAATCATGTCTTGAATCCATACAAATCTACAAAGAATTGGTGATCAAGCAATTCTTAAATTATGCACAAATCATAATAGATGAACTGAAAAGATAGCTTTATTAAACTAGATTCAAAGTATGATAATCACTATTCCACTCAAAGATCCATTGCAAGCTTAATAAGAAATTTAGTTCATAACTAATGAATTAAAAACTAAATAGATAAAAGAATACATCATCCCAATTTACAGAAACTGAATTAAAAGATAAAGAATAGTATAGAACCACCCTTATCTTCACTCAATTTTGAAATCTTCGTGATTATTGTTCTTCTACTCCACTCTTCCACAATCTTTAAGAAATTAGGGTTCCAAAGTTGTGATTGATAAGTGTCTGATTAATCTCTATGTTTTTTTTACATAAGTCACTATAATAACTGATAGAAACATCCCAATTCCAGTCCCAATCGAAACCAATTTCATTCTGTCCACGCCACTGCAGTATTTAAATTGAATCAAAACTCTCCTTTTGTCCGCGCACCCCCGCCCCGGCGGGTATTTAAGCCTAGAGAACCCCCTCCCCAGTGGCGTGCTGAATTTCTTGACATGTGCACCCCTGCCCTAGCGGGCATTTCCTTTGTTATAGGGCCCATCCCAGTGGGGTACTATACTGCAAGTGTTGTTTTCTTTGCTCTTCCATGCTGTTTTGCACTACATTGCCACCATTGTACCAACACTAACACGTAATAAAACCTACACAAAAAATAAAATACAAACACGAAAAACTATACAAAACTAGTCGGATTATACACTGTTTAAGTCCAAATAGGAACCCGATTTGTATGTATAAAACCCACTCATCAGTACCCCTGCCCTGGCGGGGTATTTACTATATAAAAGGCCCACCCCAACGGGGTATTGTCCTGCACTTTATTATTTTTTGCTACTTTGCTGCACTTTCTCGCCATATTGCCACCATGATGCTTTAGCTAACACATGCTAAAACATGCACACAAAACAAGTACAAACACATAATATGATACTAAAATAAACGGATTAGGCACTATTTAAGTCCGAACAGGTATCCGATTCGTAGGTATGAAACCCACTCATCAAATTCCCCCAAACTTAAATCGTGTTTGTCCTCGAGCACAACAATATGCAATGCAATGTAACTAAATACATGCCTACGAATCCAGCTATCAGACATAACACACTTTATTCAAATTGCCTTAGAGAAACTACAATAGACTTGACAGTACATCATACCAAGATAAATTAGTAACTCCATATTAATCACCAAATCTTTCCCTGTTATGACTAATATAATGTGTGCGCGCTTAACAACCATCCTAACTGACATAAAGTTAAATAAAACACATTAGATGCCTCTTTAAAGGAATCATACAGCGTAAAGTTAAGAAATCCAAAATAAGCAAGATCCGGCTAAAACCAAATAGTTACCACATTTAGAAGTCAAAATGGAATACTTTCGCTTTATTTTTCACATATGGGGGCTTTTCACTCTTTTTCCCGTTTTTTACTTTTTATTCTACTCATGGCTATGCAATGTCTAGTCCTCTTAGGCTTTTCAGTGTTACCCATTAGCGAGCTTTCGACCAACGACTCCCAAACCATAAGGCTTTAGCGTGTTGGGTGTAGAGACAACCCTCAGGCGTACTTACTCAAGTAACAAAGGCCACAGAACTAGACTAGTCACAATGTTTATTCATACTTTTTATTTTTTATTTATTTATGTATTTTATTTATATCCTAAATCTTCCCCCAAACATAGGTTTCTGTTTAAACTTAGCCATCACTACTTATTCATGACTTTCTTTCATTCAAACTAGCATTATCCTTAAGAGTTCAATTATGTGTCAATTTAAATCCAATCAGTCAACATAGTAGTTTTTAAGGTGCTCTCCTGAATATACCAGTTTCAAATGGACAAAGATTTAGATTATGCTAAGAAATTACATCAAGACCTTGACAGTCAATACTATTCTTGTCTATGTAATTCCAATCTCATCATTGGCCCAAACAAACTTTAACCATCTAAAAGCTGGAAACATGCAAATCTGAACCAAATACAACACAAAAAACAGTAAACTAACAAATATTTTTGAGATTTTTGATTTTTGATTTTTATTTATTTATATATGATTAAACAAATACAAAAACAGAAAACTATTTACAACACCAAACTACTAAACTAAAAATACATAATTATACTAAACTAAAGATGCAACTACGTGAATGCAACATGAACTGGCATGAACTGATAAATGTAAAGCTAACTAACATAAGCAACCAACATATGACATATTTAACAGAACTAAAACAAAACTAGAAAAAACTAATACGACTACACTACTACTCCCCCAAACTTATCAAAAATAATGTCCTCATTATTAAAATAAAACATTAAAGCATAAGAGGACTTCCTTATTCTGACGCCCCCAAAATTAGGTATACGTCACCCATCTTGGGTCGCCACTTACATGGTACAAAATTCAAATACAACTTAATAATACAATTGTCGTGTACAATATGACAAAACATAAACTGTGAGTTTGAATACAAATATTATTTTCTAGAGAGTATCCATACTCAAAAGGAGTCCTCATTACAATTATTATCATACTATTACATAGAATAATGAGGACTACTAATGCTATCATCTAGGACCATTACTCTGTTCCCCGACTAGTCCCAGCTACGTTCTCATTTCCTGAAGAGAACAGTGAAAGAAAGGGTGAGCTCAACTAGCCCAGTAAGAAATATTATGACTAAGATAATGCAGAATAAATTATCATTAGTCTCCAACAATGTTAAACTGATAAAATATAATAGACATCAAGTTTAACTGCAGCGGAACAAGCAATCCATTAAAAGAGTCAAGTAGAAAATAAACTCTACTATCTTTTATGATTTAAAAGATTTTTCATGACTTTTATCGCTGGGACTCGGCTTAATAAATAATCCACATCATCGAATCACCCCTGCACTACGGCCAATGATATTCTTTAGTATCACGACCACGAATTATCCATGCACTACGGCTAAAGATAATCATGTTTTCATCAACGGTCCTGATCATGCCATAAAACAATTCATCTTTGCACTACGACCAAAGAGAATCCATAGCCATAATCATACCAAAAACTGTCCATCAATGTACTACGGCAGATGAGGATTTTTACCACATCATTTGTAACATTACGGTCATGATTACACCGAATAATCCCTGGTCATAATCATACCAAGTCCATCTATGCACTACAGGCCACAGATGACTTTCAACAAAATATAAACATGAGGATGATGACAATGATATAAGAATTCAATAAAACAAGTTCAAGAATTTATTTATCCGAGAATTAACAACGTCCAAATTGTCAATATGATATTGCTTTGTGGAGTAAAATTCAAGAATTCTTAGAAGAATATTTCATTAAAAGATACTAGATGAAGCGCAAATATCAAAGATATTCCACTAATTTAATAGAGTATAGAAGTCAAAGTTTTAACCAACTGAGTATAATAAAGAATGGAATAACAAAAGAAATCACCATGCATGCGATAGACCGCATAGGCAGGTTATTCTAACAGAATAATAAATAACGAAATCAGGTCCGGCGTAAACTGCACAGACAGGATATTCCAACAGAATAGTAAAGACGGAACCAAGTCCGGCGTAGAACGCACAGACAGGATATTCCAACAGAATAGTAAAGACGGAACCAGGTCCGGCGTAGAACGCACAGACAGGATGTTCCAACAGAATAATAAATAATGGAACCAGGTCCGGCGTAGAACGCACAGACAGGATGTTCCAACAGAATAATAAGGAATGGAATAATAGAAGAATTTCACCAAGTATGCAGTACTTCGCAAAAACAGGTTATTCCAACATAATAACAAAGAATGGAACAACAGAAGTTCTCTTCATGAAGATGAAAGAAAGAAATAATATTCCCTACTATAACAATATCCCTTTACCATAATAATATCCCTTTACCTTTCAAAAAAAAGTATTCCAACTAGTAGGGCGAGGATATACTCGAAGGAAACTTATACTACGCTCAAAGCTTTCTTAAACTTTAAAGAAATACTCTCAATATTATAGAAGAAGAATTCTCTCTATAGTTTCTCTCTCTAGAGTTTCAATGAATTCGTAAGAAATAATGAAGGAATGAGCTTCTATTTATAAGCTTGGTAGAGTAAGGGTAAAATAGTCTTTTCGCCATAATTTATGACATCATCGCTTACATCATCGATCAGATGACATCATTGCATACATCATCGATCAAATGACATCATTGCTTACATCATCCTTCTGATGACATCATTACTTACCTCATCGTTCCGATGACATCATCGCTTACATCATTAGAATTCAAATTCAAATTGTTCTCTTTCACCTCATTTTACTTTTATACCATGAATTTACTATAATAATGTTACCATTCAAATTATAAAAAAACATACTATTATATAATCAAATTATACTACTATAATATAATATTATAATAATATATTTAAATGAATTATTGATTTACTAATATAATTTCAACCAACTGTCTGAAAAATTAGCACATTTCCTCATGGAATAATATTGTACCCAAAAATAATTTGGACCGAAAATAAATATATTGTCCGGGTGAATAGTAGCTCGTGAATAGTAACTCCTGAATATTATCTCGTGAATAGTAACTCATGAATAGTAACTCGTGAATAGTAACTCCGACACAAAAAGTGTCCTAAATACTCGAGTGAACAATACTAAAGTAAATAGTAATTTGGGTGAATAGTAACCCGTGAATAGTAACTCGTGAATAGTAACTCTGACACAAAAAGTGTCCCAAATTCTCGAGTGATTAATACTAGAGTGAATAGTAACTGGGTATTTTATGACAAATTGTCTACTTTGAAAAATTTTCACATATCACCCTTAACTTTAACCTTTTATCAATTTAACCATTTACTAAAATAGAAAAATTAAATAGTTTTATTTCATAAAATTCGGGGTCTCACAATCTCCCTTCCTTACGAAATTTCGCCCTCGAAATTTACGTACGTACCTGATATTCGAAGAGATGAGAATACCTTGCTTTCTTTTCAGATTGTATCTTCCCTGTAATTTCCTTGCTATCATGATTTTTCTATTTCTCATCTCCTGTATTTCAGATATCATTCTAGAATATAGCTTCAAAAGAAAGGTTAATTGACATATCATAATTTGTCAATTTATCAAGTAAACAATTTCAGCTTAGGTAAGTCACACACTAGCGAAGTATATAACTCGTCTCTCCCCTCCTAGTTTTAGACTCTTATCTCCGCCAGCGACCATATCCCTAAGCTCTGATACCAATTCTGACGCCCCCAAAATTAGGTATACGTCACCCATCTTGGGTCGCCACTTAAATGGTATAAAATTCAAATACAACTTAATAATACAACTGTCGTGTACAATACGACAAAACATAAACTGTGAGTTTGAATACAAATATTATTTTCTAGAGAGTATCCATACTCAAAAGGAGTCCTCATTACAATTATTATCATACTATTACATAGAATAATGAGGACTACTAATGCTATCATCTAGGACCATCACTCTGTTCCCCGACTAGTCCCAGCTACATTCTCATTTCCTGAAGAGAACAGTGAAAGAAAGGGTGAGCTCAACTAGCCTAGTAAGAAATATTATGACTAAGATAATGCAGAATAAATTATCATTAGTCTCCAACAATGTTAAACTGATAAAATATAATAGACATCAAGTTTAACTGCAGCGGAACAAGCAATCCATTAAAAGAGTCAAGTAGAAAATAAAATCTACTATCTTTAATGATTTAAAAGATTTTTCATGACTTTTATCGCTGGGACTCGGCTTAATAAATAATCCACATCATCGAATCACCCCTGTACTACGGCCAATGATATTCTTTAGTATCACGACCACGAATTATCCATGCACTACAGTTAAAGATAATCATGTTTTCATCAACGGTCCTGATCATGCCATAAAATAATTCATCTTTGCACTATGGCCAAAGAGAATCCATAGCCATAATCATACCAAAAACTGTCCATCAATGTACTACGGCAGATGAGGATTTTTACCACATCATTTGTAACATTACGGTCATGATTACACCGAATAATCTCTGGTCATAATCATACCAAGTCCATCTATGCACTACAGGCCACAGATGACTTTCAACAAAATATAAACATGAGGATGATGACAATGATATAAGAATTCAATAAAACAAGTTCAAGAATTTATTTATCCAGGAATTAACAACGTCCAAATTGTCAATATGATACTGCTTTGTGGAGTAAAATTCAAGAATTCTTAGAAGAATATTTTTATTAAAAGATACTAGATGAAGCGCAAATATCAAAGATATTCCACTAATTTAATAGAGCATAGAAGTCAAAGTTTTAACCAACTGAGTATAATAAAGAATGGAATAACAAAAGAAATCACCATGCATGCGATAGACCGCATAGGCAGGTTATTCTAACAGAATAATAAATAACGAAATCAGGTCCGGCGTAAACTGCACAGACAGGATATTCCAACAGAATAGTAAAGACGGAACCAGGTCCGGCGTAGAACGCACAGACAGGATATTCCAACAGAATAGTAAAGACGGAACCAGGTCCGGCGTAGAACGCACAAACAGGATGTTCCAACAGAATAATAAATAATTGAACCAGGTCCGGCGTAGAACGCACAGACAGGATGTTCCAGCAAAATAATAAGGAATGGAATAATAGAAGAATTTCACCAAGTATGCGGTACTTCGCATAAACAGGTTATTCCAACATAATAACAAAGAATGGAACAACAGAAGTTCTCTTCATGAAGATGAAAGAAAGAAATAATATTCCCTACTATAACAATATCCCTTTACCATAATAATATCCCTTTACGTTTTAAAAAAAAGTATTCCAACTAGTAGGGCGAGGATATACTCGAAGGAAACTTATACTACGCTCAAAGCTTTCTTAAACTTTAAAGAAATACTCTCAATATTATAGAAGAAGAATTCTCTCTATAGTTTCTATCTCTAGAGTTTCAATGAATTCGTAAGAAATAATGAAGGAATGGACTTCTATTTATAAGCTTGGTAGAGTAAGGGTAAAATAGTCTTTTCGCCATAATTTATGACATCATCGCTTACATCATCGATCAGATGACATCATTGCATACATCATCGATCAAATGACATCATTGCTTACATCATCCTTCTGATGACATCGTTGCTTACCTCATCATTCCGATGACATCATCGCTTACATCATCGGAATTCAAATTCAAATTGTTCTCTTTCACCTCATTTTACTTTTATACCATGAATTTACTATAATAATGTTACCATTCAAATTATAAAAAAACATACTATTATATAATCACATTATACTACTATAATATAATATTATAATAATATATTTAAATGAATTATTGATTTACTAATATAATTTCAACCAACGGTCTGAAAAATTAGCACATTTCCTCATGGAATAATATTGTACCCAAAAATAATTTGGACCGAAAATAAATATATTGTCCGGGTGAATAGTAGCTCGTGAATAGTAACTCCTGAATAGTAACTCGTGAATAGTAACTCGTGAATAGTAACTCCGACACAAAAAGTGTCCCAAATACTCGAGTGAACAATACTAAAGTGAATAGTAATTTGGGTGAATAGTAACCCGTGAATAGTAACTCGTGAATAGTAACTCTGACACAAAAAGTGTCCCAAATTCTCGAGTAATTAATACTAGAGTGAATAGTAACTGGGTATTTTATGACAACTTGTCTACTTTGAAAAATTTTCACATATCACCCTTAACTTTAACCTTTTATCAATTTAACCATTTACTAAAATAGAAAAATTAAATAGTTTTATTTCATATAATTCGGGGTCTCACACTTATAGTAGCTAGGCAGGTGGTGGTGGCATCTCCTCAACGTCAGAATCAGATAGTGGATATCTTGGAAGTAGATGAGGCACTGGGAACTGGAATTGGTCAACATCAGCTAGATTCATTCTGGAAAATGCCTCTGCCAATGAAGCATTGAAGGCATTTTGTGTGGCAAAGGCATGATCTTGTTGTGCTACAATTCTCTTCAACTTCGTGTCCTCCTCTCTATCCCTCATATCAATATGACGTTGCATACAACGGAACTGAGTACTGAACATATACTTGGTGGACCGATGATCCCTCTCAGCCTCTTCAACTCCTTCAGACATCTCATCAGCTTTGAATGAATCATCCTCAGAGGTATCTTCGGCGTCTCCCTCAACAGGAGCATCGAGAAATACAAATCGTAACCCTCTAGGATGTAACTGACCTCCAGCCCATATTGAATATCTAGCAATCATACAAGAGTCAAGTAATTGGAGTGGCTGCTGTAGGGATTTCGGCACAAAAACACAACGGAATAAAAATTTTCAAAACAATTTTCAAAACCCTAAAATAGGATCCATTCAAAAACATATTAATTCAGAAGTTAAGATTTTTTATCCAAGTTAGAATGGATACGATAGAAAATTCTGGAACGGCTTCGAATCTTCAACGCAATCCAATAGAACTGCGCCTCTACGGTATCCACATGAACGTCCCATGAATCGTCACACGATCTGCAGTAAAGAGAGTTGCGGAACTAGCTACCAAAGATATGGACTTTCTGTATTTTCCTCTCTAGTTTCTCTCTAAGTGCGGCTAGGATTTTTTAGGTATTTGATATCCTTCCTAAAATAGCTGATATATATATATATATATATATATATATATATATATATATATATATATATATATATATATATATATATAGCAGTCAAAAGGAATTAATCAAAACCTAATTGAATTAAAAAAAATTGAATTTATATATATTATATCTTAATTAAGTCTTACTTAATTAATATACATATATACAAATTATCCTATTAATTTAATACTATAAATCATATTGACATATTTAAATCCTTACAATTTAAATTAATTCCTTTTTAATTACATTCCAAGTGTGTGACCCTATAGGTTATTATTACTGTAATACCCGAAAAATAATAATAAATAAATATTAAATAATAAAAAAAATTGCTTTAAAACATATTAATTAGATTTTGTCTTTTATTTGGGTCAAACTAGTCATTTAATTTATGTGGGCAAATAAATATTAATAAGTGTTGATAAATTAATTTGGTAAAATAAGACCATAAAAGTAATTGGATCTATTTATATTTGTGTAATTTTAAAACCTATTAAAATTAGGAGAATTAGTAAGATAATTTAATAAACAACTAAATCAAACCCTACCTTTATATATTCGTTAGAAAAAAGAAAAAAGAGAGGCAGATTGAGGAAGCGACGGCAGAGAGAGGAAGAAGAGAGAGCAGTGGTGATATAAAATTGAATTCCTTGTGGCATATTATGTGTAAGTCTTTTGTTAATAAAACTATTGGGAAGTACTTCACCATTCATTGTAAAATATGTGCACACTTAATTGATAACAATATATCATCATGATTATCCTAATACCTGCATGGCATATGTATTTATAGGTATAATTTGTTATTTTTAAAGCATGGAAATATGGGTTATGACTTCCGAATATATCAGAAACAATTTAAGGATTAAATCATTATTATTTTTTTATGTTTTAATTTTTTTTGTAATTATAAGTTATGATTTCTGTACTAATTGGAAGTAGTAAATTAGTATATTTACATATTTAATATAAGAAAGTAAATATATTTTATTGAGTTGTTTAACTAAGTTACATAATGGGTTATGTACTTTTCAAATTCTATATTGTTAATACAATAAATTGTATATTAGATGAAATTTGGTACTGTTCAGGCCAGGTTTTTAACATTGCAGTTATAATTTTTTTTAAAAAAATAAATAAAATCATGATATACTAATCTAATATAATAATATGTATAATTGTGTACGTAATTAATAAATATACATTATTTTGTGAATAGATCGGATTGACGGAGATTAACAAAACTATATATAAATTTTTGGATATTACATTGCTTACTCCAGGTACGGATTTCGTACCCTTTCAACGAGACTCTTTTGTTTTTAATTTGTTCGTTTCGTTATTCGTTTTGAAATTTAGTATTACCTCTCATAATTATTCCTTGTCAATTAATTGTGATAGTTTCGTTTGGCGTTCATAGTTGGAACTCATATTTGTACTCTTTAGACTAGTTTAACATGTCTAAATTTATTTTAATATTTGTAGTAATGTGCATGTTAGTATTTTTGGGAAGTTTGAGTTGATGATTCATTTCAGTTTAGCATGTACACATTAGAACCCTTTTGTGTTGATATTGTGTCGCATGTGTTGTGACATGGTATCCTTGTTAGAATATACCGTAGCGAAGGAATTCCCTGTCTCTCCCCTCCTAGTTCTAGTCTCACATTTTAGCCAGGGATCATATCCCTAAGCTCTAATACTAACTGTGACGCCCCCAAAATTAGGTATACATCACCCATCTTGGGTCGCCAGATACATGGTACAGAATTCAAATACAACTTACTAATACAACTGTCGTGTACAATACGACAAAACATAAACTGTGAGTTTGAATACAAATATTGTCTTCTAGAGAGTATCCATACTCAAAAGGAGTCCTCATTACAATTATTATCACACTATTACATAGAATAGTGAGGACTACTAATGCTATCATCTGGTCCATCACTCCGTTTCCCGACTCGTCCCAATTATATTCTCATTTCCTGAAGAGAACCGTGAAAGAAAGGGTGAGCTCAACTAGCCCAATAAGAAATATTATGATAAAATACAACAAACATCAAGTTTAATTGCAGCGGATCAAGCAATCCATTAAAAGAGTCAAGTAGAGAATAAAATCTATTATCTTTTATGATTTAAAAGGTTTTTCATGACTTTTATCACTGGGACTCAGCTTAATAAATAATCCACATCATCAAATCATCCCCGCACTACGGCCAAGGATATTCTTTAGTATCATGACCACGAATTATCCATGCACTACGGTTAAAGATAATCATGTTTTCATCAACGGTTCTGATCATGCCATAAAATAATTCATCTCTGCACTACGGCCAAAGACAATCCATAGCCATAATCATACCAAAAACTATCCATCAATGCACTACGGGCTAATGAGGACTTTTTTCACATCATTTGTAACATTACGGTTATGATTACACCGAATAATCCCTGGTCATAATCATACCAAGTCCATCTATGCACTACAGGCCATAGATGACTTTCAACAAAATATAAACATGAGGATGATGACAATGATATAAGAATTCAATAAAACAAGTTCAAGAATTAATTTATCTAGGAACTGATAACGTCCAAATTGTCAACATGATACTTCTTTGTAGAGTAAAGTTCAAGAATGCTTAAAAGAATATTTCCATGAAAAGATACTGGATGAAGCGCAAATATCAAGGATATTCCACTAATTTCATGGAGTATATAAGTCAAAGTTTTAACCAACTAAGTATAATAAAGAATGGAATAACAAAAGAAATCACCATACATGCGATAGACCGCACAGACAGCTTATTCCAACAGAAAAATAAATAGTGGAACCAGGTCATGCGTAAATGCACCGACAGGATATTCTGACAGAATAATAAATAATGGAAACAGGTCCGGCGTAAACGCATAAACAGGATATTCTAACAGAATAATAAATAATGGAACCAGGTCCGGCGTAAAGCACAGACATGATATTCCGACAGAATAATAAATAATGGAACCAGGTCCGGCGTAAAATGCACAGACAGGATATTCTGACAGAATAATAAATAATAGAACCAGGTCCGGCGTAAAATACACATACAGGATATTCCAACAGAATAATAGTAAAGACAGAACCAGGTCCAGCGTAAAACGCACAGACAGGATATTCCAATAGAATAATAATAAAGACTGAATAATAGAAGAATGTCACCAAGTATAGGATAGTCCGCGTATACTGGTTATTCCAGCAGAATAATAAAGAATGGAATAACAGAAGTTCTCTTCATGAATACAAAAGAAATAATACCCCTTACAGGTACAACAAATAATATCCCTTATGTGAGGACCCCAAACTCGGGTACTTGAAACCCGAACTCGGTTCTTCACAATACCATTTCTATGAGCGGAATAATACTAATAATAATAACACTAATATAAAGATCAACTTAATTTACATATCATCAGAGTCTAATCCTAAGTACGTAACCTTTAAACATTCATTACAACCCATGATAGATAATATATGTCATGCTTGTCTTAATAATACCAAACTATTACATAACATAGTAATTCGTTCATTCAGCAACCTTCCTTTTTTCCTTTGTTCTTAGCAGAGCTCTCTGGTCGTTCGCACTTAGCTGAAAATATTTAAATTTAAGCAAGGATGAGCATTTGAGTGCCCAGCAAGTAATAACAATTATATAAGCTGAAAGAATTTAAATGTTTTCTTTGTACTATTCTTCTACAACAAGTCAATAGTTGTGAAGTATTCTGAACCAATAATAATAACATAACAACTCTCTTTCAAAACTTTCAAATTTCGTATAGACTATATCCGGGGTATGTTGACATGCCATGAACATTGTTTTAAATTTTTGATAGGACAAGACATAAATTCATCTGCAAACCGTCATAACTTACGGGCACGGGGGGTTATCAGCTCGTTATGCCCTGCATTGATCAATACTACATTGCTAGAACGATATTATCGTTCATCCTTTGTCCGCCGGAGCGCATAAAAATTTTCTCGTGTAGGGATGTTCATACCTGTCTGGGTTCTAAATCAAAGGTTTTATCTTGTCAACAATAATCTATAATTCAACAGATATGTATACGGATAATTGACAAAGGTATATCAACATGTGATTAAATACAATGATTATCCAAGTGGGGACACTTGTTTAACCATTTCTAGAAATTAACGAACAGAATATATATATCTGAGTTACCATATACTAACATGTTGATATTCAAGGAGCTTATATAATATAAGGTTAATAATCTGTACCATAATAATATAGTTTAGAAACATTCTTACTCACATCCATTGCATAAAGAAAATATAAAGGTTAGATACTAGCCTGAAGCGCTGCTTACAACTTGTAATTAAGATCTATCGCTTATCTCACGACCTAACATTAATAAGATCGTTCGTTCGATTAGAATAACATACTATAACACATAACACTGCTTATTGCAGTCAACACATAACCTAATCACATTAGCACATATATTTAATAACCATTGAATCACAAATAATCACATATAAAATCAAAATATCTAAGTCCAGATCAATTTCTAAAACATGTCGGTATACCGATAACTTTATCGGGTATTTATCGAGTCTAAGACTCTATTCTATAACTCAATATCTGTACATATAAGTCATATCATTATTAAATGACTTAATATAATTTAAAACATTTATTATAATTTATCATAAATTTTTAAACATCAGAATCATATTAAAATGATTTAAATACTAATCAACTCTATTATCATTAATATTTAATTAGTATTAAACTATTAATGAAATCATTTCCAAAATATTAAAGTTATGTATAATAACTCAAATTACTTTTAAAGTATTAATATTACCCTTAAATGATTTTTAAAACATTTAAAATCATTTTTAAATAATTACCATTAATATTAAAGTATTAATGTTTCATTTATCTAAATATTAAAAGTCATTAAGCATAACTTAAAATATTTTTAATTCATTTATATCCCTTTTAAATAATTTTTTAAATTATTAAAATTATTTTTAAACTATTTATTTAATATAATTATTAAATAAATTTACTATTTTTAATAATAAGTTAGTAATCTTTAATATTAATTTATTAATAAAATTATCCTTTAAATATTAAAAGTTATATTTTATAACTTAAAATATTTTTAAACACTTTATTTTCATTTAAAATGATTTTTATAATATTAAAATTATTTTTAAAATATAATTATTAAATAACTTTAATATCATTAATAATAATTAATTAATGAAATTTACCTTTAAATATTGAAAGTTATATTTTATAACTTAAAATATTTTTAAATACCTTATTATTATTTAAAATGATTTTAATCTAATAAAATCATTTTTAATTAATTTATTTAGTTCATTTAGTAAATAAATTAATTACCATTAATATCAATTTATTAATGAAATTTATCACAAAATATTAAAAGTCATTAAAAATAACTTAAAATATTTTCTTATATCATAATATAATTTTTAATGATTTTTCCAATATCAAAATTATTTTTAACTAATTTATTTAATATTATAATTAAATAAATTAAATACTTTTAATATTTCAAAAATATTAAATATTTATGAAATATATTTAAAATAATTAAAAACTAATTTTCAGAATTTAAAATAATTTTTAATAATTTATAATGTATTTTTAATAATTTAAAACTAATTTTTCTATTTTTTTTATTAATTTTCAGAAAATAATAAGCTATCTGTCGCTAAAGGCCACCTATAGCGACAGAACCGTCGCTATAGGTGTTCTTCATGTTCTTGAGTATTCATAAGGCAGTTTCGTGGGTGCTACTTTGACCAAGAATCGTGCATGGTGTAATGTGTTTCTGGCCATGTTGTTGATCAGATCATGTAGTATAAATACAAGACTACACGATCCAACATTAAACATCATCAAATAATGCACAACCAAAGAGATCTAAGGGCCTAAATAAGCTGTCAGAGGCTGTTCATCACGTTCTGGGCTGCCCAGAAAAATCTGGTCAATGCCGGTCAACGATCTTGGTGGACTTATTCCGGTTAATCGGTTTACGTCACAGGTGTTCTAGACGTCGGGATTTGTAGACAACCCAACATAGTACAAGTTGTGATCATGTATAATGTCTAAACATAATTTAGATGCAAGATCTAAGTAAAATAAAAACTTGTCAGACCACTGCCTAAACTTTCTAGGTTACCCAGAAAGTTAAGCTTAACGGTCAACGAGGTTTGACCAATTACTACGATTAATCTGAGGCTTTATAAGGTTATAAAGTGCTTTGAACTTGTAATACACATGACATACTATAATCTGGATACAAATATTCATCCTAAAAACGTTCCAGAAACAAATCAAGGCCGGTCAAAGTCATGGTCAGAACATGTTCTTCAGTTTTCTGGGTTACCCAGAAAACTGATTTTGTGTTCGGTCAACGAACTTTGACCATGAATAACTTTCGATCTACAGATGCAATGATCATGAACCCACTTGCAAATTACTAACAACATTACAGACTACAACTTCAGACCTTTAAATCACCAAAACAATAAACGAGCACAGATCTTCAAGGCCTGACATTCACTGTCAGACAACAAAAACACAAATTTCTAGATTTTATAAAACTTCAAATCTGAGCCTCTAGATGTTATGGATCTAACATCTAGCAACCCAGATCATCATTATATACTATAAACAACATATTCTAACACTTAATCATAACATCTAACACAGATTTTTGGACATAAATTCTAGAGTTTGTTTATACCTTCAAATGAGCAATTCTTGATTCTATGTTTCTGATTTGGTTATGATAAACGTGGGGCTTGTTTCTTGACTGATATTATGAAATAATTTTGGAAGTTTGGGGCTTGAGAGAAAAGGTTTGAGTGTTGTGAAAAATATAAGTGAACAAATGTCATTCTCTCTCCTCCAATCTATAAATAGACCAACAAGGTACATGAATTGGCTGATGTAGGTGACTTGTTGCTGTGATTTTAAGCATGTGGGGTTGGTATGAGTTAGCTAACAACTCCTCCTAATGTCAAACCCTACTAGTTAGCCAAAATAATGCATTTAGGGGCAAAAAAGACTTTTGATAAATCATTTTAATGGCATAATTGGAACTTGACAAACCCTTAGGGTTTAACCCTAAGGTTTAACACAAAACAATAACAAGATTTAGCAGTTAGAGTTGCACAAAAATAAATAAAATCAAATAAAAATTAACTAAATTTTAGTTTCTAAAATTTTGAAATTAGGATTTTCTAATTATGATTAATTATCTAATTGCCTTATATAGTAACATTGGGGTTTAGATAGTATAATTATCATTAACATTGCTAAAATAGCAATTAGGGTTTACGATTTTGATAATTAGAGTTATTAAAATATAATTAGGATTTTCTAATTGTCAAATTAGTCTTCTAGATATTTAGGGTTTTAACAATTATAATCTTAATACTTGATAATTAATCATCTTATCACAATTACTACCAATCTTGAACTCTAATTTAAATTTCAAATTAGGGTTCCTCATTTCCAAAAATTATTTAGGGTTTCTAGATTATAATTAGGGTTTTCTAGAAATTAGGGTTTCTAGAATTTTAATTAGGGTTCATCTGATTAATACATTTAATACACGACATAAATTATATAACACACTTATAAAATAATCTTGCACTCTAATTTGGATCTCAAATTAGGGTTTAGCATTATTACTAGGGTTTTAAAATTAAACACCATAATTGACAAACCATTATCAATACGGAAATATAGTACATATCCATAGCACTGAAAAATCAAAATATAATTAATATTATATTATTATTCTCATACCCTGACAATAATCCAAAATTAGGGTTTGGATTCCATATTTGATTTATTTGCCATATTTAACCTTAATAATTAAGGTAAAATAATTAACTTAATAACCTATACTAAAATTCATATAATAAAATAATTATTATAATTATTCTAAAAATCATTTCATATATTATTTAAATAATATATGATTATATTTTCATGGAAAATAATTACTAAAAATATTTCTACCATAATTTAATTATTATAAGTATATACTTTATAATAATCAAAAATTCTAAAATAAATTCATTTGTAAATAATTAGGTAATAAATATATTTTTACTTACCACCAAAAATACATATACACATAATCTTGTACAAATCCTCATCCTTAATATATATATAAAAAAAATAAAAATGTATTCGCAAAATTTCTTATATATTTATATAGAAAATACCGGGTTGTCACATTCTCCCTCCCTTATAAAGATTTCGTCCCCGGAATCACCGTTTTAAAACCTATACATACACGACACATAGCATACATAATTATTGCAAGTAGATCTTGATCAACTTTGATCAAACTGATCTTTAACTATTCACATAAAGCTTGTCTTTCTGCTTAAACATAAATATTTGATTTCTAAAAGAACTCAAATTCCTCCTCAAAATTGTTTTATAAAATAATTTACTATATATAAGAAATAATATATAAGAAAATAAATTTGATTAGAATAACACCTGAAGTTGCATTCCCGGCTGCTACAATTTCTTGAACGGTCATGTTGAAGACTCATTTGGTTGGTTTTGTTGGTTCATTTGTTGAAGTCGGTCCCGTTTATCGCCAATGCCCTGCGGCCTTTCCTCGTATTCGCATTCTTTGTTTCCCTTCTCCTTGGACATTCTTTCACCTTATGCTCCTTTAATCCACATATAAAACACCCACTATAAATTATTGGATTGGGGCAGTTAGGAGAGATATGTCCCTCCTGCCCACACTTGTAGCACACATTCTTTCCTTTTAAACACTTTCCCGAATGATTCTTTCCACAATTTCTACCATGCACAACTCGTTTCTTTCCATCTTCTGGGCTATTTTTCGTATTCCCAACATTATCACCTTTCTTCTTTCCAGTTCTACTACCACTACTCCCTCATTCGGCTTTAACTTGAGTTGTCTCCCACCAAAGATTCACCCCTCCTTTCGTTGTATAGGTGGCGAAAGCTGTCTGTTGCCCCTCCGTTACCCTAGCTATCACAACCACTTCTACAGGGTTAGTTGGTCTTCTAAATCCTGACGGTTCATTTGTCTTGAAGTTTTCAAAGTTTGCCGATCGATTATGTGGCTAATTTCCTGCAGTTTGTAATCTAGTCTGCATAGCTTGATCGTCTATATTCGTCAAATTCTGTGTTGGGTCTGGTTATCCTCCAGCTTTGTTGGCAGGTTCTTCTGTCCTGTGATTTCATTTTTGTCTTGGCGGCATTATCCGATTAAATTATTCTTTATCAACTTACATTCTAAGCCTTATCATATACGTTTAGCATATAACACAAAAGATTCTACTCAAATAATCATGTACTCAAAATATTGGATTTTGAAAACCTGGTTTACTGAATTAATCAATACTCATATAATTAACTACTATCTTTTCACCAACTTATTTCATTAATCATATTCATATCACTTGACATATCATAGCACCTTTTGCTTTAATCATTTTCTATCCCATTGTGACTTAAAAGTCGGGAATCGCTGCCATAACTTATACAAAATTTGAAAATTATTATCTTATACAAACATACCTATCATATACATAACATAAAATCATATCTATTCAATTAATACTAGTACTACTTATTTCTTATGCCTCCAATAAGGATCAATTGCTTAGTAATCTGCCTATTCCCCTTATCCTCAATAATCCATTCACACCTAACTACATCTAGTTCGTCTAACTTACCATATATTACGAGCTTAAGAACTCACCACAAATATACGAGTTTAGGAACTCGACATAGACCACATATACGAGTTCAGTCATTCTATCATTCAAGGATCTGGTACTATACTTTCCAAAATAACCACCTCATGGAGGTAGCTTTCAATGTGAGCCTCTATTTCAGCTATTGGCTTTGATATTGGCTCGGTTATGGAGGTTGACTTCTTCTTAACGATTTAAGGGTATCCTAATCCTTTTTTACCTGACCTCTACAATATAAATTATCATGATTAACATATAGTATACACACATAGCACTTAAGAGTTTTATATGAGTTATCTTTTATTTTGTTTGACGATGAATTTAGTCAATTCATCTCTTTTTAAACTCTGTATGAGTTATTTATACTTTCAACATTTCCCTCTGTTCGAAGGTTATAGCCTAAGGTCTAACCCGCCTAAGGTCTAACCCACCTAAGGTTTTTAACCCAAAGCTCTAATACCAACTTATGAGGACTGTTGATTGATTTCGCAATCAATGAATACGTGCAAGTATACACGGTCAACAAGTAATAAAGCGAAAGTAGAGTATCGTTCCCACAAGAAATTATTTAATAAAAATCACCAAGTACTAATTCTTAACGAAATCAATTTTATTTAAACAACCAATAATTGTGATTTCTAAATTTAAGAAAACTAAATTAAACAAAACAAAAAGATTATTCTAAAAGAAAGTAAATAAACAACTAAGAATTGATGGAATTCAGATAAATAAGAATTAAGACTCCAATATCCCCAATTATGAATTAGAAATCAATTATTCAACTATCCCAATTATTATATCTACTGAATTGTTAACAGAAATTCTCAAATGCCAAAAGCCCTCTCTCGAGTGATCAATTGGCTTCTATTTAACCCAGATTAATTTTGCTATATCTCTATGCAAAACAATTAAATTAAACTCGCTACAAACCCAAATTCCTCTTATGTTACATGCGGCAAATAGATATTCACATTCTATTCACAAACCTAATTATTCACTGTGCAAATAACTAAGTCACATGTCATCATGCCCGGTTCTAACCCTAGAATTCATTTCCCAATTCCTTCTAGAGTAACAAGGTAATTACTGATCAGATAATTAATCAATAAGCTCAAAGCAAGATGAACAATTCACTTCAACACAAATAATTGGAATAAATCAAATAATCAATTCAAAACCATAAAAAGTTCAATTGAAATCTTAATAAAAGAGTTAGTTCATAATTAATTAATTAAAACCAAGAATCCACAATTGAATAGACATTAAAAGATAAAAGTATGATAAGAGAAGATAATAGAATCTGTTGTCAGCAAATCTGATGCTCCCCTTTTGCTCCTGCTCTTGATCTTCAATGATCTCCAAGTTGCTTCAATCTCCAAAACTAATAAGAACTAGGGTTAATGTCTAATCTAATGGAGTGTTTAATCTAGTCTACTCTATGTAAATCCCCCTTTATTTTATGCCTCCCATCATGTATTTATATGTTACAAGTCTAATTTTTAGGTTAGGAATAAACCCAATCCTATTTGGAGTCAAAAAGATGTCAAATTTCGCCCAAAACGCGTCCAGGCCATCACCAAGCCCTTCCCCAGCGCCCCAACGCTGGGCACGACACTGGTATTCTGCCTTATAGCGCCCCGGCGCTGTAAATTACCTTCAAATTAGCTCCCCGGTGCTGCCACTTTTTGTAACATTTTCTGCGCCGACATCCTTTGGAAAAATGGCCATAACTTCTTCGTCCGAACTTCGATTTCGATGACTCAAGATGATCCGGAAAGAGAAGAAGTAGATCTACAACTTTCATTCTTTAAGTTTTTTGAAATAAGGTCCGTAGAGACACTCAAATTGGCTCTTAAGTGACTGCTGTGTAAATAGTAAGACGAAAACGCGAATCTAGCCACCCCGAACGTCTATCCAAGTACCTTTTGTCCCAATTCCTACAAAACAATGTAAAACATGCATGAATGGACACAAACACTTAAAAACTATTCTAAAAGACTTGAGAACAATAATGAAATAAGCCCGAATGTATCCAATTTATGTGTATAAAACTCACTCATCAAATACCCCCAAACTTAAACCTTTGCTTGTCCTCAAGCAAAAACACAAAAGAACAAAAAAATAAACAAACAAAGTCAATTACATGAATGCATATGCATGATCTACTTCCTAATATACATACGAACCTAGTAATAAATCAGTATGATATATAGCAACAGGCCTCAAAGATACCATTGGTACTCAAACAATATATCCGATCAAATCAAAATTCATAACTCTAACTAATTAGTCAATCCAAACCTGTCATCACCCATGTTGTGTGTGTATGCTTGTTAACCATTCTAACCAACCACAATTCAAGATAATCACATAACAAACTTCTTAGAAGGAAAATTTCAGTTCCAATTCAATTACTTTTGTGAACATGACAACTCCGGTTAAAACTAAGCAATTACCAAGTCTAAGGGTAAATACAAGATTTATTTATACTTTTATTCAACCACGAGGGCATTTTTGCTCTTTCTCGTATTTTTTTTCATTTTTTTTCTCATGGCTGTGCAATGTCTTATTCCCTTAGGCTTTTCAGTACTACCTTAACGAGCTTTCGACCAACGACTCCCAAGTCATTAAGACCTTAGGGCGCTAGGTGTAAAGACAATCCCCTCGGGCTTACTTACTCAAGTAACAAAGGCCACAAAACTAGACAAGCATGCTACGGTGTTTATTCTCTTTTTTTTCTTTTTCTGGATTTTCTATTTTTTTTTTCTTTTCATCATTTATTTCTTTTTTTTTTCATTTTGTAATATATATATCCCATAGATTCCCCCAAACTCAAGCTTTTACGTCATTCCAACCTTTACCGCCAGTTCACTAATTTTCTTAAATTTTAACCAAGATTGTCCCTCAGAAACAAATTATGAAACCCTTGAACCAAGTGGATTAAAACAGTTAAACTTTAAGTGCTAACCGGTTACATAAGTTTCAAACAGGCTCAGATTATCATCATGATTAAAATTAGAACTCATCATCAATTATCAACACTATTCAAGTTAACATGCAAAACCAATCTTATCATAGGCCGAGCTAAGACCACACCAACCGATCACACAGATTCATGCAAAAAAAATGCAATTATACTACATGAACACATACTAATGCAACACATATATGAATATGCAAATAACTACCATGTACTATATGCAACCTAAAAAAAAATAATGCTAACACAAAAAAAATAAACTACTATGCAGATAACTAACTATATGCAATACGACACTAAAATGCCCCCAAACTTAAACTAGACATTGTCCTCAATGACTAAAATAGAAAAAATTAAAGCAGAGGACTTCCCTAAAAATATAGCAATCTTCCTCATTGTCCACTAAGTTTGGAGAATATGCTAGGCACATAGAACAAATTGGGCACCACTTGAATTTGACTTGACTAACCTGTAAATCATGATAGAAACACTTTTATTAAATCCTAAATAAATGCAAATTCAAAACTACTAATATAAAACCTAATAAAAACTAAAAATAAAAATTAAACTTGGGTTACCTCCCAATAAGCGCTTGTTTTGTAGTCTCAGCCTGACTTCTTCAATTCTCTATCCAATTCCTCTTCGAAAGTTGAGGAACCCTCCATCCATCGGAAATAATATAGCTTTTGGGAGGTTCCCATTTACGATAGCCATTGTATTAAAATCACCTAGCATGCTTTGTTTAGATAAGATCACATTAAAGAACGTCCAACATCTAGGTGTTTTTTTCATTGTGTCTGCGAATAGATTCTGGCATTGAGGCTTGTCAGACACAACAATCTCTTCTTCTATCTTCTCCAACTCATTGAACCATGGCTTCAAAGTTGTACTCGCTTTTACGTCACAAGGAGTATTGCCGACGACATGACTACCTAGCGGACATGGTTTTGCAAATCTAACCAGATTCTTGAACTTTGGTGGAGAAGGTACATGGGACACTATCAAAATTAGCTCATCTTCGTTGATACTCAAAGTTAGATATTTGCTGATCTCTTTTTGTTGGTCTCCAAGTCTTTCCACTCTTTCAACATCTATATCATTTGGCACATCCGATTGCAGATTTGGTTCAGGCTCATCATCAGTCTCGTCATCCATGTCATAGAGCCAAGTGTATTGAGGACGGTTGTTTAACGCATGTGCTATCTGCCCCAATTGATTTTCCAGATTCTTTAACGATGCCCCTTGGCTTTGCAAATGCAGCTCTATTTGATTAAATCTTTTGTCTTGTTCCTCGTTCCTTTTGTCAGAAGCTCTAATAAATTTTTCCAAGGCTTCCTCCCAATTTGAATGTTCTTCCTGTTGTAGTGGAGGTGGACACGAGAAATCCGGTGGGTATGTTGGACTTGGAGCATAAAATTGATCTTGATTGTTACTCCATGAAAAGTCCGGGTGATACCCCCAATCCTGATGATAGTTGTTGGGGTAATCACCACTATACTGTACCAGCTCGAAACTGATGGCGCATTGATGACTCGTATGATTTCCAGCACAATAATCACAAGTAACTGCCACACTTTGACGACGTTGAGCTATAAAAGCTTCAAGCATCCTCGAAAGTGTCTCCATCTGTGCTGACAATGCAGAAAGTTTCTTGAGTCTGTCAATCTCCGCTCCCCGTGGTTGAGTCATGTTTGTGTATGGCCATTGATACGCAAAGTCATCCATGGTACCTAAAAAGAGAGAAATATAGGAAGAGAATGAGAAATAAAAATAAAATTAAAAATGTTTAAATTAAGACTAATTTGATTGAAATTAATATTGGTAAATAATTATTAAATTAATTCCCCGGCAGCGGCGCCAAAAACTTGTTGATTGATTTCGCAATCAATGAATACGTGCAAGTATACACGGTCAACAAGTAATAAAGTGAAAGTAGAGTATCGTTCCCACGAGGAATTATTTAATAAAAATCACCAAGTACTAATTCTTAACCAAATCAATTTTATTTAAACAACCAATAATTGTGATTTCTAGATTTAAGAAAACTAAATTAAACAAAATAAAAAGAGTATTCTAAAAGAAAGCAAATAAACAACTAAGAATTGATGGAATTCAGATAAATAAGAATTAAGACTCCAATATCCCCAATTATGAATTAGAAATCAATTATTCAACTATTCCAATTATTATATCTACTGAATTGTTAACAGAAATTCTCAAATGCCAAAAGCCCTCTCTCGAGTGATCAATTGGCTTCTATTTAACCCAGATTAATTTTGCTATATCTCTATGCAAAACAATTGAATTAAACTCGCTACAAACCCAATTCCTCTTATGTTACATGCGGCAAATAGATATTCTCATTCTATTCACAAACCTAATTATTCACTGTGCAAATAACCAAGTCACATGTCATCATGCCCGGTTCTAACCCTAGAATTCATTTCCCAATTCCTTCTAGAGTAACAAGGTAATTACTAATCAGATAATTAATCAATAAGCTCAAAGCAAGATGAACAATTCACTTCAACACAAATAATTGGAATAAATCAAATAATCAATTCAAAACCATAAAAAGTTCAATTGAAATCTTAATAAAAGAGTTAGTTCATAATTAATTAATTAAAACCAAGAATCCACAATTGAATAGACATTAAAAGATAAAAGTATGATAAGAGAAGATAATAGAATCTGTTGTCAGCAAATCTGATGCTCCCCTCTTGCTCCTGCTCTTGATCTTCAATGATCTCCAAGTTGCTTCAATCTCCAAAACTAATAAGAACTAGGGTTAATGTCTAATCTAATGGAGTGTTTAATCTAGTCTACTCTATGTAAATCCCCCTTTATTTTATGCCTCCCATCATGTATTTATAGGTTACAAGTATAATTTTTAGGTTAGGAACAAACCCAATCCTATTTGGAGTCAAAAAGGTGTCAAATTTCGCCCAAAACGCATCCAGGCCATCACCAAGCCCTTCCCCAGCGCCCCAGCACTGGGCACGACGCTGGTATTCTGCCTTATAGCGCCCCGGCGCTGTAAATTACCTTGAAATTAGCGCCCTGGCGCTGCCACTTTTTCTAACATTTTCTGCTCCGACGTCCTTTGGAAACATACCCATAACTTCTTCGTCCGAACTCCGATTTCGATGATTCAAGATGATCCGGAAAGAGGAGAAGTAGATCTACAACTTTCATTCTTTAAGTTTTTCGAAATAAGATTTGTAGAAATACTCAAATTGGCTCTGAAGTGACTGCTGTGTAAATAGTAAGCCGAAAACGCGAATCTAGCCACCCCGAACGTCGATCCAAGTACCTTTTGTCCCAATTCCTACAAAACAATATAAAACATGCATGAATGGACACAAACACTTAAAAACTATTCTAAAAGACTTGAGAACAACAATGAAATAAGCCCGAATGTATCCAATTTATGTGTATAAAACTCACTCTTCAAGGACCCCAAACTCAGGTACTTGAAACCCGAACTCGGTTCTTCACGATACCATTTCTATGAGCGGAATAATACTAATAATAATAACACTAATATAAAGATCAACTTAATTTACATATCATCAGAGTCTAATCCCAAGTACTTAACCTTTAAACATTCGTATAATATATGTCATACTTGTCTTAATAATACCAAACTATTACATAACATAGTAATTCGTTCATTCATCAACCTTCCCTTTTTCCTTTGTTCTTAGCAGAGCTCTCTGGTCGTTCGCACTTAGCTGAAAATATTTAAATTTAAGCAAGGATGAGCATTTGAGTGCCCAACAAGTAATAGCAATTATATAAGCTGAAAGAATTTAAATGTTTTCTTTGTACTATTCTTCTACAACAAGTCAATAGTTGTGAAGTATTCTGAACCAATAATAATAACATAACAACTCTCTTTCAAAGCTTTGAAATTTCGTATAGACTATATCTGGGGTATGGTGACATGCCATGAACATTGTTTTAAATTTTTGATAGGGGAAGACAGAAATTCATCTGCAAACAGTCATAACTTACGGGCACGGGGGGTGATCAGCCCGTTATGCCCTGCATTGATCAATACTACATTACTAGAACGATATTATCGTTCATCCTTTGTCCGCCGGAGCGCATAAAAATTTTCCCGTGTAGGGATATTCATACCTGTCTGGGTTCTAAATCAAAGGTTTTATCTTGTCAACAATAATCTATAATTCAACATATATGTATACGGGTAATTGACAAAGGTATATCAATATGTGATTAAATACAATGATTATCCAAGTGGGGATACTTGTTTTACTATTTCTAGAAATTAACGAACAGAATATATATATCTGAGTTACCATATACTAACATGTTGATATTCAAGGAGCTTATATAATATAAGGTTAATAATCTATACCATAATAATATAGTTTAGAAACATTCTTACTCACATCCATTGCATAAAGAAAATACAAAGGTTAGATACTTGCCTGAAGCACTGCTTACAACTTGTAATTAAGATCTATCGCTTATCTCACGACCTAACATTAATAAGATCGTTCGTTCGATTAGAACAACATACTATAACACATAACATTGCTTATTGCAGTCAGCACATAACCTAATCACATTAGCACATATGTTTAATAACCATTGAATCACAAATAATCACTTATAAAATCAAAATATCTAAGTCCAGATCAATTTCTGAAACATGTCGGTGTACCGACAACTTTATCGGGTATTTATCGAGTCTAAGACTCTATTCTATAACTCAATATCCGTACATATAAGTCATATCATTATTAAATGACTTAATATAATTTAAAACATTTATTATAATTTATCATAAATTTTCAAACATCAGAATCATATTAAAATGATTTAAATACTAATCAACTCTATTATCATTAATATTTAATTAGTATTAAACTATTAATGAAATCATTTCCAAAATATTAAATTTAGGTATAATAAGTCAAATTACTTTTAAAGTATTAATATTACCCTTAAATAATTTTTAAAACATTTAAAATTATTTTTAAATAATATCCATTAATATTAAAGTATTAATGTTTCATTTATCCAAATATTAAAAGTCATGAAGCATAATTTAAAATATTTTTAATTCATTTATATCCCTTTTAAATGATTTTTTAAATTAATAAAACCATTTTTAAACTATTTATTTAATATAATTATTAAATAAATTTACTATTTTTAATAATAAGTTAGTAATCTTTAATATTAATTTATTAATGACATTATCCTTTAAATATTAAAAGTTATATTTTATAACTTAAAATATTTTTAAACACTTTATTTTCATTTAAAATGATTTTTATAATATTAAAATCATTTTTAAATAAAATTATTAAATAACTTTAATAACATTAATAATAATTAATTAATGAAATTTACCTTTAAATATTGAAAGTTATATTTTATAACTTTAAATATTTTTAAATACCTTATTATTATTTAAAATAATTTTTAATCTAATAAAATCATTTTTAATTAATTTATTTAATTCATTTAGTAAATAAATTAATTACCATTAATATCAATTTATTAATGAAATTTATCACAAAATATTAAAAGTCATTAAAAATAACTTAAAATATTTTCTTATATCATAATATAATTTTTAATGATTTTTCCAATATTAAAATCATTTTTAAATAATTTATTTAATATTATAATTAAATAAATTAAATACTTTTAATATTTCAAAACTATTAAATATTTATGAAATATATTTAAAATAATTAAAAACTAATTTTTAGAATTTAAAATAATTTTTATTAATTTATTATGTATTTTTAATAATTTAAAAGTAATTTTTTTATTTTTTTTTATTAATTTCTGGAAAATAATAAGCTATCTGTCGCTAAAGGCCACCTATAGCAACAGAACCGTCGCTATAGGTGTTCTTCATGTTTTTAAGCATTCATAAGGCAGTTTCGTGGGTGCTACTTTGACCAAGAATCGTGCATGGTGTAATGTGTTTCTGGCCATGTTGTTGATCAGATCTTGTAGTATAAATACAAGACTACACGATCCAACATTAAACATCATCAAATAATGCACAACCAAAGAGATCTAAAGGCCTAAATAAGCTGTCAGAGGCTGTTCATCACGTTCTGGGCTGCCCAGAAAAATCTGGTCAATGCCGGTCAACGATCTTGGTGGACTTATTCCGGTTAATCGGTTTACGTCACAGGTGTTCTAGACGTCGGGATTTGTAGACAACCCAACATAGTACAAGTTGTGATCATGTATAATGTCTAAACATAATTTAGATGCAAGATCTAAGTAAAATAAAAACTTGTCAGACCACTGCCTAAACTTTCTAGGTTACCCAGAAAGTTAAGCTTAACGGTCAACGAGGTTTGACCAATTACTACGATCAATCTGAGGCTTTATATGGTTATAAAGTGCTTTGAACTTGTAATACACATGACATACTATAATCTGGATACAAATATTCATCCTAAAAACGTTCCAGAAACAAATCAAGGCCGGTCAAAGTCACGGTCAGAACATGTTCTTCAGTTTTCTGGGTTACCCAGAAAACTGATTTTGTGTTCGGTCAACAAACTTTGACCATGAATAACTTTCGATCTACAGATGCAATGATCATGAACCCACTTGCAAATTACTAACAACATTACAGACTACAACTTCAGACCTTTAAATCACCAAAACAATAAACGAGCACAGATCTTCAAGGCCTGACATTCACTGTCAGACAACAAAAACACAAATTTCTAGATTTTATAAAACTTCAAATCTGAGCCTCTAGATGTTATGGATCTAACATCTAGCAACTCAGATCATCATTATATACTATAAACAACATATTCTAACACTTAATCATAACATCTAACACAGATTTTTGGACAGAAATTCTAGAGTTTGTTTATACCTTCAAATGAGCAATTCTTGATTCTATGTTTCTGATTTGGTTATGATAAACGTGGGGCTTGTTTCTTGACTGATATTATAAAATAATTTTGGAGGTTTGAGGCTTGAGAGAAAAGGTTTGAGTGTTTTGAAAAATATAAGTGAACAAATGTCATTCTCTCTCCTCCAATCTATAAATGGACCAACAAGGTGCATGAATTGGCAGATGTAGGTGACTTGTTGCTATGATTTTAAGCATGTGGGGTTGGTATGAGTTGGTTAACAACTCCTCCTAATGTCAAACCCTACTAGTTAGCCAAAATAATGCATTTAGGGGCAAAAAGGTCTTTTGATAAATTATTTTAATGGCATAATTGGAACTTGGCAAACCCTTAGGGTTTAACCCTAAGGTTTAGCACAAAACAATAATAAGATTAATTATCTAATTGCCTTATATAGTAACATTGGGATTTAGATCATATAATTATCATTAACATTACTAAAATAGTAATTAGGGTTTACGATTTTGATAATTAGAGTCACTAAAATATAATTAGGATTTTCTAATTATCAAATTAGGCTTCTAGATATCTAGGGTTTTAACAATTATAATCTTAATACTTGATAATTAATCATCTTATCACAATTACTACCAATCTTGAACTCTAATTTAAATTTCAAATTAGGGTTCCTCATTTTCAAAAATTATTTAGGGTTTCTAGATTCTAATTAGGGTTTTCTAGAAATTAGGGTTTTTAGAATTTTAATTAGGGTTCATCTAATTAATACATTTAATACACGACATAAATTATATAACACACTTATAAAACAATCTTGCACTCTAATTAGGATCTCAAATTAGGGTTTAGCATTATTACTAGGGTTTTAAAATTAAACACCATAATTGACCAACCATTATCAATACGGAAATACAGTACATATCCATAGCACTGAAAAATCAAAATATAATTAATATTATATTATTATTCTCATACCTTGACAATAATTCAAAATTAGGGTTTGGATTCCATATTTGATTTATTTGCCATATTTAACCTTAATAATTAAGGTAAAATAATTAACTTAATAACATATACTAAAATTCATATAATAAAATAATTATTATAATTATTCTAAAAATTATTTCATATATTATTTAAATAATATATGATTATATTTTCATGGAAAATAATTACTAAAAACATTTCTACCATAATTTAATTATTATAAGTATATACTTTATAATAATCAAAAATTCTAAAATAAATTCATTTGTAAATAATTAGGTAATAAATATATTTTTTACTTACCACCAAAAATACATATACACATAATCATGTACAAATCCTCATCCTTAATATATGTATAAAAAAATAAAAATTTATTCGCAAAATTTTTTATTTATTTATATAGAAAATATCGGGTTGTCACACCTTACCTTTGAAAGAAGAGTATTCCGACTGGTTGGGCGAGGATATACTCGAAGAAAACTTGCACTACGCTTAAAGCTTTCTTAAATTCTAAATAAATACGCTCAAGATTATAGAAAAAGAACACTCTATAGTTTCTCTATCTAGAGTTTCAGTAAATTCATAAGAAATAATGAAGGAATGAGCTTCTATTTATAGAAAAATGGACTGCATAATAACTAACTCGTGAACAATCTAGATTTATTTACTTTAATCTGACGGTCCATATTCTATTTATAGAATAACTTTA
This sequence comes from Panax notoginseng, assembly GCA_016801055.1. NCBI lineage: Eukaryota > Viridiplantae > Streptophyta > Magnoliopsida > Apiales > Araliaceae > Panax > Panax notoginseng. The sequence continues at coordinate 155,100,320 of CM029019.1, read as the reverse complement.
ATAAAGTATTCTGTTTTATATAAAAAGATGTTTCTGTTTTATTACGTTAATAATACGAATAAAATAAAATTTCATTATCGCTAAATAATTCATATTATTAATTGATAATAATTGAATCAAACTTAGTGACTTCTCACATATGCATTAATAATCAATACCGTGTGCTACTATGCAACCACACGTATTACTGTACTTTTACAACCGAGTAGTTCAACAGTATCAACGGTAAAACTTCCGTCGTTATTTTCAAAAAATATTTTTGTCGTTTTCTCAATCCGACAATAATTCTGTTGTGGGGTCCACTAATAATTGTGTCATCGTACGAATATTCCCTGACAAAAATAATATTCTCCGACCAATCGAATATAATACAACAACTTGTATACTTTACAAAATATATAAATACTACCCACAACTATAACATTATCTCAAATTCACACCATAATATTTAAAAAAAATATTTCGTAAAAATTAAATCTTTATTCATAAAATCTGGGGTTTCACAATCTCCCCTCCTTATGAAATTTCGCCCTCAAAATTTACGTACGTACCTGGTATGCCGAACAGATGAGGACACTTCGTCAGATTCTAACTCTTGAGGTATAACCTTTGAGTGTTGAATACATTCCAGGATTTTAACAGGTACATCTTTATACGTTAAATTATCCGCTATCTCGTCCGGTTCTAAATCAATAATGTGGTTCGGGTCGTCCACATATTTACGTAACATCTATACGTGAAAAACGTTATGAACACGCGACATACTTGGCGGTAAAACGAGTCTATAGGCCACAGTTCCTACTCGATCAAGGATTTTAAATGGGCCAATTAAATCGAGGGTTGAGATTTCTTCTCTTCGTCGATTCTTGCTTCTAGAATAACGTCCTATTGAACCTTCTTCTTTACATTCATCAGATCTGAGTATGTAGCTTAAGCGGCTTTAACTTTATCAATTAAAGTCGATTCTACTGGTATATTCGTTATCTTCATGTGGGTTCGTACATTCGTACTTGTAACCGCATATAATCTTCAACTCAATGCGTCAGCTACCACGTTCGTACTTCCACGATGATATTGAATGGTACGATCGTAATCTTGAACAGCTCGAGCAACGTCTTCGGCGCATGTTACGTTCGTTTTAAGTAAAGAAATATTTGAGGGTTTAAGAAATGGGTTTTGTACTAGGGTCAATACAAAATTCGATTTCACGCTCTAGGGTAGGCCAAGAAGTCTTCAAGAATACGTTTGGAAATTTATTAACAATAGAAATATCATTCAAAACTGTGACTCTCATCCAAGACTTGGATAACACGTCACATTGATACCTATCAACTTGCCATCGTCATTCACAACGTCTCCTACGGAAAGTCTGACTTTGGTGCATCCCACACAAGGAAGTCAACAACGAAAGAATCGGGGCCTTTTACTTATGGCTTGATATGACAATGATTGACTTTAGTGGTTTTGTTACTTTGAATTCGTATAACAGGTTGGTTAGGAGTATGAAAGCTAACAACCTTACAAAAAAAATATGATGAGTAGTTAACCAATCGATTCCTAAAATCACATCAAAGGTATGTATTTTCAAAGAGATACGATCGATAGGTAACGTGAAAGTGTCGGTCTGAATCAAACAAGATTTATAAACAGTAGAGGTAACGAAGGTTTCTACTAACGAAGTTTCAACCAATAAGTCAAAGTCTATCTTCTCCGGAGTTAAATTTAAACGTTGAACGCAAGCAAGAGAGATAAAAGAATGGGTAGAACCGGTATCGTATAAAGTATAGCCTTCGCAAGAGTTTATGATTAACTTACCCGTAATAACCTCGTTCGGGTTCCTCAATAAACGCTCTCACTTAAACTATCGGCTTTGGCTTGTCTGGGACATCCTTTGGCATCACTATCCTAGCTGGACTTGACCGTACTACATGACAAAATCGAGCTAAATGACCTTCTCTTCTTGAAATTTCCACTTCTATTAACTTAGTCGTGATAATTTCTACCACGATGGTTATCGTTGTTCTGATGGTCGTTGCCACCGATATGATTATTATCGTGTTGTTGGTCGTTACCTTTTGGTTGTGCTAACTCATTATCGCGCTCCAATAACTGAGCCCTATTCACAACATCTGAATATAAACAAAGTTTAAGAGAAATGAGGTATTAACGTATATCGAGTTTCAAACCTCTTAGAAACATCCGCGTCATTCGCTCCTCGTTATCGACCAAATGGGATGAAAACCGGGATAACTCCGCAAACGTAGCCTCGTACTGCGACACGGTAATATTATTTTGCTCCATTGCTTATCTCAACATTTTCGGATGCCATTATCAAACACTGCAACAAAACAAGGGTTAATTAACATATCACATATCATCCCTATACTCTGACCGACCAATTAAATAACAAGTAAACTTAGGTAGGTCATACTAGCGAAGGAATTCCCCGTCTCTCCCCTCCTAGTTCTAGTCTCACATCTTAGCCAGGGATCATATCCCTAAGCTCTGATACCAACTGTGACGCCCCCAAAATTAGGTATACATCACCCATCTTGGGTCGCCAGATACATGGTACGGAATTCAAATATAACTTACTAATACAACTGTCGTGTATAATACGATAAAACATAAACTGTGAGTTTGAATACAAATATTATCTTCTAGAGAGTATCCATACTCAAAAGGAGTTCTCATTACAATTATTATCACACTATTACATAGAATAGTGAGGACTACTAATGCTATCATCTAGTCCATCACTCCGTTTCCCGACTCGTCCCAACTATATTCTCATTTCTTGAAGAGAACCGTGAAAGAAAGGGTGATCTTAACTAGCCCAATAAGAAATATTATGACTAAGATAATGCAGAATAAATTATCATTAGTCTTCAACAATGTTAAACTGATAAAATACAATAGACATCAAGTTTAACTACAGCGGATCAAGCAATCTATTAAAAGAGTCAAGTAGAGAATAAAATCTACTATCTTTTATGATTTAAAAGGTTTTTCATAACTTTTATCGCTGGGACTCAGCTTAATAAATAATCCACATCATCGAATTACCCCTGCACTACGGCCAAAGATATTCTTTAGTATTATGACCACGAATTATCCATGCACTACGGCTAAAGATAATCATGTTTTCATCAACGGTCCTGATCATGCCATAAAATAATTCATCTCTGCACTACGGCCAAAGAGAATCCATAGCCATAATCATACCAAAAACTGTCCATCAATGCACTACGGGCCAATGGGGACTTTTTTCACATCATTTGTAACATTACGGTTATGATTACACCGAATAATCCCTGGTCATAATCATACCAAATCCATCTATGCACTACAGGCCATATATGACTTTCAACAAAATATAAACATGAGGATGATGACAATGATATAAGAATTCAATAAAATAAGTTCAAGAATTAATTTATCTAGGAACTGATAACGTCCAAATTGTCAACATGATACTGCTTTGTAGAGTAAAGTTCAAGAACGCTCAGAAGAATATTTCCATGAAAAGATACTGGATGAAGCACAAATATCAAGGATATTCCACTAATTTCATGGAGTATATAAGTCAAAGTTTTAACCAAATGAGTATAATAAAGAATAGAATAACAAAAGAAATCACCATGCATGCGATAGACCGCACAGACAGGTTATTCCAACAGAAAAATAGATAGTGAAACCAGGTCATGCGTAAATGCACCGACATGATATTCCGACAAAATAATAAATAATGGAACTAGGTCCGGCATAAAGCACAGACAGGATATTCCGACAGAATAATAAATAATGGAACCATGTCCGGCGTAAAATGCACAGACATGATATTCCGACAAAATAATAAATAATAGAACCAAGTCCGGCGTAAAATGTACAGACAGGATATTCCAACAGAATAATAGTAAAGACGGAACCAGGTCCAGCGTAAAACGCACAAACAGGATATTCCAACAGAATAATAATAAAGACAGAATAATAGAAGAATGTCACCAAGTATAGGATAGTCCGCGTATACTGGTTATTCCAGCAAAATAATAAAGAATGGAATAATAGAAGTTCTCTTCGTGAATACAAAAGAAATAATACCCCTTACAGGTACAACAAATAATATCCCTTACATTTGAAAGAAGAGTATTCCGACTGGTTGGGCGAGGATATACTCGAAGAAAACTTGCACTACACTTAAAGCTTTCTTAAACTCTAAATAAATACGCTAAAGATTATAGAAGAAGAACTCTCTCTATAGTTTCTCTCTCTAGAGTTTCAGTAAATTCGTAAGAAATAATGAAGGAATGGGCTTCTATTTATAGAAAAATGGACTGCATAGTAACTAACTCATGAACGATCTAGATTTATTTACTTTAATCTGACGGTCCATATTTAAAGAAAAAAATCTTTTAAATAAAATATAATATATTCTATTTATAGAATAACTTTAATAATGTATTCTGTTTTATATAAAAAGATGTTTCTGTTTTATTATGTTAATAATACGAATAAAACAAAACTTTATTATCGCTAAATAATTCATATTATTAATTGACAATAATTGAATCAAACTGAGTGACTTCTCACATAAGCATTAATAATCAATACCGTATGTTACTATGCAACCACACGTATTACTGTACTTTTACTACCGAGTAGTTCAACAGTATCAACAGTAAAACTTCCGCCGTTATTTTTATAAAATATTTTTGTCGTTTTTTCAATTCGACAATAATTCCGTTGTGGGGTCCACTAATAATATTCCCCGATAAAAATAATATTCCCCGACCAATCGAATATAATACAACAACTTGCATACTTTACAAAATTTATAAATATTACCCACAACTATAACATTATCTCAAATTCACACCATAATATTTAAAAAAAAAATATTTCAAAAAAATTAAATCTTTATTCATAAAATTTGGGGTTTCACAATCTCCACTCCTTATGAAATTCCGCCCTCGAAATGTTCGTACGTACCTGGTATACCGAATAGATGAGGACACTTCGTCAGATTCTAACTCTTGAGGTATAACCTTTGAGTGTGGAATACATTTTAGGATTTTAACAGGTTTATCTTCATACGTTAAATTATCTGCTATCTCGTCCGGTTCTAAATCAATAATGTGGTTCGGGTCGTCCACATATTTACGTAACATCTATATGTGAAAAACATTTTGAACACGCGACATACTTGGCGGTAAACCGAGTCTATAGGCCACAGTTCCTATTCGGTCAAGGATTTTAAATGGGCCAATTAAATCGAGGGTTGAGATTTCTTCTCTTCGTCGATTCTTGCTTCTAGAATAACGTCCTATTGAACCTTCTTCTTTACATTCATCAGATCTGAGTATGTAGCTTAAGCGGCTTTAACTTTATCAATTAAAGTCGATTCTACTGGTATATTCATTATCTTCATGTGGGTTCGTATATTCGTACTTGTAACCGCATACAATCTTCTACTCAATGCGTCAGCTACCACGTTCGTACTTCCACGATGATATTGAATGATACGATCGTAATCTTGAACAGCTCGAGCCAACGTCTTCGGCGCATGTTACGTTCGTTTTAAGTAAAGAAATATTTGAGGGTTTAAGAAATGGGTTTTGTACTAGGGTCAATACAAAATTCGATTTCACGCTCTAGGGTAGGCCAAGAAGTCTTCAAGAATACGTCTGGAAATTTATTAACAATAGAAATATCATTCAAAACTGTGACTCTCATCCAAGACTTGGATAACACGTCACATTGATACCTATCAACTTGCCATCGTCATTCACAACGTCTCCTACGAAAAGTCTGACTTTGGTGCATCCCACACAAGGAAGTCAACAACGAAAGAATCGGGGCCTTTTACTTATGGCTTGATATGACAATGATTGACTTTAGTGGTTTGGTTACTTTGAATTCGTATAACAGGTTGGTTAGGAGTATGAAAGCTAACAACCTTACAAAAAAAATATGATGAGTAGTTAACCAATCGATTCCTAAAATCACATCAAAGGTATGTATTTTCAAAGAGATACGATCGATAGGTAACGTGAAAGTGTCGGTCTGAATCAAACAAGATTTATAAACAGTAGAGGTAACGAAGGTTTCTACTAACGAAGTTTCAACCAATAAGTCAAAGTCTATCTTCTCCGGAGTCAAATTTAAACGTTGAACGCAAGCAAGAAAGATAAAAGAATGGGTAGAACCGGTATCGTATAAAGTATAGCCTTCGCAAGAGTTTATGATTAACTTACTCATAATAACCTCGTTCGGGTTCCTTAATAAACGCTCTCACTTAAACTATCGGCTTTGGCTTGTCTGGGACATCCTTTGGCATCACTATCCTAGCTGGACTTGACCGCACTACATGACAAAATCGAGCTAAATGACCTTCTCTTCTTGAAATTTCCACTTCTATTAACTTAGTCGTGATAATTTCTACCACGATGGTTATCGTTGTTCCGATGGTCATTGCCACCGGTATGATTATTATCGTGTTGTTGGTCGTTACCTTTTGGTTGCGCTAACTCATTATCGCGCTCCAATAACTGAGCCATATTCACAACATCTGAATATAAACAAAGTTTATGAGAAATGAGGTATTAACGTATATCGAGTTTCAAACCTCTTAGAAACATCCGCGTCATTCGCTCCTCATTATCGACCAAATGGGATGAAAACCGGGATAACTCTGCAAACTTAGCCTCGTACTGCGATACGGTCATATTATTTTGCTCCATTGCTTATCTCAACATTTTCGGATGCCATTATCAAATACTGCAACAAAACAAGGGTTAATTAACATGTAAGACCCCGAATTTTATGAAATAAAAGTATTCAATTCTTCTATTTAGTAAATGGTTATATTGATAAAAGTTATGGGTGAAATGTGCAAAATTTTCAAAATAAGCAAGTGGTTATGAAATATTCATTGTTGTCGGAAAATATTCATTTGGTCGTGGAATATTCTTACTGTCGGGAAATATTCATACGACGGCGCAGTCTTTTGTGGCCCCCATAATAAAAAGTGATTGGATGAAGAAAACGCCAAGTATAAGTTATTTATAAATAACGGCGTAGTTGTTACCGTTAATACTGTTGGAATACCCGGTGGTTAAAACACAGTAATACGCGTTGTTGCACAGTAACACACTGTATTGCACAAATTATTGATTCTTACGTAAGAAGGCACTACTCAATAATTGTTACAGTAATTACTGTTCAATATTCTATTTTGATTCAATAATTGCTGTGTTGATATTTTATATTACTGTTATTTTAATAATTGTCACTGCACAGTATTTTTCATTATCATATCAATAATTCATATTATTTGAATAATATTATTAGATAGCATTATTGGCAATGTCTAGAAAGTTCTATCTGAGGAGAGATTTGATCATCTAATTGCGCGCCAGTAAGGAGAAATCCTTATTGAAAAGCCCCCTCTTTCCTGGGAACTACCTGGTTGTCAGTATTGTGATTCTATAATATTATTTGTGAATAATTAATTATTGATTTTATGTGGATATAGATGGAGAAAATTTTTAATGTGACAATTGTTAAAAATTAATATTTTATCTTTTTCTGATAAAATAATTCATTTAAATTTATTATTATATTTTAATAATATAATAATGGTGATAGTTTTACAATGAATATGGGATATATGAGTATATGAGGAGAAAGAGTATTTTTGTTGCATTAAATGATTAACACATGTTTTGTGTGTCGGTGGACCCCATTTCTTTATTGAAATTTGATTATAGCCTGTAAAATCGTCCGTATGTGGATTTCGGTCAATTTTTGTTTGGAATTTAGAAAAACTTTCTTCTGCAAAGTTATAGAGAATTGAATTTCCTATAAAAACTCGCGAGATTCGAAATTTCTTATAAAAGGGCTATTTATTATTAATTATTGAAGTTCCGTAGTTCCAAAATAATTGATTTTTAGAAGTTTTAAATATTTTATTTATGGAAAACGTTTTTCTTACCTTTTTTCTAGAAGATTGGCATGTGGGAAATGCTAAGATCTGATTTCAAAGGTGGGCTTGAAAATTATATATATATTTATTATTATATTCAATGTTCTGCTTTGGTGTTCTAAGCATTTTTCTATAAATAGGGTGCTTAGGTTAGAATTGAAAAACACACCAGAAACTGAAGTTTTCTCTCTATTTCTCTCTCTATATTATCGAGTGTATTCTTGTGAGTATTTTGATATCTTGAATGTTGCTATACAGTGGAAGTTCGTTCAGCGTTATTCTAATCAGAAGTATTGCTCTTTTGAGGTAAGGGATTGTAAGGGATAGTAAGGGATATTATTTTCTTTTTAAATGATATTATTTTCTTCAATATCATTACGTTGAAATATTGATATGAACTTTTTATCAAATTTAGAACTTTTTATGTCGGGGTTACTATTCACGTATACGGCACTATTCACGAATACGACACTATTCACTGAAAAATGAAATTTTTTTCTTTTTACTCAAGATGTCTATTATGGTTACTATTTTTGATTGTATCCATGTTTTGATCTTTATTTTTGAATTCTGCTTCACAATTGATTATTATGAAGTGTTATTGATCTTGGATAAACTGTTATACGAATCCCTACTATTTGTCCTTCTGTCTCACTGGATTTATTTTCTTTAAGATATTTTTCATCATCCTCAGTCCTAAATGATGATACTACTGAATCTCTTTGGCCTGTAGTGCAAAGATGTATGATTACCTGATGAATATCTTTGGCCTGTAGTGCAAAGATGAACAGGTGTTGAGATGAACATGACCGACTGGTGTTACAAATGAATATCTTTGGCCTATAGTGCAAAGATGAATATTTGATTCAAGATGTATATTGATTGATGTTACAGGGATAAAATATTGATGATGGACTTTTAAATCTTAGAAGATAGTAGAATTCATTCTCTACTTGACTCTTCTAATAGTTTGTTGTTTTCGCTGCAGTTGTTGATCTAAAACTTGTTGTCGATTATATTCTATCAGATGTTTCCCTGTTGAATACTAATGATAATTTGTTGTATATTATCTTAGTCATAATATTCTTTACTGGGCTAGTTGAGCTCACCATTTTCCTTTTGGTTCCATTTTTCTTCTCAGGAGGTGAGAACATAGCAGAATCTATTTTACTCTTCTAATGGATTGCTCGTTCCGCTGCAACTATGGTTGAAAAGTTTTATCATCTACCATATGTTCTAAATCTCTGATTTATTACTGATGAAGACTATTGATAATTTATTTATCTTTAGTCATAATATTCTTTACTGAGCTAGTTGTGCTCACCCCTTTGCTTTACAATTCCTTTCAGGTAATAAAAGTGTAGCTGAGTCGAGCGGGGGATAACAGGGGAATAGAACGGTGGTCATCATTTAGTAGTTATATTTGGTGAATCAACTAGGGTGAGGCGAACCCAACGTTGGAAGGGTGTTTTTCCACTATCATACAAGATGTCTAACCAAGGATAATTCCGTGGCCATATGATATCTATCATAACCTAGACTCATGACCTCCCATGTACAAAGGTTTCCTTGAGCACTTTCTAAAGATTCTAATTTCTAAAACAGTTTTTGATTATACCTTTATATAAGGTGTCATTGTGATGTGCTATTCAAGGTTAAGACATGAGTCACAGTTGGTATCAGAGCTTAGGGATATGATCTCTGGCGGAGATCGGGGAATAGAACTAGGAGGGGAGAGACGAGTAAATCCTTCGCTAGTGTGTCCTACCTAAGCTTATTTGTTGATCAGTCATAATATCAGAATATTATGTGATATGTTAATTTGTTCAATTAACCCTTGTTTTGAAGCTGTATTCTAGAATGTTATCTGAAATACATGAGATGAGCAATGGAGAAATCATGATGACGGGGTGATAGAATCTTAAATTGAAGCAAGGTATTCTCAACTTTTCGAAATACCAGGTACGTAAATTTCGAGGACAAAATTTCATAAGGAGGGGAGATTGTAAGACCCCGAATTTTATGAAATAAAAGTATTCAATTCTTCTATTTAGTAAATGGTTATATTGAAAAAAGTTATGGGTGAAATGTGCAAAATTTTCAAACTAAGCAAGTGGTTATGAAATATTCATTGTTGTCGGGAAATATTTGTTTGGTCGTGGAATATTCTTACTGTCGGGGAATATTCATACGACGGCGTAGTCTTTTGTGGCCCCCATAACGGAAAGCGATTGGATGAAGAAAATGACAAGTATAAGTTGTTTATAAATAACGGCGTAGTTGTTACTATTAATACTGTTAGAATACCCGGTGGTTAAAACACAATAATACGCGTTATTGCACAGTAGCACACTGTATTGCACAAATTATTGATTCTTACGTAAGAAGGCACTACTCAATAATTGTTACAGTAATTACTGTTCAATATTCTATTTTAATTTAATAATTGCTGTGTTGATATTTTATATTACTGTTGTTTTAATAATTGTCACTGCACAGTATTTTTCATTATCATATCAATAATTCATATTATTTGAATAATATTATTAGATAGCATTATTGGTAATGTCTAAAAAGTTCTGTCTAAGGAGAGGTTTGGTCATCTAATTGCGCGCCAGTAAGGAGAAATCCTTATTGGAAAGCCCCCTCTTTCTTGGGAACTGCCTGGTTGTCAGTATTGTGATTCTATAATATTATTTGTGAATAATTAATTATTGATTTATATGATGAGGAAAATATTGATTTTATGTGGATATAGATGGAGAAAATTTTTAATGTGACAATTGTTAAAAATTAATATTTTATCTTTTTCTGATAAAATAATTCATTTAAATTTATTATTATATTTTAATAATATAATAATGGTGATAGTTTTACAATGAATGTGAGATATATGAGTATATGAGGAGAAAGAATATTTTTGTTACATTAAATGATTAACACATGTTTTGTGTGTCGGTGGACCCCATTTCTTTACTGAAATTTGATTATAGCTTGTAAAATCGTCCGTATGTGGATTTCGGTCAATTTTTATTTGGAATTTAGAAAAACTTTCTTCTGTAAAGTTGTAGAAAATTGAATTTCCTATAAAAACTCGTAAGATTCGAATTTTCTGATAAAAGGGCTATTTATTATGAAATATTGAAGTTCCGTAGTTCCAAAATAATTGATTTTTGGAAGTTTTAAATATTTTATTTATGGAAAACGTTTTTCTTACCTTTTTTCTAGAAGATTGGCATGTGGGAAATTCAAAGATATGATTTCAAAGGTGGGCTTGAAAATTATATATATATATTATTATTATATTCAATTTTCTGCTTTGGTGTTCTAAGCATTTTCCTATAAAATAGGGTGCTTAGGTTAGAATTAAAAAACACAACAGAAACTGAAGTTTTGTCTCTATTTTTCTCTCTATATTATCAAGTGTATTCTTGTGAGTATTTTGATATCTTGAGTGTTGCTATACGGTGTAAGTTCGTTCAGCTTTATTCTAGTCAGAAGTACTGCTCTTTTGAGGTAAGGGATTGTAAGGGATAGTAAGGGATATTATTTTCTTCTTAAATGATATTATTTTCTTCAATATCATTATGCTGAAATATTGATATGAACTTTTTATCAAATTTAGAACTTTTTGTGTCGAGGTTACTATTCACGTATACGGCACTATTCACGAATACGGCACTATTCACCAAAAAATGAAATTTTCTTTTTTTTTGTCCAAGATGTCTATTATGGTTACTATCTTTGATTGTATCCATGTTTTGATCTTTATTTTTGAATTCTGCTTCACAATTGATTATTATGAAGTATTATTGATCTTGGATAAACTGTTATACGAATCCCTACTATTTGTCCTTCTGTCTCACTGGATTCGTTTTTTTTAAGATATTTTTCATCATCCTCAGTCCAAAATGATGATACTGCTGAATATCTTTGGCATGTAGTGCAAAGATATATGATTACCTGATGAATATCTTTGGCCTGTAGTGCAAAGATGAACACGTGTTGAGATGAACATGACAGACTGGTGCTACAAATGAATATCTTTGGCCTGTAGTGCAAAGATGAATATTTGATTTAAGATGTATATTGATTGATGTTACAGGGATAAAATATTACTGATGGACTTTTAAATCTTAGAAGATAGTAGAATTCATTCTCTACTTGACTCTTCTAATGGTTTGTTGTTTCCGCTGCAGTTGTTGATCTAAAACTTGTTGTCGATTATATTCTATCAGATTTTTTCCTGTTGAATACTAATGATAATTTGTTGTATATTATCTTAGTCATAATATTCTTTACTGGGCTAGTTGAGCTCACCCTTTTCCTTTTTGTTCCATTTTTCTTCTCAGGAGGTGAGAACATAGCAGGATCTAGTCGGGGTATGGAGTGATGGTTCTAGAAAGATGTTTTAGCTGTCCTCACTATTTCTGTAAAATAGTGTTTGAATAATTATAATGAGGACTTATTTGAGTGTGGATATTATCTAGAAGACAATATTTGTATTTAAACTCACAGTATGTGTTGTCGTATTTTGCACGAAAATTATATTATTGAAGTTGTAGTTTGCTTTTTATACCATGTATTTGGCGACTCAGAATTGGTGTTGTATACCTATTTTGGGGGCGTCACATAACATATCACATATCATCCCTATACTCTGACCGACCAATTAAATAACATGTAAACTTAGGTAGGTCATACTAGCGAAGGAATTCCCTGTGTCTCCCCTCTTAGTTCTAGTCTCACATCTTAGCTAGGGATCATATCCCTAAGCTCTAATACCAACTGTGACACCCCCAAAATTAGGTATACATCACCCATCTTGGGTCGCCAGGTACATGGTACAGAATTTAAATACAACTTACTAATACAACTATCGTGTACAATACGACAAAACATAAATTGTGTGTTTGAATACAAATATTGTCTTCTAGAGAGTATTCATACTCAAAAGGAGTCATCATTATAATTATTATCACACTATTACATAGAATAGTGAGGACTACTAATGCTATCATCTGGTCCATCACTCCGTTTCCCGACTCGTCCCAGCTATATTCTCATTTCCTGAAGAGAACCGTGAAAGAAAGGGTGAGCTCAACTAGCCCAATAAGAAATATTATGACTAAGATAATGCAGAATAAATTATCATTAGTCTTCAACAATGTTAAGCTGATAAAATACAATAGACATCTAGTTTAACTACAGTGGATCAACCAATCCATTAAAAGAGTCAAGTAGAGAATAAAATCTACAATCTTTTATGATTTAAAAGGTTTTTTATAACTTTTATCGCTGGGACTCAGCTTAATAAATAATCCACATATTCGAATCACTCCTGCACTACGGCCAATGATATTCTTTAGTATCACGACCACGAATTATCCATGCACTACGGCAAAAGATAATCATGTTTTCATCAACGGTCCTGATCATGCCATAAAACAATTCATCTCTGCACTACGGCAAAAGAGAATCCATAGCCATAATTATACCAAAAACTGTCCATCAATACACTACGGGCCAATGATGACTTTTTCCACATCATTTGTAACATTACGGTTATGATTACACCGAATAATCCCTGGTCATAATCATACCAAGTCCATTTATACACTACAGGCCATAGATGACTTTCAACAAAATTTAAACATGAGAATAATGACAATGATATAAGAATTCCATAAAACAAGTTCAAAAATTAATTTATCTAGGAACTGCTAACGTCCAAATTGTCAACATGATACTGCTTTGTAGAGTAAAGTTCAAGAATGCTCAGAAGAATATTTCCATGAAAAGATACTGGATGAAGCGTAAATATCAAGGATATTCCACTAATTTCATGGAGTATATAAGTCAAAGTTTTAACCACCGGAATATAATAAAGAATGGAATAACAAATGAAATCACCATGCATGCGATAGACCGCACAGACATGTTATTCCAATAGAAAAATAAATAGTGAAACCAGGTCATGCCTAAATGCACCGACAGGATATTCCGACAAAATAATAAATAATAGAACCAGGTCCGGCGTAAACGCACAGACATGATATTCCGACAGAATAATAAATAATGGAAACAGGTCCGGCGTAAAGTACAGACAGGATATTCCGATATAATAATAAACAATGGAACCAGGTCCAGCGTAAAATGCACCGACATGATATTCTGACAGAATAACAAATAATGGAACCAGGTCCGGTGTAAAATGCACAGACAGGATATTCCAATAAAATAATAGTAAAGACGGAACCAGGTCCAGCGTAAAACGCACAGACATGATATTCCAATAGAATAATTATAAAGACGGAATAATAGAAGAATGTCACCAAGTATAGGGTAGTCAGCGTATACTGGTTATTTCAGCAGAATAATAAAGAATGGAATAACAGAAGTTCTCTTCATGAATACAAAAGAAATAATACCCCTTACAGGTACAACAAATAATATCCCTTACCTTTGAAAGAAGAGTATTCTGACTGGTTGGGCGAGGATATACTCGAAAAAAGCTTGCACTACGCTTAAAGCTTTCTTAAACTCTAAATAAATACGTTCAAGATTATAGAAGAAGAACTCTCTCTATAGTTTCTCTCTCTAGAGTTTCAGTAAATTCGTAAGAAATAATGAAGGAATGAGCTTCTATTTATATAAAACTGGACTGCATAGTAACTAACTCATGAACGGTCTAGATTGATTTACTTTAATCTGACGGTCCATATTTAATTTTTTTTTTTAAATAAAATATACTATATTCTATTTATAGAATAACTTTAATAAAGTATTTTGTTTTATATAAAAAGATGTTTCTGTTTTATTACGTTAATAATATGAATAAAACTAAACTTCATTATCGCTAAATAATTCATATTATTAATTGATAATAATTGAATCAAACTGAGTGACTTCTCACATAAGCATTAATAATCAATACTGTGTGCTACTATGCAACCACATGTATTTCTGTACTTTTATTACCGAGTAGTTCAACAGTGTCAACGGTAAAATTTCCGCCGTCATTTTCATAAAATATTTTTGTCATTTTCTCA
Organism: Panax notoginseng; assembly: GCA_016801055.1. NCBI lineage: Eukaryota > Viridiplantae > Streptophyta > Magnoliopsida > Apiales > Araliaceae > Panax > Panax notoginseng. Next base: position 155,085,284 of record CM029019.1, on the reverse strand, counting down.
ATCTGACAATAATTCCGTTGTAGGGTCCACTAATAATTGTGCCATCTTACGAATATTTCCGACAAAAATAATATTCCCTGACCAATCGAATATAATACAACAACTTGCATACTTTATAAAATTTATAAATATTACCCACAACTATAATATTATCTCAAATTCACACCATAATATTTAAAAAAAATATTTCAAAAAAATTAAATCTTTATTCATAAAATCTGGAATTTCACAGGGTACCACAGGCATGTCCTCTTGGCACCGAGGCATGACACCTTCTGTGGCGGTGTGATCAGTCCATGACGTCTCCGTTTTGTGCTCCGGTGGGAGTTGGCTATTTGATGTTTTGTTGTGGGAGGCATATGGGTCGACCCTAGTTTTTTATTTTGTTCTGTTCTGCTGATTGGTGATGTTTGTGCCAAACACACCTTTCGATTTTACATACATTTGGATTCGCGGTCCAATGTGTATAACTTGCCTGCGTGGCAAGGTATATTATTATTTATTTTGAGCTCGGTATGAAATAACACCCAGCCATTTGATTCAGCCTATCATTTTATTGTGTTAGTTTCAGTTCGTTTTGTACAGTTCATTTAATTAAGTTAGTTATTTCAATTCATTATTTGTATTCTATATCTGTACTGGACATTTGGCTCATGCTGTGTTTTTCTTATGGCAGGTAATCAGGGGAATCAAGGGTAAGTGTGACGAGAGCTCCCTTCTATCCAATAGTTTTAATATATTTTGTTAGGCTATGATAAATTGATTTATTTAGAGTTATAATAGTTATTTCAGATTGTTGTTTGAGCCAGTGTGGCATTTATTATGGTTTGTTCTAAGACATTTAATCAGTTTGAGATTATTCTTTTGTGGATTAGAGTTTTGTTATATATATTCGTTAATTTTGTTGTGTTTGTGTAACCTCTCTTTCTATTTTGAAAAGGGGGTGTTAAAGAGTTGGTATCAGAGCTTAGGTTCTTTCTTATAGAAAACTTATTTAGGTTTGACCTATGAGTTATGGGTAGACTTCTGGGTTATGTTTTTGTTCTGTTTGATTTTCTGTTCAGCTATCATATTAACTATATTCGAATTTGTATTTAATCTGTTTTGTTTATGTTCATGATCTCTTTCTTAGATGACTCGTAGATCCCCTAGAGTTGCTGGGAGGCGAGGTAACAATAGGGGAAGAGGTGAGGGTCAGCCCAATGAGCAACCTAATGATCAGATTAATGCTCAATTGGCTACCTTGGTGAATCAGGCGGTGAATCAGGCTTTACCTCAGTTGGTGGCACAGATTGTACAGGCAATGCAGCAGCCGCCACCAAAATTCCTAAGCAAGGGAATCCGGGAAATAATGGTTAGCAAGAAAATGTAGAGGAAGAGAATACAGATGGCCATGATCAGCAGGAGGTTGCGATGTATGTATGGTTGGAGAGATTCCAGAAGCAGAAACCACAGTCATTCAGTTCAGCTCCGACTCCAATTGATGCAGAGAATTAGATTGCTCACCTAGAGAAGATCTTTGATGTGTTGGGGTGCTCAGATATTCAAAAAGTATAACATTCCAGAATTTTAAATGTAATATTAAATATTTATTGAATTATATAAACATTTAGTGGATGTGTTTGTCGTTAAATAAGTACTTGTTTAATTGATTTAATTTTATTTGGTGAATTATTCGCTAAATAAATAATTGTTGAATTAAGAAAATGATTATTATATTGATATTTCAAATTATTGTTAATTATTGGTATTATGTTATGTGATTAAAGAATTTATTTAATTAATTGTGATTTGAATTATTTAAAATAAATATGAAAGCTTGATTAAATATAGTGTGACAAATAACCGTAGTATAAGGAGTTATTAAAATAAATTAAAGTAGTTTAATTTGATTTGTGTCAAACAAGACTTAATGGTATTAAGCGTTAAATTTTAAATGGTTTTTGCCAAACAAAGCCTTATGGCTTTTGGTCTTCTAATTTTTGAAATTAAATTAAATAAATAAAATATATTAAAATAATAAATATAATATATTTATATTATATACATTTATGTTGTAACTGTTAATATAATTAGTATGCGTATTAAGGTTTCAGTTTTTCTTTTACGCATTATGTGTCTATATTGGCTAAGTCTGAGAGAGAAGAGAAGAGTTCATAGTTCAGAGAATTGAGAATTTAGAGAAAGTTTGAGAGTGAAACCTGAGAAAATTGTCTGCAATTCCAAGGTTGCGCAACCTAACTTGAAGGTATGTTCACAACTTTGATATTATATGTGTTTATGAGTATCACGACAAAGTTTTGTTATGTTTTGTGAATTCTATTTCTTCCAAATTGTTGTTATGTAACTAAGTTATGGTGGTTATATGGGATATAATGCTAGAGTTTATGTTTAAACAAGAATTGCATGCTAATTTCGGTTTACAATAGAAGAAAATTTTCGACAGTATATGTATTCTTCGTATGGCTTAGGTAAGTACAAATTTTGATGGTCAATTCGTATAGGAAACTGTAAATTGACGCTTGTATATGTTAGTTCATTGAAATACGAACATAACTTAATTTGAATGAGATGATTTGATCATGTATTGAATTCATAGTGATGATTTTTAGGATGAATGTTAAGAAAATTGAGTTTTTATGAAAAACATGAAAATTGAGAAATTAAAATAGTTTTAGTTGTTGATAAATTGTGCTAAGTGGTTGTAAATGTTAGCAAACATGTTTATGATAGTTGTATATTTATTTTACGTGTTGATATTATTGTCTATTGGGTGAAATTTGTGTTTGTTGGGCTAAAATCGGGTACTGTTCATTAGCCTTCTCTGCGTCTGTCTGAACACCGGCGCAGCTGTGCCAGTGCCAAGGCAAAAAATAGCGCAGCTGCATTGGTCCCAGGCCTTTGTATGGCGCAGCTGTGCCATACCCTGGTTTAAGATTCTGGCTTCTGTTGTTGCTGTAGATTTGTGATAGCAACATGGCATGCTCTGAAAGTATGTTAGCATGTTAAATGAGTAATGTTAAGGTTAACATAATATAGTGAATGGTGGTTAGTAAGTTCAAAGTTGCAAAAATGATTAGTAAATCAAGAACGCGTTATGTGATAATTTAGTGAACATAATGAAAGTTAGACAAGTGTTGCGAAATAAAACACTTAGAGCTTCTGAAATGTAAATGGTAATGAAAATGTTATGGTATGTTAGCATATCTAATAGGTATTGTGGTTCTAAAATTATGTTTAGGTGATCGTGAGTTTAATTTTATAGCTTACGCTCAAGGCAAGTTTCTAAACCCTATCTTTTTACATTAAGAAAGTTTTCTAACTCTACACTTTCGTTGAGTTAGTTCTATTATTACATTGTGTAACTTTATTCTTTTGATTGAGCAAGCTTTTTATCTTAACTGTTATTGAATAAGTCAATTGTTCCTAAAATTCATTCGAGCAAACTTTAACTCTAATGTTATTTGAAATTCTCATTTGATCGATTCATTCTAATTTGTTTATAGTTAAGCAAGTTTCTTAAGTTCTATTATTGTATAATGAACGTAGTTTTTGAACTCTCGTCTCTATAATTAAACTGTTTTCAATTCTTTGCATGAGGTAATACCATGTTGGGCAAGTTTTTAGTTTCCAGCTTGCTATCAGTTGATGTACGTTCAGTAATTTCATTTCTAATGTTATAAAACTCTAACCTTAGCTTATTGATTGCTCAAGCAAATGTTTTCCATTTTATTCATTTTGTTGAATCCTTATGCTCTATAGTTATTTCAAGCATGAGTTTAATATTTATAATCAGTTCATTTATAATTATCAATTGTTCTATGTTATATTGTTATCAAACATCTGTTGTGATTATCAAACACTATTGATTCAACTAGTCCTCTAGTTGATGTTTGTTAAACTTCAATTTCCCTTGAAAGCTTATCCAAACCAAACTTTCTTTGGTGCGGACTTGTACTCTAAATACTGGGATGAACAACCCTATTATTATTAGGGGATAATTTACACGTAGCGTTAAAATGTTGGTGCATAATACATTGTACGAAGGGTTGATTTCCCTAAGTACGAGGAGTCCTTATAGTCTTATGACTGTTAAAGTTGAAGTTGAAAGATTACTCACAACTGTGGACATAGTTCATGGTCTTATGACCATCAATTATATATATTCCATATTTTGGATTCTAGTTTTTGATTATCATTGTTGGAGTACTATTCAGACTTGATGAACCTATTCGTTGGCAATTATTATTATTATTTTCCTGTTGATTTATTGTTGTATCCAGTGAGCAATTGTTTTGCTCACTATTGCATATTTATACACTCATTGCAGCTAAAGTTAAGAAGGTAGATGAGCCTTCAACTAGCAAAGGAAAGGGAAAATGTACAAGTGATGAAGACTTGTAATTTTACTTTATCATTATGATGCTAGACTTTTAATAATGATGTGATGTAATAATTCAATTTCTGCATTTGAATGATTGTAATTAAAGGTTAGATAACCTGGGAGATAATGTTTTTATTAAAGTAATCCTGTATGGGCAGGTTTTTATTATTCAATTTATTATGATTGGGTAGTCAGATAAGAATGTTTTGATTACGTGAACACCAAATCTTGAGGTAATGAAGTGCATAGATTTGGGGGTGTCACAGGTTGGTATCAAAACTTTAGGTTATGAACCTTAGGTGGGAAAAAGCCTTAGGAAGTAACCTTTGAAAAGATAGTGATGATAAACTCTTATCGAGTTTTAAGGAAGAAGTAATAAAACACTTATGTGCTTACGTGTTTACAACTTATGTGCTCGTGAGTGTCGAGTAGTAATGATTAGTAATTAAACTTAAAATTTGGTTGACAGGATGGCTAATATAGGAGGATCTAGTCATGCTAGAGATGAGGAGCCTCGAGATATTCAAGTGATTTGGGAACAACTACTACCACGGGAAACAGTTCCGTCGGTCACAGTAGTTGAGTAGGAAAGAGTACCTGATGAGGAGGATGAGATAGAGATGGAGGAGGAAGACCCTGTTGAGCTGCCACAATCAGGGGATGAGGAGGACAAGGAGGAGGAGATTCCACTTAACTCGATAGATAATGTGGAACTGCAGGATACAGTTGAGGAATTGCAAGAGATAGTAGATGAACAACAGACTGCAATGACACAGAAAGACGGTGAGATCCTAGATCGAAAGGAACGTCTGAGTAATGTCGAGGAGAAGCTAGTTCAGACTGAAGGAGAGAAAGAACAACTGATCGAGGAGGTCGCTGAATTGAAGAATAAGCTGAGGGAAGAAGCTATGAAGAGAGCAAGAGCCGAAGATGCGTACGAAGAAACTTTTCAACGAGCCGGGATAGCAGTAAGGGACGCGCAAACAAAGAGGATGAAGGTGGAGGAGATGAATAACGTATTCAATATAGTGATTAATCGAGCTCAAGATCAGGTTATGGGCTATCCGATTTAGTTCGAGACGCTACCATTATTCGTGTTAGATCGCAGAACAATGTTCCGAATTATGGAAGAAGAATGTCAAAAGGCTACGGAGTATCTTAGTAGGACATCGTAGCTGATATGTGGTTAGGAAGTAAATAAGTTATAAATCCCGGGTATGATATAACCGTTGGAATAAATGATGATAATGGTGTCCTGCAATTGTTATAGTTCACGAAAGTAATGTAAATAGTAGTGATGCTATTGTTTTGATGTTTTTAAAAGATGATGAATGAATAAAAGTTATTGCTTTATTCAAAGTGTTATGTGTTACGTGATAATCTCTTATGATGTGTAATTTAAGTATATAATACTTTAACGGTTGAATAGAAGTTAATGGGTGTATTTTGACAGAAAATGCCTCCAAGACGTCAACCACCACGGCAGAGAACCACAAAGGAAAACAACAACAACAATGTGGAAGGAAACCCTGTTCAGCAGCTAGTGACGCTACTGACAGGAGCGTTATAGAATCAACCACAAAACCAAGGTACAACGTTTAAGGATTTCAAGGCGGTTGAACCACCTGAATTTCGTGGGTCCATGAATCAAGTAGAGGCACAAACCTGGATTATGGAGATACAAAAGGTGTTCGATGTCGCTAAGGTAGGGGATGATCAGAAGACTGCTTTCGCAACATTCATGTTGAAAGCAGAGGCTAGTTATTGGTGACAGACCAATAAAACTCGTGAAGGGCCAGGGGTGATGACCTGGGATAGGTTTAAGAAATTGTTCTTCGAGACCTATTTCCAAGAGAGTTCGAAGAGTCAGTTAGAAGTGCAGTTTTTGGAACTAAAGCAGGGAATGATGACGGTGTCTGAGTATGCCGCTAAATTCAACGAGTTGGCGAGGTTTGAGCCATATCAAGTCAGCACGGACGAACGTAAGGCGAAGACGTTTGAACAAGGATTTAAGCCCTGGTTGTATAGTAGGGTCTCCTTGTTCCAGTTAAAAACATTTACAACGGTGATGGAGAAGGCAATTCTCACTGAGAGTGAAGGCGAGGCTATAACAAAACATAACCAAGAGCAGAGGAAGAAGAAGAGTGAAGGTGAAGTTAAGAATGGTGGAGGTAATAATGGTGGAAATGGCAACAACAGTTTAAAGAGGAAGTGGAATGCGAATGGGGGAGCTGGAAGTCAGCAAGGAAGCCTGTAAAAGAAGAAGTTCGAAGCATGTGCTACATGCGAAAAGTTTCATAAGGGTGTGTGCTTGATGGGGAAACGAGTATACTTCAACTGTGGCCAGGAGGGTCACATCGCCCCAAATTGCAATCAACCCAAGAAGAATGTTTGCTACACCTGCGGGTCAAAGGATCATTTTGCTCGTAAGTGTCCAAAGAAGAAGTCGGGTGAGACAACTGGAAACAAGGGAAATGCTAGTAGAGGTGCACTGACTATTGCGGGACCGACGCCAACAAATAAGCCCACAGCAAGAACCTTTAACATGACGGTGCAGGACGCGGTGCAATCAAAAGATGTCGTGTCAGGTATTATCCCAATCAATGATATAAATACATATGTATTATTTGATTTGGGTGCTACTTGCTCGTTTATATCTGATGATTTTGCTAAGAAATTAGAAATACCTAGTGAAGAGTTGAATTTCCCTTTAAACATAGAAATTATGAATAGGAAAGTTATTCCTGTTAGGTTCGTATACAAGAACTGTAGGGTGAACATTAAGGGGAATGTTATGAAAGTAGATTTAATCCCGATAAAACTCGAAGAGTTCGATGTTATTTTTGGAATGGATTGGCTATTCAATTACGGAGCGATAATCAACTGTCAAAAGAAGTGTGTAAACCTTATGACTCCGTCAAAGGTAGTTTTTTATAGTAGCAAATTGCCTAGACAAATGAAATGTCTGACGATGATGCAGGCCAAGAAGTATTTAGCTTACATAGTCGATACTCAAAAGGAGAAGGGAATGAAATTGGAGGAAATACCAGTGGTTAGGGAATTCGGGGATGTGTTTCCAGGAGATTTGACAGGGCTTCTACCTGACAGAGAAATCGAGTTCGTGATCGACTTAGCGCCAGGAACTGCTCCGATATCAAAAGCCCCGTATAGAATGGCTCCGGTGGAAATGAAGGAACTAATGGTGCAACTTCAAGAACTACTGGATAAGAAGTACATTCAACCGAGTGTGTCACCGTGGGGAGCACCGGTATTATTTGTGAAGAAGAAGGATGGGTCAATGCGTCTTTGCATTAATTATAGAGAATTAAACAAGGTCACTATTAAAAACAAATATCCATTGCCAAGAATAAATGACTTGTTTGATCAATTGAAGGGTGGTAAATATTTCTCAAAAATAGATTTGAGAAGTGGATATCACCAATTGAAAGTGAGGAAGGAGGATGTACCAAAGACGGCATTCCGAACTCGCTATGGACATTATGATTTTTTAGTGATGTCATTTGGTTTGACAAACGCCCCTGCAGTGTTCATGGATTTGATAAATACGGTGTTTAAACCATTTTTAGACAAGTTTGTAGTGGTTTCATCGATGATATCTTAGTGTACTCTAAAACTCAAGAAGAACACGTGGAACACTTAAGTCTGACGCTGGAGACGCTAAGAAAAGAACAGTTGTACACAAAACTTTCTATATGTGAATATTGGCTAGAACGGGTACAATTTCTTGGGCATGTAATTGATAAGGATGGGATTTCGGTAGATCCATCAAAAGTCAAAGCTATGATAAATTGGGAACAACCAAGAACTCCATCAGAAGTGAGAAGTTTCTTGGGATTGGCAGGATATTGTAGACGGTTTATTCAAGATTTTTCCAAGATTGCCACTCCGTTGACAAATTTGACGAGAAAATTTGTAAAATTTGTTTGGATGAAAAAGTGTGAGGAAAGTTTCAAGAACTGAAAAAGAAGTTAAGTGTGGCACCTGTGTTGTCGTTACCAGATAATACAGAAAACTTTATGGTGTATAGTGATGCTTCACACAAAGGATTGGGTTGTGTCCTTATGCAAAATGACAAAGTCATTGTGTATGCATCAAGGCAACTGAAAGACTACGAGAAAGGGTATCCGACTCATGATTTAGAGTTGGCGACAATTGTGTTTGCATTGAAGATATGGAGACAATATCTCTACGGAGAAAAATGTGAGATCTACACAGACCAAAAAAGTCTGAAATATATTTTCACACAGAAAGACCTGAACATGACACAAAGGAGATGGATGGAATTAATAAAGGATTACGATTGTGAGATCTTTTATCATCCGGGCAAAGCTAACGTGGTTGCAGATGCCTTGAGTAGGAAAGGTAGAGAAAAGTTGATGTTATTAACTGATAAGGAGGAGCTCATTTCAGCAATGGCAAGGCTAGAGTTAGAAATCAAATTTCCAGAAGAATCCGGTGAAAAATTGTTCTAGATAGAAGCTGGTCCAACTTTGGTAGACAACGTGAAGAATGCACAACTACAGGATGAAGAATGCAAGAAAATAAAGGAAAGCGTGGTCGAGGGTAAAGAAGTGAAGTACAAGGTCGATACTGAGGGAATGCTAAGATTCGAGGGAAGAATTTGGGTTCCAGCAGTACAGGATATTAAAGAAGACATCTTGACGGAAGCTCATAGCTCAAGATATTCAATTCATTCGGGAAGCACGAAAATGTATTAAGATTTGCGACATCATTTTTGGTGGCCGAACATAAAAAGAGATGTTGCAGAGTGCATTGCAAAATGCTTGACATGTCAGAAAGTTAAGGCCGAGCATCAACTACCAATCGGATTACTTTAACCGTTAGAAATACCAGAATGGAAGTAGGAGCGTATCACAAAGGATTTTGTGGTAGGTCTTCCAACGACTCAGAAAGGATACGATGCGATATGGGTGATAATGGACAGATTAACGAAATCTGCACACTTTTTTCCAATAAAGATTAGATTTAATCTTGATCAGCTGGCGAAGCTATACGTTAAGGAGAACGTCTCAAGACATGGAGTTCCAGTGTTAATTGTATCAGACAGAGATCCAAGGTTCACATTAAATTTCTGGAAGAGACTACAAGAATGCATGGGAACGCGACTGAAGATGAGCATAACATATCATCTGTAAACTGATGGACAAAGCGAACGGACAATCCAGATGCTAGAAGATATGCTTAGAGCGTGCATCATGGATTTCAAAAGAAACTGGGATGATCATTTACCGTTTGTAGAATTTGCATACAACAACAGTTACCACGCAAACATTGGTATGCCGCCATACGAAGCATTATACGGGAGAAAGTATAGAACTCCACTATGTTGGGATGAAGTTGGTGAGCGTCAACTGTTAGGCCCAGAACTGGTACAGCAGACCTTTGAAGTTATTAAACTCATCAGAATAAGACTGGTAGCTACTCAAGATCGACATAAAAAGTATGCTAATCAACACCGACAGAATTGTGAGTTTGAAGCAGGAAGTTTCGTGTTCCTGAAAGTTTCTCCTTAGAAAGGGAAAATTTGTTTCGACAAGAAAGGAAAGCTCAGCCCAAGGTTTATTGAACCTTTCAAAATTTTGCGACGAGTGGGAGAAGTAGTTTACGAGGTAGCTTTACCTCCATAAGTAAAGCATGAGCACAATGTTTTTCATGTGTCGGTGTTGCGACCGTATAAACCCGATTATAAGCATGTTATTGAGTATGAACCGTTACAATTCGATAAAGATTTGTCTTACGAAGATATTCCTATCCAGATAGTCGACAGGAAAGAACAAGTGCTCAGGAATAAAGTGATACCTTATGTGAAGGTGATATGGAGGAACCACAATGTCGAAGAGGCTACGTGGGAACTCGAATCTGATATTATGAAGAATTACCCTGAGTTATTTGTTTAATCTATGTAAGTTATTTGTCTTCGATTCTAGGGATAGAATCTTTGTAAGTAGGGAAAAATGTAACGATTTGATTGTTTGAATGGTGATTTTGAGGACAGAATCCTTTTAAGGAGGGAATGATGTAACATTCAAGAATTTTAAATATAATATTAAATATTTATTGAATTATATAAATATTTAGTGGATGTGGTTATCGTTAAATAAATACTTGTTTAATTGATTTAATTTTATTGGGTGAATTATTCGCTAAATAAATAATTTATGAATTAAGGAAATGATTATTATATTGATATTTCAAATTAATGTTAATTATTGGTATTATGTTATGTGATTAAAGGATTCATTTAATTAATTGTGATTTGAATTAATTAAAATAAATATGAAAGCTTGATTAAATATAGTGTGACAAATAACCATAGTGTAAGGAGTTATTAAAATAAATTAAAGTAGTTTAATTTGGTTTGTGTCAAATAAGACTTAATGGTATTAAGCGTTTAAATTTTAAATGGTTTTTGCCAAACAAAGCCTTATAGCTTTTGGTCTTCTAATTTTTGAATTTAAATAAAATAAATAAAATATATTAAAATAATAAATATAAACTATTTATATTATATACGTTTATGTTGTAACTGTTAATATAATTAGTATTCGTATTAAGGTGTCAATTTTTCTTTTACGCATTATGTGTCTATATTGGCTAAGTCTGAGAGAGAAGAAAAGAGTTCATAGTTCAGAGAATTGAGAATTTAGAGAAAGTTTGAGAGTGAAACCTGAGAAAATTGTCTACAATTCCAAGGTTGTGCAAGCTAACTTGAAGTTATGTTCACAACTTTGATATTATATGTGTTTATGAGTATCACGACAAAGTTTTGTTATATTTTGTGAATTCTATTTCTTCCGAATTGTTGTTATGTAACTAAGTTATGGTGGTTATATGGGATATAATGCTAGAGTTTATGTTCAAACAAGAATTGCATGCTAATTTCGGTTTACAGTAGAAGAAAATTTTTGACAGTATATGTATTCTTCGTATGGCTTAGGTAAGTACAAATTTTGATGGTCATTTCGTATAGGAAACTATAAATTGATGCTTGTATATGTTAGTTCATTGAAATACGAACATAACATAATTTGAATGAAATGATTTGATCATGTATTGAATTCATAGTGATGATTTTTAGGATGAATGTCAAGAAAATTGAGTTTTTATGAAAAACATGAAAATTGAGAAATTAAAATAGTTTTAGTTGTTGATAAATTGTGCTAAGTGATTGTAAATGTTAGCAAACATGTTTATGATAGTTGTATATTTATTTTACGTGTTGATATTATTGTCTATTGGGTGAAATTTTTGTTTGTTGGGCTAAAGTCGGCTACTGTTCATTAGCCTTCTCTGCGTCTGTCTGAACACCAGCGCAGCTGCACCTGTACCAAGCCAAAAAACAACGCAGTTGCGTCGGTCCCAGGCCTTTGTATGGCGCAACTGCACCATACCCTGGTTTGAGATTCTGGCTTCTGTTGTTGCTGCAGATTTGTGATAGCAACATGGCATGCTCTGAAAGTATGTTAGCATGTTAAATGAGTAATGTTAAGGTTAACATAATATAGTGAATGGTGGTTAGTAAGTTCAAAGTCGCAAAAATGATTAGTAAATCAAGAATGCGTTATGTGATAATTTAGTATACATAATGAAAGTTAGACAAATGTTGCGAAGTAAAACACTTAGAGTTTCTAAAATATAAATGATAATGAACATGCTATGGTATGTTAGCATATCTAATAGGTATTGTGGTTCTAAAATTATGTATTGGTGATTGTGAGTTTAATTTTATAGCTTACGCTCAAGGCAAGTTTCTAAACCCTATCTTTTTACATTAAGAAAGTTTTCTAACTCTACACTTTTGTTGAGTTAGTTCTATTATTACATTGTGTAACTTTATTCTTTTGATTGAGCAAGTTTTTTATCTTAACTGTTATTGAATAAGTCAATTGTTCCTAAAATTCATTCGAGCAAACTTTAACTCTAATGTTATTTGAAATTCTCATTTGATCGATTCATTCTAATTTGTTTATAGTTAAGCAAGTTTCTTAAGTTCTATTATTGCATAATGAACATAAATTTTGAACTCTCGTCTCTATTATTAAAATGCTTTCAATTCTTTGCATGAGGTAATACCATGTTGGGCAAGTTTTTAGTTTTCAGCTTGCTATCAGTTGATGTATGTTCAGTAATTTCATTTCTAATGTTATAAAACTCTAACCTTAGCTTATTGATTGTTCAAGCAAATGTTTACCATTTTATTCATTTTGTTGAATACTTATGCTCTATAGTTATTTCAAGCATGAGTTTAATATTTATAATCAGTTCATTTACGATTCTCAATTGTTCGATGTTATGTTGTTATCAAACATCTGTTGTGATTATCAAATACTATTGATTCAACAAGTCCTCTAGTTGATGTTCGTTAAACTTCAATTTCCCTTGAAAGCTTATCCAAACCAAACTTTATTTGGTGCGAACTTGTACTCTAAATACTGGGATGAACAACCCTATTATTATTAGGGGATAATTTACGCGTAGCGTTAAAATGTTTGTGCACAATACATTGTACGAAGGGTTGATCCCCTAAGTACGAGGAATTCTTATAGTCTTATGACTGTTAAAGTTGGAGTTGAATGATTACTCACAACTGTGGACATAGTTCATGGTCTTATGACCCTCAGTTATATATATTCCATATTTTGGATTCCAGTTTTTTATTATCATTTTTGGAGTACTATTCAGACTTGATGAGCCTATTCGTTGGCAATTATTATTATTATTTTCCTGTTGATTTATTTATACACTCATTGTAGCTAAAGTTGAGAAGGTAGATGAGCATTCAACTAGCAAAGGAAAGGGAAAATGTACAAGTGATGAAGACTTGTAATTTTACTTTATCGTTATGATGACAGACTTTTAATAATGATGTGATGTAATAATTCAATTTTCGCATTTGAATGATTGTAATTAAAGGTTAGATAACCTGGAAGATAATGTTTTTATTAAAGTAATCATGTATGGGCAGGTTTTTATTATTTAATTTATTATGATTGGGTAGTTAGATATGAATGTTTTGATTACGTGAACACCAAATCTTGAGGTAATGAAGTACCTAGATTTGGGGGTGTCACAAAAAGTGTTGCTTGTAGCTTACAAGCTAGAATGGGATGCAAAAAGCTGGCGAAAAGCGATGAAAGTAATAAAGGGTGATGGTTATATTGAGGCACTTAGCTGGGTAGAGTTTTGTGAGGTCTTTTATCAGCAGTACTTCCCAGCTGCGGATAAAGAGGCCTATGCCAGAGAATATTTGCCCATCCGACAGAAAGATGATGAGTCCATCACGGATTTCATGACGAGGTTCACCAGGTTGGCAGGCTTTGCGGGAACCTTAACAGGGACTACTGCAGAACAGGCAGATAAGTTTAAGTGGCGAATTCATTATAGATATCGATAACATCTCATTAACACCAAGTTTGTAGATGTGTCAGGAGTGGTCAATGCGGCCAAGAATATTGAGATGGAACGACAGGACTTTCGGTCTTCTAAACCGGATGGGAGTCAAAAGAGGGACAGAGATGACCAGCAGGGTCAAACTTCAGTTCAGCATAGGAAAAATCAGGGTGGTCAGTGGAACAAGAATCGTGGTGGCCAACAAGGGCAGTGGCGTGGCCAGAATCAAAACAGGGGTTATCAACAGATGCCTCAACAAAGGCAGAATCATCAACTGCAGCTACCTTAGAATGGTCAAAATCGTCCGCAGTGGCAAAATCGTCAACAGGGACAGAATCAGGGTCGTTATTCGGGACCAACTGATGGGGGTAACCCAAATCTCATTCTACTTCTGGGGCTAATTATCCGGGGAGGCAGTGCCACAGACTCATAGGTGCATGCTTCTTGTGAGGACAGATGGGTCATATTGCAAGGGATTATACCGGTCCACATGAAAATGGTGGAGGTAGTGATAATGGTGGCAATGGAGGTCAGCGTTAGGGTGGTCGAGTGTTTGCCTTGACATATAACCAGGCGACAGGTGCACCATGTACTATTTCTAGCACTCTTTTAGTTGGCAATCGTGAGGAGTCTATTTTGTTCGATATGGGTTCTACTAATTCCATTGTTGCTCAGTCTTTTGTTCGGCACCTGGGTGTGCCATCTTAGTTATTAGATTCTGTTATGCCTATTGCTACCCCGATGGGGACTTCTGTTGTTATTTCTGATTTGTATCGAGGGTGTTCGATCAATTTTGGGGATAAGATTCGTAGGGCTAATCTTCTTCCGATGAGTATGCACGATTTTGATGTAATTCTTGGGATGGACTGGTTGGATAAGCATCGGGCCACTATCGATTGTCAGGAGAAGAAGGTTATATTTGGAGATGTTAAGTCTCCAGAATTCGTTTTTCAGGGTTCATAGCCGAGTAGGGTGTTGAAGTTAATTTCAGCTTTGAAGACTGGAAAGTTGGTGGCAAAGGGTTGTGAGGGGTATTTGGAATTTGTGAAGGATACCTCGAAGGGTGAGTCTCGTATTGGAGATGTTCCAATTGTTCGTGACTTTCCCGATGTATTTCCTGAGGAGTTGTCAGGGTTACCACCACAGCGGGAAGTACAGTTTTCTATTGAGCTTGTTCCTGGTGCGAAGCCTATCTCTAAGGGACCGTATCGGATGGCACCATTGGAGTTACAGGAATTGAAGGAGAAGTTGCAGGAACTGTTAGATCGTGGTGTGATTCGGCCGAGTGTTTCGCCGTGGGGTGCTCCAGTTTTATTTGTGAAGAAGAAGGATGGGTCTATGAGGCTGTGCATAGACTACAGGGAGTTAAACAAGATTACCATCAGGAATCGGTATCCATTGCCGAGGATTGATGACTTGTTTAACCAACTTCAGGGGACAGAATATTTTTCGAAGATAGACTTGAGGTCGGGTTATCATCAGTTGAGGGTGAGGGATGAGGATATCCCTAAGACGACATTTCCTACTCGATATGGGCATTACGAGTTTCTGGTGATGCCATTCGGGTTGATTAACGATCCGGCGGTGTTTATGGATTTAATGAATCGGGTGTTCAGGGAGTACTTAGACCAATTTGTCGTTGTCTTTATTGATGACATTTTGGTTTACTCCAAGTCTAAGGAAGAGCATGAAGAGCATCTTCGCATAGTGTTGGGAATTTTGTAAAAAGAGAAATTGTATGCTAAATTCTCTAAATGCGAGTTTTGGTTGGAGCAGGTTGCATTTTTGGCTCACGTTGTTTTTGCTAAAGGCATTAAGGTAAATCCTGCTAAGGTTGAGGCTATCACTAAATGGCCAAGACCTACTACAGTGATAGAGATTAGGAGTTTCTTGGGTTTGGCAGGGTATTATAGGCGATTTGTGGAAGGGTTTTCCCTGTTTGCCTTACCACTGACTCAGTTGATGAGAAAGGGCGTGAAGTTTGTGTGGAATGAAGAGCGTAAGAAGAGTTTTGAGGAGTTAAAGAAACGGCTTGTAATAGCTCCTATACTTGCATTGCCGTCGGGGACAGGTGGCTACCAGATTTATAGTGATGCTTCTAAAAAGGGCTTGGGGTGTGTTTTGATGCAACATGGTAAGGTGATTGCTTATGCTTCTAGGCAGCTTAAACCTTACGAGGTGAATTACCCCACACATGATTTGGAGTTGGCAGCAGTGATCTTTGCCTTAAAGATTTGGATGCATTATTTATATGGAGAGACTTGTGATATCTTCACCGATCACTAAAGTCTTAAATACATTTTTCACTCATAAGGAGCTCAATATGAGGCAGAGGCGTTGGTTGGAGTGTGACGCCCCCAAAATAAGGTATACATCACCCATCTTAAGTCGCCAGATTCATGGTATAGAATTCAAATACAACTTACTAATACAACTGTCGTGTACAATACGACAAACATAAACTGTGAGTTTGAATACAAATATTATCTACTAAAGAGTATACAAACTCAAAAGGAGCCCTCATTACAATTATTATCACACTATCTCATAGAATAGTGAGGACTACTAATGCTATCCTCTGGACCATCACTCCGTTCCCCGACTCGTCCCAACTATATTCTCATTTCCTGAAGAGAATAGTGAAAGAAAGGGCGAGCTCAACTAGCCCAGTAAGAAATATTAAGACTAAGATAATGCAAAATAAATTATCATTAGTCTTCAACAATGTTAAACTGATAAAATACAATTGACATCAAGTTTAACTGCAGCGAATCAAGCAATCCATTAAAAGAGTCAAGTAGAGAATAAAATCTACTATCTTTTATGATTTAAAAGGTTTTTCATGACTTTTATCGCTGAGACTTAGCTTAATAAATAATCCACATCATCCCTGCACTACGGCCAAGGATATTCATTAGTATCACAACCACAAATTATCCATGCATCACAGCCAACATGTATTCATCAATGGTCATGATCATGCTAATAACTGTCCATCAATGCACTACGGGCTAATTAGGACTTTTACCACATCATTTGTAACATTACGGTCATGATTATATCGAATAATCCCTGGTCATAATCATACCAAGTCCATCTATGCATTACAGGCCACATATGACTTAAAAAAATAAACATGAGGATGATGACAATGATACAAGAATTCAATAAAACAAGTTCAAGAATTAATTTATTCAGGAACTAATAACGTCCAAGTTGTCAACATGATACTGCTTTGTGCAGTAAAATTCAAGAATGCTCAGAAGAATATTTTCATGAAAAGATACTGGATGAAGCGCAAATATCAAGGATACTCTACTAATTTCATTGAGTATAGAAGTCA
The DNA here is from genome assembly GCA_016801055.1 of Panax notoginseng. Lineage (NCBI taxonomy): Eukaryota > Viridiplantae > Streptophyta > Magnoliopsida > Apiales > Araliaceae > Panax > Panax notoginseng. The sequence continues at coordinate 155,068,125 of CM029019.1, read as the reverse complement.
AAACTTTAACCAACTAAGTATAATAAAGAATGGAATAACAAAAGAAATCACCATGCATGCGGTACTTTGCATAGACAGGTTATTCCAACAGAATAATAATAACGGAACCAGGTCAGGCAAAATTTGCACCGATAGGATGTTCCAACATAATACTAAAATAATAAAAGAATATCACCAAGTATAGGGTAGACTGCGTATACAGGTTATTTCAACAGAATAATAAGCAATGGAATAACAACAGTTCTCTTCATGAATAAGAAAGAATAACACCCCTTACCGTAAAAAAAACTGGATATAATAGTAGGGAAGTAGTAGAAAACTTTTCTTCTTTCTCTCTATAATTTTCTTTATCTAGAGTTTCAGTGAATTCGTAAGAAATAATGAAGGAATGAGCTTCTATTTATAGGAGAATGGAAGTGTACTGTTTATGAACGAATTATTTCTGCAGAATTATTTCTTCAACCAAATACAATAAAGTCAATCAACTAACCAATAAAATCACAACAAAATTAAAATATAATACATATATATAAACACATGTTTTCAACTTATATATATCAATACTATATATACACCACTTAATTTTTTTCTCCCATAACCAACATCAATCCCTCACCCACCCAAAAATTAATTTCACTACACTCTTACACATCACCATCACACTACCACTTTTTCACCATTTTCCACTCACACACACATCACACACCTATCACTTTCACATATCACTTTCTCCCACTATATACTCAATACATACATAAACTTCCATACGTATACTCTTCCATTTCCAAAATCATTTTTCAACACATATGGGCCCCACGTGTGACCCCCACATGTGGGCCCCACATTTAAATAATTTTCTACCGATTATTTTAAAAAATGGGTAAATAAGAATCCATAAAATAAGCAAACTTCATAAAAATCAACTTAATAATTTTAACAACATTTATCATCTTTATTATAATTCACAATATGAATCGACCAGGTCGTTCCCAGGAAAGAGGGGCTTTCTAATAAGGATTTCTCCCTATTGGCGCGTAATTAGGTGACCAAACCTCTCCTTGACAGAACTTCTAGACATCGTTAATATTGCAAATAATAATATTAATAACTTTGTCGTCTCAATTATTGATTTTAACAATATATAAAATATCGACAATAATTGAATCAAATAACGTGAGATACTATGCAACAATTACTATAGTAATAATTGAACAAAACTGAATGACTTCTCACGTAAGCATCAATAATTAATACCGTGTGCTACTATGCAACCACGCATATTACTGTACTTTTACTACTGAGTAGTTCAACAGTATTAACGGTAAAACTTCTGCCGTTATTTTTATGAAATATTTTTGTCGTTTTCTCAATCAGACAATAATTACGTTGTGGGGTCCACCAATGATTGCGTCATTGTACGAATATTCCCCGACAAAAAGAATATTTCCCGACCAATCAAATATTATACAACAACTTGCATACTTTGCAAAAATTATAAATACTACCCACAACTATAACATTATATCAAATCCACACCATAATATTCAAAAAAATATTTCGGAAAATTTAAACCTTTATTCATAAAATATGGGGTCTCACAATCTCCCATCCTTATGAAATTTCGCCCTAAAATTTACGTACGTACCTGGTATGCCGAACAGATGATGACACTTCATCAGATTCTAACTCTTGTGGTATAACCTTTAAGCATAGAATATATTCCAGGATTTTAACAGGTACATCTTCATACATTAAATCATCCGCTATCTCGTCCGATTTTAAATCAATAATGTGGTTCGGGTCATCCACATATTTACGTAACATCGATACGTTAAAAAAGTTATGAACATGCGACATACTTGGCGGTAAAACGAGTTTATAAGCCACAGTTCCTACTTGATCGAGGATTTCAAATGGGCCGATTAAATCGAGGGTTAAGATTTCCTCTCTTCGTCGATTCTTGCTTCTAGAATAACGCCCTCTTGAGCCTTCTTCTCCACGTTCATCAACTCTAAGTAAGTAGTTTGAACGGCTTTAACTTTATCGATTAAAGTCGATTCTAATCGTATATTCGTTATCTTCACGTGAGTTCCTAGAGTCTTTAACTCTATCTTCATCATTTGTAAGTTATACAAAATGAGTCTTTGTGTTAACAACATCGCACTCGCATACGATCTTCTACTCAACACGTCAGCTACTACGTTCGCACTTCCATGATGATATTGAGTGGTACGATCATAATCTTCAACAGCTTGAGCCAACGTCTTTGGCGCATAATACGTTCGTTTTAGTTGAAGAAATATTTAAGGATTTAAGAAATGGGATTTGTACTGGGGTCAATACAAAATTCGATTTCACGCTCTGGGGTAGGCTAAGAAGTCTTCAAGAATACGTCAGGAACTTTATTAATAATAGAAATATCGTTCAAAACTGTGAACCTCATCCAAAACTTGGATAGCACGTCACATTGATACCTATCAACTTGCCATCGTCATTCACGACGTCGCCTATCGAAAGTCTGGCTTCGATGCATTCCACACAAAAAAGTCAACAACGAAACGACCGGGGCTCTTTACTTATGGCTTGATATGACAATGATTGACTTTAGTGGTTTGGTTGCTTGAATTCGCATAACAAGTTGGTTAGGAGTATGAAAGCTAACAACCTTACGAAAAGCATGATGAGTAGTTAACCAATCGTTTCCAAAAATCACATCAAAGACAAGTATTTTCAAAGAGATAAGATCGACAGGTAACGTGAAATTGTTGATTTGAACAAGATTTATAAATAGTGGAGGTAACGAAGGTTTCTCCCAACTGAGTTTAAACAGATATATCAAAGTCTAACTTCTCCAGAGTTAACTTCAAACATTGAACACAACTAGGTGAAATAAAAGAGTGAGTACAACCGGTATCTAACACGGTATAGACTTCACAAGAGTTTATGACTAACATACCCGTGATAATTTTATTCAGGTTCCTTGTCACGAAAAAAACGCTCTCTCTTAAACTACCGGCTTTGACTTTTTTGGGACGGCCTTTGGTGCCTCCATCCTAGTTGAACTTGTCTTCGGTGAACGACAAAATCGGGCTAAGTGACCTTCTCTTCCATAATTATAACATGCTTTGGACGGCATCGCGCAGTTTGGACTGATGTGTCCCTCCCCTCCGCATTTGAAGCATATGATAGGTGGTCGTTCTCCTTCCTTAACAACGGGTGCTGGTGCTGACGTCTTTCCATCATTGTTGAATCTCCTCTTCTTGAAATGTCCATTCTAATTGTTTTGACCATGATTACCACCGAAGTGGTTACCATTTCTGGCATGTTGATTCCCTCCATGTTTATTGTCACCGCTTTGATGACTGTTATCACCGGTATTATCATTTTGCCGGCTGCTCTCTTTTGGTTGCGTTAACTCATTATCGCGCTCCACTAACTGAGCCCTATTTATAATATCTAAATACAAACACAGTTTATGAGAAATAAGATATTGACGTATCTCTGGCTTCAAACCTCTTAAAAACATTCGCGTCATTTTCTCTTCATTATCAACCAAGTGGGATGCAAATCGGGACAACTCGGCAAACTTGGCTTCGTACTACGACACGGTCATGTTGTTTTGGTCTAACTTGATAAATTCCACCTCCTTCATGTGACGAATGCTTTCGGGAAAGTACTTGTCATTAAACATCTCTTGGAACTTCTCCCAAGACATCTTGAGTGCGTCAGGCTGGGTACGTTTTACAGATTCCCACCAGTGATCTGCCTCTTCACGCAACATAAAGGTGGCAAAGGGAACCTTTTGCTCCTCGGAGCATCCCAAGACATCAAATATCTTGGTGATCTGCTTTAACCACGTCTCCGCCTTAAGTGGTTCTTGCTTTCCCAAAAACTCCAGTGGTCCCAGCTCCTTGAATTTCTTAGCGGTGACGAATCGTGGGTTGCCATTGTTTCTTCCTGCATTATGAACAGGAGCCGCCTTCGCCTGATGTTGCATGAATTCTAAAAAACATCTAAACATACTGTCGTTCGTCAATTGATCAGTGTTGTTGTTTATAGGAGGATTATCGCCATCCTGTTGCACATTGTCCTGATTATTGATCTGTGGAGACTCAACGGTCTCTTACGCTCCATTGCTTATCTCAACATTTTCAGATGCCATTTTCAAAAACTGCCACAAAACAAGGGTTAATTAACATATCACATATTATCTCTATACTCTGACCGACCAATTAAATAACAAGTAAACTTAGGTAGGTCATACTAGCGAAGGAATTCACCGTCGCTCCCCTCCTAGTTCTTATCTCACATCTCAGCCAGGGATCATATCCCTCAGCTTTGATACCAACTGTGACGCCCCCAAAATAAGGTATACATCACCCATCTTGAGTCGCCAGATACATGGTAAAGAATTCAAATACAACTTACTAATACAATTGTCGTGTACAATACGACAAACATAAACTGTCAGTTTGAATACAAATATTGTCTACTAGAGAGTATGTAAACTCAAAAGGAGTCCTCATTACAATTATTATCACACTATCTCACAGAATAGTGAGGACTACTAATGTTATCCTCTGGACCATCACTCCGTTCCCCAACTCGTCCCAACTATATTCTCATTTCCTGAAGAGAACAGTGAAAGAAAGGGTGAGCTCAACTAGCCCAGTAAGAATTATTATGACTAAGATAATGCAAAATAAATTATCATTAGTCTTCAATAATGTTAAACTGATAAAATACAATAGATATCAAGTTTAACTGCAGCGGATCAAGCAATCCATTAAAAGAGTCAAGTAGAGAATAAAATCTATCTTTTATGATTTAAAAGGTTTTTCATGACTTTTATCGCTGAGACTCAGCTTAATAAAAAATTCACATCATCCCTGCACTACGACCAAGGATATTCATTAGTATCACAACCATAAATTATCCATGCATCACATCTAAGGATATTTGTGTATTCATCAATGGTCATGATCATGCCAATAACTGTCCATCAATGCACTATGGGTCAATGAGGACTTTTACCACATCATTTGTAACATTACGGTCATGATTATACCAAATAATTCCTGGTCATAATCATACCAAGTCCATCTATGCACTACAGGCCATAGTTGACTGTAAAAAAAATAAACATGAGGATGATGACAATGATATAAGATTTCAATAAAACAAGTTCAAGAATTAATTTATTCAGGAACTAATAATGTCCAAGTTGTCAACATGATATTGCTTTGTGCTGTAAAATTCAAGAATGCTCAGAAGAATATTTTCATGAAAAGATACTGGATGAAGCACAAATATCAAGGATATTCTACTAATTTCATGGAGTATAGAAGTCAAAACTTTAACCAACTGAGTATAATAAAGAATGGAATAACAAAAGAAATCACCATGCATACGGTACTTTGCATAGACAAGTTATTCCAACAGAATAATAATAACAGAACCAGGTCACACAAAATTTACACCGACAGGATGTTCCAACAGAATACTAAAGACGGAACCAGGTCCGGTGTAAAACACACAGACATGACGTTCCAACAGAATAATAATAAAGACGGAACCAGGTCCGGTGTAAAACACACAGACAGGATGTTCCAACATAATAATAATAAAGACGGAACCAGGTCCGGTGTAAAACATACGGACAGGATGTTCCAACAAAATAATAATAGAATGTCACCAAGTATAGGGTAGACCGCGTATACAGGTTATTCCAACAGAATAATAAACAATGGAATAACAACAGTTCTCTTCATGAATAAGAAAGAATAAAACCCCTTACCGTAAAAAAAATTGGATATAAGAGTAGGGAAGTAGTAGAAAACTTTTCTTCTTTCTCTCTATAATTTTCTCTCTCTAGAGTTTCAGTGAATTCGTAAGAAATAATGAATAAATGAGTTTCTATTTATAGGAGAATGGAAGTGTACTGTTTATGAACGAATTATTTCTGTAGAATTATTTCTTCAACCAAATACAATAAAGTCAATCAACTAACCAATAAAATCACAACAAAATTAAATTATAATACATATATATAAACACATGTTTTCAACTTATATATATCAATATTATATATACACCACTTAATTTTTCTCCCCCATAACCAACATCAATCCCCCGCCCACCCAAAAATCAATTTCACTACACTCTTACACATCACTATCACACTACCACTTTTTCACCATTTTCCACTCACACACACATTACACACCTATCACTTTCACATATCACTTTCTCTCACTATATACTCAATACATACATATACTTCCATCCGTATACTCTTCCATTTCCAAAATCATTTTCCAACACATATGGGCCCCACATGTGGCCCCCACATGTGGGCCCCACATTTAAATAATTTTCTACCGATTATTTTGAAAAATAGGTAAATAGGAATCCATAAAATAAGAAAACTTCATAAAAATCACCTTAATAATTTTAACAACATTATCATCTTTATTATAATTCACAATATGAATCGACCAGGTCGTTCCCAAGAAAGAGAGGCTTTCCAATAAGGATTTCTCCCTATTGGCGCGCAATTAGGTGACCAAACCTCTCCATGACAGAACTTCTAGACATCGTTAATATTACAAATAGTAATATTAATAACTTTGTCGTCTCAATTATTGATTTTAACAATATATAACATATCGACAATAATTGATTCAAATAATGTGAGATATTATGCAACAATTACTATAGTAATAATTGAACAAAATTGAATGACTTCTCACGTAAGCATCAATAATCAATACCGTGTACAACTATGCAATCACGCGTATTACTATAGTTTTACTACCGAGTAGTTTAACAGTATTAACGGTAAAACTTCCGCCGTTATTTTTATAAAATATTTTTATCGTTTTCTCAATTAGACAATAATTCCGTTGTGGGGTCCACCAATGATTGCGTCGTTGTACGAATATTCCCCGACAAAAAGAATATTCTCCGACCAATCGAATATTATACAACAAATTGCATACTTTGTAAAATTTATAAATACTGCCCAAAACTATAACATTATATCAAATCCACACCATAATATTCAAAAAAATATTTCGAGAAATTTATACCTTTATTCATAAAATCTGGGGTCTCACATGGAGCTTCTAAAAGACTATGATGCTAGAATTCAGTATCACCCGGGGAAGGCAAATGTGGTTGCAGATGTGCTTAGCAGAAAGTATTTTGGGAGTGTAGCAACCCTTATTACACAACCTCAGCTTATTTCGGATATGGAGTGGCTAGAGTTGGAGTTGTTGTAACAACCCGATATTTTTTATATAAATAAATAAGAAATTTTGCGTATAATTTTTTTTTATTTTAAGGATGAGGATTTGTACAAGATAAGATGCATATGTCTTTATGTGATAAATAAAAATATATTTATTACATGAATATTTACAAATAATTTTATTTTAGAATTATTGATTATTACAAAGTATATTATTATAATAATTAATATTATGGCAGAAATATTTTTATTAATTATTTTCCATGAATATATAATCATATATTTTTTAAATAATATATGCAGTGATTTTTAGAATAATTATAATAATTATTTCATTATATGAATTTTAGTACATATTATTAAGTTAATTATTTTATCTTAATTATTAAGGTTAAATATGAAAGAATAAATCAGATATGGAATCCAAACCCTAATTTAGGATTTTTATCAAGAGATGTGAATAATAATATAATATTAATTATATTTTAATTTTTTAGTGCTATAAATATGTACTGTATGTACGTATTAAAAATGGTTGGTCAATTATAGTGTTTAATGTCAAAACCCTAGTTTTACTATGGGAAATCCTAATTTGAAAATTAATTGCGGGTTTAAAACTGTTACATAATTGTGTTACATATTTTATGTTGTGTATTAATTGATTAATTAGGTAAACCCTAATTAAAATTCTAGAAATCCTAAATAATTTTTAGAAAATCCTAAATTATTAAAAACCCTAATTTTAAATGCTAAACCCTAATTTAAAACCCAAATTAGAGTTCAAAATTGATTGGTGATTGTGTTAATGTGATGTATAGTAGATTTTTATTATTAATTAGGGAAAACCTAATTTGTAATTTAAAACTCTAATGACTAGAACCCTAATAATAAACCCTAATTATAATTCGGTAACCCTAATTACCAAACATATAAATCCTAATTACTAATTTAGCAAGGTTAATTATAATTATTGATATTAAACCCTAATGTTCCTGTATAAAGTAATTAGAAATTAATTTACTTAAGAAAACCCTAATTACAAATTTTAGAAACTAAGATTTTTATTTTTATTAGTATTTTGTGCAAACTCTAATTGCTAGATAATACAAATGCTTTATGCTAAACCTTAGGGTTTAACCCTAAGGGTTAAAACCTAAGGGTTTACATGATTACAAGAATGCCATTAAATTTCCAAGCGAAAAGACCAAAATACCCCTCTTTGGATTTCTTAATTATGCAAATTACAAAGCTTGACAAGTGTGGGAGTTGGTAACCAAACCCAACAACCCCATGTGCTCAATAATTCACAGCAATCAGCTATTACATATCAGCCCACACATTTCCTACGTGTTATAAATAGAATTAGAGGAGAAAAGTGCTCATTTTCTCTCATTTGCTCATCAAACACTCAACCAAGAAATCCTCTCTGAAAACCTACGAATTTCTATAGCATTTCAGTTCTAAAATCAAGCCCCACGAATACCATTAACAGATCAGTAGCTAGAATCAAGCATTTGTTCAAAAGAGGGTAGAACCCTAATTTTAAAAATCTTACTTTGATCCTTTGTTAGATGTTATGATTTAGTGTTAAAATATGATGTTAGTAGTGTATAATCATGATCTGGGTTGCTAGATGTTAGATCCATAACATCTAGATGCTCGAATTTTATGATCTACAAAATCTGGAAAAATTTTGGTTTGGTGTTTGACAATGAATGTCAGGCATTGTATCTCAGTGATCTTTAATGATTTTTGTGTTTTGAAAGTTTGTAGTTGTAGCCTGACATGTAGTTTTTGATCTGGAACAAGAATCAGACTTAGATCTGTTCTAGATTGCAAGATATTGTTAGTCAAAAGTCGTTGACCGACCATGACTGGACAAAATCTGGGTAACCCAGATCTTGCCCAGAAATGGTCTGACAAGACCTTTGTCGCCTCTGATCTTGCAAGTTGTTGTTGATTTGTGTTTGGTATTGTATTCAGGTTATAGTATAGTAGTTATACTACGTCTTGATGCTTTTAGATAGCTTATATCACAAAAATATACTAGAATTGGAGGATGGTCAAACTAGGCAGAATTCCAATGATGAACTTTCTGGGTAACCCAGAAAGTTCATTTACCCAAAAAGTTCATGAGCGTGGTTTCTGACATCGTTTAACCGGACAAGATCTCGTTATGTGGTTGATCTTATTTGTATTTTATGTAATAGGTCTACTCTCTTGCATGCTAGCTACAACCTGGAACTTTTAGATCACAAAAACGTAACACCAAAAGCAAGTTGTGGAAGCCCAAAAGTGATCAGTCGAGCTGTTCTTGTTTTCTGGGTAACCCAGAAAACGAAGAACAGGTCTGACAGATAGTTTGAGCTTCCATATCTTGCTTGTATGTTGTAATATGACCCGGACCTTGATTAATACTTGTAGTGCTACACTAACAGTACAATATTTGATCAATAGCTAGCCCAAAAACACATTACACTATTCTTAATTCACGGTCAAAGTAGCTATGTCGTGCACTGCTATGAATGTTCTTGAGAGCTCAAGAACACCTATGGCGACGATTTCTGTCGCCAAAGGGTTTTAGCGACAAACAGTATATATTATATTTCAAAAATTAATTAATTTAATTAAATAAATAGAAAAAAAATAGTTTTTAATTATTAAAAATAACAAATAAATTATTAAAATTTATTTTAAATTCTAAAAATTAGTTTTTAATTATTTTAAGTATATTTCATAAATATTTATTATTTTTGAAATATTATTAGTATTTAATTTATTTAATTATAATATTAAATAAATTAGATAAAAATGATTTTAATATTTGAAAAATCATTTAAAATTATATTATGATATAAAAAAATATTTTAAGTTATTTTTAATGACTTTTAATATTTTGTGATGAAATTCATTAATAAATTAATATTAATAATAATTAAGTTATTTACTAAATAAATTAATTAAAAATGATTTTATTATATTAAAAATCATTTTAAATAATAATAAGGTATTTAAAAATATTTTAAGTTATAAAATATAACTTTCAATATTTAAAGGTAAATTTCATTAATTAATTATTATTAATGATATCAAAGTTATTTAATAATTATATTAAATTAGTTAGTTTAAAAATAATTTTAATATTAGAAAAATCATTTTAAATGTAAATAAAGTGTTTAAAGATATTTTAAGTTATAAAATATAACTTTTAATATTTAAAGAATAATTTTATTAATAATTTAATATTAATGATATTAATTTAATATTAAATGATATTAAATTTATTTAATAATTATATTAAATGAATAGTTTAAAAATAATTTTATTAATTTAAAAATTATTTAAAAAGGATATAAATGAATTAAAAATATTTTAAATTATAATGACTTTTAATATTTTGATAAATAGTACATTAATATTTAAATATTAATGATAATTATTTAAAAATGATTTTAAATGTTTTAAAAATCATTTAAGGGTAATATAAATACTTTAAAAATATTTTAATTTATTATAAATAACTTTAATATTTTGACAATGGTTTCATTAATAGTTTAATATTAATTAAATATTAATGATGATAAAATTGTTTAATATTTAAATCATTTAAAAATGATTTCGATATTTGAAAATTTATGATAAATTATAATAAATGTTTAAAAATTATTATAAGTCAATTAAAAATAATATGACTAATAATTACAATTATTAAACTTCGGGATAGAGTCTTAGACTTGATAATTACCCGATAAAGTCGTCGGTAAACCGACATGTTTCAAAAATTGATATGGACTTAGATATTTTGACTGTATAAGTGTTTATTTGTGATTCAATAGTTGTTAAACTTATGTGATAATGTGATTAGGTAATGTGCTGACTACAATAAGCAATGCTATGTGTTATAGTTTGTGATTCTAATCAGTAAAATGATCTTATTACTGATAGGTTGTTATACAAAAGATAGAGCTAAGTTGCAAATTGTAAGCAGCGCATCAGGCAAGTATCTTACCTTTGTATTTTTTTTATACAATGAACATGAGTAAATATTTAATCATATGTTGATACACCTTTGTCAATGACTTATATATATATATATATATATATATATATATATATATATATATATGTGTGTGTGTGTGTGTGTGTGTGTGTGTGTGTGTGTGTGTGTTGAATTATAGATTATAGTTGAACAAGATAAAATCTTTGATTCGGAACCTAGACAAGTATGAACATCCCTACACGGGAAAACTTTTATGCGCCCAAGGCGGACAGAGTGAACGATACCCTCGTTCTTGCATGTAGTATTGATCAATGCAGGTTATAACGGGCTGATCACCCCCGTTCCCGTAAGTTATGACGGTTTACAGATGAAGTTCTGTTTAATCTATTCGAAAATTTAAAACAATATTCATAGTATGTCACCTTAACCCTATTTATAGTTATTACGTAGTTTCAAAAATTTGAAAGAGGGTTGTTATGTTATTATTATCGATTCAGATTACTTCACAACTATTGATCTGTTATAGAAGGGTAGTATAAAGAAAACATTTAAATTCTTTCAGCTTATATATATAATTGTTATTACTTCCTGGGCACTCAAATGCTCATCCTTGCTTAATTTAAATATTTTCAGCTAATTGTGAACAACCAGAATGCTCGGCTAAGAACAAAGGGAAAGGGAAGGTTGCAGAATAAGTTGGTGTTATTTTATGTAATAGTTTATCCTTAGTAAGGCAATGATATTAATTATCTATCATGTATTATAAAGAATGTTTAAAGGTTACGTACTTGGGAGCTAGTCTCTGATAATTATGAAAATTAAGTTTAATATTTATATTATTGTTATTATTATTAGTATTATTTCGCTCATAGAAATGGTATCGTGAAGCACCGAGTTCGGGTTTCAAGTACTTGGATTTGGGGGCTTTACAGTTGTATGTGCAAGGTTTTGATGGGCATTTGGCAGGTATGAGAGTGGAGCCCTCTCTTATCTCGCGGGTCAAAGAAGCTCAAAAGGAAGATGGGGAATTGTGGAGTATAATGCAGAATCTGGAGGAGAGCAAGCAGTCTGAGTTTCGTATTGATGACCATGGTGTGATATGGTTGGGTGAGCAGTTGTGTGTACCGTCGAATCCAATCATTCGGGAGGCGGTGTTGGCTGAGGCTCATAGTTCTCCATTTTCTATTCATCCAGGTTCTACAAAGATGTATAAGGATTTGAAGAAGAATTTTTGGTGGAATGGGATGAAACGAGACGTGGCTGAATATGTTGGGAAGTGTCTTACTTGTCAACAAGTGAAGATAGAACATCAATGAGCTAGTGGTTTGTTACAACAGTTAGACATTCCAGTGTGGAAGTGGGAAGATATCACGATGGATTTTGTGACTGGTTTGCCGAAGACTTTCAGGAAGAATGATGCCATTTAGGTAATGGTGGACTAACTGACCAAATCGACACACTTTTTGGCCATCCATGAGGGTTACTCGGTGGATAGGTTGGCATATATCTTTCAGTAGGAGATTGTTAGACTTCATGGTACTCCGGTGTCTATTGTTTCAGATCGGGATCCACGGTTCACTTCTAGGTTTTGGAAAGGGTTTCAACGAGCTTGGGGCACTCGGCTCAACTTTAGTACTTCTTTTCATCTGTAAACTGATGGACAATCTAAAAGGACTATTCAGACATTAGAGGACATGTTGAGTGCACTTGAGTGGTCGGGTAATTGGGTTGATTATTTGAGCCTAGTTGAGTTTGCTTATATCAATAGCTGGCATGTAAGTATTGGAATGGCTCCGTTTGAGGCATAGTATGGTAGAAAGTGTCGGGCACCGACTTGTTGGGACGAGGTTGGCAAAAAGGCCATAGAAGGGCCTGAGTTAGTTCAAATCACTACGGAGAAGGTAGCGGTGGCTAAGGAGAAATTGAAGTCAGCTCGATCACGGCAAAAGTGTTATACTGATAAGCATATGAGGACTTTAGAATTTGAACCTAGTGAGCATGTGTTTCTAAAAGTTTCTCCTTGGAATGGCATTCGACGATTTGGGTTGAAAGGGAAGCTTAGTCCGCGTTATATTGGCCCATTTGAGATTTTGGAGAGGGTTCATGAAGTTGCATATCGGTTAGCTTTGCCTCCACAGCTAGCGCATGTGCACAATGTGTTCCATGTGTCGGTGTTGAGAAGTTATCATTATCATCCGCTGCACATGGTGCAATATCCATTTGATAAGATTCGGGAGGATCTTACTTGTGATGAGCAAGCCGAGGCGATTTTGGATCGACAAGAGAGAATTATGAGAAGGAAGACAATTTTGTTTGTTAAGGTTTTGTGGAGGAATCATTCGGAACGAGAAGCTACTTGGGAGATGGAGGAGTCTATTCGAGCAGAGTATCCACATCTTTTTGATAATTAGGTCCGTTCATTCTTTTGATTCCGGGGACGGAATCCTTTTTAAGGGTAGGTGATGTAATACCCAAAAAATAATAAAAAAAAATATCAAATAATAAAAAAATGCTTTAAAACATATTAATTGGAGTTTGTCTTTTATTCGGGTCAAACTAGTCATTTAATTTATGTGAGCTAATAAATATTAATAAGTGTAGATAAATTAATTTGGTTAAATTAAACCATAAAAGTAATTGGATCTATTTATATTTGTGTAGTTTTAAAACCTATTAAAATTAGGAGAATTAGTAAGATAATTTAATAAACAAATAAATCAAACCCTACCTTTATATATTCGTTAGAAGAAAAAAAAAGAGGAAGATTAAGGAAGCGGCGGCAGAGAGAGGAAGAAGAGAGAGCAGTGGTGATATAAAATTGAATTCATTGTGGCATATTATATGTAAGTCTTTTGTTAATAAAATTATTGGGAAGTACTTCACCATTCATTGTAAAATATGTGCACACTTAATTGATAACATTATATCATCATGATTATCCTAGTACCTGTATGGCATATGTATTTATAGGTATAATTTGTTAGTTTTAAAACATGGAAATATGGGTCATGACTTCCAAATATATCAGGAACAATTTAAGGATTAAATCATTATTATTTTTTTTATGTTTTAATTTTTTTTTGTAATTATAAGTTATGATTTATATACTAATTGGAAGTAGTAAATTAGTATGTTTACAGATTTAATATAAGGAAGCAAATATATTTTATTGAGTTGTTTAACTAAGTTACATAATGGGTTATGTACTTTTCAAATTCTATATTGTTAATACAATAAATTGTATATTAGATGAAATTTTGTATTGTTCAGGCCATGTTTTTAACATTGCAATTATAATTTTTTTTTTAAAAATAAATAAAATCATGATATACTAATCTAATATAATAATATGTATAATTGTGTACGTAATTAATAAATATACATTATTTTGTGAATAGATTGGATTGACGGAGATTAACAAAACTATATATAAATTTTTGGATATTACATTGCTTACTCCAAGTATGGATTCTGTACCCTTTCAGCGAGACTATTTTGTTTTTGATTTATTCATTTCGTTATTCGTTTTGAAATTTAGTATTGCCTCTCATAATTATTCCTTGTCAATTCATTGTGATAGTTTCGTTTAGCGTTCATAGTTGGAACTCATATTTGTACTCTTTAGACTAGTACAACATGTCTAAATTTATTTTGATATTTGTAGTAATGTGTATGTTAGTATTTTTGGGGACTTTGAGTTAATGATTCATTTCAGTTTAGCATGTACATATTAGAACCCCTTTGTGTTGATATTATGTCGCATGTGTTGTGACATGATATCCTTGTTAGAATATACCGTAGGGTATACCTGAGCTGTAACCACCTTTGGGGGTACCACAGGCATGTCCTCTTGGCACCGAGGCATGACACCTTCCGTGGAGATGTGATCAGTCCACGTCGTCTCCGTTTTGTGCTTCGGTGGGAGTTGGCCATTTGGTATTTTGTTGTGGGAGGCATATGGGTCGACCCTAGTTTTCTGTTATGTTC
This sequence comes from Panax notoginseng, assembly GCA_016801055.1. NCBI lineage: Eukaryota > Viridiplantae > Streptophyta > Magnoliopsida > Apiales > Araliaceae > Panax > Panax notoginseng. The sequence goes on along the minus strand of CM029019.1, from coordinate 155,052,886 downwards.
TATTATGTGGATTGGTGATATTTGTGCCAAACACACCTTTCAATTTTACATACATTTGGATTCGCGGTCCAATGTGTGTAACTTGCCTGTGTGGCATTATTTGACTTGCCTGTGTGGCAATGCATATTATTATTTATTTGAGCTTGGTATAAAACAACACCCAGCCATTTGATTCAGCCTATCATTTCGTTGTGTTAGTTTCAGTTCATTTTGTTTCAGTTCATTTAATTGAGTTAGTTATTTTGATTCATTATTTGTATTCTATATCCGTACTGGGCATTTGGCTCATGCTGTGTTTCTCTTCCGGCAGGTAATCAGGGGAATCAAGGCAAGTGTGACGAGAGCTCCCTTCTATTCAATAGTTTTGATATATTTTGTTAGGCTATGATACATTGATTTATTTATAGTTGTAATAGTTATTTCAGATTGTGATTTGAGCTAGTGTGGCATTTATTATGGTTTGTTCTAAGACATTTAATTAGTTTGAGATTATTCTTTTGTGGATTAGAGTTTTGTTATATATATTCGTCAGTTTTGTTGTGTTTGTGTAACCTCTCTTTCTATTTTGGAAAGGGGGTGTTACAATTACGTTGGCAATAAACTTAAAATCATATTATAAAATTATAAACAGTGAGTGGCATCTAGTAATGCATCACTGTTACCTAAGTAATAATAAGATCAATGATTCAGTGCAACCTTTTTGTGACCAATGTTTCAATGTAATTCAATCCTTTTAACATTGACATCCTAGATTAAACTCAAGGCATGGAATGTGTCATACTCTTCATAATTTAATATGAGTTTTCTTGATAAATTAGTAGACTATATAAAAAAAATCAGTATTTGAGCATGGCCATGCATTTCATAGTCCTACTCCATCAAGAGGCCTATGAATATCACCCCTAATATATAGGAGGGTTAAATTCCATCTAGATCACTCATATTCCTCACACGATTCATGATGTACCCAATAATAACCTTTATTGTCCACCCTATTAAAGGTGATTTTTGATGATATCAAAGTACATAAATTCCCGTGTAGTAATATAGTGATTTCAGGTCGGAAGATTATTATATCATTGTCATTATGAGAATTGCTAATAACACTTTGCATAATGCTCCACGTAGAATTCTCATGGTGTCTCTGTCCAGTACATTGTTCTCTAACATGCACCTATGCATTGACTCAATATCTCATATATTTATGACCAATGAGATTTGGCCATCAGTCAATCCACATACTAGTCTCAATGTATCATTGTCGTCCCATTAATAATGATACTCGACTAGGGACATGTAAGAGCAATGATACTAATTGTAATTATATAATCTCATGTTCAAGTCACATAGTTGAAGCTATATAATTTGAATAACTATTCTAAGGAATTTTATTATGTTAACATTTATATAACACATAAAATAAAATCATAATAAAATAATTCATTTATTCAATCAAATATATATCATATCAAAAATGTTAGGCAATTATATCAAATAATTGGCCTCTAGGGCATAAACTTTAACAGCTGCTGCACAGGCTCATCTGCTGACCATCGAACCCCTGACTGTCTACACAATCCACAAATAAATGAAGGGTGTGGCAATCCCCCTGAGAATAAGGCGCGCAAGCAGCATCTGATCGAGAAATTGATGATGGCACCGATGTCAATATCAAAATCCTTCACAATGACATACAGGAGTAGAACCTTTTATTTAGTCACTTCACTGGTATGTGTTGATGGAAACAGCTTTGTGCACAGGAATACATACCAGATCTTGCTATACAAACTTAAATCCTTTCTCATGAAAAGGGTTCCTCCTTTCTTTCATGTTGCCCACGTAGTGCCCGGCTTTGATATTTTAGTGAGAATTTGATCAAAGATGTTTTCCACTTCTTAATGTAATTGCTTGACACTATTCATAATTTCCCCTTGGATTCTTTTCAGTGTCACTCGTTAGAGTTCCTTCAGGTCTATTATTCAATGCTAACGCAAGTTGTCCCATCTGATTTTCCAAGTTCTTAATCGTCGCCGCTTGTGTTTTCATAGCTTCCTCATTACCAGATATGTATTTTAACAACAACGCTTCCAAATCTGACTTTTTCTCATGCTGTGGAGCTGACTGTTGATGCTAATTTTGGAAACTGGGGGGGAAAGATTATCGTGGAGCTTGCTGATTTTGGTTGTTACTCCACGAAAAGTTTGGATGGTTTCTTTCCCCCGGGTTGTAGGTATTTTTGTACGGATTCAGAGGTATTTTGTTATAACTACCTACAAACTGAACTGCGGCTGGATTTATAGCCCATTACTCTATTGGATGTTCCCCCACACACAATTTATACACATACGCCACCTGCTAAACCTGAACTCCCGTTATGGCATCCATTTTCTTTGACAACGCAAAACTTTGAGCCGCTAAAGCCATCACTCAATCTACCTCTAACACTTCAGCTGCCTTAGGCTGTGTCATTCTTGTTGTGGGCCACTGGTAGTTGTTAGCTGCCATTATTTGAATTAAGTCATATGTTTCCTCAAATCTTTTAGCCATAAAATCTCCCCCTGACGTTGCATCTATATTCGTCCTCAGATTATTGTTTAGCCCATTGTAGAAGGTGTTCATATGCAGCCACTTGGGCAACCCATGATGCGTATACTTCCTTAGAAATTCCTTATACCTTTCCCAAGCTTCATATAGAGACTCATCATTCTACTGTTCAAATATTGTAATCTCATTCCTCATCTTATCAGTCTTCGCCGGTGAAGAAAATTTAGTTAAAAACTTCTGAGCTAGGTCATCCCAAGTAGTGATTGACCCTGTCGGTAGTGAATTTAACCAACTTTTAGCCTTGTCCCGTAGTGTGAACGAAAACAGATGAAGCCTAACTGCGTCATCAGATATCCCATTATACTTGAATGTATCATAAATCTCCAGAAAGCTAACAAGATGCTCGTTTAGATCATCATTAGCCAATCCCCCAAACTGTACCAAATTTTGTATCATCTGAATGGTCCCAGGCTTGATCTCAAAGTTATTTGCTGTAATTACATGCTTGGTGATGCTCGACTGAATTTTAGTGAATCTAAGTGTGGCATAGTCCCTAAGTGCTTTCTGATCCTCTGCAACCATACTTTTTTTCTTATCAAAATTCTCCCTAGTCTCCTTAATCCATTTACTAAGCCTCTGAAACCTTCTTTCGATGTCTTCCTCGTAAGGAAGTAAATATGGTTTCTTTGACCGAGTTTGCATGCACTAAGTAAGAGAACCTAAAACAAGAAATAACAAAAACAAAAAGAAAAATGATTAACTAAAATTGATCAAATTAAACTGATATTAAAAGTAATAAAATTAATAACTAGTCCCCGACAACGTCGCCAAAAATTTGTTGGATAAAATCTAGTTACGCACAACACGTAAGTATACGTGATTAACAAGTAATATAATGATAAGTTGAGTATCGTTCCTACAAGGATAGAAATTAATTTTAACCTAACAATTACCAGCTTTGTATTATTTCAATTATATTAGACTAACCAAATTAATGATTAAAAATAATGAAAAACTAATAAACAAAAATCAAATTAAATCAACTAAACTAAACTAAACTAACTACCGCAAATTTTAATCAGATAATGGAAAGTTAAGCCTACAACTTCACTTTATGCTTCACTCAGATTATCACACTTCTTTTCACTGCAATTAACTATTCCAGTTCATTAATCAAGAACACGAAAGTAGAATTAGCCATCTCTCGATGCACTAAACCCATATTAACTTAAATCCGCAAATGATATAATTAAGCCAAACACCCTAATTAACTAATTTACTATATTTCTATGCAAATTATAATTAAAGAAGGTTTAAATCCCAAGTTCTCATACGATTACATGCGATGCATAGGTATATCTCTATCCTAAACATACATCATGAATTCCATCAAAATGCAGAAATCACTACACTACAAAAAATTAGGGCATTGGCGACGGGCCAAACCGTCGCCACTGCATGCCGTCGGTATTGATCCAGTATTTGGCGCTAGACTTTCCCGGTGGAGGGAAAACTCATTGGCGACGGCACTAATGTTATGCTCGACGGTCACGCCGTCGGTAATGACTCAATATCGATAGGGGACATTGGCGACGGGAACGCCGTCGAGAATGAGTATTATATTTTAAACCCTGGTTCGACGGCAACAAGTATATTTTTTCATTCCATCTCTTAATTTTCTCCTTCCTTCGCATTTTGGCTATTTCCCCCAATTAATTTTAAGCTAAGCATATCTCAATTGATTCTCAGCTAGCTTAATTGATTTGTCTAATTGAATCTCGTTCATCATTTTTGCCCAAATTAATCGCCGGTTCACCGCCTAGTCGCCGGCTGCCACCAGTTCACGGCCACTTGTGCACCGCCCAGTTCAGCATTTCTTCCCCATTTCGCCCTTAGTTGATTCTACAGTTGTTCTACACTTCATTTTGGTAAAATTTTAAATTCCATTTAACACTTCTATATATATATATATATATATATATATATATATATATATATATATATATATATATATATATATATATATATATATATATATATGGCAGTTCCTTTTTTTGCTTATTTCACTTTCCTTCATGTGTTTATTCAACTATGTATATCATTTAATTCAAACACAAGGATTTCAAATATTCAATTTATCACGAAGCCCTTGATGTTTACGTCTGTTTTGCTTGCAAATATACCTTAAAACTGTTTCTCTGTAAAATTAAACACATGCAAACAACTGCTGCGAGCTTCTATAATTGGTTGTAATTGTTGTTGTCGATTAGAACACCGAAATAGGCAGGCATGCAGTGGCCATTTGATAGTTAAATTGGGACAGAGTGAGTACGTAGTGTAATTCTGCTCATTTGATTGATTGCTTGCTTGCTTACTTGCTTTATTAATTGTTTTCCTTGCCATGCTCGCATTAAAAGTTGAAACATCTTTTCTAAAATATATATTATCCTTAAACCTGCAAATTCACTACAAGCTTAGACTTGCCTACCTTGGATTTTTAGTGCTATTTTTTCTTTTTGGGAGGTATTCAGTGTCTTGTACATTAGGTTCCTACCACAGATACTGAGTTCAATTAGGAGACTTAATTGTCCATGTGTAAAATGTACGAATTAGGAGTTTTTATTAAACTTGAGTTTTTATTAAGCTCAGACCACAGTTTGACAGTTAAATTGGGAGTTTTTATTAAACTTGGTGATTAGAATCATATATACTGTGACACAGTTTGAATACATTGGTGATTAGAATTTACATTTCAACTCTACAATATCTTTAAAAGTTTTAAAAAAATAGAAAGAAAGACGGAGTTTTTTATTTGTCAAATTTATTTTGCTTCACATTGTTGGCATTAATGGTTTTGAAGGTGCATGTGTAGTTATATATAATAATCCTTACTTTCACATGTGCATATTGTCATATAGTTTAGAAAGCTTAGAAACCCATTTGAGATTCACTTAGTATGAGGGAATATCAAATAGTCCCCATTTTGGGACTGTTCTTATATGTTTCAATCTCACTTAGGTCAGTGTTAACGACTTGAGGACGTCTTTATATTTTTTGAATTTTCAGTCAGTATATATCTCTTGATGTTCTTCAGGTGCATATTTAGACTACGATGTGTAAGTCTATTTCGTGTACTTGATGACCATGGGGAGGTGCTGCCGAAATTTTTGAAAAATTTAAAGATGTATTCAAGTTCTTGGCATCAGTGAGGCGACACATCTGGGAATGGGATAGAAGCCTGACCCGTTAGAGGTGGAGATGAAGTTGGGAAGCTCATAAGCTTGCATATACATTAACTTGGAGACTTGATTGTGTTTGTCTAACTTTCCATATATATAGCAGACAGTTGTCCGAGATGTCTGTTGATCGAAGTTGGATAGAACGTAGGGTAGCCACTGATAATAGTGGGCTTAGCTTTGAGTACCATAGTGGGGTTGAACAGTTTATCAATTTTACGTTTGAGCACGTCAGTGGCGATGAGATCACATGTCCTTGTAAGAGGTGTATGAATGAAGTGTGGAAGGAAATGAGTGATGTCATGTGTGACTTATTTTCGTATGGGTTCAAGTGGAGTTATACGACATGGATCTATCATGGGGAAACCTGGTTGGATGAACATGAATCAGAACCGGAATCCAGGGAATCTAGGGAGTCTAGAGGTGACGAAACCTTTGATTGTACTAACATGATAGTCGAAGTTGTTGGTTCATACTTCCAGTGGAATACAGATAGGGATGACGGTAGCACTGAGCAAGAGCCGAATGACGGGGCTAAGGATTTCTATGAGTTATTACAGGAATCAACGACGCCATTGTATAACGGGCACGAAAAGCACACTGTCTTATCTGCAGTGACTAAGTTTTTATACTTTAAGAACGAGCATGACTGTAGCGAGAGATGTTTTAATGAACTGGTAAATATTGTGAAGGAGTACTTACCTGCAGGCAATAAGTTACCGGAGTCGTACTATGATGTGAAGAAAATGGTCAAAAGGCTCAATCTAGGGTATGAGAAGATTGATGCTTGTGAGAATGATTGTATATTGTATTACGGTGATGTCAATAAAGACAAGAGGTCATGTGATATTTGCGGTACAAGTAGATACTGTGAACAGCGCAAGAAAAAGGGAAAAGACGTGCCGAGAAAGATCTTACATTACTTTCCCATTGCGCTGAGGCTTCAGCGGTTGTTTATGTCAACACATACCGTCGAGGATATGAGGTGGCACTCTACACGGGATATAGTCAAAGGTCAACTGACACACCCGGCATATGGGCTTTAGTGGGAAAATTTTGATAACAAGCACCCCTCGTTTGTTGAAGAGGTTCACAATGTTAGGCTTGGACTCGCTACGGATGGGTTTAATCCGTTTAACGTGCCTTACACAAAGCCCTACTCAACTTGGCCGGTGATTATTATTGTGTACAACCTCCCGCCTTTGATGTGCATGAAAGATCCCTACATGTTTATGCCTTTACTGATTCCGGGTGATAAGAGTCCAAGTAAAGACATCAATGTATACCTCAGGCCTTTAGTTGATGAGTTGAAGATGTTGTGGGAAAAAGGGGTTCAAACTTATGATGTATCTCTTAAGCAGAACTTTGACATGAGGGCAGCTTTATTATGGACAGTAAATGACTTCCCGGTGTTAGGAATGATCAGTGGACGGTTGACTCACGGGGGATTGTCATGTCCCATGTGCATGGGGTCAGTTAAAGCTATGCTGCTCAAACATGGGGGGAAGATGAGTTTCTTTGCAACATCCAGACAATTTTTGCTGATTGAACATCATTATCGACGGATGAGTAGATAATTCAATCAAAAAATAGAGAAACATCAAGTACCTGGCCGTCTTTTTGGGTCAGCAGTGTTGAGTTGGATTAGTCATTTGAAGTTTCCACCTCCAGGGAAGAATCACATATTAGAGTGAGCTTATGGTTACGGCAAGGTTCACAACTGGACACGCAAATCCATGTTCTTTGACCTGCCTTATTGGGCTACACTCTACACCCGTCATTGTTTAGATTCGATGCATACTGAGAAGAACGTATTTGATAATATTTTTTATACAGTCCTAGATGCCAGTGGTAGAACAAAGGACAACAACAAGTCGAGGCTTGATTTGGTAGAAATGAACATTAGGGAAGATCTGTGGCTGTATCAGGAGGGTAGTAAGACAGTAACGCCTAAAACTGAATATACTTTAACTAGGGAATAGTTGATATTGATATGTAATTGGATCAGTGGACTAAAGCTCCTAGATGGATATTCTTCGAATATAGCAAGGTGTTGTAAAGTCGAAGAGCTGAAGTTTCGGGGTCTCAAAAGTCATGATTGTCACGTATTCATGCAGAAGTTGATCCCTGTGGCATTTATTAATGTATACATGCGTTACAACTGACGGAACTCGATTCTGATATACGGAGCCCGACTTCGAGTCCCATCCGCCTAACTTAAGAAAACTTAGAGAAATACTTAAAAAAGATACCAAAACCAACCTCGGTCGTCCAAACGACACGTAAACATAGGCAAAAGTACCACATAGGCAATAGACACGCGTTACAACTGATGGGACTCGATTCTAATATACGGGGCCCGAGTTCGAGTCTCGTCTGCCTAACTTGAGAAAACTTAGAGAAATAGTCAAAAAAGAGAACAAAACCCTCCCCAGTCGTCCAAATGATACGCAAACATAGGAAAAAGCACCGCATAGGCAATAGACATGCGTTACAACTGACGGGACTCGATTCCGATATACAGAGCCCGAGTTCGAGTCCCGTCCGCCTAACTTGAGAAAACTTCGAGAAATAATTGAAAAAGAGACCAAAACCCGCCCCGGTCATCCAAATGACACACAAACATAGGAAAAAGTACCGCATAGGCAATAAACACGCGTTACAATTGACGAGACTCGATTCTGATATACGGAGCCCGACTTCGAGTCCCGTCCGCCTAACTTAAGAAAACTTAGAGAAATAGTCGAAAAAGATATCAAAATCCGCCCCGGTCGTCCAAACGACACGCAAATATAGGAAAAAGTACCCCATAGGCAATAGGCACGCGTTACAATTGACGGGACTCGATTTCGATATACAGAGCCCGAGTTCGAGTTCCATTCGCCTAACTTGAGAAAACTTAGAGAAATAGTCAAAAAAGAGACCAAAACCCGCCCCGATCGTCCGAACAACACGTAAAAATAGGCAAAAGCACCACATAGGCAATAGACACGCATTACAACTGACGGAACTCGATTTCGATATATGGAGCCTGAGTTCGAGTCCCGCCCACTTAACTTGAGAAAACTTAGAGAAATAGTTAAAAAGAGACCAAAACCAGCCATGGTCATCCAAACGACACGTAAATATAGGCAAAAGCACCGCATAGGCAATAGACATGTGTTACATCTGACAGGACTCGATTCTAATATGCGGAGCCTGAGTTCGAGACCCATCCGCCTAACTTGAGAAAACTTTTAGAAATAGTCAAAAAAAGAGACCAAAACCCGCCCCGGTCGTCCAAACGATATGCAAACATAGACAATAGCACCGCATAGGAAATAGACACGCGTTACAACTGACGGAACTCGATTCCGATATACGGAGCCCGACTTCAAGTCCCGTCCGCCTAACTTAAAGAACACAAACTAAAATAATGTTAATATGTTTTCATTTTGACTTTGTTATTAATATTTTAATTTTGTAGGATCTTGTTGACGAGACTCGTGGAGGTGGAGGTGGAGGCATTGGTGATGACCGTCGAGTTGATGACGAGCAGCCTCCTCTAGTACAGGGCGATGACCGTCGAGTTGATGACGAGCAGCCTCCTCCAGTATAGGGTGATGACCGCAGAGTCGATGACGAGGAGACAGGCGACAGGTTGTAGTTAGTTTATGTTATATTCTAAGTTTCATGTTTGTACTTGTATAGTTTTTGAGTTGTACCAACGGCCATTATATTTTTGATCTATATATTTGATTTGGGTTACTATTTGAATGGTGAATTGTATGATATTTTGTGGTTGTTATTAGTTTATAACAGGTGTATGTTTATATTTGTAAATGAACAGGGAAATTTTGAAATTATAAAAAAAATCAACATATATATAGTCATTGCTGACGGGGGTAATAGCGACGGCAGTGCCGTCACCAATGATATATAGCGACAGTCATAAGTACAAAGTCATTACCGACGGCTATAAAGTCATGGCCGACGGTCTCGCCGTTGGGAATGAGTTTTTCCCTCAAAAAATTCATTTAGTCTTTGCCGACGGCCTCCCCGTCACTCAGTCCGTCGGTATTGACATTGGGTCGTCGCCAATGAGTCCCATCGCCAATGATAATGATGCCTACGGCTGGCGACGGGAACCAGGGGCGACGACCTATGAGGCGACGGTCTTACCGACGGCATCTACCGTCGCCAATAACCTCAATGCCGACGACACTATAATCGCAGGCGACGGTAGTGGCTGTCGGCAATGACTGGTTTTTTTATAGTGCTAACACATGCTATTACGACCAAGTCTAAACTCATATCTCATCTCTCGAATCCATACAAGTCCACATAAAATTAGTGATCAAGCAATTCATAGATTACGCATAAATCATAATAATTGAACTGAAAAATAGCTTTATTAAATTGAAATCAAAGCATGATAATCATCGCTTCACTTAAATATCCATTGTAAGCTTAATAAGATGAATTAGTTCATAACTAATGAATTAAACACTAAATAGATTAAAGAAAACAATATCCCAATTACAGAAACTGAAATTAAAGAAAGAGAATAATATAGAATCACCCTTCTCTTCACTAAATTCTGCAATCTTCGTGTTCCTTGCTTCTTAGCTCCGTCCCTCCAAAATCTTCACAAATTAGGGCTTCCAAGTTGCTCTTGATTGATTATGTGTTGAATGTATCAATTCCCTTGCTTTAGTCTCTGTAATTGCTGATAGATACGCCTTTAGTTCAGTCCCAATTAAATTCAAAGCCCATCAATACACGCCATGGCAATAGTAGAATTGCAATAAAACACTTTTTTTCTGGCTGCGTACCCCCGCCCAGGCGGGCTAATTAGGCTTGGGAACCCCCACCTCGGCGGGGTACTTAGTTTTTAACACGTGTACCCCTGTCCCGGCGGGGTATTTACTATCTAAAAGGTAAGCTCCAACGGGTTATTGTCCTGCACTTTACCATTTTCTGCTACTTTGCTACACTTTCTCGCCATATGCCACCATCATGCCTTAGCTAACACATACTAAAACCTACACACAAAATAGGCAGAAACACATAAAACGATACTAAAATAAATGAATTAGGCACTATTTAAGTCTGAATAGGTTTCTGATTCTTAGGTATGAAACCCACTCATCCAAAATCGTGGAAAACTTTCTTCCTCGGGGAGGACCGATGATGAAATCTGTTATATAAATCCCCAGTCGAGGCACCACGAAGGTTTGGTGATTTCCGGACCGTTGTAAACTACTGTTTAAGTAAGCAACAAGGAAATTCGGTGATGGTTAACCTTCACAAAACTACCATTTGAGTGGGTATTGTGAGGATGTTGTGAAATTCTATCTCTAGTGGAGCTATCGACATAAACTTGATAGAAAGCCTGGGCGGTGGTGACAATCTCAGCGTAACGGCACGAAGAAACCGATGATGGCAACCAAGGCAAGCTATCATCATAATAAACATCAATAATCCCCAGAGAGTCACTCGCAAAAGTGAGGAACATCTTCGGTGGAAATAAAGTCAGGAAGCACATCTAAAGATAAAGAACGTTGGTGACAACCTCAATGTTAAAATCTAATGGTCTCAGCCATAGGAAAACCTCCACAGCAGGGATCTTGAAATCATATATGCAAACTTATCATCGAATCAGTCTCAATAGCACTGATGGCCATTTCAAACCATTGGCGACAACCCTAGCATAACATTGGGAAAGATCCGGTGATGAAAGCTTTGTAAACTACCATTTGAGTAGACATCAAAGCGGTTTAGTGGAGACCATCATTTACAATTCCATCTCCAATAGAATCGACGGGAGTTGTCAATGATATACTACCAATGGAAATAATTCCAACCAAAAACATCCAGCATCCTTAACATCATATTATGTTGCATTGCATGGCATCATTTAATCTTTTCGTATTTCAAGTGTCTTGTAATCTTTATCTTGTTCATGCAATTACATTGCATAAACATGATAAAGAGGGGAATCTGTAGACACTCAAAATTTTGCATTCCTGTTACTAACCAAGCAAAAGGACATAATCGTCTTTCACTTTTTCGTCGACAACCCCGAGAGATCAAATCATCAAATCCAACCCCGAACACAACCCCAGGAGATCAAAATCAAACCCAGGCAACAAACCTGGGAGATAAAATCTAAGCCCCGACGACAACCCCGGGAGATCAAAATCAAACCCCAGTGACAACCCTAGGAGATCAAAATAAAACCTCGGCAACAACCCCGGGAGATCAAATTCAATCCCCAGCGATAACCCCGGGAGATCAAATCTAAGCCCCGAAGACAACCCGGGGAGATCAAGTTAAGCCCTGTCGACAACCCTAGGGGATCAAATTCAAGTCCCTGTGACAACCCTAAGAGATCAAATCAAATCCCGACGACAACCCCGGGAGATCAAATCCAACCCCGGTGACAACCCCAGGAAATTAAACCAACCTCAGAGATAACCCTGAGGGTTGACAAAAGTCAAAAATAGTCTAATCTCAGAGATAACCGTAAAAAAGACAGCAACAACTGCATTAAACTCGGAACCACCCCGGGAGGGGTAAAATAGTAATTTTGTGAACTCAACATCAATTCAACCCAAATCCCTACAAAAGAAGTCATACAAAATCATAACATCAATCCCGAGTGAAAACTACACAAGGTAGCTCAACGGATGGACTGCAATGACTCGAAGATCTGGTCATGGACCCATCTTCTCGAATTCAAAAAATGTCAAATCCTATGTCATTGTGTAGCTCTCTTCAAGGGCTTTTCGAAAAGGTATAGCACGCCTCTATCAGATTCTCGGATTAAAAGTTATGAAGGTTCGAGCAAACAGCGCGTTGGCTCGAGTACAAGTATTTCGAGACAATGGAACCCACGGGGTGCGGCCCCACCCAGGTAGCCACAGGTAGAGCCGCGACTACTTTGGTCTTTAAATAAGACCCCCCATCAGCCATAAAAGAAAAAAAAGGAGAAAAAGAGAGAAAAATATGTACATTTCAGCTATTAACCCCTCCTATAGTGTTCCAAACTTCAATATTCTTCTTTTGAAACACTTTTTTTACATACATACTACGACATATCAAATTTTAATCGGTTGAAACTGAGTTTCAAGCTCCAAAAGCGGTTTAAAGCCTTCTTTGCAGCACACTTTAAGATTTTTTTAGATTTGAGGCTTTCTCTTGCTTTAATATATATATATATATATATATTTGAATCGAACAGTTGAGCCTGGATCGACTATTTGTGGCTTTTACTTGCTTATATATATATATATATATATATATAGATATATCTATATATATATAGGGAAAAATATATGTACACGACTGTGTATTACACAGTAAGCTATGGCGACAGTTTTTTGGGCTATGGCGACGGTTTCACCCGTCGTCATAGCTATTCTGGGCTATGGCGACAGTTTACCGTCGTCATAGCCCAAAAAATAAAAGTTAGAAAGACTAAAAAGAGGATTTTCAAAAAAAGAAAATTTATATATATATACTTATATATATTAAAGCATATAAAAGTTTTGGAACGGAAAAGATCTTACAGTGTGTAGCGAGGAAGGCTTTAAACTGTTTTTGAAGCTTAAAACCTCAATTTCCAACGGCTAAAACTTGATATGTTGTAATATATATATATATATATATATATATATATATATATATATATATATATACACACACACACACACACACAAATGTTTATAAAGAAGAATATCGAAGTTTAGAACATTGTAGGAGAGGTTAAGAGCTTAAATGGGAAGAATTTCCTATTTTTTTTTATTTTTTTCTTTTATGGCTGATGGGGGGTCTATTTATAGACCAAAATAGCTGCGAGTCTACCTGCGACTGACCTGGGTGGGCTCGGCCCCGTTATCTCGAAGTACGTGCACTAGAACCAACGCGTAGTCTGCTCAAACCTTCATAACTTTAAATCCAGGAGTTTGATGGAGGTGTGCTATACCATTCCGAAAAGCCCTTTCCGAGAGCTACACAATGACTTGTGATTTGACCTTTTTTGAATCCAGAAAGATGGGTCTATGACCAGATCTTTGTGTTTTTACAGACCGTCCGTTGAGCTGTCGTGTGTTGTTTTCATGCGGGATTGATGTTATGGTTCTGCATGACCTTCATGGCAGTGATTTGATGTTAAGTTGGCAAAATTACTCTTTTTACCTCCCAGTTTGGTTCCAGGCTTGACGTGGCGGCATCTGTCTTCCTCAGGTTTATCTTCGAGGTTTGACTGCTAGTTCTTCCTGTCTGTATTCAGGGTTGTTTCTGAAGTTGATTTGATGATTTTTTGTGGTTGTGGCCGGGATTTGATTTGATTTCCCCGGGTTGTCACTGGGGTTTGTCTTGATGATTTTAACTTCCAGGGTTTGATTGTTGCCAACTTTTCTTTTCCTTAGGGTTGATTTGATGTTCCACGGGGATGTCTTTGTTGTTAGATTTGATATTGTGGTCCTCTAGGATTATCTCTGGAGTGTGAAAAAGACGTTTTTCCCTCCTACATAGTTAGTAATAGGAAAACAAAAAAAAAATTCGAGTGTCTACATTTAGTTTATAATATTCTTCATTGTTTTGATTAAAATTAAAAGAATTATATCAACTTTGAGCTGGAAAATGTTTTAAATTAAAATATTTGATATTATTAGAGGAAAAATAATACTACCAGATCAATACGTGTCACTTAAAGTGTTAACTATTGTTTGAACAATTACACAATGTCATTAAATGTATATCTACTCTGGCAAAAATATTTTTTTCTTTGACAAGACTTGAAAGTACAAATTAAGGAAGCTATAATAAAAACTTTGCCCCTTATTTTACAAATATTGTTATGAACTGACTAGATGACTAGATTCTCCCAAAACGCTAGCTAAGCTAATAGTCTTAAGGAGTGTTTGTTTAGAGCTAACCGAAAAAATCGTCTGAATGATTGAATCAGTCAAATTTTTAGGCTGAATGGCTAAGTGTAATTTTTTGGCTAAATGAGTTGAATGACAGCTGAATGAAGTATTCTATATTTAATTTTTATTTTTACAATATGAAATATTATATTAAGTAATATTAAATAAATTTATAACAATTTTGAATTTTTCAGAAGTGTAAAATAATAAAAATCTGATATTCAGATGTTTCAGACATGTCAATTATCAAACAACTTTTTTTATTTAGTATTCAGAATTCTGCTTCATTTAGCTCATTCTGATTACTTAAACATTCAAAACTATTTCATTTAGTTTTATCAAACACCCTTATTATTTCCCAAAGGCGTGATATAAATCTAGAAGGGGGGGGGGTTGAATAGATCTTTAAAGTTTCTTTCGTAATTACTTATTTGGTAATTATCAAATAACTAATTAATCAAGATTGACTATACGGAACGGAATATTAGTTTGAAAACTCCCCTTAAAGATTTACTTTGAAATCTCAGTTCATAAATATTTCATATGATTGATCAAACACTTGGCATATATAGCAGTATATATATATATATATATATATATATATATATATATATATATATATATATATATATATATATATATATGTAACATTCCATAATTTTAAAGCGTGATATTAAATATTTATTGATTTATTTAAGTATTTAATGGATATGTTATTGTTGAATAAATAATTTTTCAATTTGAGTGATGTGGTTTATTTAATTATTTGTTGAATAAATAATTAAATATTAAATATTAAATATTTATTGGCAATATTAAATATTTATTGAATTATATGGCAATTTGAGTTGATGTGATTTAATTATTTATTGAGTAAATAATTAAGGAGCTAAGTAAATTAATTGTTATGAGATTATATAATAATATAATTTAATAAGTAAGCTAGAGAGCTTATGTTGATTTAAATAAGTTATAATATTTTAAATGGGAAATTGTAATTTAAAATATTCGTTGGTTAAATAAAATTATAAAAGAAATTATAATTATGTGATAATGATTTATGTGTTAAAGTAATTTAATAGATTAATGTTTAATTGATTTATTAATTTAATAAAGGTGTGACTAATAACCTTGCTATAAAGGAGTTATTAAAATAAATAAAAAAATGGTTTAATTTAGTTTTGTCAAACAAGGTATAAGAATTAATCAATTTGTTTTAATTCAGTTTACCAAACAAGGTGTAAGGATTAATGGGTTATTTTATTATGCTAGCCAAACAAGCCTTAAGGCTTTTGATTTTTAAAACTTATGTAACTGACATAACTTATGTCAGTACTTATATTATATAATTATTATAATTATATCTTATATGCGTTATAATATTTTACGTAAGATTAGAGGAGAGAGAAAGGAGAAAAAAAGAGAAAAAACTCAGAGGAAGAAGAAGAAGAAAAGAAGAAAACTAAGAGAAAAATTGAGAGAATTAAGAGAATTTTACAGGTTTTGGAGAAAAGATTTGGAGAAAAAGGGATAGTGTCATCATCTTTCATAATCCAAGGTAGGAGCTCTAACTCTTTCTTTAAAAATTTAGTTTTCTTCTTCCCAAAAAGTCTCTGTGAAAATTTTATAAAAGATAAATTGTTGTTATGTATATGGTTTGGCATGATTATTGACTATATGGTTGTTCTATGAACTTATATAAGATTATAGAGAAATTAGTTCATGCATATATGTGTTTTGTGGAAGAAAATATATTACAGTGTTCATATGACAATATGTATGAATATGGCTATTTTAAAATAGAAATTAAGGTTTTAATTGTTGTTAAATGGATAAATTGATTGTTAGAATTGATAGAGTATGTAAAAACATAATTATGATGCTTTGAAATTTCTGTTTTGGTTGAATAACAAAATCACAGTGTTGATTTTTATGAAAAATATCAAAAATGGAGTTTTGTTTTAAAAAAAAATAGCGTTTTTAAAGAATTAGTTTATGATATTGTTGATTAGTGGTGGGTAATTGGGATATAGATGATTGTTAGCATTTATGTATAAATTACATCAATTATACGTATATAATTAGTTGCTAGAATTTATTAAACAGACCAAAAATGGTCTTCGTGCTTGGTTCTGTTAGTTTTTGGCGCCCCAGCGCCAAAACTGGAGCCCCAGCGCCAAAATTCGCGCCCCGGCGTCAAAGTTCGCGCCCTGGCGCCACTGGCGCCGCTGGCTAGCTTAGAACTCGCGCCCCAGCACCAGAACTCGCGCCCCGACGCTGGTACTCGCGCCCCGGCGCCACTATCCGCGCCCCAGCGCCGGATTTGTGGTCTGACTTGGACAGTTTTGACCTCCTGTAGTAAAATGGCCATAACTTCCTCATACAAACTCCGATTGAGGTGATTCAAGATGATCCGGAAAGAGGACGAGTAGACCTACAACTTTCGTTCTTTAAGTTTTTCAATTTGAGGTCATTAAGATGGGTCAAAATGGTCATCTGTAGGACTATTGTGTTTTCGGAGGCAATCGGAGGGTGTCGGGCATGCACATATGCATGTGTAGTGCTCCAGACCATAAAAGACGATGTCATAAGTTATAAAACATGAATCTTAGTAAATATAATGATGCTTAACATTAATAAATAATGTATTAGATAAGTTATAGAAGCATAGTAAGCATACACAAGAGAGGCAAATCGGGCGTGTGACGAATGAACGTCGAAACGCTGTGCCAAGTGTTAATGAACTTAAAAAGTGTTTCAATTCAATTGAAATGGATATTATAAGATATGGAATGGGTTTAATATAAAACCAATAAGTAGTCTTAGCAAGACTTAAGCACTTGAATGAACTGCGAATATGAAATACAGTGAGATATAAGTTAAAATTTAACACAATATAATTGAACATTGTGTGCTAATTAATAGGAAAGATTTTGAGATGTGGAGTAGAGTTTACATTACAATTGCTATGTGTTGTTATGTGACTAATAGTTGACGTGTATGATTATATAATTGTGTAGGGCACGTGAAGTGCAGATAACTGTAAGCTGTTAAGCTATTATTGGTAAACAACGATCAAGGCAAGTCTTTCGGTTCCTATTTTCTACGTGGACTTGATGAACTGTTTTAAATTGCATGATATGTTAAGCATGTTGAATCATGAAATGTTAAAGTCAATATATGACTACATGGTTTCGGCTACGTAATGATGATTGAGTAAGGAACTCAATCTTTATATTTGCTATGTGAATTAAAAGCATGTATGCCATGTTACTTTAATGAGATGTATATCGAGCATGTTATTATGTGATATGTGATGTATGAAAACTGTTAGATTTTGCTGGGCTGTCGAGCTCACTCTTGCAAATAACCACTTTTGCAGGTCAAGATTTTAAGGTAAAGATACGTGCTATGTGAGTTATAGAGATCTATATTCACGAAGATTACTTATGTTTTATGAGAAATGTATTTCATATTTTGAACGTAACATGTTGTTGAATTGTAAGTTGAGCTATCCAATGTATATGGGTATTTAGTTATGCTGTAAGACTTTGTATAGTCATTTTGTTGTAACAATTCATGATATAAGATTGAATCAAAGAGATGTAATGTAATGGTTGCGATTCAGGGCAAGAAAGAAGGAAATGTATAAAAGTTTTAAATATTCCGCAATTTTATTAAGTTTAACATCGAATAATGATGCATTAATTAGAGGTTGAATGTATGGTTAACGACCGAAGTCGGGATTTAAATGGTATGGATTTTGGGGTCGTTACAATATATATATATATATATATATATATATATATATATATATATATATATATATATATATATATATATACAGAACGTAATGGGCAGAATGTAAAAGACACGAGAGGTTTCAAGTGGTTCAGAGACTAAACAGCTCCTGATCCACTCTTTTGTTCAATGAGCAGGAAATCTACTAAATGATTTGGTCTCCTAGATCAGGACATACTACCCTCATCAAGCCCCGCAGACTTTGTTATTTTAGTTTCTCTAGACAAGGACACACATACCTCTTCAAGCCTTGTAGAGTTGGATATTTTAGTCTCAATAGACAAGGACACAAAGAACTTTTCAAGTCCAGCAAACTTGGATATTTTAGTCCCTTGGACAAGGATCCTCTGACCCTGCTTTGGTCACAAATATCGGGATCCACTAATCTCAATTCGGTCACATAGACCAGGATCCTCCGACCCTTCTTTTCAATTAGAGAGGTGTTGTAAAGGTACTGCTAAGATGACTTGGACGCTTTTCATCTTATTGTACTTAGAATCTTGTTGATCATCCTTTACATGCTTGTTGAACTTTACTATATGTGAAGCTTGATCTTTTCTGATTGACAGAAGCTCTTCATGATCAATGTTGATGTGTTAGCTGCTAAGTTATTCACTTGTGATCTTCTCATCTTTTATGCTTGGCAACTTTTGAACAATCTCAAAATCATAGACTTGTGTTCATTGTCTTAAGCTAATTGATTTTGAGTGTTCTTGATGAAGTGTGTGGTACATCTCTGAGGTTCACTTTATGTTCTACCACTGGCTTCTTCATATTTGTATATTTAGTTCTACCATGTCCTCCGCTCTCTTGGCTCTACAGCTCCGGCTCATCTTCTCCAAAGCTTTTCTACCTCTTCTGGTCTCTGGCTCTGCTGCTCTGACCTTGATATACTTTCATCAGCCTCTTATAATCTGATAAGTTGCTTCCAAGATTATCTCATTGATATCCTTTTCTTTATAGCTTGGCAGCAATGAACATTTTCTATTCGTAGAGTTTTCATTTCTCTACGTTCTATCTCGTTTAGCTCGATGTTCATCATCTGATGATGATTCTTCTTGTGTATGAATGTATTGTGTGCATCATCATCATCTTTATTTGAATGAAGTTGTCATTTATACTTCTCTAAAATCTTCCCATTGAGAAGTATTCGTTGGAGCATTTAATGCATCGATATTCTGATATCTCTGATGTTAACTTTCTTGAGCTATGTGTTAGTGTACCTTCTGGCTTAGGACTTGTCACATCAGTTAGCTCCCTTTCTTCCTTTTTAGATAGCTTGTTTTCGGCTTACTAGCCTTTAGATATATCTATGTTTTCTTCCAGGAATATCTTTTAATGCCTTGAGATCACCTTGCAACGTTATATTTGGTAGTCTTATTATCAGACCTGGCATGAACTTTACGATCTATTATTGTAAGAGTTATAAGAATGAACCCTACGTTCAGTTAGACCTTTTCTGTTCTTGAGCTCTCTTTGAACTTTTGATAGCAAAATGATGGAGACTTTAGATTTGCGTTCTATATCATCATTTCTACTATGTTATGCTTTCTGATGGCTTTATGATGCTTTGTTTGGATTTGAAGAATCTTCCTTTTCTTCTAGATACCTTAATTGCTTTGTGAAGTCAACGATACCTTACCGAGCTATTCTTCTTTGTTTACACATGATAGCTCCCTCTTTTGCAAAAACTCGATTGCTCTACGATCTGTTCTGAGTTCAGTGATTAGACGAAATATCCCTGTAGTTTATCTTTAGACTTCTGGAGATCTTTTCTTGTGAGAGTTATACTCATATATTGTCAAAGTATATTCTCTTGTCATATTCTCATTCTTGAGCAGTCTTTAATTTATGTCCATGGCACAAACTGAGCTCGGTGATCTCCTTTGTTTTGTCTAGTCAGTACCTCACGTCTTCCTTGAATGTTCTGAAGCTGACTTTACGATCTTGATCTTACTAAACGATCTTAGAGTAATTTTTTAGATATTATTTTCGTTCTGTGTCTACTTGGAGTATTCCACAATCACTCTTTATTGATAAATCTTTCCTCTGCAATCCGTTGATTCTTTTAGTTCATTTATTGATCTTGTCAGATGATGTTTAACATCTTCTTTGACTTCTTGAACAGCTCTGTGTTACTCTTGTGGTTCTGAGATCATTTACTTCCTTACGAGCTGACTTTCTATTTTACGAACTGAGTCTTTGTCTGTGAGCTGAAGTGAACTTCACTATCTTCTGATGTTGTACAAATATGGTTGATTCAGCTGAGTTTCTTCATATTATGAACGGGCAGAGTGACTTTACCATTATGAATTCCTATTATCTATACATCATATCAGCTTTCATAAGATTAACCTAACATTATTTTATCTTTTTATTCTAAGTCTTTGTACATCAATTTTTTGAAGAACTTTACAAAACTTACTTATACAAATATATATTAAGCACATGTAGATCTACTTCTGCGATCAATATTTCTTTATATGTAGAACAATCTTTTTATAATGATCCTATCAATTACATATGCATTCAGGATAAGGATCAACCTAACAAGTTTGATCATACTATTCTAAGTCCTTGTACATGGATTTCTTAGTTAAGGACTGTACAAAACTTATTCATACAAATATACTTTATAGGCTTCATCATTTTAGTCCAATACATGCGTCATCATCAAATCATATATATATATATATATATATATATATATATATATATATATATATATATGGAATATAATCAAAGATCTAATGAAGCTCCCCCATAATTAAACAATCTTTTAATCTGTTATTAGATTCCCAACAACCCCCTTAATTCCCTTCAATGAAATCAATAAGCTTTTTGATTGATTTAAAGTCATCCTCATTCTTAGAACCCTCAATATTTTGGGGGCCTCGACCCGGGAAGGGGAGAGTGGTCGAGTGGTCAAAAGCGACATATTATAATCTGTTGAAATTTTTCTATGTATGTTCGAATCCTGCATCTCCCACTTGTTTGTTGTATACTTCAGAGAAGAGAAAAGAGGCATTCGTCAGCGTAGGAAGGCTAACTGAGCAAAACTCTTTTTTCTTTGTCGTGTCGTAAAGTGAAATTGTATCGTATATTAGTTAGAGAGGTTGACGAAGTACTACGATCTATAGGTTTCCCATATATATCAAATTCCAACGAGAATAGGAGTAGCTTCTGACTTGACTTGTAGTTGTAGTCTTTTAACTTATGTAGTCATCAACCATCCTATATAGACGTGCCCATAAAAATGCCTCCAAAATACTTCTATTGTTTCATAAAATGTACATTGTTTACAAAATTTTCAAACTTCAACAAAATATTTTTCCCTATATTCATCCCTAAAATATAAAGAATGTTTACTATAGTAGTAATGATATAATTGTAAAATTGTGTTGTTAAAGTTTATAACAATACAACATTATGTTATTTTATACTATCATTAATAAAAAATTGTGAATAAGTTTTTACAAATGAGATTTTTTCTATGAAATAGAGGGATTATTAATTAAAAGCACTGCTTGATATACTATGCACTTTTTATTTTCTAAACATTCAATTAACATCCAAAGATAAAGAAGTTTGTCAAAAATCTTCTTGGGGTGGGGCTTCCATTGTCCCTAGTGTAGGTCTACCATTGTCTGACAATATTACAACTTAAATTAATTTTAAAAAGTTAATATAATGTTATATTTCATACGTTTCAAATTATAAAATTAATATTAATTTTTAAAAAGTCAATTTCAAACATTTTAAAACTCAAAATTAATATGAATTTATTTATTTTAAGATTAAATATAAATTACTGCCCTAAAGTATTTATTTTTTTCAATTTCGGTGATCGACATTTTAACTTTTGTTAATCAGTTGATAAAATTTTTAATTTTTTTTATTATAGTTCAATTGAATATATCAATCATAAATTGATAATATACTTGCCGACGCGATAAATATGTGCTGATGTGTAAAAGATACACATAATAAATCAAATCAAATTTAAACAAAGTAAAGAGCATATTATTTCATCAGGAAAATAAAGACCTGCTACCCGCCGCCCTCTCCGTCGCCGCCACCAGCCAACACTGCCCGCCACCACCATCCAGCTGCCATTACCACCCAGCCACCACCACCAAACGCTAGTACATAGTCGCCAATCTCATCATCATCATTAATATTACACCAGTTCCTAGTCTAGATTCAGCCAACATCATCATCTCTAACAACTCTAGATCCCAACACGCTCGACCATTTTTAAACTTAGATCTGCCTTCTCTGTTTGGTTAAAAACAAAAATTATATCTGGATTGAGAAACCTTTTGTTTTTGAATAACAAATTTTAGAGATAATGATATTGATTCGGTCCTTTTTTATGATGAACCCTTCAAGCCCAACCAAATTCAAACTTAAATCTGTCGTGTATAAAAAAAACAAATCAGATCTAGGTGTAATCATCATAAACCAAAAAATCTTAAATACAATTGTTGACACTACAAATTTATATTTGGATTGAGAAAACTTTGGTTTTTGATACCAAAATTACATGACCATCAAAATCAGATCTGATTTTTTTTTAAAAATTTTTTTAAACGAATATCAAAATTAATAAAGAAGGATAATAAAGGAAAGAAAACGAGGGAAAGGAAGACGAAGACCCAACAATTACAGACTCAACAATCATCAAAGTTTACAATACTATCTCCACCATGGTTGCCGTCAAACAAAAGAATATATGAACCAGAAGAAAAAGACTGGATGATGTAAGGAATTGGAGAAGTAAGACTGGAATTATCAAAGGAATTCAGGGTAGGAGGAACATTAAATTGAGTTAAGAGAGAGCAACTAGAGTGAAGAAGAATACATAAGAGAATAAAGAGATAGATCCGTAGAGAGAGAAAGGAAATATCACATTATCATTCACTAATCTCCAAATAGAATTACAACTCAGCTATATACTTACATTAGAATACCACTATTACAATTATGCCCCCACTAATTCTTATATTTATTTTCATATCCTTACCTATTCCTTATATACCCTGCTCCTCAAAAACACTCTTGCCCTCAAGGGTGATCAACAAGGAACTAAAAAGATGCAAACAATTACAAACTAAACAGGCCAGCAGAGAAAAAAATATTAAAAATTCCATTATCTTGAACTCGTTGTCTGATTTTGTCGTGTTGATAAAACCAGTATGACAATTGTTGTTGGTTTCAGCACGAAATTTGACCACAGTGAAGTTGCTCACATCATTGTTGAAGAAAAATTTCCAAACAAGTGGGCAACCCAAATTATCTATATGCAATTCCAAATTAATAACCAGAAGTTGCAAAGCTTTCTTTAGAGTTTGGTGGCACCATAAACCAATCCTAAAAAATTTCCATCGAGGCAATTTGTCAAAACTCCACCATGAATACTCCACCACCACGTCTTTTCTTACTTTCCCACATTGAGCATAAACTGTATAGCAAAATGAAAATATATTTGGTGCTTTCAACCAAATATCATGAAGTTTCGCACCGCCCGGGTCGAAAACAATGTCGCTTGACTTCCCACAATAACCTATTTTTACTGCCTTCCATGCAATATAATTCTATTGACGCTTGTCAACATTAATGTAAAACTGTCTGATACCCGCTAGAGCAAGCTCATCACGTTTCACAAGAATCTTCACAAGCTTATTCGTGAATTTTCTTGTAATTTCAAAAGCTTCAGGAGGCATGGAGGCGGAGAAAACCCCCACCTGAAATTTGGTTGGTAGCAACTGAAAAATAGCACAACATATTTGGTCCTTAAAACCTCCCAAAAGCATTTCATCAGCTTTGTCCAATACAAACAATTTGATGTAATCCGAACAAAGTGTTTTCATTCGCAACATGTCAAATAAATGGTCTAGTGTACCAACAACTACATGAACATCACTTGAGAGAATACGCTGATCCTTGTGGAAGCCAGTTCCTCCTACACAACCATGAACCTTCACACTAAGATAATCACTCAGTGCTCTCAAAACCTTCTCAATCTGTTGTGCAAGTTTATGAGTAGGTGCAAGTACCAATGCCTGACATTCAAATACACCATAATAAAATTAATGCAAGATTCCACAACAAAAAATTATTGTTTTCTCGGTACCAGATTGTGCCTGTTGAATAACATCAACTCCCTTACAAAATGGAAAAAGCTCTTGTTGCTAAATTTCAAAGGCCTTCACAAAACCATAAGCATATATGTCTTGAAGAAGATTTTCTTGCAATCTCATAGCATCGAAATTGTCATAAACGTCATTATATGATGTATCCCAACTAGAACATTGCTCTGAAAAGGAAACCACAATGAAGACCTCTATCAAATATTTTCCTATCACCATGCAGGAAATCAATTGTTTCAATTGACATTGATTAACTTTACTGCAGTCATAAAATTACACTTTTGTTTTCCCTCCATTATCTTGATTATACCTTATCCCTGCTATATAATATTTATTTTCATCACCTGTCACACTTATCCCGGAACAACCCATGATCAATCCATTATGGAAAACACCTCTCAGTTCTTGTACCCAATATTTGGCAACATTTTTTAGTACCAATTCTCTAAGATATACTTCATTTCTTGTTGCTTTCACTTCCACACTTTGATATTGATTTAGGTGGGTGCAACTATTATCGACTTTACTACCAACCTTAATGAAATAGAGCCCAAGAAAGGGGGTGAAATTTACAACCGGCTTTTGGTGGTCCGAGTTCAGCTCACCAAGGAGTCGTAAACAACAATTAACACCAGGCATTGTGGTAAAAATTAAATGGTTGAGATCACCACATCTAGGTGTGATAAGCTTTAAGGTATGTAAACAGATGTCATATGAAGCTTCATAGTCTAAAACCATGCACTCATCTGCTTTTTCAACCAATTGATGAACAAGTAAAGTTGCATTGTAAGGCTCAACCACATTATTAAATACCAGAAATCCTTGTAGACAATCACAATTATTAGCTTCTCTCCTCATAACATCTAGCATTGAACCAATGAACTCAGTTCCTTCAATGTAATGCCTATTTGCCCAGTTGTTACCCATATCAGATTGGACAAAAACAAAGTTATTTAGACAAAAGATTTGAACCATTCTCTTATTTAACTCAAGCTGTGAGTCTATGTAATCAAAATTTTGACTCTACTGAGCTAGCTTATAGAACTTGTACATATCCTCCACATATTTAACAACTACCAATTTTTCAGTAACATCTACGAAATGAACAATATGGTCCTTTGGTTTCTTAGTTAACCCACAAATAACACTCATTGTAATTTCAACCCCACTTCCACTATCATTGTACTTTGGTAGATATTGATTAGTTATAAGATACAAATAACCATCCTTCTCGGTATAACCAAAATTTAGAACACTCCTAGGCATTTCATTAAATACCTTGCACGCAACACCAATTTCTTTTTTATTTGCAAAAAACATTCCTACTTCAGTGTTGATGGACAAGCTAGGAGATGAAAAGTCATTGTGAGAAACAGAAATCACCTTATCATGAATTGATTCAACGCAAACTAGTTTGACAAGTGAGATTGGGTCTTCAATTTCTGCCAGAAAATTCTCATGACCTCCAATCTCAAGAACAATTGAATCAACATTTTGTTGAATCTGCAATTCTATTTGATTGCTTTCTTCCTCCTGAAAATCCAGATCCACATCACCTTCATCATTAATGTCTTGATATACTGAATTTAAGGAATTTGTTGCTTCACATAAGCAATCCTCCTCTTCCGTATAGCCACAAATAAGCACTTTTCGATCATGCTTTGGAATGGAAGCTCTTAAGTCATTAAATTTCTTTATAACTTGCTTGAACTCTTCATCCATAGAACTCTGTAGTCCTTTCATTAATTCTCGAATTTTCTCAAAATTATTTTCTAGGGTTGCAGAATTTTGATTTTCCGTTGTATTATGTCTGGGATTGAAATGGCTTAGATACCAATTGTAAGGAATTAGAGAAGTAAGACTGGAATTACCAAAGGAATTCAGGGTAGGAGGAACATTAAATTGAGTTAAGAGAGAGCAGTTAAAGTGAAGAAGAAGACGGAAGAGAATAAAGAGATAGAACCGTAGAGAGAGAAAGGTAATATCATATTATCATTCATTAATTTCCAAATAGAATTACAACTCAGTTATACCTACATTAGAATACCACTATTACAATTATGGCCCCACTAATTCTTATATTTATTTTCATATCCTTACCTATTCCTTACAGATGATGAATATCAATATCATGTTTATGCCATTTTGAGAAATTTTTGACCGACTTGTTTTGGGCATTAATAACTAAGAATTTGATATTTAATATTTTAGTTTTGTTTAGTGTATTTTATTTTATGACTATTCTTTTGTTTTGTTTTTAAGTTTATTTTATTTTAATTTTTTATTCTACAGTAGTTTATGTTTTTTTTAAACTTGATATATTAATATGTCTTAAGAGGATAAGTGTAGTTATTTTCTTTAATTAATTATATGTTTATTTTCCTAAATTCTTACCATTTTTTAACTATTAAAATTATGATGTGGTTGATTTAATTGGCATAGATTTGTCATGTCAGTATGCCGCATCATTAATTTATAACGTGGTATATTCAATTGAACTAAAATAAAAAAATTAAAAATTTAACCATTAAAAAAAATTTAAAAGGTCGATTACCAAAGTGAAAAAAGGTAAATAGTTCAGGATAATAATTTATATTTAAGCCTTTATTTTATGCCAATATAATTATAAATATTATAAACTATCTAAAAAATACTAATAGTTATAAGATTTATTATTTTGTGAATTTAAATAAATCATGTCAATTTTAAATTGACTTTTAAAAAGTTAGTAATAATTTTATAATTCGACGGAGTGAGTATTTGTAACAACCTGGAATTTTGGTTTATCCAGAATTAAGATTTAAAGAATTAGTTATTAATAAAATGAATTTTTATTAATACTATTCTATGCTATGTGTTTATTAATCGTTCTATAACCTAGAATGATTATAAATCGGGAGGATTCTGGCTACGAGCCAGATTGAACGAGTAAGAATTTTCAAGACGAAAATGAAAGTTTTCCGGGAACAAAATATTTTTCGGGAAAAAAGACGAAATAGGCACTATTCATCAGTTTCTGCTCGGAGATTTATTTTGAAATTCCGAGAAGTTATAGATTACGTTTAATTCTGAGACGTGATGGAATATTCAATAATATTTCAGTTATGACAAAAATAAAGTTTTCGGTTACTGACTCAAAACCTAAGGGTTTAGAAAAGTGAGTTCCGAGAATGTTATGATCGCGTATAATAATTAGGGTTATTATGCGTGAGAGATACGAGTATAATACTAGTTATTATACGAGTATAGTACAAAGATTAGTACGACGTATAATACGAATATCGTGCGAGTGATATACGAAGAGAATACGAGAATACGATTAGTCTTAATGAACTTTGAGTTCATGGACTTTGTAAAATCCAATTGGACTTGGATTATGTCAAGCCCAATGATTTGTGAAATCAAGCCCAAGTTAAGCCCAATAAGAATTAGGGTTAAGGCCCAAACCAAGAAGATAAATCACGGATCGAACCGATGGGTAAACGGATGGGTAAAAACCATTGGGGCAACCCATGGGATGACCCATGAGCATGTGGGCTGGCCACTTGGCCACCAAGTAAGGGTGGTGGCCAAGTTAACTTGGTGGCTAAGGGATGGAGGAGGTGTGAATAGTAAAGAGGTTAGGAGGGGAAATGACTAAATTGCCCTAGCCTTGAAAATCTATAAATAGAAAGCTAAACTTTCATTTTCTAGGATTTTGAAAATCTTAGAACTTGAGAGAGAGAGAGGGAGAGAGAGAGACAGCTCAGTTGGGAGAGGAAGAGGAAGAGATTGAGCATGAATGCTCGGATCAAAAGTGATCGAGAAATAGAAAAGCTCGCAAATCGTCGGCTTTGTCTAACGGAAGAGGATTAAAGAAGAACGATAGTCCGAACCCTAGTTCTTCTAATTTTCTTTAAGTTTTTATGTTCAAAAATATAACTTAATGAACATAAGAAGTAGATGAAGTTAAGAATGATTTCATATGGTTGAAATCATGAGAAAATAAGAAATAAGAAATAAGAAATTTAGTTTATAAATTTCTTAAGGAAATATAAGATTCGTAAGGATTTTGAGCGATCCGAATGAATAGGTTAAATAAGTAAGAAATGATGTTCTATAACGTCAAATTCCAAGAAAAAGTAGAATCGTAATCCAAAATATCGATTAAAAACGAAGAACACGCGAAGAACACGAAGAATGTTGTTGATGGACAAATTTAAAATCATCGTAATGTAATTGTTGTTGATGGACAAGTTTAAAAGCATCGCGTATAAGTTAGTTACTTATTTGTTTGGTTAGGAACGGTAGAAATGTTCATGAAGAACGGATTAAAACGGAGCTATAACGAAGTTATGGCAAAATTTTCGTAAAAGACGAACGAGAATTAGAAAGTTAGCAAATGAACCCGAACGTGTAGGGTTTCATAAGAATGTAAGAGAACGTATAAAACATGAGTCGTGGACTCAAGAACGAATGAATTCCTAGTTCGGATGACCGAATTACGGACGAACGAACGAAGAACGTTAAAAACATTAAAATGAACGAAGAGTGAAGATTAAGCCAATTGAATGGCATGTTAACAAATTTAAAATGAATTTCTGTCTACGGGTAATTGTAGTACGTAAGATAAGGAAGAGAATGGCTTTGGAATGACTTCGTTCTGAGTTATAACGAAGAAGTTATGAGATCAGAAAGTAAGTGTCTCAAAATGAAGTTAACACTTAGAAAAATTTTTGAGAAGAAGGACTTGGCGCCGCAGCGCCAGTCATGCCTGGAGAGGTGGCGCCATAGCGCGAGCTCGGCCATAAACTTCTGGAGAGTGGCACCGCAACGCGAGAGATAACAAAGGACTTGGCGCCACAGCGCCAGGCCGGGAAGAGAGGAGAGAGAAGTAGGTCGCGCCGCAGCGCGAGAGGAAAGAAAGGGCACGGCGCCGCAGCGCTAGTGCATAGCAATGCCCAGAAATGATATTTTTAATTCTCAATTTATCGGGGGATGTGCAAGAAACAAGTATGAACATATAGTTCACGTAATGTAACACTTAATCAAGTGTCTTAAACCTTTAATAAAGGTTGAACGAAAAGACTAAACGAGATTAAAAGATAAATAACGTAGACGTGGGTTACGGAACCGATATCCGGGGACCGTAGTCACGATGAACGAACGTGAGGGATTGCTATGATTGTGATTCCTTAGACGTTGAGTGACGAAGGTAATGAATAACATTTCGATGTTATGACATGGCATTGTAAGATGAACGTAAAGCGTATAGACGCTGTGAACGCAACGCTGTTGCGAAGAACGATCGATCTTAGCATACAACGAACAGTATGGCTTTGACATTAAGAAAGAATAATGAACATGGGGTTCATGGAATGGATAACGATAAAAAGAGATTAAAAACCTTGAATAAAGGTTGAATGAGAGATTAAGAGACGAGCAACGTGAACGTTGAATACGTAAATGATCCTTGTGAATTGTATTCGCGTTGGACGAATGTTCTAAGTATACCCTAGTTGTATGACTTAGACGTTGATGAAAGTAGTAAGTAAGATACGAATGTTATCAAGAAAGCCGTAAGGTAATGAAGAATGTTGATTAACCGTGAACAGTGAAGAAACTAAATTGAAGATAATAACGTATAACGTTAAGAAGCCGAGTTAATAAGTATAACTTGGATAAACGTTCCGAGTGGAAGGAACTGGACGTTTTAAGGTATGAATAAATTCATATGAAATGTTTAACGCTACGACCTCATAGTATTGACATTGAATGATCGTTCCGAGTATACAAAAGACTGTATGACTTAGACGATAAAGAATGAATCATGAGGTATGGTATTTAGTTGCCAGAAAGCCGTAAGGAATATGAATTTGACTTAACGTACATTATAGTTTAATTGTTCAGATAAGTTAGATGGATTTAAGTTATGGTACAATCGTAACCTTTGATGGTTGTCATATGGACTACTAGCAAAGACACGATGTGTGCTGAGTCCTAGGAGAGTTATAAGAAGAAGATAAGAATGTAAATCATCAAAGATGATAAATGTATGAATAAGACATCTCAGTATGTCATAAAGCCGTAATCTGGTAATGAAAGTTAGTCGCGTAAGCTTAAATTACAAGAACGCGAACCTTAAGAAGTAAAGTTAAGTAAACCAATTCGTAAGTCAAGTATATGACTAATTGGTGTACGTGTTATTTTCTTATGTGTTACATAGGAATGGGAATGAGCAGTTCAGCGTAAGCTGTAGCTGTGCGTAAGGCAAGTTTCCTAACTTCATTCATATTTTAAATGAATGCTAGTTTCTTAAACTTCTTAGATGTTGAACTTGAGAAGTTCTGTCTATGTTCGAATGTGCGATATTTGTACAAGGTGGTAGAATGTATGAGGCTTTGTGCCACAATGTGAGCACTTCGGAATTTCTATATAATGAACTGTTTTATGATCGAACTATTCAATACAAGTATGCTCGGTTTATTCATGAACCGTTATTGTTAAGTCTGTTCTGATGATTCTAGCCAGACAGAATGTGTATGAAAAAGGTAGAAGAATGAATGTATTTCAAAGTGAAAGTGAGTATGGTTTTAAGATGATTGGAATCGAGATTATTCCTATTTTTCAAGCTGCTTCATAACTTTTGTTCGATTATTGATGTTCTAAAGAAATGTTTGAATTCTGAACTTGTTTGTTCAAACTTTGATGACTTGCTGGGCAATTGAATGCTCACACTTGCTTTAAATAAAAATATTTTCAGCGAACGATGTTAAAAAGAACTTAAGGATCCCGTAAAGATCAAGCTAAGCGGTATCTAGACGAAGTGCCATTTAGTATGTGAATGTGTGTGAAGATCAAGTAAAGAGTTGTAATGTAGAAAGATGAATTAAACTATAGACTATTTTAATAAACTGTATGTATCCTTGGTGGCGGATAAAAGTCACTCTTGTAAGATGAAAGGAATAATGTAATTATCATTATTTGTAATGAGAAGGGTTATAAGGTTTTGAGAACCTGGGAATTGAGAATGTATGTTGTTATATTTCAGTATATAATGATGTATGTTGGATGAATGATGTACTCGTGACGTACGGAATCTGGGTGTAAAGATAGACCGGATTTCGGGGCGTTACAGTATTTGATAAAGGATGAGTATTATTTTTGCCTTTCACTATTTTAAGCCCAATTCTTTGCTTTCTATTGATTCTTCCACAAGACAAAAGAAGTTTGGGCTTTGAAAAAAATATTGGGGGTTCCAAGGGCTAAAGCATGGAGTATTTTCAAATTTGATATACCATGTACACATTGCATATGACTTTTCCTTTTCATTCAAAGTGGCCAATGGGGATCCTAGTGTACTTGAGCAGTTCACCCATACACCATTTATTTATTTGAAATAGAGAGAATTTTAGTCCCACCTTCCTGTGAGTTGTGATGCGACTTGATATCGCACGTGTTACTAAACATTTTCAAAATGCACGTGCGAATAATTAACTTATGGATTCCTACCTTCCTTGTATAAAAATTAGTTTCCATGCACACGCTCGTAAAAGAAAATTATAATAAATTGATTGAAATTGATGAAGAAAAAATAGGAAAGGAAAGAAAAATGTTGTGAGAGAAAAAATGAGTGATAATTAAAATATACATAAAAAAGTAGAAAAAGAAAGAAATAAGTAAATAAAATTCTTGATTATCATGTATATGGGACCAAAAATCACTAAAAACCAATTCAATCACGTAATGTTTTGTAACATAGATAAAACTAATCCTATTTGTAAACATTATAAATTTTGTATGTATGTATGTATCTAATAATAGTTGTATAATAGTCAAATTCAGGTATTAAATTTAAGAAAATTATGTCATTTATAACATTATAAAAAAAAAGAGAACTAAAATTAGTATTTGGTACTGGTCGTATAAGATATCCACTAAAATTCTTATTACTATGTATCTACGAAATTTGAACTACTAACAGTGAAATTTGTTCATATGTCATTTTTTGTTTGCTTGAGTTTTATGTAATTATAAATGATAATGGTTATTATGAATATTTAGTTCAAATTCAATATTATTAGGTACTTTTTCATTCGTATTACTATGTATCTACAAAATTTGAACTACTTGAAGTGAAATTTGATCACATGTCATTTTTTTGTTTGCTTGATTTTATGTGATTATAAATAGTAATGGTTATTATGAATATTTAGTTAAAATTCAATATTATTAGTGTTGAGGCATGATTATTTGAGCAGGGTGATTCAGTGGGCCATTATCTACGTGAGGAAGTCTCCTCACGTAGGAACCTGTATGGGCCATTAAAGAACTTTAAGAAATTCAAGATTCCTACTTATATTTGATCTCTAACTCATAAAGAAAGTGTCAGGATAGAATCTGACTTTCTTCCTCTAATGAGATTCAGTTCAATCCCATTAAGGAATCTGTCCTAATGAGGAATCCTATTTCTATAGGGGAAGGACATGTAGAGGAGGTGTGATCACTATAAATGCACGACTATACTTTAGATCAAAGGTACACACAATTCATTTTTACTTTCCAGCACTAACTACCTCTATTATTAAACCTTGTTCAGCCTGCACGTATTCTCACACCGGAGCTATCCCCTAGTGGCCCAAGCCGTCAAGCTTCTATGTGTGATTTCGTTTATGTACAGGATTGGACGCGCTTTTGGTGATTGAGGCGCGTGGAAGAATCTTAGCATTAACATTGGCGTTAGAAGGAGGACTTTAAGTGCTAGGAGTTTTCAATCACAAAGTAATTTGTTCAGGAGTAATGGCGACAAGTAAAACGGTTTTCGGACACAGAAAATCAATGGTTGATCCATCTGTTCAGTCTAAGTGTTCGGTTAAGGAAAAACTGGGGCTGTCAAAAGAAGTCTTGGACAGACTCCAACCTTGCAGCCAATCAGTGGATCAAAAGAGTACTAAGACAACCGAAGTCAAGTGTGAGTTGTTTTCAACGACAAGTAAGGAGAATAGATGCGATGGTCGCATTGTGACGCCCCCAAAATAGGTATACACCACCCATTCTGAGTCGCTAAATACATGGTACAGAAACAACAACTTCATTAATACAATTGTTATGCAAAATACGACAACACATAAACTGTGAGTTTAAATACAAATATTGTCTAATAGACAGTATTAAAACTCAAAAGGAGTCCTCATTAAAATTATTGATACACTATTTTACAAAAATAGTGAGGACTGCTAAAATAACTTTCTAGAACTATCACTCCATACTCCGGCTAGTTCCTGCTATATTCTCACCTCTTGAGAAGAAAAATGGAACAAAAAGGAAAAGGATGAGCTTAACTAGCCCAGTAAAGAATATTATGACTAAGATAATATACAACAAATTATCATTAGTCTTCAACAGGGAAAAATCTGATAGAATATAATAGACAACAAGTTTTAGATCAACAACTGCAGTGGAAACAACAATTTATTAGAAGAGTTAAGTAGAGAATGAAATCTACTATCATCCATGAATTTAAAAGTCCATTATCAATATTTTATCCCTGTAACATCAATCAATATACATCTTCAATCAAATATTCATCTTTGCACTACAGGCCAAAGATATTCATTTGTATCACCAGTTGGTCATGTTCATCTCAACACCTGTTCATCTTTGCACTACGGGCCAAAGATATTCATCAGGTAATCATTCATCTTTGCACTACAAGCCAAAGATATTCATCAAGTATCACCATTAAGGACTGAGGATGATGAAAAACATTTTAGAGAATGAATCCAGTAAAACAGAAGGACAAATATTAGGAATTCGTATTTCGGTTTATCCAAATTCAATAATACTCCATAATAACCAATTGTGAAGTAGAATTCAAAAATAAAGATCAAAACATGGATACAATCAAAGATAGTAACCATAATAGACATCTTGGACAAAAAAATTTTTTTTTTTTTTTGGTGAATAGTGTTGTATTCGTGAATAGTGTCGTATACGTGAATAGTAACTCCGACACAAAAAGTTTTAAATTTGATAAAAAAAAATCAGACTAATATTTCGGCATAATGATATTGAAGAGAATAATATAATTTAAAAAGAAAATAACATCTCTTACCTCAAAATGATAGTACTTCTGATCGGAATATCGGATATGATGCTGAATGAAACTTGTACTGAATAACAACTATCAAAGTATCTAAATACTCACAAAATACGCTCGATAATATAGAGAGAAAGAAAACTTATGTTTCTGGTGTGATTTTCAATTCTAACTTAGCCCTCTATTTATAGAAAAATGTTAGCACGCCGAAGCAGACTTGACCTGCTACCTGATGACTTTACCTGCTACTATTGCCACCCACTATATTTGAAATAAAATTTGAGCATATTTTCTCACAAACCAAAAGTGGGGCCTACAATTCTAGAATTTTTCACCAAAATGATAAATTTTGAAACTTTAACAATTTCTGAACCAGTCACCTCTTAAAATTCATAATAAATCATACGTTCATTTTTAACGGTTCAAAATTTGTGGACATATACTCAACTTATATATGTATAACATATTCAAAAATCACAACGATCCAACGGTCGGATTAAAAATTATAACTCACGCAATATATCTCCAGAACACTGGTTTGATTTTTAATACCTCCATTCCGACAAAAATACTGATAAAGCACTTTAACATAAATTCCTTCATTTATAACCACATAAATAAATCCATCATTTATATCCACATCAAATAAATATTTCCTTATCATATAAATTAATAATTAATTATTCAAAAATAATATTACAGAATCACAATTATGACAACCAGGCCGTTCCCAGGAAAGAGGGGGCTTTTCAATAAGGATTTCTCCTTACTGACGTGCAATTAGGTGACTAAACCTCTCCTTGACAGAACTTTCTAGACATTGCCAATAATGTTATCTAATAATATTATTCAAATAATATGAATTATTGATATGATAATGGGAAATACTGTGCAGTGACAATTATTGAAACAACAATAATATAAACTATCAACGCAGCAATTATTTAATCAATAAAATAAAATATTAAATAGTAACTACTGTAACAATTATTGAGTAGTTCTTTCTTACGTAAGGATCAATAATTTAAAAATACTGTGTAATACCGTGTGCTACTGTGCAACCACGCATATTACTGTATTTTAACCACCAGGTATTCCAACACTGTTAACGGTAACAATTACGCCATTATTTTTAAAAACTCATACTTTGTCGTTTCCTTTCATCCAACCGTTTTCCGTTATGGGACCCACAAATGGCTGTGTCGTCGTACGAATATATTCCGACAAAAAGAATATTCCACGACCAAACGAATATTCCCCGATAAAATAAATATTTTACAACCACTTGCTTATTTTGCTAAATTTGCACATTTCACCCATAACCAAAATATTCTATCAAATTAACTCCTTATTAATTTAGAATAATGAATAGAGGAAAATTCAATTTTATTTATATAAAAAAAATTCGGGGTCTTACAACCTCCCCTCCTTATGAAATTTCGTCCTCGAAATTGACGTACGCACCTAGTATTTCGAAATGGTGAGGATACCTCACTTTCATTTCCGATTCAAACTCCCAAGTCATTTCCTCCATAGCATGGTTCCTCCACAAAACCTTAACTTGTGGTATAACTTTTGTGCATAGGACATGCTCTTTCCTATCCAAGATCTTGACATGTACTTACTAGTACGTTAAATCCTCGACTATCTTGTTTCGTTCTAACGCAATAATGTGGTTTGGGTCGCCCACATATTTACGTAACATTGATACGTGAAAAACGTTATGAACACGCGACATACTTAGCGTTAAGGCGAGTTTATAGGCCATAGTTCCTACTCAATCGATGATTTCAAATAAATCGAAGGTTTAAGCTTTCTTCTCTTCATCGACTCTTACTTCTAGAATAACGCCTTCTTGCACCTTCTTCTTTATATTCATCAGCTCCGGTGTGTAGCTTGAGCAGCTTTAACTTTATCGATTAAAGTCGGTTCTACTCGTATATTTGATATCATCACGTGGGTACTTGGAGTCTTTAACTCTATCTCCATCCTTTGTAAGTCGTACAAAATGGGTCTTTGTGTTAACAACATCGCACTCGTACCCGCATACAATCCTCTACTCAACGCGTCAGCTACAACGTTTGCTTTTCCAAGATGATATAGTCAAAACATGTGCCAAAATGAGTCACCTCTTGAGCTCTTGGAAAATCTTCTCGTATTCCACGCTCTATACGAATTTTATATCTTTCCGAGTCAGCTAAGTTAACGGAGTAGCGATTTGGGAAAATCCTTCCACGAATCTCCGATAGTAACCAGCTAAGCCTAGAAAGCTAGATATTTCGATTACTGACTTAGGTTGCTCTTAACTGTGACTCATATCCCAATCTTGGATAGCACGTCACAATGGCGTCTATCAGTTTACCACCTCACGAATATGACGTCCCCTACGGAGAGTCTAGCTTCGGTGCATTCCACAGAGGAAGTCACCAGATAGAGGCTCGGGTACCAACTTCTATAGTTGGGTTTTTAACTCCTGAAGTTTAATAGGAGCCATTTGATATGGATTTTTTTTTTGAAAATGGGTTTTGTACCGGGTTCAAAGTCGATACAAAATTCAATATCACACTCTGGGGGTAGGCCAGGAAGTTCTTCGGGAATTACGTCAGGAAATTCACTAACAATAAAAATATCATTCAAATCTGACGTATTTTTGTTTAAATCCATGAAATGGGCTAAGAAAGCTTGACATCAGTTTTTCAATAAACGAATGACTTTATGGCTTGATATAAAAGTGTTTGACTTTAATGGTTTGGTTGCTTGAATTCGCATAATAGGTTGGTTAGGAATATGAAAACTAACAACCTTACGAAAATAATCAATTTTGGCATGACGAGTAGTTAACCAATCAATTCCTAAAATCACATCAAAAGCAAGTATCTTTAAATAGATAAGATCAATAGGTAATGTGATTGAGCCCACTTGGATCAAACAAGATTTATAAACAGTTGATTTGATAAAAGTTTCTCCTAACGGAGTCTCCACGGATAAGTCAAAGTCCAATTTCTCCGGAGTCAAGTTTAAACGTTGAGCACAAGCAGGAGAGATAAAAGAATGGGTAGAATCGGTATCTAGTAAAGTATAAACTTCGCAAGAATTTATAATTAACTAACCCTTGATACCTTCATTCGGGTTCCTCGCATTTTGGGCAGTCACGACAAACGTTCTTCCAGAAACCGCCGACTTTGTTTTGTCCGTATCCTCCTTTGGTGCCACCGTCCTAGCTGGACTTGATTTCTCTACAAGACAAAATCAAGCTATATGACCTTCCTTTCCACAATTATAACATACCTTGGAAGGCTGTGAACATTTTGAACTTATATGTCCCTCCTCTCTACATCTGTAGCATCTAACTGGCGGTCGTTCTCCTCCCCTAGAATTTGTTATTGGTGCTGGTGCTGCTGTCGACGTCTTCCCGTCATCGTTAAATCTTTTCTTCTTTAAATTTTCACTTGACTCACCTCTCCTATTATCATGGCCATGATGACCACCCGAGTGGTTATCGCTTTTGTCCGTATTTTCCCTCCTCGCTGGTTATCATCGCTCCGGTGACTGCTGTCACCGGTATGACCCTGGTTGTGGTCCCTCTGTTGAACATACTCATTATCTCGCTCTAATAATTGAGCCCTATTGACAACATCTGAATATAAAGAAAATTTATGAGAGATAAGGTATTGATGAATCTCGGGTTTTAGACTTCTCAAAAACATCCGCGTCATACTTTCCTCATTTTCTACCAAATGAGGTGCAAACCTGGATAACTCCGCGAACTTCGCCTCGTACTGGGACACCGTCATGTTATTTTGTTCCAGTCTAATAAACTCTACCTCCTTTATATAACGAATACTTTCAGGAAAGTACTTGTCATTGAATAGTTTTTGAAACGTTTCCCAAGACATATTGAGTGCGGTAGGCTGGGTATGCTTCACAGATTCCCACCAGTAATCTGCCTCACCACGAAACATAAAGGTGGCGAATGGAACCTTTTGTTCCTCCATGCATCCCAAGACATCGAATATCTTGGTAATTTGCTTGACCCACACTTCTACCTTGATCGGATCCAGCTTTCCAAAAATTTCTGGTGGTCCCAACTCCTTGAACTGCTTGGCTGTGACGAACCACGCATTGCTATCATTTCCACCCGTATTGTGTACACGAGTCTCCCTCGTCTGATTTTGCATGAACTACAAAAAGCTTATAAACATTCCATCATTCATCGTTTGCTCTATAGTGTTGTTTACAGGAGGAATATTCCTATCCTATTGCACGTTCTCTTGGTTTGTGGTTAAAGTTGTTTCCACGGTCTCATACACTCCATTGTTAACGTTCTCAGCTGCCATTCTTAAATACTGCCATAAAATAAGGGTTAATTAAACAAATTAACCTATCACATAATATCCCTATATTATGACCGACCAACAAATAAGCTTAGGTAGGACACACTAGCGAAGAATTTATTCGTCTCTCTCCTCCTAGTTCTATTCCCCGATCTCCGCCAGAGACCATATCCTTAAGCTCTGATACCAACTGTGACACCTCCAAAATAGGTATACACCACCCATTCTGAGTCGCCAAATACATGATACAGAAACAACAACAACTTTATTAATATAATTATCGTGCAAAATACGACAACATATAAACTGTGAGTTTAAATACAAATATTGTCTAATAGACAGTATTGAAACTCAAAAAGAGTCCTTATTACAATTATTGATACACTATTTTACAAAAATAATGAGGACTGCTAAAACAACTTTCTAGAACCATCACTCCATACCTCGGCTAGTTCCTACTATATTCTCACCTCCTGAGAAGAAAAATGGAATAAAAAGGAAAAGGGTGAGCTTAACTAGCCTAGTAA
The DNA here is from genome assembly GCA_016801055.1 of Panax notoginseng. NCBI lineage: Eukaryota > Viridiplantae > Streptophyta > Magnoliopsida > Apiales > Araliaceae > Panax > Panax notoginseng. The sequence goes on along the minus strand of CM029019.1, from coordinate 155,013,299 downwards.
AGAATATTATGACTAAGATAATATACAACAAATTATCCTTAGTCTTCAACAGGGAAAAATCTGATAGAATATAATAGACAATAAGTTTTAGATCAACAACTGCAGCGAAAATAACAATTCATTAGAAGAGTTAAGTAGAGAATGAAATCTAATATCATCCATGAATTTAAAAGTCCATCATCAATATTTTATTCCTGTAATATCAATCAATATACATCTTGAATCAAATATTTATCTTTGCACTACAGGATAAAGATATTCATTTGTATCACCAGTTGGTCATGTTCATCTCAATACCTGTTCATCTTTGCACTACGGGCCAAAGATATTTATCAGGTAATCATTCTTCTTTGCACTACATGCCAAAGATATTCATCAAGTATCACCATTAAGGACTGAGAATGATGAAAAATATTTTAGAGAACGAAACCAGTGAGACAGAAAGACAAATATTAGGAATTCGTATTTCGGTTTATCCAAATTCAATAATACTCCATAATAACCAATTGTGAAGTAAAATTCAAAAGTACAGATCAAAACATGGATACAATCAAAGATAGTAACCATAATAGACATCTTGGACAAAAAGGAAAAATTTCATTTTTCTGGTGAATAGTGCTGTATTCGTGAATATTGTCGTATACGTGAATATTGTCGTATACGTGAATAGTAACCCCGACACAAAAAGTTCCAAATTTGATAAAAAGTTCAGACGAATATTTTGGCATAATGATATTGAAGAAAATAATATCATTTAAGAAGAAAATAACATCCCTTACCTCAAAATGATAGTACTTCTGATCGAAATATCGGATATAATGCTGAATAAAACTTGTACTGAATAGCAACTCTCAAAGTATCTAAATACTCACAAAATACGCTCGATAATATAGAGAGAAAGAAAACTTATGATTCTGGTGTGATTTTCAATTCTAACTTAGCCATCTATTTATAGAAAAATGTTAGCACGCCAAAGCAGACTTGACCTGCTACCTGATGGCTTTACCTACTACTATTGCCACCCACCACATTTGAAATAAAATTTGAGCACATTTTCTCACCAACCAAAAGTGGGGCCCACCAATTCTAGAATTTTCTACCAAAATGATAAATTCTGAAACTTTAACAATTTTTGAACCAGTCGCCTCTTAAAATTCATAACAAATCTTACGTTCATTTTTAACGGTTCAAAATTTGTGGACATATACTCAACTTATATATGTATAACATATCCAAAAATCACAACGATCCAACGGTCGGATTAAAAATTATAACTCACACAATATATCTCCAGAACACTGGTTTGATTTTTAATACCTCCATTTCGATAAAAATACTAATAAAACACCTCAACATTAATTTCTTCATTTATAACTACATAAATAAATCCATCATATATATCCACATCAAATAAATATTTCTTTATCATATTGTGAAACCCCAGATTTTAAGAATAAAGATTTAATTTTTTCGAAATATTTTTTTAAATATTATGGTGTGAATTTGAGATAATGTTATAGTTGTGGGTAGTATTTATAATTTTTGCAAAGTATGCAAGTTGTTGTATTATATTCGATTGGTCGGAGAATATTATTTTTGTCGGAGAATATTCGTACGACGGCACAATTATTGGTGAACCCCACAACAAAATTATTGTCGGATTGAGAAAAAGATAAAAATATTTTATGAAAATAACGGCGGAAGTTTTACCGTTAATACTGTTGAACTACTCGGTAGTAAAAGTACAGTAATACGTGTGGTTGCATAGTAGCATACGGTATTGATTATTGAGGCTTACATGATAAGTCACTCAGTTTTGTTTTATTAGTATTATTAACGTAATAAAACAGAAAAACTTTTTATGTAAAACATAATACTTTTATAAAGTTATTTGTTTTATTAGGCTAATAGTAAAATCTTTTTATATAAAACAGAATACTTTTATAAAGTTAACTGTTTTATTAGACAATAATTAGAATATATTATATTTTATTATGCATAGTGTTTGTATAGTGCCTGCATAGTATTTGCATAGTAAAATCTTTTATAAAGTTATTCGTTTTATTAGATTATAAATAGAATATATTATATTTTATTTAAAAGATTTTGCTTTAAATATGGACCGTCAGATTAAAATAAATCAATCTAGACCGTTCATGAGTTAGTTACTATGCAGTCCATTCTTCTATAAATAGAAGCTCATTCCTTCATTATTTTCTTACGAATTCACTGAAACTCTAGAGAGAGAAATTATAGAGATAGAGAAGAAAAATATTTTGCTACTTCACTACTCTGATATCAAGTTCCTTTTACCGTAAGAAATATTATTTGTTATAATCGTAAGGAGTATTATTTTCTTTTGTATTCATGAAGAGAACTTGTAACAACCCGATATTTTTCATATAAATAAATAACAAATTTTGTGTATGAATTTTTTTAAGGATGAGGATTTGTACAAGATATTGTATATATGTATTTATGTGGTAAATAAAAATATATTTATTACATAAATATTTACAAATGAATTTATTTTAGAATTTTTGATTATTATAAAGTATATTCTTATAATAATTAAAATTATGGTAGAAATGTTTTTATTAATTATTTTCCATGAAAATATAAGCATATATTATTTAAATAATATATGAAGTGATTTTTAGAATAATTATAATAATTATTTTATTATATGAATTTTAGTTTAAGTTATTAAGTTAATTATTTTACATTAATTGTTAAGGTTAAATATGAAGAATAAATCAGATATGGAATCCAAACCCTAATTTTGGATTATTGTCAAGGTATGAGAATAATAATATAATATTAATTATATTTTGATTTTTCAGTGCTATGAATATGTACTGTATTTTCGTATTGATAATGGTAGGTCAATTACGGTGTATTATGACCAAACCCTAGTAATAATATTAAACCCTAATTTGAGATCCAAATTAGAGTGCAAGATTATTTTATAAGTGTGTTATATAATTTATGTCGTGTATTAAATGTATTACTTAGGTGAACCCTAATTAAAATTCTAGAAACCCTAATTTCTAGAAAACCCTAATTATAATCTAGAAACCCTAAATAATTTTTGGGAAATGAGGAACCCTAATTTAAAATTTAAATTAGAGTTCGAGATTGGTTGTAATTGTGTTAATGTGATTAATTAGCAAGTATTATAATCTCAATTGCTAATTTTGGAAATCCTAAAATTTTAAACCCTAATTTCATAATTAGAAAACCTAATTATAAATTGGTAACCCTAATTATCAAAATTATAAACCCTAATTGCTATTTTAACAATGTTAATGATAATTATATGATCTAAACCCTAATGTTACTATATAAGGCAATTAGATAATTAATCATAATTAGGAAACCCTAATTTCAAAATTTTAGAAACTAAATTTTAGTTAATTTTTATTTGATTTTATCTATTTTTGTGCGAACTCTAATTGCTAAATCTTATTATTGTTTTGTGCTAAACCTTAGGGTTAAACCTTAAGGCTTTGCCAAGTTCCAATTATGCCATTAAAATGATTTATCAAAAGACCATTATGCCCCTTTTACATTATTAAAGCTATAGAATAGGTTTTGACATTTAGGTGAGTTGGTGACTAACTCATAACCACTCCACATGCTTAAAATCACAGCAACAAGTCACCTTCATCAGCCATTCATGCACCTTGTTGGTCTATATATAGATTGAAGAGAGAGAGAAAATCATTTTTTGTTCACTTATTTTGTCCAACACCCAAACCTTCTCTCTCAAGCCCCAAACCTCCGAAAATATTAACAATATTAGTCCCAAATCAAAGCCCCATAAACAGATCAGCAACACAAAATCAGAAATTTTTCAAAGAAATGTATAAAACCCTAGCATAAATTCTGTCCATCGATTCTGTTTTAGATGTTAATTTTTATTGTTAGAATATGTTGGTTGTACTCCATTTTGACGATCTGGGTTGCTAAATGTTGGATCCATAACATTGAGAAGCTCGGATTTGTGTTTTTCAAAAATCTGGGAAAACTTGGTTATGTGGTCTGACAACGAATGTCGTTTTTAAGTTGATATGTGTAGTCTGACATGTGGTCTGGTATCTGGAACAAGAATCAGTCTGTGATATAGTCCAGATTGCAAGATATTTAAGGTCAAATGGCGTTGACCGGCCATGACCGGGAGTTTCTGGGTAACCCAGAAATAGCCTAGAAATGGCCTGACAACATTTTCAACCGTCTTGATCTGTTTGTTTATTGGAGTTTGGTTGTTTTTGTGTTATTTAAGTTGTAGTATGTAAAATATCCTGAATATAAAACTGGTTGATTGCAGTGGATGGTCAAACTAGGACAGACGAACATGGAAGCTGTTTTCTGGGTAACCCAGAAAACGCTTGACCATGTCGTCTGACATGGTTTGACCGGCCTTTTTATGTTTGATCTGTTGTTGTTTCAGTGATTTAGTGTAATAGAACTCTTCCTTGTCATGTTGGCTACGCACTGCAACCTTTAAATCACTAAAACATTGCAAGGATTTCATGTTGTGGAAGCTCAAAAGTGTATGCTCGAACTGTTCTTCATTTCTGGGCAACCTAGAAATGAAGAACAGTCTTTGACAACACTTTTGGAGGCTCAGATCTTTTTCGTTTATTGCTTGTTGTTCATGTTTATTGTTGGATAATGTAGTCCTTCACTAGCACTACACGATCGAAACAACAACATGCCCAGAAACTACTTGAGAAGTGTTTAATCAGTGGTTAAAGAAGGTCCCTCGAAACTGTCTATGGTGTTCTGGGTTTTGGCCAAGAACATGAAGAACAACTATAGCGACGGTTCTGTCGCTATAGGTGGCCTTTAGCGACAGATAGCTTATTATTTTCTGGAAATTAATAAAAAAAATAGAAAATTTTATTTTAAATTATTAAAAATACAAAATAAATTATAAAAAATTATTTTAAATTTCGAAAATTAGTTTTTAATTATTTTAAATATATTTCATAAATATTTAATATTTTTGAAATATTAAAAGTATTTAATTTATTTAATTATAATATTAAATAAAGTATTTAAAAATGATTTTAATATTGGAAAAATTATTAAAAATTATATTATGATATAAGAAAATATTTTAAGTTATTTTTAATGACTTTAAATATTTTATGATAAATTTCATTATTAAATTGATATTAATGGTAATTAATTTATTTACTAAATGAATTAAATAAATTAATTAAAAATGATTTTATTATATTTAAAATTATTTTAAATGAAAATAAAGTGTTTAAAAATATTTTAAGTTATAAAATATAACTTTTAATATTTAAAGGATAATTTCATTAATAATTAAATATTAATTATTATTAAGTTATTACTAATGATATTAAATTTGTTTAATAATTATATTAAATAAATAGTTTTATTAATTTAAAAATCATTTAAAAGGGATATAAATGAATTAAAAATATTTTAAGTTATGAATAATGACTTTTAATATTTTGATAAATAGAACATTAATACTTTGATAATAATGGTAACTATTTAGAAATGATTTTAAATGTTTTAAAAATCATTTAAAGGTAATTTTAATACTTTAAAAATATTTTGAGTTATTATAAATAACTTTAATATTTTAGAAATGATTTCATTAATAGTTTAATACTAATTAAATATTAATGATAACAGAATTGATTAGTATTTAAATCATTTTAATGTGATTCCGATGTTTGAAATTTCGTGATAAATTATAATAAATGTTTTAAAATTATATTAAGTCATTTAAAAATAATATGACTGATATTAAGTTACAGAATAGAGTCTTAGACTCAATAATTACCCGATAAAATTGTCAGTACACCGACATGTTTCAGAAATTGATCTGGACTTAGATAATTTATTGAGATATGTGGTTATTTGTGATTCAATGGTTAATAAACATATGTGCCAATGTGATTAGGGTATGTGATGACTACAATAAGCAGTGCTATGTGTTATTGTATGTTATTCTAATCGAACAAACGATCTTATTAATGATATGTTGTGAGATAAGCGATAAATCTAAATTGCAAACTGTAAGCAGCGCTTCAGGCAAGTATCTAACCTTTGTATTTTCTTTATGCAATGGATGTGAGTAAGAATATTTCTAAACTATATTATTATGATACAGACTATTAACCTTATATTATATAAGCTCCTTGAATATCAACATGTTAGTATATGGTAACTCAGATATATATATTATGTTCGTTAATTTCTAGAAATGGTTAAACAAGTGTCCCAATTGGATAATCATTGTATTTAATCACATGTTGATATACCTTTGTCAATTACCCGTATACATATATGTTGAATTATAGATTATTATTGACAAGATAAAACTTTTGATTTAGAACCCAGACATATATGAACATCCCTACACGGAAAAAATTTTATGCGCTCCGGCGGACAAAGGATGAACAATAATATCGTTCTAGCAATGTAGTATTGATCAATGTAGGGCATAACGGACTGATCACCCCTCGTGCCCGTAAGTTATGACGGTTTGCAGATGAATTTTTGTCTTACCCTATCGAAAACTTAAAACAATGTTCATGGCATGTCACCATACCCTAGATATAGTCTATACGAAATTTCAAAACTTTGAAAGAGAGTTGTTATGTTATTATTATTGGTTCAGAATACTTCACAACTATTGACTTGTTGTAGAAGAATAGTACAAAGGAAATATTTAAATCCTTTCAGCTTATATATATATAATTGCTATTATCTGCTGGACACTCAAATGCTCATCCTTACTTAATTTAAATGTTTTCAGCAAAGTGTGAACGATCAGAGAACTCTGCTAAGAACAAGGAAAATGGAAAGGTCGCTGAATGAATGAATAAATGTTATCTTATGTAATAGTTTAATGTTATTAAAACAAGTATGATATATATATTATCTATCATGGTTTGTAATGAATAAAGGTTACGTACTTGGGATTAGACTCTGATAAATGTAAGTTAAGTTTGATATTTATATTATTATTATTATTATTAATATTATTCCGCTCATAGAAATGGTATCATGATGAACCGAGTTCGGGTTTCAAGTACCTGAGTTTGGGGTCCTCACAAGTTGGTATCAAAGCTTAGGGTTAAAAACCTTAGGTGGGTTAGATCTTAGGCTATAACCTTAGAACAGAGGGAAACGTTGAAAATATAAATAACTCATATAGAGTTTAAAAAGGAGTTGAATTGAATAATTTCACTGTCAAACAAAATAAAAGATAACTTGTATAAAACTATTAATTGCCGTGTTTATATATTGTATGCTAGTCTAGATAATTTTTATGTATAGCTGTCGGATAGAAAGAATTAGAATACCCTCAAATTGTAAAGAAGAAGTCAACCTTCATAACCGAGCCAATATCAAAGCCAATAGCTGAAATAGAGGCTCACATTGAAAGCTACCTCAATTGGGTGGTTATTTTGAAAAGTATAGTACCAGACCCTGAAACGATAGTATAACTGAAAGGTAAAGTATAGTTAAAGAATATGTGGTCAATGTCGAGTTCTTAAACTCATATGTTTGTGGTGAGTTCTTAAACTCATAATGTATGGTAAGTTGGACGAATTAGGTGTAGTTAGAGGTAAATGGATTATTGAGGATGATGGGACTATATAGAATACTAAGTAACTGATCATTAGTGAATGCGTAAGAAATAAGTAGTATTAGTATTACTTGAATATGTATGATTCTATGTTATGTAGTGTATATGATGGGTATGTTTATATAAGGTAATGTTTTTTAAATTTTATATAAGTTGTGCCAGCGATTCCTGACTTTTGAGTCACAAAGGGATATCGGATGATTAAAGCAGTATGTGCTATGGTATGTCAAGTGTTATGAATATGAGTCTATGTTGGATTAATGAATTGGTATAAAAATAATAGATATTTAGCTGTATACTGGTTAATGCAGAAAACCAAAATTTTCCAAATCTAATATTTTAAGTACATGACTATTTGAATAGAAAGTTTTGTGTTATACGTTAAAGCTTAGAATAAAGAATAAATTGTGATAATGCCGCCAAGGAAATGAAAACGAAATACACGGACAGAAGAACCTGTCAACAAAGCTGGATGACAACCAGACCCGATACAGAATTTTACGAATATGGACGATCAAGCTATGCAGAACGGAATACTAGTCGCCGGAAGATCAGCCAGATAATCGATCGACGAACGTTAAAGACTTCAAGGCCATCGTATTGCCAGGATTCGGAGGATCAACTGACCTGTAGTAACGTTTGTGATAACTAGGATAACGGAATGGCAAAAGATAGTTTTTTCACCTAAATGATAAAAGGAAAAGAGATAAAGGGAAAGTCTGCGTGATTTAAGTGTGGATCAATGGAGTATAAGGTGGAAGACCGTTCAAGAAGGAGAAGGCCGAAGGCAAGGAATGTAAATACGGGAAAAAGACAGCAGGACATGGGCAACAACGGGACCAACATCAACAATCAAACCAACGAAATCAACCGCAAGCGTCTTCAACATGACTGTTCAAGATATCGTGGCAGCCGGGGATGCAACTCCAGGTATTACTCGAACCAATTTTATTTTTTTATATAGTATTTTCTTATATATAGTAAATTAGTTTATAAAGAAATTTTGAGGGAGAAATTTGAGTTCTTTTAGAAATCAAATTTCCGTTTAATCCGAAAGACAAGCTTTATGTGAATAGTTAAAGATCAGTTCGATCAAAATTGATCGAGATCTACTTGCAATGATTGTGTATTTTATTAATTTAAAAATCATTTTAAAGGGATATAAATGAATTAAAAATATTTTAAGTTATGAATAATGACTTTTAATATTTTGATAAATAGAACATCAATACTTTGATAATAATGGTAATTATTTAGAAATGATTTTAAATGTTTTAAAAATTATTTAAAGGTAATTTTAATACTTTAAAAATATTTTGAGTTATTATAAATAAATTTAATATTTTAGAAATGATTTCATTAATAGTTTAATACTAATTAAATATTAATGATAATAGAATTGATTAGTATTTAAATTATTTTAATGTGATTTCGATGTTTGAAATTTCGTGATAAATTATAATAAATATTTTAAAATTATATTAAGTCATTTAAAAATAATATGACTAATATTAAGTTACAGAATAGAGTCTTAGACTCGATAATTACCTGATAAAGTTGTCGGTACACCGACATGTTTCAGAAATTGATCTGGACTTAGATAATTTATTGAGATATGTGGTTATTTGTGATTCAATGGTTAATAAACATATGTGTAAGACCCCAAATTATTAATAAATAAAATTTAATTCCTCTATTTATTATTTTGAAATAGTAAGGGTTAAATTGATTAATGAGGTTAGTTATGGGTAAAATGTGTAAATATTTCAAATAAGCAGGTGGTTATAAAATATTTATTGTTGTCGGAGAATATTCGTTTGGTCGTGGAATATTCTTGATGTCGGAGAATATTCGTACGACGGCGCAGCTTTGTGTGGGCTCCATAACGAAAAGCGATTGGATGAAGAAAATGACAAAATAAGTCATTTATAAATAACGGCGTAGTTGTTACCGTTAATACTGTTGGAATACCCGGTAGTTAAAACACAGTAATACGCGTTGTTGCACAGTAGCACACGGTATTGCACCAATTATTGATTCTTGCGTAAGAAGGCACTATTCAATAATGGTTACAGTAATTACTGTTCAGTATTTTATTTTATTGATTCAATAATTGTTGCGTTGATATTTTATATTACTATTGTTTTAATAATTGTCACTACATAATATTTTCTATTATCGGAGCAATAATTCATATTATTTGAATAATATTATTAGATAACATTATTGGTAATGTCTAGAAAGTTCTGTTCAAGAAGAGGTTTGGTCATCTAATTGTGCGCCAGTAGGAGAGATCCTTATTAAGCCCCATTTTTCCTGGGAACGGCCTGGTTGCCAGTACTGTGATTCTGTAATATTATTTGTGAATAATTAATTATTGATTTATATGATGAGGAAAATATTGATTTTATGTGGATATAGATGGAGAAAATTTTTTAATGTGACAATTGTTGTAAATTAATATTTTATCTTTTTCTGATAAAATAATTCAATTAAATATATTATTTTAATAATATATTAATGGTGATATTTTATAATGAATGTGGGATATATGAATAAATGAGGAGGAAGATCATTTTTGTTGGATTAAATGTTTAACACATGTTTTGTGTGTTGGTGGACACAATTCTTGACTGAAATTTGATTATAGCTTGTAAAATCGTCCGTTTGTGGATTTCGGTCAATTTCTGTTTGGAATTTGGAAAATTTTCTTTTGCAAAGTTGTAGATAATGGAATTTCCTATAGAAAGTTGTGAGTTTTGAATTTTTCTGATAAAAGGACTATTTATTGTGAATTATTGAAGTTTTGGTATATCGGGTCTGAATTGATTTTTGGAGTTTCAAGTACTTTTTGTTAGAAAAACGTTTTTGTTGCTTTTGGCACATGTGTGGCTGATTTCTTTGGTCAAAATGGTGGGCTAAGGAAAATTATATAAATATATTATTGTTATATTCAATTTTCTGCTTTGGTGTTCTAAGCATTTTCCTATAAATAGGGTGCTTATGTTAGAATTAAAAATCACACTAGAAACTGAAAACTTCTCTCTCTTTATCTCTCGATATATTGAGCTTATTCTTGTGAGTATTTTAATACTTTGAATGTTGCTATACGGTACAAGTTCAAGTCATAGCCTATATCCAGTGTTCAACTAGAACTACTGTCTTTACGAGGTAAGAGATGTTATTTTATTCGAAAATGATATTATTTCTTCAATATCATTATGCCAAAATATTGGTTGAAGTTTTTATCAAATTTGGAACTTTTTCATGTCGGGGTTACTATTCATGAGTTACTATTCATGAGTTACTATTCACGAGTTACTATTCATGAGTTACTATTCATGAGTTACTATTCACGAAACATGATGATGTTTTTTGTAAAATTTCTATCATTTAGTGTCGGAGTTACTATTCACGTATACGATACTATTCACGTATACGGCACTATTCACGAATACGACACTATTCACTGGAAAATAAAATTTTCTTCTTTTCGTCCAAAATATCTATTCTGGATACTAGCTTTGATTGTATCCATATTTTGATCATTTTTGAATTTTACTCCACTATGATTATTTATGAGGTATTTTTTGACATGAAATAGGTGAAATACGAATCCTTAATATTTATTCTTTTGTTTCACTGGATTTGTTTTCTTTAAAATATTTTTCATCATCCTCAATCCTAAATGATGATATTACTGAATATCTTTGGCTTGTAGTGCAAAGATGAATGATTTCTGATGAATATCTTTGGCCCGTAGTGCAAAGATGAACATGTGTTTAGATGAACATGACCAACTGATGAATATCTTTGGCCTGTAGTGCAAAGATGAATGATTGATTCCAGATATATATTGATTGATGTTACAGGGACAAAAGATAGACGATGAACTTTTAAATTCATATATAGAAGATAGTAGATTTCATTCTCTACTAAACTACTCTTCTAATGATTATTATTTTCGCTGTGAATAGTGATTTAAAACTTGTTGTCTATTGTATTCTATTAAATTTTTCCTTGTTGAAGACTAACGATAATTTGTTCTGTATTATCTTAGTCATAATGTTCTTTACTGGGCTAGTTGAGCTCACCCTTTTCCTTATTGTTCAATTTTCTTCTCAGGAGGCGAGAATGTAGCGAGTACTAGTCGGGGTGTGGAATGATGGTTCAAGACAGTTGTTTTAGTAGTCCTCACTATTTTGTAAAACAGTGTATCAATAAGTATAATGAGGACTTAATTGAGTATGAATACTGTCTAGATGACAATATTTGTATTTAAACTCACAGTATATGTGTTGTCGTATTTTACACGACAATTGTAATCATAAAGTTGTAGTTATTTTCTGTACCATGTATTTGGCTACTCAGAATGGGTTGGATGGATTGGACCTATTTTGGGGGCGTCACAATATGTGCCAATGTGATTAGGGTATGTGATAACTGCAATAAGCAGTTCTATGTATTATTGTATGTTATTCTAATCGAACAAACGATCTTATTAATGATAGGTTGTGAGATAAGCGATAAATCTAAATTACAAACTGTAAGCAGTGCTTCAGGCAAGTATCTAACCTTTGCATTTTCTTTATACAATGAATGTGAGTAAGAATGTTTCTAAACTTATATTATTACGGTACAGATTATTAACCTTATATTATATAAGCTCCTTGAATATCAACATGTTAGTATATGGTAACTCAGATATATATATTATGTTCGTTAATTTCTAGAAATGGTTAAACAAGTGTCCCCACTTGGATAATCATTGTATTTAATCACATGTTGATATACCTTTGTCAATTACCCGTATTCATATATGTTGAATTATAGATTATTGTTGACAAGATAAAACCTTTGATTTAGAACCCAGACATGTATGAACATCCCTATACGGGAAAATTTTTATGCGCTCCGGCGGACAAAGGATGAACGATAATATCGTTATAGCAATGTAGTATTGATCAATACAGGGCATAACGGGCTGATCACCCCCCGTGCCCGTAAGTTATGACGGTTTGCAGATGAATTTCTGTCTTACCCTATCGAAAACTTAAAACAATGTCCATGACATGTCACCATACCCCAGATATAGTCTATACAAAATTTTAAAACTTTGAAAGAGAGTTGTTATGTAATTATTATTTGTTCAGAATACTTCACAACTATTGACTTTTTGTAGAAGAATAGTACAAAGGAAACATTTAAATCATTTCAGCTTATATATATATATATATATATATATATATATATATATATATATATATATATATATATAATTGCTATTATTTGTTGGGCACTCAAATGCTCATCCTTGCTTAATTTAAATGTTTTCAGCTAAGTGTGAACGATCAGAGAACTCTACTAAGAACAAGAAAAAGGGAAAGGTCGCTGAATGAATGAATGAACGTTGTCTTATGCAATAGTTTAATGTTATTAAAACAAGTATTATATATATATATATATATATATATATATATATATATATATATATATATATTATCTATCATGGTTTGTAATGAATAAAGGTTACGTACTTGGGATTAGAGTCTGATAAATATAAGTTAAGTTTGATATTTATATTATTGTTATTATTATTAGTATTATTCAGCTCATAGAAATGGTATCGTGATGAACCGAGTTCGGATTTCAAGTACCTGAGTTTGGGGTCCTCACATAACTTCTGTTATTCCATTCTTTATTATTCTGCTGGAATAACCAGTATACGCGGACTACCCTATACTTGGTGACATTCTTTTATTATTCCGTCTTTATTATTATTCTGTTGGAATATCCTGTCTGTGCATTTTACGCCGGACCTGGTTTCGTCTTTATTATTATTCTGTTGGAATATCCTGTCTGTGCGTTTTACGCCGGACCTGGTTTCGTCTTTATTATTCTGTTGGAATATCCTGTCGGTGCGAATTTCGCCTGACCTGGTTCCGTTACTTATTATTCTGTTGGAATAACCTGTTTATGCGAAATACCTCATGCAAGGAGAATTCTTTTGTTATTCCATTCGTTATTATACTCAGTTGGTTAAATTTTTGACATCTATACTCCATGAAATTAGTGGAATATCCTTGATATTTGCGCTTCATCCAGTATCTTTTAATGGAAATATTCTTCTGAGCATTCTTGAATTTTACTCTACAAAGCAGTATCATGTTGACAATTTGGACGTTATTAGTTCCTAGATAAATTAATTCTTGAACTTGTTTTATTGAATTCTTATATCATTGTAATCATCCTCATGTTTATATTATGTTGAAAGTCATCTCTGGCCTATAGTGCATAAATGGACTTGGTATGATTATGACCAGGGATTATTCGGTATAATCATGATCGTAATGTTATAAATGGTGTGGTAAAAGTCCTCATTAGCCCGTAGTGCATTGATGGACAGTTGTTGGCATGATCATGACCATTGATGAATACATGAATATCCTTAGATGTGATGCATGGATAATTTGTGGTTGTGATACTAATGAATATCCTTGGCCGTAGTGCAGGGATGATGTGGATTATTTATTAAGCTGAGTCTCAGCGATAAAAGTTATGAAAAACCTTTTAAATCATAAAAGATAGTAGATTTTATTCTCTACTTGACTCTTTTAATGGATTGCTTGATCCGCTACAGTTAAACTTGATGTCTATTGTATTTTATCAGTTTAACATTGTTGAAGACTAATGATAATTTATTTTGCATTATCTTAGTAACAATAATTCTTACTGGGCTAGTTGAGCTCATCCTTTCTTTCACTGTTCTCTTCAGGAAATGAGAATATTGCTGGAACGAGTCGGGGAACGGAGTGATGGTCTTAGATGGTGCATTAGTAGTCCTCACTATTCTGTGAAATAGTGTGACAATAATTGTAATGAGAACTCTTTTTGAGTTTGTATACTCTCTAGTAGACAATATTTGTATTCAAACTCACAGTTTATGTTTTGTCGTATTGTACACGACAGTTGTATTATTAAGTTGTATTTGAATTCTGTACCATGTATTTGGCGACTCAAGATGAGTGATGTATACCTAATTTTGGGAGCATCACAGTTGGTATCAAAGCTTAGGAATATGATCCCTGGCTAAGATGTGAGACTAGAACTAGGAGGGGAGAGACGAGGAATTCTTTCGCTAGTATGACCTACCTAAGTTTATTTGGTATTTAATTGGTCGGTCAGAGTATAGAGATAATATGTGATATGTTAATTAACCCTTGTTTTGTTGTAGTATTTGAAAATGGCATCTAAAAATGTTGAGATAAGCAATGGAGCACAGGAGACCGTTGAGTCTCCACATATCAATAATCAGGACAATGTGCTACAAGAAGATAATAATCCTCATGTAAACACCAACACTGATCAATTGACGAACGATGGTACGGTTAGGAGTTTTTTAGAATTCGTGCAACATCAGACGAAGGCGGCTCCTGCTCATAATGCAGGTAAAAATAATGGCAACCCACGGTTGGTCACCGCTAAGCAATTCAAGGAGCTGGGACCACCGGAGATTTTGGGAAAGCTAGAACCACTTAAGGTGGAGATGTGGTTAAAGCAGATCACCAAGATATTTAATGTCTTGGGATGCTCCGAGGAGCAAAAGGTTCCCTTTGCCACCTTTATGTTACGTGAAGAGGCAGATCACTGGTGGGAATCTGTAAAACGTACCCAGCCTGACGCACTCAAGATGTGTCGGGAGAAGTTCCAAGAGCTGTTCAATGACATGTACTTTTCCGAAAGCAATTATCACATGAAGGAGGTAGAATTTATCAAGTTAGAGCAAAACAACATGACCGTGTCGTAGTACAAAGCCAAGTTTGCCGAGTTGTCCCGATTTGCGTCCCACTTGGTTGATAATGAAGAGAGAATGACGCAGATATTTTTAAGAGGTTTGAAGCCGGAGATACGTCAATATCTTATTTCTCATAAACTGTGTTTGTATTCAGATATTGTAAATAGGGCTCAGTTAGTGGAGCGCGATAACGAGTCAACGCAACCAAAAGAGAGCAGCCAGCAAAATGATAATACCGGTAATAACAGTCATCAAAGCGGTGACAATAAACATGGAGGGAATCAACATGCCAAAAATGGTAACCACTTCGGTGGTAATCATGGTCAAAACAATAGGAATGGACATTTTAAGAAGAGGAGATTCAACAATGATGGAAAGATGTCAGCACCAGCACCCATTGTTAAGGAAGGAGAATGACCACCTATCATATGCTTCAAATGTGGAGGGGAGGGACACATTAGTCCAAACTGCACGATGTCGTCCAAAGCATGTAATAATTATGAAAGAGAAGGTCACTTAGCTCGATTTTGTCGTTCACCGAAGACAAGTTCAGCTAAGATGGAGGCACCAAAGGTCGTCCTCGAAAAGTCAAAGCCGGTAGTTTAAGAGAGAGCTTTTTTTTGTGACAAGGAACCTGAATAAAATTATCATTGGTATGTTAGTCATAAACTCTTGTGAAGTCTATACCATGTTAGATACCAGTTCTACTCACTCTTTTATTTCACCTAGTTGTGTTCAATGTTTCAACTTAACTCCGGAAAAGTTAGACTTTGATTTATCTGTTGAAATTCCGTTGGGAGAAACCTTCGTTATCTCCACTATTTATAAATCTTGTTTGATTCAAATCAACACTTTCACGTTACCTGTCGATATTACTTCTTTGAAAATACTTGCCTTTGATGTGATTTTAGGAATCGATTGGTTAACTATTCATCATATTTTTTTTGTAAGGTTGTTAGCTTTCATACTCCTAACCAACCTGTTATGCGAATTCAAAGTAACCAAACCACTAAAGTCAATCATTGTCATATCAAGCCATAAGTAAAAAACCCTAAGCCTTTATCTGGTGACTTCCTTGTGTGGAATGCACCGAAGCCAGACTTTCTGTAGGCGACGTCGTGAATGATGATGGCAAGTTGATAGGTATCAATGTGACGTGCTATCCAAGTCTTGGATGAGGGTCACAGTTTTGAACGATATTTCTATTTTTAATAAATTTCATGATGTATTCGTGAAGACTTCTTAGCCTACCCCAGAGCGTGAAATCGAATTTTGTATTGACCCCAGTACAAAACCCATTTCTTAAACCCTTAAATATTTCTTCAACTAAAGCGAACGTATCATGCGCCAAAGACGTTGGCTCGAGCTGTTGAAGATTATGACCATACCATTCAATATCATCGTGAAAGAACCAAAGTGGTAGCTGACCAGTTGAGTAGAAGATCGTATGCGAGTGAGATGTTGTTAACACAAAGACCCATTTCATATAACTTACAAATGATGAAGATAGAGTTAAAAACTCTAGGGACCCACGTGAAGATAACGAATATACGATTAGAATTAACTTTAATCGATAAAGTTAAAGTTGCTCAAGGTACATACTCAGAGCTGATGAATGCGAAGAAGAAGGTTCAAGAGGGCGTTATTCTAGAATCAATAATTAATTAAGAGAGAAAATCTCAACCCTCGATTTAATTGACCCATTTAAAATCCTCGATCTAGTAGGAACTGTGACTTATAGACTCGTTTTACCGCCAAGTATGTCGCGTGTTCATAACATTTTTAATGTATTGATGTTACGTAAATATGTGGATGACCCGAACCACATTATTGATTTAGAACCGGACGAGATAGCGGATAATTTAACGTATAAAGATGTACCTGTTAAAATCCTAGAATGTATTCAACACTCAAAGGTTATACCTCAAGAGTTAGAATCTGACGAAGTGTCCTCATCTGTTCAGCATACCAGGTACGTACATAAATTTCGAGGGCGAAATTTCATAAGGAGAGGAGATTGTGAAACCACAGATTTTATGAATAAAGATTTAATTTTTTTGAAATATTTTTTTAAATATTATGGTGTGAATTTGAGATAATGTTATAGTTGTGGGTAATATTTATAAATTTTATAAAGTATGCAAGTTGTTGTATTATATTTGATTGGTCGGAAAATATTATTTTTGTCGGGAAATATTCATACGACGGCACAATTATTGGTGGACCCCACAACGGAATTATTGTCGGATTGAGAAAACGACAAAAATATTTTATGAAAATAACGGCAAAAGTTTTACCGTTAATACTGTTGAACTACTCGGTAGTAAAAGTATAGTAATACGTGTGGTTTCATAGTAGCATACGATATTGAATATTGAGGCTTTCGTGATAAGTCACTCAGTTTTGTTTTATTAGTATTATTAGCGTAATAAAACAGAAAAACTTTTTATATAAAATAAGATACTTTTATAAAGTTATTCATTTTATTAGGCTAATAGTAAAATCTTTTTATATAAAATAGAATACTTTTATAAAGTTATCTGTTTAATTAGACAATAATTATAATATATTATATTTTATTATGCATAGTGTTTGCATAGTATCTGCATAGTGTTTGCATAGTAAAATCTTTTATAAAGTTATTCGTTTTATTAGATTATAAATAGAATATATTATATTTTATTTAAAAGATTTTACATTAAATATGGACCGTCAGATTAAAATAAATCAATCTAGACCGTTCATGAGTTAGTTACTATGCAGTCCACTCTTCTATAAATAGAAGCTCATTCCTTCATTATTTTCTTACGAATTCACTGAAACTCTAGAGAGAGAAATTATAGAGAGAGAGAGAAGAAAAGTATTTTGCTACTTCACTACTCTGATATCAAGTTTCTTTTACGGTAAGAAATATTATTTGTTGTACTCATAAGGAGTATTGTTTTCTTTTGTATTCATGAAGAGTACTTCTGTTATTCTATTCTTTATTATTCTGCTGGAATAACCAGTATACACGGACTACCCTATACTTGGTGACATTCTTCTATTATTCCGTCTTTATTATTATCCTGTTGGAATATCCTGTCTGTGCGTTTTACGTCGGACCTGGTTCCGTCTTTATTATTATTCTGTTGGAATATCCTGTCTGTGCGTTTTACGCCGGACCTAGTTCCGTCTTTATTATTCTGTTGGAATATCCTATCGGTGTGAATTTCGCCTGACCTGGTTCCGTTACTTATTATTCTGTTGGAATAACCTGTTTATGCGAAGTACCGCATACATGGTGAATTCTTTTGTTATTCCATTCGTTATTATACTCAGTTGGTTAAAGTTTTGACTTCTATACTCCATGAAATTAGTGGAATATCCTTGATATTTGCGCTTCATCCAGTATCTTTTAATGAAAATATTCTTCTGAGCATTTTTGAATTTTACTCTACAAAGTAGTATCATGTTGACAATTTGGACGTTATTAGTTCCTAGATAAATTAATTCTTGAACTTGTTTTATTGAATTCTTATATCATTGTCATCATCCTCATGTTTATAT
Source organism: Panax notoginseng (assembly GCA_016801055.1). NCBI lineage: Eukaryota > Viridiplantae > Streptophyta > Magnoliopsida > Apiales > Araliaceae > Panax > Panax notoginseng. The sequence goes on along the minus strand of CM029019.1, from coordinate 154,994,310 downwards.
TATGTTGAAAGTCATCTATGGCCTGTAATGCATAGATGGACTTGGTATGATTATGACCAGGATTATTCGGTATAATCATGACCGTAATGTTACAAATGGTGTGATAAAAGTCCTCATTGGCCCGTAGTGCATTGATGGACAGTTGTTGGCATGATCCTGACCATTGATGAATACACGAATATCCTTGGCTGTGATGCATGGATAATTTGTGGTTGTGATACTAATGAATATCCTTGGTCATAGTGCAGGGATGATGTGGATTATTTATTAAGCTGAGTCTCAGAGATAAAAGTCATGAAAAACCTTTTAAATCATAAAAGATAGTAGATTTTATTCTCTACTTGACTCTTTTAATGAATTGCTTGATCCGCTACAGTTAAACATTATGTCTATTGTATTTTATCAGTTTAACATTGTTGAAGGCTAATGATAATATATTTTGCATTATCTTAGTCATAATAATTCTTACTGGGCTAGTTGAGCTCACCCTTTCTTTCACTGTTGTCTTCAGGAAATGAGAATATAGGTGGGACGAGTCGGGGAACGGAGTGATGGTCCTAGATGGTGCATTAGTAGTCCTCACTATTCTGTGAAATAGTGTGATAATAATTGTAATGAGGACTCTTTTTGAGTTTGTATACTCTCTAGTAGACAATATTTGTATTCAAACTCACAGTTTATATTTTGTCGTATTGTACACGACAGTTATATTATTAAGTTGTATTTGAATTCTGTACCATGTATTTGGCGACTCAAGATGGGTGATGTATACCTAATTTTGAGAGCGTCACACATATAAATCAATAATTAATTATTCAGAAATAATATTACAGAATCACAATTATGACAACCAGGCCGTTCCTAGGAAAGAGGGAGCTCTCCAATAAGGATTTCTCTTTACTGGCGCGTAATTAGGTGACCAAACCTCTCCTTGACAGAACTTTCTAGACATTGCCAATAATGCTATCTAATAATATTATTCAAATAATATGAATTATTGATCTGATAATGGGAAATACTGTGCAGTGATAATTATTAAAACAACAATAATATAAACTATCAACGCAGCAATTATTGAATCAATAAAATAAAATATTGAACAGTAACTACTGTAACAATTATTGAGTAGTGCCTTCTTACGTAAGGATCAATAATTCAAAAATACTCTGCAATACCGTGTGCTACTGTGCAACCACGCGTATTACTGTATTTTAACCACCAGGTATTCCAACAGTGTTAACGGTAACAATTACGCCGTTATTTATAAAAACTCATACTTTGTCGTTTCCCTTCATCCAACCGTTTTCCGTTTTGGGGCCCACAAATGGTTGCGCCGTCGTACGAATATTCCCTGACAAAAAGAATATTCCATGACCAAACGAATATTCTCCGATAAAATGAATATTTTACAACCAGTTGCTTATTTTGCAAAATTTGTACATTTCACCCACAACCAAAATATTCTATCAAATTAACTCCTTATTAATTTAGAATAATGAATAGAGGAAAATTTAATTTTATTTATATAAAAAAAATTTCGGGTCTTATACGCGTCGTGGACACGGTGTCTTGAACGCATAAACAAAAGGATCGGGATTCTAATCGAGATAGTCAGGACACCACACAATTGATATTGGCTAGAAAGGTTCAGGAGAAAGAGGAAGTTGCCGAAGTCCTCTGTTTTTAGCGAAAGGAATTGGATGAACAGTTGGCATTGCTGAACGGGAATGAGGTGTCTTCTACATATGTTCGACGCAGGGAGGCGTCACCCAGGAACCAATTCAGGATACATCGTTCGGACGGTTCCTGGCAGGAAAGGAGAAGGCGCCAAAGTCATTTTTAGGATATAATCAGGCACATAAGCCGCTCTTGGGAAGCAAGCATTGGAGGCAGAGGAAGGAGAAAACGGAGAAGGCGAGAAACCTCTCTAAAAGAGACTGGGATAAGCGAGAGTCATCCATTGGGAAAAATGAAACCGAGGCACTTGCTCGGAGATTGATGGAGTTGGAAAGGAGACTTGCGGCCCTCGATTAGGAGGAGACTTCGATTGACCCAATGTCACCATTCTCTCTAAAGATAGATCTGGTCCAAGTTGATCTACATAAAATGCCCCATACATGGAGAGTTATGATGGAACCGGAGACCCATATGAGCATAACCAGACGTTAACCGAATGATGAAATACTATGATTATTCTAACGCTTCCAAGTGTTAGATATTTATTACAACCCTAAGGAAGGAGGATCGACAATGGATGACGTCGCTGAAGTAAAACTCAATCCCATCATGGAAGGAGCTCTACGATTAGTGTAAGGTTTTGTGAAAATCAAAGATGCAATCAAATTGCAAAAATAGCGGAAGCAAAGTAAAATCAGATTTTAAAATTTTTCACAAACCAATTACCCATATCATCCTTTATGCATATTATTAATTAAAACGAAGAATAAGAAGTTATGGAATCATACCCTTGTAGATACGAGCTTCCATAGGTACGTGTTCAACTCCTACTTCTCCGCGATCTCCTTGAATCTCTAAGTAAATTCCTTCTTTTGATCAATGTCAGCAACCTAAGTGTATGACCTCTAGAGGTGATCCACCAAGGAATAAGAATATTCAAAAAAATGGGTGTATTAGCTCAAACCCTAATTTTTTCTATCTCTATAAAAAAAGGGGGCATACTCTCCCAATATTGGAATCACGTATATCTGATATCTGATATAAGACTCCTTTTATAAAGATATCAGGTAACTAATTTTGCCTCCTAATCCTATTAGGAATAAATGAGAGTACTTATAACAAATTAATTCCTAAACTCTTTTAGAAATTAAAAATAATAATAATTATAATAATATTAATAAGACTCCTCTTAATAATTTATATTTAATATTTCCAAAATATTAAATAATAAATATTAAGCTATTTAATTTATTCTATCACCATAGATTAAATTAAATATACTTAACATATTATTATTATTATTATTATTATTATTATTATTATTATTATTATTATTATTATTATTATTATTATTATTATTATTATTATTATTATGCCATTAACTTTTTAAATAATTATTCTTCCTTTTATGGTATGACCCTTTAGGTTTTCCATATTAAACCGGTTGTTAATAAATCAATTAGAATAATTCTAATCTTATTTAAATAAAAAATTAAACTATTAATTTATTTAAATAAATAATATTTATTCTACAATAGGGATTAGCCTCCGTAGCGATCAACGACTTTCCAGATAATATAAATTTTAACATTAATCATAAAAGAACCGTTGAGTAAATAGTTACCGTATAATTTAATCATTCTACCACATAATGTCCCAATTAAATATAAGACATGAAATTATTGTCAAATCTTAATTTATTTAATTATATGTATTTCGATTCCTAAATACACAACTCCTAATGAATGCAAATTTGAAAGTACTTTCTAATTTCATTCCACCTTGGCCAAGGATTACTGGGTTATCATTTATCGAATCACATAAGACATTTCTCTTCTTTTACCAGAAGTGAAAGATTCTTTATTGATCATTCATTATCTCCATATATAGCTTATTACACCTAATCATACCTTTTGATATACTCTAATAGTCTTAAGGAATAAGTCAAAGTGAAATTCATTACATATAAGATACTATGACGATCTCAAGTCTAAGGATCATTTGTACTACTACCATTACAAGAGTTTCTATTGACGTGAAAGTAAAACTCGATTAGGTATTCCTTAGCGAATCACGTTCAGTGAACTTATTCTCCAATAAGCACCTACATACTTATTTTAGTGTCTCCACATAAATAATCATGAGATCAATCATTCTCATCCAATGAGCAAGTAACGTATGTATTAATCTATCTGTATTCACTAATCTCCTTTTTAGTAATCCATTGATTGAGAATATTTTAGTTTTAAGCTCTCTAAAAATTTAGATTTCATTAGCATAATCTCATCATGATTCTAAAAATATTGCTTAAAACTATAGGTTTATCACATATTATTAAAACATCACCATGTAGATAATTAAATGCCTTTAATAAATAATTCTTTTATTAATAAATAAATAAGATTGATTACAAAGTATATGTTTTATCATCATACATGATTGACTTGTATACACACTACTTTCAATCTCCCACTTGCACTAAAGCCAATTGTCGTGGTATCTCATACCCATCTTCTCTAAGTGACGATCGAACTCCTGTTGTGTTAACGCTTTAATAAATGGATATGCAATATTGTCTTGAGAGTCCACACGCTCCAAGGTGACATATCCTCTTTCAATGATTTCTCTAATCAAATGAAACAGCCACAACACATGTTTGGATTTCTGATGAGACCTGGGTTCCTTAGCTTGTGCAACAGGCCCGGTGTTATTACAGAATAAAGGTACTGATCTTGTAGTGCTAGGAACCACACCAAGTTTGGTAATGAATTTCTTCATCAAAATAACTTCCTTTGCAGCTTCACTTACAACTATGTACTCTGCCTCTGTCATTGAATCATCAACTATTTGTTATTTGAAACTCTTCCAACTCACTGCACCACTGTTTAAGGTGAACACATACCCCGAAACGGATTTACTGTCATCTTGGTCCGTTTGAAAACTTGAGTCTGTAAAGTCCTCTAGTTTCAATTCAGCCCACTGTAGACAGGAAACACATCCTTAGTTCTTCTTAAGTACTTTAGGATATTTTTCATTGCCTTCCAGAGTTCTTCTCCTGGATTCGACTGATATCTACTTATTACACTAAGTACATTAGCGACATCCAGTTTAGTACATATTATACTGTACATGATAGATCCTATTGCTGAAGCATAAGGAATCTTACTCATATGGTCTCTCTCCTCAGGTGTCTTTGGGGCCTGTTTCTTGGAGAGATGTATTCCATGGCTCATCGTCATGAAACCTCTTTTGGAATCTTCCCTACTAAACTTCTTTAGCATTGAGTCAATGTACATTCCCTGGGATAAGCTAATCATCCTATTAGATTTATCTCTATAGATCTTTATCCCCAAAATATAGGATGCTTCTCCCAAGTCCATCGTGGAGAAGTATTTAGATAACCAGATTTTAATTGATTGTAGCATATGAATATCATTCCCTATCAATAATATATCATCAATATATAATACAAGGAATGAAATAGCTTTCCCAATAACCTTCTTGTACACACATGGTTCATCCTCATTTTTGATAAAATTAAACTCTTTGATTGTCTCATCAAAACAGATGTTCCACTTACGAGAAGCTTGCTTTAATCCATAAATGGATCGTTGTAGATTACAGACTTACTTTATTCCAACCGTTGAAACGAATCCCTCTGGCTGTGTCATACACACATCCTCCTTAAGTTTCCCATTGATGAAGGCCGTTTTCACGTCCATCTGCCAGATTTCATAGTCGTAGTAAGCTGCAATCGCAAGCAAAATCCTGGACTTAAGCATCGCTACTAGTGAGAAGGTTTTGTCATAGTTAACTCCTTGTCTTTGTTTGAAACCTTTTGCAACCAGTCGGGCCTTATAGGTCTATACCTTGCCATTTGCTCCAGTCTTTCTTTTAAAGACCCATTTACACCCAATAGGCTTAATACCTTCAGGCGGTGAAACTAAAGTCCATACTTAGTTTTCATACATGGAGTCCATCTAGACTTTCACGGCTTCTTGTTACTTTTCTGAGTATTTACTACTCATTGCCTATTCGTAATTCAATGGATCATCATAATCTATGATGCGTATCTCATCGTCATCCTCTATGACGAATCCATACCTATCAGGTATCTTCTGTATTCTTCCAGATTTACGAATAGGGTTTGTTACAATAGGTTCATCCACTTGGTTAGGTACCTGACTTTGATCCGTAGTATTTTGTGGTTCTTGAACTTCTTCAAGATATATCTTACTCCAACTGACCCCTTCAAGGATAAACTCATTTTCTAAGAAGGTAGCATGTTTCGTAACAAACACATTTTGATCAGTTGGATCATAGAAATAATACCCTGATGTTTCTTTAGGGTATCCAACAAATCTACACTTGTCAGATCTAGTCTATAGCTTATCGTTTTCAAACTTTTTGACATAAGCTGGATAACCCCAAGTCTTAAATTTCTTAAGATTTGGTTTCCTCCGTGTCCATTATTCATATGAGATCTTAGGTACGGATTTGGTAGGTACCTTGTTAAGTAGGTATGCAGCCGATTCTAGGACATATCCCCAGAACGAAACTTGAAGATCGATAAAAATCATCATGGATCGAACCATGTCCAACAATGTTCAATTTCTCCTTTCAGATACACCATTGAGCTGTGGTTTCCCTGGTGTAGTCCATTGTGAGATTATACCATTTTCTTTGAGACAATTGAGAAACTCACTATTTAAGTATTCACCTCCTCGATCTGATCAAAGAATCTTAATACTCTTGCCAGTTTTCTTCTCTGCTTCACTTCTGAACTCTTTGAACTTTTTAAATAATTCAGATTTGTATTTTATTAAATACACATATCCAAATCTTGAGTGATCATCAGTGAATGTAATAAAATAAGAATACCCTCCTCGTGCATTCGTTGTCATAGGTCCACATACATATGTGCGTACCAATGCTAACAACTGTGTAACTCTTTCTCCTTTTCAACTAAAAGGAGATTTAGTCATTTTTCACATGAGATAAGATTCACAAGTTGGATATGATTCATAATCTGATAGCTCTAGGAGCCCATCTTTATACAACTTGGATAATCTTGTTTCATTAATATGACCAAGTCTACAGTGCCACATATAGGTATAATTAACATCATCTCTTTTCCTTTTATTAGCTTGTTCAATTTGAAGTATATTTTCATGCAAGTCAAGTAAATAAAGTCCATTTCACAAATTACTAACACCATACAAAATATTATTATTATAAATAGAACAATTGTTGTTCTTTATTATAGTGTCAAAACCATCCATATCCAATACAGAAATTGAAAAAATGTTTCTAATGATATTTGGAACAAAATAACAGTTATTTAAATAATTAACTTGCCCGTAGGCAATTCTAAACAATAAGTCTCTACAGCTAATGCAACAACCTTTGCTCTATTTTTCACTCGTAGAACGACCTCATTCTTGCTCAGCTTTCTACTTTTGACCAGTCCCTACATATTATTACATATGTGAGAACCACAGCCGGTATCCAATACCCAAGCAGAAGATTGACTTTTAGAAAAATTAATTTCAATCATAAACAAACCTTGATTAGGATTCGAAGCTTCTCCAAACTTCTTCTACTTTTGCTCCGCAAGATAATCCTTACAGTTCCTCTTCCAGTGACCCGACTTTTTGCAATGGAAGCAAATTCCTTTGCTAGTTGGATCAGGTTTCTTTTGATCCTTCACTTTCGCCTTACCCTTAACCTTTTTGGATGTCTTCTTTTGAGAAGATACCTAGGGCCTCTTCCTTTTCTTGTAAGAATCATCAACTATTAAGACATGGTCCTTCTTGGATGGGAAGTGACCTTCAGCAATTTTTAACATGATAAGTAATTCAGGCAAGCTGACATCTAACTTATTCATGTGAAAATTCACAACAAATTATGAGCAGGTGTCCGGGAGTGACTGCAAGACTAAATCTTGACTCAACTCCCCATTCATGACGAACCCAAGCTATCCAAGACGTTCAATCAGATTGATCATCTTTAAGACACGAGTCTCAACGGTAGTACCCTCAGTCATTCGAGATCGGATGAGCTCCTTATATATTTCATATCTAGTAGTCTACTTTGCTCACCATAAAGCTCTTGCATGTGCAGTAGCATAGTAGGAGTATCCATGATTTCATGCTGACGCTGAAGCTTGTTACTCATGGATGCGAGCATGATGCATTGAGCCACAGATGCATCATCTTGCCACTTTTTAAAAGTAACAATCTATTCCTCAGAGGCTGTCTCTATAACTTTTGCAGGTACGAACGAATTCAGGACATAAGAAATCTTTTCAGCAGTGAGAACAATTCTCAAATTCCTTAACCAGTCCGTGTAATTTGGTCCGGTCAGTTTGTTAGCATCAAGTATGCAACGCAGTGAAATTAGTGAGTGATATTTTCAAATTTCTACATGTGAAAAAAAATAGTATTTTAGCAAACATTCATTTAATTAATTACCAAAATAAATTAGGTCTTATTTTAAATTCGTATCTCTCACTATTTTTTTTAAACTATATTACCCTCATCTATATAGTTCGACAAAATCTAATTAAAGTTTTTGCTAGTGAGAATAAGGATCCCATTTTAAATATATATAGCCTTGTGGTGACACAACAAACTATATATAAATAAATAGGTAGACAACTTTTTGTCAATTACATCATCATGTAACTCCTTATGTTTTGCCTCTTGGATTATTTTGATCAAGTGGTGACACATCCGAATCAAAATTATCTAAGCTAAGTCCGACTTCGCATTTCCATATATTCAAAAAAGAAAAATATTGTCTTTGTGGTGACACAACAAAATAATATTGTTTAATTTTCTTTATAAGCATCAAATGTGATAAATTAATATCTTAAATACTTAATACTTGCCTTGTGGTGACACGACAACTCATATTAAATATTTAATATTCTATTAATTTTATCATGCTAGAAGGCGACGTTCGATATTCCAAATATCTTTAAACGCTTAGGACTTGTAGTCACTCTAAATTTTTCTGCATACATGTCACTAATATTGAAGGAGGACAGAATCGTCTTTTAGAGATAACCCTAGAAGACAGCTCAATTCAATCCCGGAGACAACCCTGGGATATTCAGTATTACCATATCGAAGATAACCTCGAGACATCCAGCTCAGACCCAGAAATACCACCGGAAGTTTCAACCTCAACCCCGAAAACAACACCGGGAGTTTTAGTTTCAACCTCGAATTGAGATAACCCCGAGGAATGCAGTTCAAATACTGGAAATCACACCAGAGAAGACAGTGTCATCTCAGAGATAACCCCGAGATACTTAGTCTCAGTCCCAAAAATACCACCGGGAAAGATAGTATCAACCTCGGAGATAACCCCGGGGCATACAGTTGCAGTTCCGGAGATAAATCCGAAAATGCTTGTTTCAAACCCATGCAAATAGCTTTAAACACTCGGCAAAAGGCCCGAGGCACTCATTTCCACAAGCCCGGAGATAACCTCGAGAAGTCAGGCACATCTCAAAAACAACACTGAGGACGGTCAACACCTGCAGTAGTCCAATCTCAAAGATAACCCTGAGCAACGACCGCTAAAATAACTCAAACTGGAGATAACCTTGGTGAAGGGCAGGAATTTTACCATCCCAATCCCACATCGCGCCGTCTCAACAACAACATACATACATTTTACACATCAATATCCTACAAGAACCAAGGAGCGACAATCCCGAGTGACTACTGCACAAGATAACACACCAGATATAATTTGACGCTTGAAGATCAAGGGCATGGTCCCATCTTCCTGACTTCGTACAACCTCTAATCCAATGTAATTCTATAGCTTTCAACAACAGTATGCCGAAAAAGGTCTTATACACCTCGATCGGATGCTCGGATTGAAGTTCTAAAAGTTTGAGCAGACATCATATTGCACACGTGCACGTACTTCGAGACGGCGGGACCCGTGAAACCAGGGGCATCCCGGGCAGTCACAGGTGCATCTACGACTGCCGTAGGTACACCTGCGGCTCCCCCCTCTATAAATAGAGGGCTTGGGGCAGTCAATTTACATAGAAAAAAGGCGAGGAAGCCCTGTCCAATTTGCTCTGTACACACTATTGTCGACGTCGGGATTTTTATTTGTCCCTTTTCATTTTCTTGTGCTTTGGTGTTCTCATTTTAGGTGAGATATGTTTGAAAAAACAAGTGAAAAAGGTCCGACATGTATAATGTCGACGATGGACTGTTAAGAGTCGCCAGTTAGTTTTTTATATGGTTGTACCAACACAGCCGAGAAAAGGTTTGCACATTGACCCAGTGATGTGACACTGCTAAACGGGTCGGTGAAACCGAGATTCATTAGGGTCCGGGGACTTGCTTATGCGGAGGGAAGGTGTTAGGGACCCCCCCAACATCCGTGTTACCACGGTGACCGCCACTTTTTAAGAAACTATTATATGAATATGTGTGTGTGTGGGGGGGGGGGGGTCAATGTGCTGTTATTTGGAAGTAGTGTGAGGCCTTGTTCGCACCTATATACACAGGGTTTGAATTTATGTAAAAATTCAGTTTTAAGCAAGATATTGCATTGATGTTTTATAAAAGAGGTTTTTTCAAACCCTTGTGCTCAATAGTAATTGGGAACTTTTACACTTCCATTTTATTAAGTGTTCGGATTGATTGATTTTATTTTCGTGATGCGAAGCATCTGTATGAAAATAATGTACAAAATGATGCTGAACACCTCGTAGGCATGAAAACCATCTGAGGAAATCTAGACACCATAAATAAATTTACAAGCTGCTTACAGCTGAAAAGGTCCATCACGGGAACCGAATCTCGATCCAGTAGACTGAATCCGTGATCACATGATTCTTAGGCTCACATGATGCCGTAATTGGTATAAAAGCAATAAACAGGTATATATATATATATATATATATATATATATATATATATATACAGACATGATCAGCCACCACGAAGCACCTCCATGGGGGATCAAAAATATAAATAAAGTTGTAAAAACAATCAACCGCCACGGAGTAAACTCCAGGCGGGACGAAATGTAAAGAAAGGTGTAAAAGCGATCAACCGCCACGAAGTAAACTCCAGGCGGGACAAAATGTGTGTGTGTATATATATATATATATATATATATATATATATATATATATATATATATATATAAAAGTAGTAAACGCTCCAGACATAAGTCTAGGCTCATCGAACAAAGTTCGACACACAGTTCATATATTTAAATATATATATATATATATATATATATATATATATGTATATACAAACTGAAATGAAACTACGGACCAAAGTCCAGGCAAACACAAGCAACACGACTCTCAACGTGAAGAGTGGTTTGTGCTAAGATGAAGAGAAAGGCTTTAAAGTGTGTAAGAAGGCTTAGAGTGGGCTGCCAAAGAAGACTTCTATAACTTGAAGTAGATGAACACTCGCCTCCTGCCGGTACAAAAGAGTAGCTATATATGAGCTTACAAGTGTTTAAAATGATAAAGCACTCAGTTTAGGGTGAGTACAGAGCAAATTTGAAAGGGCTTCCTCGCCTTTTTTCTCTTACAAATGGCCACCCTAAGCCCTCTATTTATAGAGAGGGGAGCTGCAGGTGCCTACGGCTCGCCACAGATGTACCTGCGGCTACCCGGGTTACCCCGGGCTTCGCGGGTCCCGTCGTCTCAAAGTACTTGCATGAGTGCAACGTGATGTCCGCTTGAACTTTCAGAATTGCAATTCGGGCATCCGACTGAGGTATGTAAGACCTATTTTGGACCGCCATTATCGAGAGTTACACAATAACATGGGATTAGAGGTTGTACGAAGTCAGGAAGATGGGACCATGCCCTCCGGTCTTTAACTTCAAATTCTATCCATTACCCTACGTAATAGTCACTCGAGATTAGTTTTCCTTGGTTCTTGTGGGACACTACTATGTAGAAATGTATGTATGAGATGTTGAGATGGTACGGTGTTGCGTCAAGGTGGCAAGATGATGACTTTGCCCCTTACCGGGGTTATCTTTGGTTTGGGATGATAAAGCAGACGTTGCTTAGGGTTATCTCTGAGATTGGACTGCTATAAGTGTTGAAGGTCCTCAGTGTCATCTCTGAGGTGTGCCTGTGTTCCCGATGTTATCTCTGGGTCTTGTACGGAGTGCCTTGGTGTAAGCGCCGAGGTTAAAGCTGATTGTATGCATTTGAAACAAGCATTTCTGGGGTTATCTCTGGAACTACAAATGCCTTCCTTGGGATTATCTCCAAGGTTGGTAACTGCTACTCCCAGTGTTGGGACTGAGACTGAATATCTCGGGGTTATCACCGAGATTAATTGGCCTTCTCTGGTGGAATTTTCGGTATTGGAACTGCATGCCTCTGAATTATCTCTGAGGTTGGAACTGTTACTCCCGATGTGTGTTCTGGGGTTGAAACTGAACTTCCGGTAGTATCCAGACTTGATGTTAGTTATCTTCCAAGGTTATCTCTGAAAGACGAATCTGCCCTCTTGCAAGGTCAGTAATAGGTGTGCAAAAAATTTTGAGTGTTTACAGATGCCCTTCTTTATCATATTCATGCAATGCAATGGCATGGATAGGATAAAGAATCCTAGACACTTGAAATGCAATAAGATAAACATGATGCTATGTGCAGCAACATATTGCAAATGTATGATGCATATGGATTATTTTCACACATGCTGGGGATGATTGTCGGCTCCTTGTTGCTTCTACCGGGATGGTCAACGATGACTAATTTGGACGTGTGATCCAAATCTTTTAGGATGTTGACGTTGGGGTTATCACCAAAGTCCTTAATCCTTAATACAGACTTCATTCCGAAGATGTGCCTCTCGTGTGTAAGAGATCTGTGGGGATAAAGCTTTGTCTGTTTGAGGATGTGTATAACATATTCCATCATCGATCCTCCTCGATGATATTGACCTTTCCTGGTTTGTATCGCCAGGACATGCTAATGTTCTGTTGGATTTACTGCCAACCGTATGTGTTGTCAGGGCTGCCTGACCTTCGCTGACGTGTATGTCACCTGGTAAAAACCCTTGTTGGGCAGACTATCAAGGCTGTTTGACCTTCGCTGACGTGTGAATCAACGACAAAACACCCTGTTGGGCAAACTGTCAAGGCTGCTTGACCTTTGCTGATGTGTGTATCAACGGATGACACCCTGTTGGGAAAACTGTCAAGGCTGCTTGACCTTTGCTGACGTGTGAATCAACGTCTTCAAATCATCGGATAGCTTCGGACGCTTCGTTGGATTTACTTGCCAACGGTACCAGTGATGTCAAGGTTGCTTGTCCTTCGTTGATGTGTGTATCAATAGATAACACGCGTTGTAACCCCCGCCGGGGAACATAAACTTGAGAACGCGTGATGACCCCACCGGGGATTGCGTTGTAACTCCCGCGGGGGATTAGCTTAAAAATTAGGGTGACGACCCTGAATTGGCGGCATTAGACCTGCGTAAGGTATTGTCGAGTGTAATTTGTAATGTCTAAGATCATCGGCATAGTGTACTCTGTGTTGGGGTGAATACGAATGAGTGATGTGCAGACCCACAGTTCAATCTGAGAAAACCAGGATTGTAAGCTATTCTGCTCAATCGCGTAGCGTTTTTATTCACGATTTGATCTTTTCAGCTTGTGAAAACTCCTTTGCAACTCGAACTGGACCGAGCCAGATAGGTGGGACCCAGGAGTTAACTCTGACTCTGGAGGAGCATGTACGTTTGACGATGCTGCCACTTGACATACCTTACGCGCACATGGCTTTGGGGGATATGAGTCGACGGCTCATGACCCTTACCGGGCTGAGGCATAGAGTTATACAGGATGAGATCACATCCGGCCATGTGATATCCCAACATTTTTTGATTAATAGATTTGGTTATGAGGATAGCTATGCTCGACATTCTAGAGATTTCACCATATCAAAGAGCCAGTGGCATTTGGCCAGAGTGGATGCATTATTGATGTGCATGGTGGCGTATGTGTACATGCCACGATATATGGATGAGATGGATATTGACATTATCATGGTAGTGAGAGCTCTCACGGAGGGTCGTACCATCATTCCGATGATCGTGGCGGAGACGTTGAGATCAGCTATATTTTGCAGCACTTACCCTACAGGGGTATTTATAAGCAGTTCAGTTATGCTATACGTGTGGTTTATGTCACACTTGAGACCGATAGGGACCTTCTACCGACATGGGTACTGCTTTACCCATGATATAGCCATGTCCTACTCCTTTCAGCCATCAGAGTGTAGAGACGCTATGTCTTGGTCGGTACTCCTGACGGAGATCAATGATCCGTTTAGCATACTGCCGTGCTTAGGACTCAGCTCACCTTATAGCTTTATTACTCATGCTCAGGGCATGGACTATCTCCCTGTTGCTGGTTTGAGGGGCATGACTACCTACCACCCGCTGCTCGTCATGTCGCAGTTTGACCAGTTCCAGAACTTTCATCCTTTCGATAGGGCGCTAGGTCAGCATTTAACTTCACACTATCTTTCAGCAGAGGACCGATCCCGTGTGTATACTTGTTGGGATCAGCGTGAGACAACTACTTTTTTTGTTAGGCATGGATGGAGACAGAGACTTCATCAGCTGTGACAGTATCCACAGTGCCGAGTAGTGATTCAGACGATGTAGAGCCCATGGCCACATCGAGGAGGAGCCATTTACTGGGTTACCAATATCTCCTTTAGATTCTCCCAGTACTAGCACTGTTGTGATCCAGCTTTCAGTACAGTACTTTAAGCAGAGCCTTCATCTGATGACCTTTGAGAGAGATCAGGCTAGATCCTTGATGTTGACTACCCTCGAGGGGAGAGACGCAGCTCTATTAGAGAGAGACGATGCATTAGCTCGTAGAGACGCCGCTGTTGTTGAGCAGGATGAGGCCAGATCAGCCAGAGATGCAGTGATAGTTGAGCGGGATAGCGCCATATCTGTTCGGGATGTAGCCATCACAAATAGTACTGCAGTGAGGTCCCTTACCACTGGCATGATTATAGAGATGAGCACGTACATTGATGAGCATAGGGTCACCATGCAGATGGCTACAAATCTATTGGGGCGTGTGGATACCCTTGTACAGGAGAACACAGATTTACCTCCTTTTATTGAGAGGGATGCCATGTTGGGCATGATAGCTCGCATGTACACCGATTTATAGATGGGCTTGTATTTTCCTGCACAGACTAGCTTAGCCATTTTGTCATGTACAGTTTACATTATGTATATCAAACAACAATATATATATAGCAGGAAAATATATTTTTGGATCACTTTCCTTTTAAATATGCTCTGATACTTACTTGATATTTTGCCCGCTTCTTCAGGGCTTGTGATTTGGATGTATTATAAATTTCTCCTTGATGGATGGACATTGGGTTATCTCTGGATAGTTCAAAATGGATCATTGATCTGTATGTATCCCTACCATATTTGGTGTCTTAGGACTGGTTACTGTATAGGAATGTGGAGAGAAGTGTGGCTTTTCTCTCTGAGATTGACTGCACCACAGATGGTCGCTAGTACTCCTATTTAGGAGGAGCCTAGTTAATTCCATCTCTTATGGATTGGTGTTTCTCTTCAAGGTACAACCACAGCTTAGATGGTCGCCGAATCTCCTATTTAGGAAGAGTTTAGGTAATTTCATCCCTTTAGTCTGATGCCAATGAAATGTAGTGGATTGAAGTTTAATTCTAGTACCGTAACAAGTGTTTGTGTTTAGGTAGGGGGTGAGACCGAACCATAAATGGCTGCCTACATACTCCTATTGAAGAGGAGATCAGGTCGGCGTAGTTCAAACCTGGTGTAAAAGGTTCAACGCTGTATGTGGCAGAAAGGGTATAGGAATTTTTTTGTTATATTTGTTTTTATAAGGAGAAGGGTGTAGGAATGTTTTTATTATTTTTGTTTTATTTCGATTGGACCATATAAAATGGTTGCCTACGTACTCCCGTGTATTAAGGAGATCAGGTCAGCGTAGTTCGCCCCTCAGGACGATTTGAAAAGCTTGATCCCATGTGTAGGTCAGACTTCAGGGAAAAAGAAAGTTTGATCCTAAGTTCAGAATAAATTATAGGTGTGAAAAGTTTGATCCCATGTTTGGGGGAACAAACTGCAAGCGCGAAAGGTTCAATCCCTAGTAGGATGACCAAAGTTGTATGAGCGAAGTGAAGCCAGGCTGCTGGCTTGAAGAGTATGTTTCCCTGAGGGATAAAGTGTGGAAAGAGTTGTATGTGGTAAAAGGGTTAAAGAACCAAAATGACTGGTCATCTGATGATCCAACACTAAGATGTTTGCTTGATGGTTACTTCAAACATAGTACCATTTCACGGTGTCCGAGTTGATGAGTTGCGAAAATTCATCGCCGTCCATTTCCTAGAATCTGAGAGCGCCTCCTGTCAACACCTCATTGACAACGATTGGGCCTTCCCAGTTAGGGGCGAATTTTCCCTTAGAATGATCTTGGTTATCAATGATCTTCTTCAAAATCAAGTCATGTTGTTTTAACTACAGTAGCCAAACTTTTCTGTTGTAAGATCTGGCGATCCTTTGTTGGTATAACTGACCATGGAAGATAGTCGTGGTTCGCCTTTCGTCTATTAGAGACAATTGGTGATACCTGTCTTGTACCCATTGGTCTTCATCCAGCTGAGCGTCTTTTAACACTCTGAGGGATTCTATTTCAACTTCTATGGGGAGCACTGCTTCCATCCCATATGTTAATGCGTAGGGGGTTACCCCAGTGGAAGTACACATTTATGTTCTGTAGGCTAATAGAGTAAGAGGCAATAGGTCAGGCCATCCTTTGTGGTTGGCGGACATTTTTTGCATGATCTTCTTGATATTTTTGTTAGCCGCTTCAACAGCACCATTCATCTTTGGATGGTAGATGACAGAGTTAAGGTGTTTGATATGGAATTTACTACATAACTCCTCCATCATTTTGTTGTTAAGGTTCTTAGCATTTTGTGATACAATTACCTCTGGTTGTCCATATCGACAAATGACATTGTTTCTGATGAAAGCAATGATGACTTCTTTGGTAACCCTAGGGAAGGAGGCTACTTCTACCCACTTGGTGAAGTAGTCGATCATGGGAAAGATAAAGCGATGACCATTATTGGCTTTAGGCTCGACGGGCCTGATCACGTCTATTTCCCATATTGAGAAGGGCCAAGATGAACTCATGTTGTGGAGTTCCCTCAGAGGGGTGTGGATAGTATTCCCATGAATTTGGCATTGATAACATCTCCTGACCTGGTCATTGCAGTCAGTTTTGAGATAAAACCAGTAATGTCCTATCCTGAGGATCTTCTTAACAAGGAGGGGGCCGCTTATGTATGGGCCACAGACTCCACCATGGACCTCGTCCATGAGTCTCTGAGCTTGGTCTTTGTCCAGGCATCTGAGGAGACCTAATCATGCATCTCTCTTGTAGAGTGCATCTCCGCTCAGGTAGAACTTCATAGCAAGTCGATGGATCTGCCTTTTCTCAATCGGGCTAGCCTCAGCGGGTGTAGATCAGTCTCATAGGTACTCCTTGATATGCTGATACCAAGGATGTTGGAAGGGAGGTAGCTCGTCCGATACTTCTCCAACGTAGTTCCCATAGGCTGGTGCCTTTTGTAGGGCAAATGTGACTCTTGGCATGTGTTCCTTGTCAGGTAGGTAAATCAAGGAGGCCAATGTTGCTAACGCGTCTGCAAAGTCATTCCTATTACGAGGAATGTGTAGAAAGGAGATTTCTTCGAACTCCAAGGCCATCTGTAAAACTTGCCGATGGTAAGGTAGCAAATATAGTTCTTTGGTTTAATAGATTCTCGTGGATTGTTTGACCACTAACTCTAAATCCCCAAAGATAGTTAACCGCCTGATGCCTATTGAACGGACAAGTTTTAGCCCTATGATACAGCCTTCATACTCAGTTGTGTTGTTGGTGCTGACAAACTGTAATTTGACGGCAACGGGATACTGCTCCCCCGTACCGGATACTAGAACTGCTCCAGCTCCAGAACCTTCCATATTAACAGCTCCATCGAAATATATTCTCCATGCATGGCATGTATCGTACTGATGGTGTTGCTGAACAGTCATTACCCCTTCATCGGGGAAGTACTTTTCCAAGGGTTTGAAGTCCCCTAAAGGTGCGGCGGCCAGTTGATCGGCAATTCCTTGACCTTTGATAGACTTTTGAGTCACGTAGACGATGTCAAATTATTGTAGGATCAACTACCATTTGGATAACTGGTAATTTAACATGAGTTTATTGAACACGTACTTGAGAGGATCCACGTGGGATATTAGATGGGTTGTGTGGCCATGGAGGTAATGTTGTAACCTCATGGAAGCCCACGCTAAAGCACAACAAGTCTTCTCAATCAGAGTGTACTTGTGTTCAGTGATGCTAAATCTTTTCCTGAGGTAATAGATAGCTCGTTCTTGGCCTCTATAGTCTTTCTATCCCAGCATGCAGCTCATGGCATTGTCACTTATGGACAAGTACGTGAATAGGGGAACATCATCCCTGGGTGGTACCGAAATAGGAGCTTTAACTAGCTGCTCTTTGATTGTAAGGAAGACCTTCTGGCACTCATCATTCCATTTCATGGAGGAGTTCTTCCTTAACAACTTGAAGATGGGCTCACAGGCTGCTGTGAGTTGAGAAATGAACCTGCTAATGAAGTTGATTCTTCCCAAAAATCCCCGTATTTCTTTCTCTGTCTAAGGAATGGGCATTTCCGTGATGGCCTAGATTTTGGTGGGATCCAACTCAATCCCTTCGTGGCTGACTAGGAATCCTAGCAACTTGCCTGATTTAATGCCAAAGGCGCACTTGGCTGGATTTAACTTCAAGTTGTACTTACGCAACCTGTTGAAGAGCTTTCTGAGATGGTCTAAGTGGTCTTCCTCCCTTCGGGAGTTGACAATGATGTCATCCACATAGATCTCTATATCTTTGTGCATTAAGTTATGGAAAAGAGCCATCATGGCTCGTTGATAGGTGGCTCCGGCATTGATGAGGCCAAATGACAACCATCTATAGGAAAATGTTCCCCAAGGCGTGATGAAAGCAGTTTTCTCACGATCCTCCTTAGCAACCATGATCTGATGGTACCCCGCAAAGCAATCAACAAAGGAGTACATGCCGTATTGAGCAGTATTATCAATGAGAATGTGGATAAATGGCACGGGAAAGCTATCTTTAAGGCAAGCTTTGTTCAGATCCCGGTAATCCACGCAAACTCACACCTTTCCTCTAGGTTTAGGTACAGGAACGATGTTGGATATCCATTCAGGATATGTAGACACCACGATAATACCAGTTTGAAATTGTTTCACAATTTTTTCTTTCACCTTTAAACTTCACTCAGGTTTCAATCACCTGAGCTTCTACTTAACTTGCTTGAATCCCTCTTTAATGGGAAGGCGATGAAAGACAATGTTAGTGGACAAACCCACCATGTCTTCATGAGACCATGCAAACACATTCTAGAATTGGGTTAGTAGTGTAACCATGTCATTCCTCTGGTTTGGGGTAAGGTCTGAACCAATCTGGATTAACTTAGGGCTTTCTAAGGTTCTAAGATTGAAGGAGGTGGTTTGATCAAGGTTGGGATTAGGTTTGTCTTCGACCCATTGTTTGATCTCTTGACGCACCTCAATGTCCTCTTGTATTTCCATCAAGTCTGAGTCTAACTTTTCATCAAAGTTACAATCCTTGTGGAGAAGAGGCATCTTATCAGCAAGTACATGCACATCTAAGTTCAGAGTCCTGAAACAAAATATGCTTTCACTTAGTATATATGAAGTTATTTGATCATACAAAGTGTTAGCATGTACCGACAAAACAACTACTAATATTGTACAGAAAAGTAAGTAGTTATGATTATCTACAGGGTAGAAAGAGTTCCTGCCCGTTTTACCCTCGTTGACCAATGCAAGGAGTGCTGCTCCAATTATCAAAGGCAAAGTCCTGGTGGACTGTAGTGATGGAGGGGCTGTCATCATCCTCCTTTTTCCGAATGATGACCATTATGTCTGGGCAATCATCGTCTGGGGTGTATCTGTTTGTATGTTCATCATGGACAATGATGCGTATGCCTGACATCATTCTGATGATGTCTTGCTTAATTATTCGTTCCTCTTCTTCCACTGCGGGATCTGGAATAAAGATTTTTTTCTCCTTCACCGGTACCGGCTTGGGAAATAACATAGCCATTACATTGGCTGACGCCTTTACCGGAGGTTATGCGGACTCAAGATTTGACGATGAAGATAATTATCGCGTGGCTGAAGCTGAAGGAATCTGTTGATGCTTATGAGGATTCCTGTAACTAGAACTGGCGGAATAGCCTAGTCCAGCTGTCCCAGTTTGACTAGATACTCGAATTGGGTGTTTAATACCCTGGTGATCTTTACTCAGCCCTTGTCCCGACTGATGACCCATTGACATCATTTCTTTAGTAGCCGACATTACTTCAGCAGAAATCTTGGGTACGGGGAATGGCGTCCCAATGGAATGGTATTGAGTGTTGCTCACTTCCAAGGAATGAAAATTGACCGGTTCAACATCTGAATTGACGTTGATGAATGGTATGTCACCATGTTGAGGACATTCCGGTTCAGCCTTGACCGTGACTAGGCTATCGTTGATAATGTATTTAAGTTGCTGATGAAGGGTGGAGGGGACTGCCCCAGCCATGTGAATCCACGGTCTTCCCAAGAGTAGGTTGTATCCTGAATATATCTTGAGCACGTGAAAAGATACACAGAATGTGTGGGGACTAATCTCGATTGGTAGCTCAATCTCTCCGACTGAATTTTGGCGGGCCTCATCAAAAGCTTTAATAATCGTATGGCTGCTTCAGATCCGTTTGAGATTGATGTTCGTCTTCACCAATGTAGCGTAAGGACAGATATTCAGAGATGACCCTCTATCTATCAAGACTCTAGCTAGCATATACCCGGAGGACAGAACCGTGATGTGCAACGGCTTGCAATGACCAGTCCCGTCGGGCGGTATGTCATCATCAGTAAAGGATATCACATGGTTGTTAAAAATGTGATCAACCAAATGTTGAGATTTTTCCACGTCTACTAATTTCGGTAAGTACGCTTCTTCCAAAACCTTCAATAAGATCTTCCTATGATCCTTGGAAGTTAAAACCAAGTCTAAGATTGAAATTTGATGTGGAGCTTCTCTTAAGCTTAAAACCACCTTGGCTTCATTATGACCCATAGTGCTGAGGAACATTTTAATTTTCTCCATGGGAATCTTCCCCTTTGATTTGATGGAAGGCTTCATCACCCTTTGGGGAAGATATAGTGGATTTTTCTTCGACACTGCAACAGTTGTATGAGAGGTGGATCCTTCAGCTTCTCCATAATTCCATGGAACTTTCTGTAAGCTGATAATAAGATATTGTGCCCTGAAGGGTAAGCTGATTGGCTCTGGGGTAGCCACTTTCAAAGGATTGTCAATTCCTCTGAGTTGAATTGCTTGTATTATGAATGGTTTGACAGTCCCATCAGTCTCAGTGGATATAGCTGCTACCAATCCCTTCCATTTAGTAGGACAGGTATTCTCACTCTCAAACAACATAATATCATCGTCTGCTAGTTGCAGGACACCGCTGTCGATTAGATTCTGAATAAGGTGGCGGAGTGCCTAACATTATTCTGTGCTGTGACCGCGAGAATGGGAGTGATATTGATATACTCCATCAGAATTGAATAGTCCTAAATAGAGATTAATTGGAGGTAGAAGGGAAGGGATACTTCCTTTATTGATTAGCATCTGAAGGGGTCTCCTTCATAGGTTGACCCAGGTATGTAAATTCCCTTTTATTGGCAAAATCCCGACGGGCTTTGGCATTTGCTCTCTTCGTCACTTTGTCTTCTATTGTTTCATTTTCTGAAGGTGACGAGGGCATATTCATAATGAAAGGGAGGAGACTAGCATGCTCTTGGCTAACCAATTGGCATTTGATTTGATGCTGATAGGTGACCAGTTCGGCCAATTGCTCAATCTGCTTATATAAAACTTTCATCTATCGTTCCATTGCAAACTGGAGCTTGGCATAATCCCATTTGTCAACACCGTCTTTGATGATCTGAGATGATTCACTGTTAAAACTGGAACTTTGTCCACTGCTCCAATTAATCATGTTGACCTCTTCTTCTTTGTGTTGAGGAAGAGTGTTATCTTGCACGTGAGGTTGATCTGGTTTGGTGACCACGATCTCACCGTTGTCTATCAAATCTTGGATCTTGTGTTTCAAGGCCCAATAATCTTGAGTATCATGTCCAGGTGCCCCGGCATGATAAGCACATTTCCAAGCAGCATTGAAGCTCCTCCCATTAGGGTTGGCCGGTGGAAGAAGATGCGTAATTTTCTTTTGTGTTGTCAGAAGGGTGAGAATGTTCTCGATTGAGTCCCCTAATGGTGTGAACACTCGAGGGTGCTTGACTTCTCCACCTTTTGGTAATGGAGGGTTTGAAGACTGAGCTTGAAAGGGAGTGTAATTTTTCCTCTGAATAGGCATATTCTGATTGCCTTTCTGTTCTTGTAGTATCAAGGAAACATCCTCCTCTTTCTTTTTATAGACCCTCCGGGGGTTGTTTCCATAATTTTTGAATTGGATGTACTCAGCAATAGCTTTAAGGCAGCTAGGTCTTGAATCTTTCCTGACTTCAATCCCATCTAGGCCATCTCCCCGTGTTTAATCATTTCAGAAAATGGTTTATCAATGCAAGCTAAGACTCTTTCGTAGAACGGAGCTTCTTCAATGTCTATAAAGGTCATGACCATTTCTGATTCTGTCATGGAAGGAATAACTTGAGCAGCAAGGCATCTCCACCTCTCAGCATACTCTCTGAAATACTCATTAGACTGTTTCTTGACCTTGGTAATCTGGTACCGGTCAGGAGCCATTTGAGATTGGAAGCTGTATTGTGTGAAGAAGGCATGCGCTAGCTCTTTCCAACTATGGATCTTTGAGTTGTCTAATCTGGTATACCACGAACGGGCTTCTCCAGTCAGACTCTTCTGGAACAGCTGCATTTTGAGCTTCTCGTCCTCTGCATAAGATCCAAGTTCTCCAATGAACACCTTCAAATGTGTGTAAGGATCTCCTAACCTGTCATACTTTTTGAAGTCAGGAGTTTTAAATTTTTCTGGGTAATTAACCCCAGGGAATAAACAAAGGTCAGCATATGAGACATTTTTGTGTGCTCCAATTCCTTTGATAGCACGAAGGGTTTCTTCCATTTGAAGGACTTTCTTCCTGATGTCACCGGTGTCTGGATCTCTTGTGAGATGGGTGGCATCATGAATTTTGTTGGTCGTATCCAACTGAAGTTCAAGTACTGTGATGGCTTTATCAGGACCTTGGGTTCCTCCTTGTGTAGAGGATTCAGCATGTACGAGTATCCTTGGACCCTGAGTAGACTGGTGTAGTTCTTTAAGCAGAACATCCAAATCTGTGATTTGTTTACTTAATCCGTCAAATTCTTTGCGAGAAACTGGATTAAGTTCAGTCTGGTCGGATGACGCCATAGTTGACTGTAGGCTCGCGGCCTTTTTGGACTTTGACTGGGTAGTAGGTCCGATTGTTTCCCTGCGAAAGACTTGCACAGTTTAGTCTTAGGAAATGTGTAAATGTTTACATGCTATCTGATGTATCCATTTAAAGAATTTTATCCTGTAAAACGGATGTTAGCTATTTGTAATACAGGATAGCATGTTTAAATATATATGTATACACATTTCTTCATATTTCTTAGTACATGGAGATTTATATGTAATGAAATTACAAGCAATTGAATTTACCAGTAATTTGAAATGATAAAGCATGAAGAAACTTTCCTCCGTATTTGGTTTATCAGATGCTGACCTATCTTAGGTTACTCTCGCGGCTTTTTGGTATGAAGGTTCCCAAATCATCGCAATTTACTCAACGGGAAGTTAATCCGGTCTTTCAACTGGAGCGAATTTAGGTGGTGCCTTTCCTGAGCCTCGATGGAATTAGACTTCCTACGAGTTCAGTAATCAAACACCGACAGGATAGCCTCCTGATGGAGGAACCACACAACATACATTCACATGCAACATGTCTCACTGTTTATGAAAATGATAACATGTACGAAGCACTAATATCACAGATAGATATATTGCAGTGCAGTAAAAAAATTGCATTCGTACACATTCATCAAATGTAAATGCAACATCCACACACAAGCATATAACAGTTTTAAAAAGATTAAAATAGCGGCTTAAGTCCTCTTACTGGAGTCCCCAGCAGAGTCGCCACCTGTCGACGTCGAGATTTTTATTTGTCCCTTTTCGCTTTCTTATTCTTTGGTGTTCTCATTTTAGGTGAGATTTGTTTGAAAAAATAAGTGAAAAAGGTCCGACATGTATAATGTCGACGATGGACTGTTAAGAGTCGCCAGTTGGTTTTTTATGTGGTTGTACCAACACAACCAAGAAAAGGTTTGTACATTGACCCAGTGATGTGACACTACTAAACGGGTCGGTGAAACTGAGATTCATTAGGGTCCGGGGACTTGCTTATGCGGAGGGAAGGTGTTAGGAACCCCCTGACATCCGTGTTACCACGGTGACTGCCACTTTTTAAGAAATTGTTATATGAATGTGTGTATGTGTGTGTGTGTGTGGGTCAATGTGCTGTTATTTGAAAGTAGTACGAGGCCTCGATCACACCTATATACACAGGATTTGAATTTATGTAATAATTCAGTTTTAAGCAAGATATGACAGTGATATTTTAGAAAAGAGGTTTTTTCAAACCCTTGTGCTCAATAGTAATTGAGACCATTTACACTTCCATTTTATTAAGTGTTCGGCTTGATTGATTTTATTTTCGAGATGCGAAGCATCTGTAAGAAAATAATGTACAAAATGATGTTGAACTCCTCGTGGGCATGAAAACCATCTGAGAAAATCCTGACACCATGAATAAATTTACAAGCTGCTTATAGCTGAAAAGGTCCATCACGGGAACCGAATCTAGATCCAGTAGACTGAATCTATGATCACATGAATCTTAGGCTCACATGATGCCGTAATTGATATAAAAGCAGCAAGCATGTATATATATATACAGACATAATCAGCCACCACGAAGCACCTCCATGGGGGATCAGAAATGTAAATAAAACTGTAAAAGAAATCAACCGCCACGGAGTAAACTCTAGGTGGGACGAAATGTAAAGAAAGCTATAAAAGCAATCAACCGCCACGGAGTAAACTCCAAGCGGGACGAAATGTAAAGAAAGCTGTAAAAGCGATCAACTGACACTAAGTAAACTCCAGGCGAGACGAAATGTATATATATATATATATATATATATATATATATATATATATATATATATAAGCAAATAAACGCTCCGGATATAAAATCCAGGCTCATCGAACAAAGTTCGACAACAGTTAATATATATAAGTATATATATATTAAAGCAGTAAACGCTCCAGACATAAACACACAGTTCATATATATATATAAATGAAACCAATTAAACGCTCAAGACATAAGTCTAGGCTCAATCGAGGCATAACTCGATAATGTTAATCCATATATATATATATATATATATATATATATATATATATGTATATATATATATAAGTATATATATGTATATACAAACTAAAATGAAACCACAGACCGAAGTCCGGGCAAACACATGCAACATGACTCTCAACGTGAAGAATGGTGTGTGCAAAGATGAAGAGAAAGGCTTTAAAGTGTGTGAGAAGGCTTACAGTGGGCTGCCAAAGAAGACTTCTATAACTTGAAGTGAATGAACACTCGGCTCCCGCCGGTACAAAAGAGTAGCTATATGTGAGCTTACAAGTGTTTAAAATGAGAAAGCACTCAGTTTAGGGCGAGTACAGAGCAAATTTGACAGTGCTTCCTCGCTTATTCTCTCTTACAAATGGCCACCCCAAGCCCTTTATTTATAGAGCCGCAGATGTACCTGCGGCTGCCCGGGTTGCCCCGGGCTTTGCGGGTCCTGCCGTCTCGAAGTACGTGCACGCGTGCAACGTGATGTCTGTTCAAACTTTCATAATTGTAATTCGGGCATCCGACTGAGGTATGTAAGACCTATTTTGGACCGCCGTTGTCGAGAGTTATGTAATGGCATGGGATTAGAGGTTGTACGAATTCAGAAAGATGGGACCATGCCCTCCGGTCTTCAAGCTTCAAATTCTATCCGTTACCCTGCGTAATAGTCATTCGGAATTGGTTTTCCTTGGTTCTTATGGGACATTGCTGTGTAGAAATGTATGTACGAGATTTTGAGACAGTACGATGTGGCGTCAAGGTGACAAGATGATGACTTTGCCCCTCACCAGAGTTATCTCTGGTTTAGGCTGATAAAGCAGACGTTGCTCAGGGTTATCTCTGAGATTGGACTGCTGCAAGTGTTGAAGGTCCTCAGTGTCATCTCTGAGGTGTGCCTGTCTTCCCGGTGTTATCTCTGGGTCTTGTATTGAGTGCCTCGGTGTAAGTACCGAGGTTGAAGCTGATTGCATGCATTTAAAACAAGCATTTCTAGGGTTATCTCCGGAACTGCAAATGCCTTCCTTGGGGTTATCTCCAAGGTTGGTAACTGCTACTCCCAGTGTTGGGACTGAGACTGAATATCTCGGGGTTATCACCGAGATGAATCGGCCTTCTCCGGTGGAATTTTTGGTATGGGAACTGCATGCATCGAGGTTATCTCCGAGGTTAGAACTGTTACTCCCGGTGTGTGTTCTAGGGTTTAGACTGAACTTCTGGTAGTATCCAGACTGGATGTGAGCTGTCTTCCAGGGTTATCTCTGAAAGACGAATCTACCCTCTTGCAAGGTCAGTAACAGGTGTGCAGAAAATTTCGAGTGTCTACAACTATAAACTGAGTGCTTTCTCATTTTAAACACTTGTGAGCTTATATATTGCTATATTTTTACCGGCGGGAGTCGAGTGTTCATCCCATTCAAGTCATTGAAGTCTTCTTTGGCAGTCCACTATAAGCCTTCTTATACACTTTAAAGCTTTTCTCTTCATCTTTGGATACACCGTTCTTCACGTTGAGAGTCGTGTTGCGTGTATTTGCCCGGACTTCGGTCCGTGGCTTTTATTTCTTTTTGTATATTATATATATATATATATATATATATATATATATATATATATATATATATATATATATATATATATATATTTATATATATGGACTAACATTATCGAGTTATGCCTCGATTGAGCCTGGACTCACGTCCGGAGCGTTTATTTACTTCTATATATATATATATATATATATATATATATATATATATATATATATATATATATATATATATATATGTCAGACCTGGAGTTTACTTCGTGGCCTTTTACAGCTTTCTTTACATTTCGTCCTGCCTAGAATTTACTTCATGGCGGTCAATCGTTTTTACTACTTTCTTTACATTTCGTCCCGCCTGGAGTTTACTTTGTGGCGGTTGATCGTCTTTACGACTTTATTTACATTTCTGATCCCCCATGGAGGTGCTTCATGGTGGTTGATCATGTCTCTATATATATGTTTACCGCTTTTATATATTTACATTTCTGATCCCCCGTGGAGGTGCTTCGTAGTGGTTGATCATGTCTGTGTGTGTGTGTGTGTGTGTGTGTGTATATATATATATATATATATATATATATATATATATATATATATTTACAGCTTTTATATATATATAATTGCTTACAGCTTTCATACAAACTGCGGCATCATGTGAACCTAGGAATCATGTGATCACAATTTCAGTCTACTGAATCTAGATTCAGTTCTCGTGATGGACATTTTCAGCTGTAAGCAGCTTGTAAATTATTCACGTTGTTTGAATTTCCTTAGATAGCTCCCATGCCCGGAAGGAGTTCAACACTATTTTGTACATTATTTTCTCAAAGATGCTTCGCATCTTGAAAATAAAAGCAATCCAGCCGAACACATAATAAAATGAAAGTATCAAGGGCCTCAATTACTATTGAGCATAAGGGTTTGAAAAAACCTCTTTTTACAAAACATCACTGCTATATCTTATTTCAAACTGATTTTTTACACCAATCAAACCCTTTGTATATAGGCGCAAATGAGGCATAGCACTACTTCCAAATAACTGCACATTGACCCACACACACACACACATTCATATAACAGTTTCTTGAAAAGTGGCGGTAACCATGGCAACACGGATGTCGGGGGGTGCCTAACACCTTCCCTTCGCATAAGCAAGTCCCCGGACCCTAATAAATCTCGGTTTCGCAAACCCGTTAAGCAGTGTCACATCACTGGGTCAATGTGCAAGCCTTTTCTCATTTGTGTTGGTACAACCAGTTAAAAAACTAACTGGCGACTCTTACAGTCAAATCGTCGACATATGAATGTCAGACCTTTTCACAACTTGTTTTTTCAAACAAATCCCACCTAACATGAGAACACCAAAGAACAAGAACATAAAAGGGACAAATAAAATTCCTGACGTCGACAGGTGGTGACTCTGCTGGGGATACGAGTAAGAGGACTTAAGCTGCTATTACAAGCTTTTCAAAATTGTTATATGCTTGTGTGTGGATGTTGCATTTACATTTGATGGATGTGTACGAATGCATTTACTTATTTCTTACACTATATCTGTCTGTGATATTAGTGCTTCGCACATGTCATCATTTACGGTGAGGCACGTTGTATGAGAATGTATGTCGTGTGGTTCCTCCATCAGGAGGCTATCCTGTCGGTGTTTGATTACTGGACTCGTAGGAAGACTATTTCCAACGAGGCTATAGAAAGGCACCACCCAAATTCGATGCAGTCGAAAGACCGAATTAACTTCCCGTCGAGTAAATTGCGATGATTTGGGAACATTCATGCAAAAAAGCAGCGAGAGTAACCAAAGATAGGTCAGCCTCTGATAAACCAAACGCGGAGGAAAATCTCTTCATACTTTCTCATTTCAAATTACTCGTAAAGTCAATTACTTGTAATTTCATTCCATATTCATCTCCATATAATGAGAAATATGAAGAAATATGTGTACACACATATTTACATGCTATCATGTATTACAAAATAGCTAACATCCGTTTTACAGGATAATACTCCTAAAACGGATACATCATATAGCATATAAACATTTATACAATCCCTAAAAACTAAACTACGCCAGTTTTTCGCAGGGAAACAATCAGACCTATTACTTGTTCAAAGTCCAAAAAGGCCACAAGCCTACAGCCAATTATGTCTTCATCTAACCAGACTAATCTTAATCCAGTTTCTCACAAAGAATTTGACGGATTAAGTAAACAAATCACAGATTTGGCTGTTCTACTTAAAGAACTACACCAATCTACTCAGGGTACAAGGATACCCGTACATACTAAATCCTCAACACAAGGAGGAACCCAAGGTCTAGATAAAGCAATTCCAGTACCGGAGCTTCAATTAGATACACCCAACAAAATTCATGATACCACCCATCTCAAAGAAGATCTAGACACCGGTGATATCAGAAAGAAAGTCCTTCAGATGAAGAGACCATCTGTTCTATCAAAGGGATTGGAGCACATGAGAGTGTTTCATATGCTGACCTTTGTATATTCCCTAGTGTGCATTATCCAGAGAAGTTCAAAACTCCTGACTTTGAAAAGTATGACGGGTTAAGAGATCCTTACACACATTTGAAGATATTCATTGGATAACTCGGATCTTATGCAGAGGACGAGAAACTCAACATGCAGCTCTTCTAGAAAAGTCTGACTGGAGAAGCCCGATCGTGGTATACCAGATTAGACAATTCAAAGATCCATAGCTGGGAGGAGCTAGCTCATGCCTTCCTCACTCAATACAGCTTCCAGTCTCAGATGGCCCCTGACCGGTACCAAATTACTAAAGTCAGGAAGCAAACTAATGAATCTTTTAGAGAGTATGCTCAAAGGTGGAGGCGCCTTGCTGCTTAAGTTGCCCCCTCTATGAATGAGTCAGAGATGGTGATGACCTTCATAGATAGACCTGTCAAATGGGTTGGACGGGCCCAAACGGGCCGGGCTATGGCCAGGCCGGGCCTCTGACAGGCCGAGCCAAAATGACATAGTTTTTCGTGGGCCAAAAAATGTAAGCCCAAAGTCTGCGGGTTCACGGGCGAGCCGGGCCAGCCCGCGGGCCGAGGGTGTTTTATGCCTATTTTTTAACTTTTTTGCAGGCTTCAAGTGAACAGGCCGGGCCGGGCCAAAAAGGCCCGATTTTCTGTGGGTTGAAAAAATACGGCCCAAAGCTTACTTTTTGGCGTGCAGGCTGGGCCGGCCCTCAGGCTTTGCGCCCGTTTGCCAGGTCTATTCATAGACATACAAGAAGTTCCTTTCTATGAGAGGGTCTTAGCTAGTATTGGCAAACAATTCTTGGAAATGATTAAACATGTGAAGATGGCTGAGATGGGATTGAAGTCAGGAAAGATTAAAGACCTAGCTGCCCTTAAAGTTGTTGTTGAGCACATCCAGTTAGGAAATTATGGAAACAACCCTCGGATGGTCCATAAAAAGACAAAGGGGGATATTTCCTTGATACTACAAGGTCAGAAGGGCAGTCAGAATATGCCTATCCAAAGGAGAAATTACTCCCCCTTTTAAGCACAGTCTTCAAACCCTCCATTACCTAAGGGTGGAGAAGCCAAACTCCCTCAAGTGTTCACACCCCTGGGGGACCCACTCGAGAACATTCTCAATCTTCTGACCACTCAGAAGAAAATTATGCATCTTCTTCCACCAGCCAACCCGAATGGGAGAGGTTTTAAAGCTACTAGGAAGTGTGCTTATCATGCCAGGGCTTCAGGACTTGATACTCAGGACTGTTGGGCCTTGAACACAAGATCCAAAATTTAATAGATAGCGGTGAGATCGTGGTCACCAAACCCAATCAACCCCATGTGCAAGACAACCATCTTCCTCAATACAAAGAAGAAAAGGTGGACAGAGGTCCAATTTTAATGGTGAATCCTCACAGACCAGCAAGGATAATGCTGATAAGTGGGACTATGCAAAGTTCCAGTTTATAATGGAACGAAAAATGAATACTCTGCGTGAGCAACTTAACTAATTGGCAGAACTGGTGGTCCATCAGCACCAGGTCACACGCCAATTATTTAGTCAGGACCATGCCAGTCTCCTTCCTCATATTACCAACACTCCACCGCGGACTCCAGAAAAGGAAACACTGGAGGATAAAATTGCCAAAAGAGCAAATGCTAAAGCCCGCCAAGATTTTGCCAACAAAAGGGAATTTACATACCTAGGCCAACCGATGGAAGAAATACTGCAGATGATGATACATGAAGGAAGAATCACAACTCTACTACCTCCAATCAGCCCGCATTTAAGACGGTTTGATTTCAATGGAGTGTGCCAGTATCACTCCCAATCTTACGATCACAGCACAGAAGAATGCTAGGTACTCCGCTACCTTATTCAAAATTTAATTGACAGTAGTGTCTTGCAGATGGCAGACGATGATGCCGTGGTACTAGAAAGTGGGGATGTGTTTCCTACAAAGTGGAAGGAAGTCGTAGCAGTCATATCTTCTGAGGCAGATATAGCTACACCATCACATCCAATCTGACCCATTCAGCTCAAAGGTATTGACAATCCTTTGAAAGTGGATGCGCTAGAGCCAATTATCTTGTCATACAGACCGCAATATCCTATTGTCATACTATGAAAAGTTCTATGGAATTATGGAAGGGCTAAAGGATCCACATCTCACATAACTGCTACAGTGTCAAAGGACAATCCACTATATCTTCCCCAACAGGTGATGAAGCCTACCATCAAGTCAAAGGGGAAGATTCCCATGGAAAAGGTGGAAGAATTTCTCCGTACTATGGGCCATAATAAAGCCAAGGTGGTTTTAAGCTTAATAGAAACTCCACATCAAATTTCCATACTAGAATTGGTTTTCTCGTCTAAAGATCACAGGAAGGTATTACTTAGGGTTCTGGAAGAAGCCCAACTACCTAAGTCAATAGATGTTGAGAAATTCCAGCATCTGGTGGATCACATTTTTAACAACAATGTGATATCTTTTACTGATGACGATATACCTCCCTAAGGGACTGATCATTGCAAGCCATTGTACATTACGGTTCTATCCTCCGGGTATATGGTGGGAGGAGTCTTGACAAATGGAGGTTTATCTCTGAATATTTGTCCTTATGCTACTCTGGTGAAGATGAACATCAATCTCAATCGGATCCGAAGTAGCCATACAGTTATTAAAGCTTTCGATGGATCCCGACGAAACTCTGTCGGAGAGATTGAACTGCGAGTGGAGACTGGGCCACATACATTCAGCATATCTTTTCACGCGCTCAAAATAGATACAAGATACAACCTACTATTAGGAAGACCGTGGATTCATATGGCTGGGTAGTCCCCTCCATCCTTCATCAACAACTTAAATACATTGTCAAAAATAGCCTAGTCACTGTCGACGCTGAGCCGGAATGTCCTGAAAAAGGTGATATACCACTTATCAGCTTCAATTTAGAAGTTGTGCCTGTCAATTTTCATGCCCTGGAGCTGAACAACACTCACTACCACCCTGTTGGGGTGCCACCTCTCAACCCCAGATTTTTGCCGAAGTAATGTCGACCACTCAAGAAATGATGTCATTGGGTTATCAACCTGGACAAGGGTTGGGCAAAGACAATCAGGGCATCAAGCACCCCATTCAATGTCCCAGTTAAACAGGGACAGCCGGACTAGGCTATACTGTTAGTTCTAGTAGCATGAATCCTCATAAGCACAAACAGATTCCTTCATCTTTAGCCACACGGCGATTATTTCTACCTACAGTTCTTGAACCTGTATGATCTCCAGTAAAGGTGTCTGCCCATGTAATGGCTATGTTGTGACACCTCCAAAATAGGTCCACACGACCCATTCTGAGTCTCCAAATATCATACTATAAAAAATCAAATAAAACTTCATTTATACAACTGTTAAACTGTCGTGCAGAATACGTCCACAGTTAAACTGTGAGTTTTAATACAAATGTATGTAACTCTCATGGTGCCTCGACCACAACCTTACAATGATACTTTACAAAAAAGTATAGTCAAAAACTATTTTAGAAATTAAAATCTTTAGGAAGTGCTCAAGGAAACCTTCGTACATGGGAGACCATGCGTCTAGGTTATGATAGATATCATATGTCCACAGAATTATCCTTGGTTGACCCAATATACCCCAAAGAAAAATGAGAAGATTAATATCATCTTTTTTCCAATGGTGAGTCTTCTCTTGACATATAATTATCTCCGTTATCTCCAAGTGAAAATTATATTTCAAATAAACTCCAAGATTATACAAGTAGTGCTCGTAGATATACTCAGCAAGTGGATGTGCACAACCCTATCTTATGATAACACGAGGTTGTATGTCATTAGACATCTTGTATGATAGTGGCAAAACACCCTTCCAAAGTTGGGTTCACCTCACCCTATTCGATTCAGCAAAATTAAATATCAAATGACGTATACAATACGACACACTTATCTAAAGTTCTCAATAAAATTATTTCCATACTATTTAGGGAGAACCTCAGCAGCTATAGACCATCGTTCTAATCCTCTTAATACCTCGCTCGACCCAGCTACACTTTTATTACCTGAAAGGAATTGTGAAGCAAAAGGGTGAGCACAACTAGCCCAGTAAAGAATATCATGGCTAAAGATAATTAAATTATCAATAGCTTTCATCAATAATAAATCGGAGATTTAGAACATATGGTAGATGATAAAACTGTTCAACCATAGTTGCAGCGGAACGAGCAATCCATTAAAAGAGTCAAATAGACCATAAGGTCTATTATCTTCTCCATGCTAAAAGTCCACCATCAATGTTTTATCCCTGTAACATCAATCAACAGTTCCTGTCCACAATTATATGAATAACTCATAATCATAATTGTGGTTCTAAATTTCTCTTCGCACCCAGGACAAAGATAATTTTCATCACCTATCTTCACCTGAAACATCAAAAATTATGGTTATACCAAATCACAATTCCTGCTCGTAATCATACTAATAAATTCTTCTTTACACTATGGCCAAGATTTTCATTAACAATTCATCTTTGCACTACAGGCGAAAGATATACAACTGTATTTTAAAAGAGTCAAGTAGAGTATGATATCTACTATCTTTTACGAATTAAAAGTGTATAATCAATATTTTATCGCGGAGACTCAGCTTAATAAATAATCCACATCATCGAATCATCTCTGCACTACGAAGAAGGATATTCATGTAATCATCAATGGTCATGATTATACCTAATAATCCCTGGTTATATTCATACCAATAACTGTCCATCAATGCACTACGGGCTAATGAGGACTTTTACCACATCATCATTAACATTACGGGTCATGATTATACCGAATGATCCCTGATCATAATCATACCAATAAACAGTTCATCTATGCACATAAGCTAAAGATACTCATCAATCACTAGTTCATCTTTGCACGTAAGCCAAAAATATACAACTATAAAACTAATAATCAACAGTCCATCTTTGCACTTAAGCCAAAGATATACAACTGTAAAACTAATAATCAACAGTCCATCTTTGTACGTAAGCCAAAGATATACAACTGTAAAACTAATAATCAACAGTCCATCAATGCACGTAAGCCAAAGATGACTTTCATCATAATATAAGCATGAGGATGATGACAATGATATAAACATTAATCAAATGAAATTAAGGATAAATATTAAAGACTTTAAATTTATCCAAATATTATCAATCACTTAATAAATTAATAATCTAATATTATTAATATTATAATAATATTTTAATCACTTCTTAAACTTATAAACAATTTATTTTAATTGTTTATACTTTACCAAATAATGTATTTAATCATTCAAAATGCCATACTCATAAGATTTCATCACCAATGATCAAATCACTCATCAAAAATCTGCATATACCTTATATAGGATTTCCAGGCCATAAACTCTTATTTACCAATTTTTCAACTTTACATAACATATTTAATTCATATGTTCGTAACTAAACTATTTTCATGAAAAATACCAAATCAGTCCCAAAAGTTATTCATTTTTGGGATTTAGCAGAATATAGTCTCATTTGAACATATATTTTTCTCGGAATTTTTAAAATTCATTTACTATTTCTCATACGGCCAAAACTGCCGAATATTTAGACATTTATCATAAATTGTACTTTTGTCCAAAAATTCCAAAATTTACAAGGTATACTCCTGTTATATATATGTACTCCCAATAAAAATTTTACCAATTTTAGAGTTAACCACAAGGAGTTATAAGGGTTTACTTTTAAAATAGTTTTTTCCTATAAACTTCATAACTCCTTATCTATACATCCAAAAATCGCCATTTTTGGACACAATCTAGAAAACTCATCAAATTATCATTTCAAATTTTTTCAAAATTTTTGAGGGTCAGAAAAATTACGAAACTGCAAATGGATTTTCACTTGCCATGCAGTAATCCACGTAGACAGATCATTTCCACAATTTAATAAAGAATGAATACAAAGGATCATTCACCATGCATGTGGTAATCCGCATAGACAGGTTATTCTAACAGAATAATAAATAATAGAATAATAGAAGAATTCACCATGCATGCGATAGACCGCACAAACAGGTTATTCCATCATAATAATAAATAATTGAACCAAGTCATACATCATCCAAACAGACAGGATATTCCAACAGAATAATAAAGAATGAAATAACAGAAGAATTCACCATGCATGCGATAGACCGCACAGACAGGTTATTCCAATAGAATAATAAAGAATGGAACCAAGTCATGCGTAATCCGTACAGACAGGATATTTCAACAGAATAATAAAGAATGGAATAACAGAAGAATTTCACCATGTATGCAGTACTTCGCATAGACATGTTATTCTAACATAATAATAAAGAATGGAATAACAAAAGAATTTGACCATATATGCGGTACTTCGCATATACAGGTTATTCCAACAGAATAATAAGGAATGAAATAACAATAGCTCTCTTCATGAATACGAAAGAAATAATACCCCTTACTATAATAATAATAATAATATCTCTTATCTTAGAAAGAAACTGGATACTGGAGTAGTGAAGTAGCAGAATACTTTTCTTCTATCTCTCTATAGTTTCTCTCTCTAGAGATTCAATGAATTCGTAAGAAATAATGAAGGAATGAGCTTCTATTTATAGAAGAATTGAAAGTAGCTCTTGGTCTTAATGAAGGGTCAAAATGACTCTTGGTAATATTGAAGAGACAACTACTATTTGCGAAGGGGCAATTAACTCTTGAAACACCGAAGAGACAAGTAACTCTTGGAAAACCGAAGAGACAAATAACTCTTGGAAAACCGAAAGGACAAGTAACACTTGGAAAATCGAAGGGACAAGTTACTATTAAAACTTTAAACCAACGATCCATATTGATTTACTATTATAATTTCAACCAACTGTCTGAAAAATTATCACATCTTCTCATGGAATAATATTGTACTCAAAAATAATTTGGACCGAAAAGAAATATATTTTTTGGGTGAATAGTATCCCGTGAATAGTACTTCGAGAATAGTACCTCGTGAATAGTAAAAGTACCCCGAATACCCGATTAGTCAATATAACCTCCATACATCAATTATTATCGAAATAAATATCGATTTCGACTAACACTAATAATTCCCACACAATAGAACTATCAATTTCATCTTTAATCAACACAAACTTATTCATCATTAATATTATAATTCACAATATATAACAACCAGATCGTTCCCAGGAAAGAGGGGGCTTTTCGATAAGGATTTCTCCTTATTGGCGCGCAATTAGGTGACCAAATCTCTCCTTGACAGAACTTCTAGACATTGTCAATATTACAAATAATAATATGAATAACTTTACCGTCTCAATTATTGATTTAATAATATATCATATTATGCAGATGATACTGTGACAATAATTGAATTAATAATATGAGAGATATGATGCAGCAATTACCGTAGCAATAATTGAGTATACCTGAGTGACTTCTCACGTAAGCATCAATAATCAATACCGTGTGCTACTATGCAACCACACGTATTACTGTACTTTTACTACTGGATAGTTCAACAATTTTAACGGTAACACCTCCGCCGTTATTTTTATAAAAAGATAATTTTGTCGATTTCTAACTACGACAATACTTTCGTTGGGGGGTCCACCAATGATTGTGTCGTCGTACGAATATTCCCCAACAAAAAGAATATTCTATATCAACTTGCTTACTTTGCACAATTTTTACATATCACCCTTAACTTTAATCCTTTTATCAATTTAACCATTTACTAAATAACATAATAATTATAAGAAAATTAAATACTTTCATTTCATAAAATTCGGGGTCTAACATATGTTATTTCCTAAACCGATGCCGGTAAAGGGGAAAGAAGTCTTGGTTCCAAATCCTGAAGTGGAAGAAGAGGAATGAAGACTTAAACAAGACATCGTCAGGATGATGTCAAACGTGCGCATCATTGTCCATGATGACCACACAAACAGATACATCTCATACGATGATTGCCCAGACGTAATGGTCATCATTCAGGAGGAGGAGGACGATGACAGCCCCTCAATCACTGCAGTCCATCATGACTTTACCCTTGCCAATTGCACCAACATTCCTTTCATTGGTCGACAAGGGTAAAACGGGCAGAAACTCTTTTTTCCCTATATGTGACGCCCCCAAAATAGGTCCACACGACCCATTACAAGTCGCCAGATATCACACTATAAAAATCAAATATAAACTTCATTTATACAACTGTTGAACTGTCGTGCAGAGTACGACATAAGCTGTGAGTTTTAATACAAATATATATAACTCTCATGGTGCCTTGACCACAAGACCTTACAATGGTACCATACATAAAGGTACAGTCAATAATTATTTTAGAAATTAAAATCTTTGGAAAATACTAAAGGAAACCTTCGTACATGGGAGGCCATGCGTCTAGGTTAAGATAGATATCATATGTCCACAGAATTATCCTTGGTTGACCCAAAAGTCCCCAAAGAAAAATAAGAAGATTACTATCATCTTCTTTCCAATGGTGAGTCTTCTCTTGACATATAATTATCTTCGTTGTCTCCATGTGGAAATTATATTTCAAATAAACTCCAAGATCATATAGGTAGTGCTCGTAAATATACTCAGCAAGTGGATGTGCACAACCCTGTCTTATGATAACACGAGGTTGTATGTCACTAGACATCTGGTATGATAGCTGCAAAAAACCCTTCCAAAGTTGGGTTCACCTTACCCTATTCGGTTCACCAAAATTAAATATCAAATGACGTATACAATACGACACACTTATCTAAAGTTCTCAACAAAATTATTTCCATACTATTTAGGGAGAACCTCAATAGCTATAGACCACCGTTCTATTCCCCTGTTATCCCCGCTCGACACGGCAACACTCTTATTACCTGAAAGGAATTATGAAGTAAAAAGGGTGAGCACAACTAGCCCAATAAAGAATATCATGACTTAAATTAATTTACATCATCAATAGCCTTCATGAGTAATAAATCAGAGATTTAGAACATATGGTAGATGATAAAACTTTTAACCATAGTTGCAGCGGAACGAGCAATCCATTAGAAGAGTCAAATAGACCATCAGGTCTATTATCTTCTCCATGTTAAAAGTCCACCAATAATGTTTTATCCCTGTAACATCAATCAACAATTCTTGTCCACAATCATATGAATAACTTGTAATCATAATTGTGATTCTAAATTCCTCTTCGCACCCAGGACGAAGATAATTTTCATCACCTATCTTCACCTAAAACATCAAAAATCATGGTTATACCAAATCACAATTCTTGCTCATAATCATACTAATAAATTCATCTTTGTACTACGGCCAAAGATATACAACTGTATTTTAGAAGAGTCAAGTATAGCATGATATCTACTATCTTATACGAATTAAAAGTGTGTAATCAATATTTTATCGCTGAGACTCAGTTTAATAAATAATCCACATCATCGAATCATCCATGCACTACGGCCAAGGATATTCATGTAATCATCAATGGTCATGATTATACCGAATAATCTCTAGTTATAATCATACCAATAACTGTTCATCAAAGCACTACGGGCTAATGAGGACTTTTACCACATCATCTATAACATTACGGGTCATGATTATACCGAATGATCCCTGGTCATAATCACACCAATAAACAGTTCATCTATGCACATAAACTAAAGATACTCATCAATCAATAGTTCATCTTTCCACGTAAGCCAAAGATATACAACTGTAAAATCAATAATCAACAGTCCATCTTTGCACGTAAGCCTGCAAGCCAAAGATATACAACTGTAAAACCAATAATCAACAGTCCATCTTTACACGTAAGCTAAAGATATACAACTGTAAAACTAATAATCAACAGTCCATCTTTGCACGTAAGCCAAAGATATACAACTGTAAAACCAATAATCAACAGTCCATCTTTGCACGTAAGCCAAAGATGACTTTCATCACAATATAAGCATGAGGATGATGACAATGACATAATAATTCAATAAAACAAGTTGTCATCATGATACTGCTTTGTATAGTAAAATTTAAGAAGAATATTCATGTACCAAAAATAATTTAGACAGAAAAGAAATATAAATTTTGGATAAATAGTACCCCGTGAATAGTATTTCGGGAATAGTACCTCGTGAATAGTACCCCGACATGAAAAGTATCCCAAATACCTGAGTGAATAATATTCAGGTAAATAGTAATTTGGGTGAATAGTAACTCATAAATAGTAACTCGTGAATAGTACTCCGACACGAAA
The DNA here is from genome assembly GCA_016801055.1 of Panax notoginseng. Lineage (NCBI taxonomy): Eukaryota > Viridiplantae > Streptophyta > Magnoliopsida > Apiales > Araliaceae > Panax > Panax notoginseng. The sequence continues at coordinate 154,954,596 of CM029019.1, read as the reverse complement.
AGCGCCCCGAATACCTGAGTGAATAATACTAGAGTGAATAGTAACTCGTAAATAAAATACCAAATAAAATGATATTTCATGACGATTACAAAATAAATGATATCTCATACGAGTATAATAGAATATACAAAACTGCAAATAGATTTTCATCCGCCATGCGGTAATCCACGTAGATTGATCATTTCCACAATTTAATAAGGAATGAATACGAAGGATCATTCACCATGCATGCGGTAATCCACATAGACAGGTTATTCCAACAGAATAATAAAGAATGGAATAATAGAAGAATTCACCATGCGTGCGATAGACCGCACAGACATATTATTCCAACAGAATAATAAATAACGAAACCAGGTCATGCGTAATCCGCACAGACAGGATATTCCAACAGAATAATAAATAATGGAACCAGGTCATGCGTAATACGCACAGACAGGATATTCAAACAGAATAATAAAGAATGGAATACAATAGCTCTCTTCATGAATACGAAAGAAATAATACCCTTTACTATAATAATAATATCCCTTACCTTAGAAGAAAATTGGATACTGGAATAGTGAGGTGTCAGACTTCTCTTCATCTTTCTCTCTATAATTTCTCTCTATAATAATTGCTCTATAGTTGTATTGAATTGGTCAGAAATGAAGGAAAATGAGCTTCTATTTATAGGAAAATATAGCTTCGATAATTGCACGTTTTGGGGCTCAAAATATTACAGTATAATACATTCCTCTTTTTTTCATTTTTAATTTAGTCCTGCAAGTATTATCAAACTTGCACCACCTCCACTAATAGTAAATAATGTGAATCAATAGTTTAATCATGTGAATCAATAGTTATAATCATGTGAAAATACGAATTACAGTATAGTACCTCCATCTATACCTCTATTTTTAACTTAGTCATGCAAGTATTATCAATCTTCCACCAACTCCCCTAATAGTACAAGAATGTGAATTAATAGTACACACATGTGAACAAATAGTTATAATCATGTGAATTAATAGCAATTAATTACTCATTTATCCGATTAATTACCCGACTGGTCAGTGTAACTTCCAGACAACAATTATTATCGAAATAAATGTCGATTTTTACTAACACTAATAATTCCAACACAATGGAACTATCTATTTCATCTTTAATCAACACAAACTTATTCATCATTAATATTATAACTCACAATATTTGACAACCAGGTCGTTTCCAGGAAAGAGGGGGATTTTTGATAAGGATTTCTCCTTATTGGCGCGCAATTAGGTGACCAAACCTCTCTTTGACAGAACTTCTAGACATTGTCAATATTGCAAATAATAATATGAATAACTTTGCCATCTTAATTATTGATTAAATAATATAACATATTTTACAGATGATACTGTGACAATAATATAATCAATAATATGAGAGATATGATGCAGCAATTACTGTAGTAATAATTAAGTATAACCGAGTGACTTCTTACATAAACATCAATAATCAATACCGTATGCTACTATACAACCACGCATATTACTTTACTTTTACTACCGGGTAGTTTAACAGTTTTAACGGTAACACTTTCGCCGTTATTTTTATAAAAAGATAATTCTGTCGTTTTCTTACTACGACAATACTTCTATTGTGGGGTCCACCAATAATTGTGCCGTCGTACGGGTATTCCCCGACCAAACGAATATTTTATAACAACTTGCATACTTTGCAAAATTTTCACATATCACCCTTAACTTTAACCCTTTCTCAATTTAACCATTTACTAAATAAAATAATAATTATAAGAAAATTGAATACTTTCATTTCATAATTTCGGGATCTCACACTATAGATAATAATAACTGCTTACTTTTCTGTACAATATTAGCAATTATTTTGTCAGTACATGCTAACACTTTGTATGATTAAATAATTTCATATATATTAAGTGAAAACATATTTTATTTCAGGACTCTAAATTTAGATGTGCAACTACTTGCTGATAAGGTGCCTTTTCTCCACAAGGATTGTAACTTTGATGAAAAGTTGGACTCAGACTTGATGGAAATACAAGAGGAAATTGAGATACCTTAGGAGATCAAAGAATGGGTCAAAGACAAACCTAAACCCAACCTTGATCAAACTACTTCTTTCAATCTCAGAACCTTAGAAAGCCCTAAACTAATCCATATTGGTACAGACCTCACTCCAAACCAGAGGAATGACATGGTTACACTATTAACATAGTTCCAGGATGTGTTTGCATGGTCTCATGAAGACATGGTGGGGTTGTCCACTGACATTATCATTCAACGCCTCCCCATCAAAGAGGGATTCAATCCAGTCAGGCAGAAGCTCAGGTGATTAAAATATGAGTGGTGTAGACACTCGAAATTTTCTTCTCCTGTCACTAACCAGGCAGGAGGGCAAAAATATCTTTTTCACACTCCAAAGATAACCCTGGGGGACTATGACATCAACTTCAAACCCTAGAGATCACCCCGGGAGATCCAGTTTCCAACCCCGGAGAACACCTTGGGAAATCAGGTTCCAACCCCGGAAATAATCCCAGGAAAGTCAGTTTCAACCTCGGAGGTAACCCCAGAGGATCAAGATCAAAGCCTGGAGATAGCCCCAGGAGGTCAAGCCATCCTTAGAGATAAACCTGAGGACAGTTAAAGTCAACATCAAGTCAACCTCAGAGATAACCCTGAGAAAAGACTGCTACAACTGTGCAAAAATCGGAGATAACCCCGGGAGGGGAAAAATGATTATTTTGCTAACTCAACTTCAACTCACATCAAATACACTCATGTTAACTCAAAATACTTCAATAGAAGTCCCGCAAGAACCATATCTTAACTTCCGAGTGCAAACTACGCAAAACGGCTCAACGGACTACCTGACGAAAACCCAAAAATGCCATTTCGGTCATGGACCCATCTTCCCTGAATCAAAAAAAGGCATATCATATGTCATTGTGTAGCTCTCGAAAAGAGCTTTCCATAATGATATGGCACGCTTCCATCGGACTTCCGGATTAAAAGTTATGAGCGACCGAGCGAACAGCGCGTTCGTACTGCGACACAGTGGGACCCACACTGCCCGGGGCACCCCGGGCAGCCGTAGGTACACCTGCTACTAGGTGCCACAGGCAGACCTGCAGCTCCCCCCTCTATAAATATGGGGCTTGGGGTGGCCATTTTGTAAGAGAAAACGGCGAGGAAGCCCTGCCCAATTTGCTCTGCACTCATCCCAGGCAGTGTACTTTCCCCTTTTAAACACTTGTGAGCTCGTATATAGCTTATTTTGTACCTACAATAGCCAGTGTTTACCCACTTTAAAGATATTGAAGTCTTCTTTGACAGCCCACTGTAAGCCTTCTTTCACACTTTAAAGTTTTTCTCTTCATCTTTACACACACCCTTCTACACGTTGAGAGTCGTGTTGCACACTTTTTCCTGGACTTCAGTCCGTGGTTTATCTTTAGTTTGTATATACATATATATTTATATATATATTTATATATATTGACTAACATTATCGAGTTATGCCTCGATTGAGCCTAGACTTCGGTCTGGACCGTTTATTTGCTTTCCTATATATATATATTTATATATATGAACTGCGTGTCGAACTCTGTTCGATGAGCCTAGACTTCGGTCTGGAGCGTTTACTTGCTTTAATATATATATACTTATATATATTATCTGTGGTCGAATTCTGTTCGATGAGCCTGGATTTTACATCCGGAGCGTTTACATGCTTTATATATATATATATATATATATATATATATATATATATATATATATATATATTTCGTCCCACCTGGAGTTTACTTCGTGGTGGTTGACCGTTCTTACAGCTTTCTGTATATTTCGTCCCACCTGGAGTTTACTTCGTGGTGGTTGATCGTTTTTACAGCTTTCTGTACATGTCGTCCTGCCTGGAGTTTCCTCCATGGCCGTTGATAGCTTTTACAGCTTTATTTACACTTCTGATCCCCCATGGAGGTACTTCGTGGTTGGTGATCATGTCTGTATATGTATATATATATATATATATATATATATATATATATATTTACAGCTTTTATATATATATACCTGCTTACTGTGTTTATATCAATTGCGGCATCATCTGAGCCTAGGAATCATGTGATCACAGATTCATCCCATTGGATCTAGATTCGGTTCCCGTGATGGACATTTTCAACTGTAAGCAGCTTGTAAATTATTCTGTGATGTTTGGATTTCCTCAGATGGTTTACATACCAACGAGGGATTCAGCACCTTTTTGTACATTATTTTCGTACGGATGCCTCGCATCTGTCAAATAAAATCAATCCAGCAAAATACGGAATAAAATGGGAGTGTAAAAGGTCTCAATTACTATTGAGCATCAGGGTTTGAAAAAACCTCTTTTATAAAACATCACTGTCATATCTTGCTAAAGTTGAATTTTTACATAAATTCAAACCCTGTGTATATAGGTGCGAACGAGGCCTCGCACTACTTCCAAATAATAGCACATTGACCCACACACCCACACATTCAGATAGTAGTTTCTTGAAAAGAGGCGGTCACCGTGGTAAAACGGATGTCGGGGGGTGCCTAACACCTTCCCTCCGCATAACCAAGTCCCCGGACCCTAATGAATCTCGGTTTCACTGACCCGTTTAGCAATGTCACATCACTGGGTCAATGTGTAAACCTTTTTCTCGGTTGTGTTGGTACAACCGTTTAAAAATCCAACTGGCGACTCTTATAGTCCAATCGTCGACATTATACATGTCGGACCTTTTTCACTTGTTTTTTCAAACAAATCTCACCTAAAATGAGAACACCAAAGAACAAGTAACGGAAAGGGATAATTAAAAATCCCGACGTCGACAGGTGGCGACTCTGCTGGAGACTCCAGTAAGAGGACTTAAGCCGTTATTACAATTTTTTCAAAATTGTTATCTGCTTATGTGTGGATGTTGCATTTACATTTTGTGATGAATGTGTACGAATGTATTTCCTTGCTTAGTGCTTCGGACTATAAACTGCTTGTGATATTAGTGCTTCGCACTATAAACTGCCTGTGATATTAGTGCTTCGCACTATAAAATTACTTGTGATATTAGTGCTTCACACCATATCTGCTTGTGATATTAGTGCTTCGCACATGTCATCATTTTCATACGGTAAGACGCGATGTATGTGAATGTATGTTGTGTGGTCCCTCCACCAGGAGGCTATCCCGTCGGTGTTTGATTACTGGACTCGTGAGAAGACTAATTCTCCGAGGCTCAGGAAAGGCACCACCCAAATTCGCTCCAGTTGAAAGACCGGATTAACTTCCCGTCAAGTAGACTGCGATGATTTGGGAACCTTCATGCCAAAAAGCCGCAAGAGTAACCTAAGATAGGTCAGCCTCTGATAAACCCAAAACGGAGGAAAGTCTCTTCATGCTCTCATTTCAAATTACTTGTAAAGTACAATTACTTGTCATTATCTTCCATATCTATCTCCATGTAATGAGAAATATGAAGAAATGTGTACACATACATGCTATAAACAGCTGACAACCGTTTTGCAGGATAAAATTCCTAAACTGGACACATCGTATAGCATGTTATTATCCACCCTAAAGACTAAACTATGCAAGTCTTTTGCAGGGAATCAATCGGACCTACCACCCGTTCAAAGTCCAAAAAGGCAACAGGCCTACAGTCAATCATGTCATCATCCGACCAGACTGAACTTAATCCAGTTTCTAGCAAAGAATTCGACGGATTAAGCAAACAGATTACAGATTTGGCTGTTCTACTAAAAGAACTACACCAGTCTACACAGGGTCAGAAAATACCCGTACATGTTGAATCCTCCACACAAGGAGGAACCCAGGTCGTTATAATACCAAAACTGCAGTTGGATTCGACCAACAAAACTCATGATGCTGCCCATCCCACTGGAGATCCGGACATTGGTGACATCAAAAAGAAAGTCCTCCAAATGGAAGAGACTCTTCGCACTATCAAAGGAATTGGAACACACGGGAGTGTTTCATATGTTGATTTATGTATTTTCCCTGGTATTCATTATCCAGAAAAGTTTAAGACTCCTGACTTTGAAAAATATGACGGGTTAGGAGATCCTTACACACATCTAAAGGTATTTATTGGAGAACTGGGATCTTATGCAGAATGTGAAAAACTCAGAATGCAACTGTTCCAAAAAAGTCTAACTGGAGAAGCCCGTTCGTGGTACACAAGATTAGACAATTCAAAGATCCATAGTTGGGAAGAGCTAGCACACGCTTTCCTCACCCAATACAACTTTCAATCTCAAATGGCTCCTGATCGGTATCAAATTACCAAGATCAAGAAACAGTCTAATGAGTCTTTCAGAGAGTATGCTCAGACGTGGAGATACCTGGCTGCCCAAGTTAGTCCTTCCATGATAGAATCAAAGACGGTCATGACTTTCATAGACATACAAGAAGCACCTTTATATGAAAGAGTTTTAACCGGCATCGGCAAACCATTTTCTAAAATGGTAAAACATGGGGAGATGGCTGAAATAGGATTGAAATCTGAAAAGATTCAAGACCTAGATGCACACAAAGTTGTTGCTGATCACATCCAATCTGGAAATTATGGGAACAACCCCGGAGGGTCCATAAAAAGAAAGAAGATGATGTTTCCCTGATACTACAGGGTCAAAAAGGCAATCAAAACATGTCTATCCAGAGGAGAAATTACACTCCCTTTCAAGCACAGTCTTTAAACCCTCCAATACCAAAAGGTGGAGAAGTCAAATGACCTCGAGTATTCACACCCTTAGGGGACACCCTCGAGAACATTCTCAATCTTCTAACAACACAGAAGAAAATCACGCATCTTCTTCCACCAGCCAGCCTTAATGGTCGGGGTTTTAATGCTACTCGGAAATGTGCTTATCATACCGGGGCACCTGGACATGATACTCAGGATTGTTGGGCCTTGAAACACAAAATCCAAGACCTGATAGACAACGGGAAAATCGTGGTCACCAAACCCGATCAGCCTCACGTTCAAGACAACCCTCTTCCTCAACACAAGGAAGAAGAGGTCAACATGATCAATTGGAGCAGTGGACAAAGTTCCAATTTCAGTTGTGAATTCTCCCAGACCCCCAAAGATGGTGATGACTGATGGGATTATGCCATGTTCCAATTCACAATGGAACGAAAGATGAAAGCTCTCTGTAAACAAATTGAGCAATTGGCGGAACTGGTGACTTATCTGCATCAAGTGACTCGTCAGCTAATTAGCCAAGAGAATGCCAGTCTCCTACCTATTGTCATGAATATTCCCTCTTCGCTTTCAGAAAATGAAATGCTGGAAGACAAAGTGACGAAGAGAGCGAATGCTAAGGCCCGTCGGGATTTTGCCAATAAAAGGGAATTCACATATTTGGGCCAACCTATAGAGGAAATCCTTCATATGTTAATCAATGAAGGAAGGATTAGTTCCCTTCTACCTCCAATCAACCCCCGTTCGAGACGATACAACTCTGAGGGAATATGTCAATATCATTCTCAATCTCGCGGTCACAGCACAAAAGAATGCTGGGCACTCTGCCACCTTATTCAAAATTTAATCGACAGTGGCGTACTACGCCTGGCAGATAACGACACTATGTTACGGGCAAGTGAGGATTCATGTCCTACTAAGTGGAAGAGTGTAGTAGCAGTCATATCCACTGAAAGTGATGGGGTTAACAAATCACTTGTCATGCCAGTAATTCAACTTAAGGGAATCAACAATCCTTTGAAAGTGGCCGCTCCCGAGCCAATCAACTTGCCGTGCAGAGCACAATATCCTATTGTTAGCTTGCACGCAGTTCCGTGGAATTATGGAGAAGGTGAAGGATCCACCTCGCATACAACTGCTGCAGTGTAGAAGAAAAATCCAATATATCTTCCCCAACGGGTAATGAAGCCTGTCATCAAGTCTAAGTGGAAAGTACCCATTGAGAAGATTGAAAATTTCCTCCGCACTATGGGTCATAACGAAGCCAAGGTGATGACTTCCGAGAATCACCGGAAGGTCTTGTTAAAGGTTTTAAAAGAAGCCTATCTACCGACATCAGTTAATACAGAAAAGTTTCAACATCTGGTTGATCACATTTTCAACAACAATGTGATATCCTTCACTGATGATGACATACCGCTCGAAGGGACCGGTCATTGCCAACCGTTGCACATTGCGGTCTTGTCCTCCGGATATATGGTGGCTGGAGTTTTAATAGATGGAGGTTCCTCTCTGAATATTTGCCCATATGCTATCTTGGTGAAGATGAATATCAATCCCAATCGAATTTGGAGTAGCCATACCATCATCAAAGCTTTTGATGGAGCCCGCCGTAACTCGGTCGGAGTAGTTGAGCTGCCAATTGAGATTGGTCCTCATACATTCTGCGTATCCTTCCATGTTCTCAAGATAGATTCGGGATACAACCCGCTCTTGGGACGACCATGGATTCACATGGTAGGGGCAGTCCCCTCCACTCATCACCAACAGTTGAAATACATCATCAACAATAGCCTGGTCACAGTCAACGCTGAACCGAAGATTCCTCAGCATGGGGACATGGCGCTTATCAATGCCAATAAGGATGTTGAGCCAATTAGTTTTTATGCTTTAGAAATAAGCAATACCCAATACCATTCTATTGGAACGCCATTGCCCGAACCCCAAATTTCTTTCGAGGTAATGTCAGCCACGCAAGAAATGATGTCGTTGGGTCATAAACCAGGACAAGGGTTGGGTAAAGATTGCCAGGGTGTCAAGTATCCTATTCGTTTAACCCAGCAAATTGGGACTGTTGGACTAGGCTATTCTGCCAGCTCTAGTCACAGGAATCCCCATAAGCATCAACAGATTCCTGCAGCTTCAACCATGCGGCGTTTAGCTTCGCCTTCAAGCTCTGAGTCCGCACAACCTCCCGTAAAGGTGCCAGCCAATATAATGACGATGTTATTTCCCAAGTCGGTACCGGTAAAGGAGAAATAAATCTTTGTTCCAGATCCCGTAGTGGAGGAAGAGGAACGAAGAATCAAGCAAGACGTCATCAGGATGATGTCCGGCATACGCATCATCGTTCATGATGAGCATACCAAAAAATACACCCCAGACGATGATGGCCCAGATGTAATGGTCATCATTCAGGAGAAGGAGGTTGATGATAGCCCCTCCATCATTGCAGACCACCAAGACTTTGCCCTCGACAATTGGAGTACCACTCCTTGCATTTGCCAACGAGGGTAAAAAGGGAAGAAACTCTCTCTACCTTGTAGATAGCAATAACTGCTTACTTTTTCTGTACAATATTAGCAGTTACTTTTGTCATTACAGGCTAACACTTTGTGTGATTGAACAATGTTATATACTAAGTGAAAGCATATTTTGTTTCAGGACTCTGAATTTAGATGTGCCGGTACTTGCTGATGAGGTGCCTATTCTCCACAAGGACTATAACTTTGATGTAAAGTGGGACTCACACTTTATGGAAATATAAGAGGACTATGAGATACCTCAGGAGATCAAAGAATGGGTCGAAGACAACCCGAAGCTAAATCTTGATCAAACCACCTCTTTTGAACCGCGAAAAACCCCAAACAAATCTAGATGGGTACGGACCTCACTCCAAACCAAAGGAATGACATGGTTACTCTATTGACTCTATTCCAGGATGTGTTTGCATGGTCTCACGAAGACATGGTCGGTTTATACACGGACATTATCATTCATCGCCTTCCCATCAAAGGGGGATTCAAGCCACTTAGGCAGAAGCTCCGGCGATTAAAACCTGAGTGGAAGTTAAAAAATAAAGAAGAAATTATAAAACAATTTCAAGCCGGCATCATCATGGTGTCAACATACCCTGAATGGCTATCCAATATAGTCCCCGTTCCGAAACCGAGAAGGAATGTCCGAGGTTGTGTGGATTGCAGAGATTTAAATAAAGCTTGCCTCAAAGATAGCTTTCCCGTGCCATTCATCCACATACTTGTTGACAATACAGCTCGATATGACATGTACTCCTTTGCTGATTGCTTTGCGAGGTACCATCAAATCGTGGTTGCTGAGGAAGATCGTAAGAAAATTATTTTCATCACTCCTTGGGGAACCTTTTGCTACAGACGATTGTCATTCAGCCTCATCAATGTCGGAGTTACCCATCAGTGAGCCATAGGACTCTTTTCCATAATCTAATGTATAAAAAAGAGAAAAAAGAAAAAAAAAAGAAAAAAGAAAAAAAAGAAAAAAGAACAAAAATAAAAAGAAAAAAGAAGAAAATAAAAAGAAAAAAAACTCTTCAACAGGTTCTACATTTGCTACCTTACCATCGGCAGGTTCTATATACGGTCTTAGAGTTCGAAGAAATCTCCTTTCTACACATTCCTCATAATAGGAATGACTTTGCAGGCGCACTAGCAACCTTGGCCTCCTTGATCAACATACATGACAAGGAAGATATGCCAACCCTCACATTTGCGCAACAAAATGCTCTAGCCTATGGGAATTCCATTGAAAAGTATTGGATGACCTACCTCTCACCCAACATCCTTGGTATCAACACATAAAGAAGTACTTACGAGATGGATCTACACCCGCTGAGGCGAGCCCGATTGAGAAAAGGCGGATCCATCAACTTGCTATAAAATTCTACCTGAACGGAGATGCACTATACGAAATGAGATGTAGAACGAGGTCTCCTCAGATGTTTGGACGAGGACCAAGCTCAGAGGCTATGGATGAAATCCATGGGAAAGTATATGGCCCACACATGAGCGACCCTCTACTTGTAAAGAAGATCCTACAACAGAAAAGTTCGACTACGGCAGTTCAAACAACACGAATTGATTTCGAAAAAAGATCGTTGACAACCAAGCTCAGTCAAAAGGAAAATTCTCCCTGAATTGGGAAGGCCCGTTTGTTGTCAAGTAATTATTGACAGGAGGCATTTTCAGATTACAGGAAATGGACGACGATGAATTTCCACAGCTTATCAAATCGAACACCGTGACACGGTACTATATCTGAGGTTACCATCAAGCGAATATCCTGGTTTTAGATCATCAGATTACCAGTCATTCCGGTTCTTTAACCCATTACCACATACAACTCTTCCACACTTTGCCCCTCTGGGAAACATCCTTTCAAGTCAGCAACCTGGCTTCACTACGATCATACCACTTTGGTCATCCCATCGTGGATTGAACCTCTTGCGTATACAATTTGGCTACCCATACATGGGATCAAACTTCTCATACACTCAGTTTATCCTCAACCTAGGATCAAACTTTCTCTTCCCCATAGTCTGATCTGCTCATGGGATCACGCTTTTCATCTCGCCTTGAGGGGCGAACTACGTCGATCTGATCTCCCCAATACACGAGAGTACGTAGGCAGCCATCTTTATGGTCCGGCCTCACCACAGAAAAAACAAAAACCAATCTTATCCATAGCCACATACAGAAATCAGTGCCAAGACACCAAAGGTGGTAGGGAATACACACAGATCGACGATCCATTCTGAAAATCTTGAGACATCTCACTGTCCATCCATCAAGGAGGAGTTCAGAATACATCCAGATCACAAAGTCTTGGAGAAACAAGCAAATATCAAACAAGTAACGAGGCACAACTAAAAAGGAAGTGAATCAACATATATTTCCCTACCATATATAATGTTGTTTGATATATACAATGTGTACTATACATGACAAAAATGACCAAGCTAGTCTGTGCAGGAAAATCCAAGCCATTCTACAAATCAATGTATATGCGTACAATCAAATTCAACATGGCATCCCTCTCAGAAGATGGGTGTAACGCTGTAAACTCCTGCCCTATGGTAACAAAGCGACCTAAAATTTCCACAGCCATCTGCATGGTGACGCGATGCTCATCAATACATGTGCTCATCTCTGCGATGATACCAATGGTATGAGACCTCACTACAGTGCTATCTGTAATAGCGACATCTCGGGCAGATATAGCCTCATCCTGCTCAACAACAGCGGTATGCCTATGAGTTAGAGCATCATCTCTCTCAACTAGAGCGACATCTCTACCATAAAGAGCTATCAACATTAAAGCCCATATTCACTACCTGTTCACCATATGGTACAGAGGTAAAAGCTTCTCGCGATCTTGACATCTTATCAGCCTATCTGTCAAAGTAACTACCCCAGACAACAAGTAAGGCCGGGGCAATTTCAAAATTGGCGACAACCGGATATTGGATCACTTACGACAAGATTGGGGGCAATCTCGGAAGCAGCGACAACTCGACACTGGGGCATTTATCAACCATCCTAAAGTGGAAAATGCACCAGTCAGTGCCATCATCATGGTTTATCATCATCTCAATGGCGATTCAGATATTATTCAATAGCGACTTGGTCAACAAAGAGAGTTTCTCATATGAATCCCCGGCAAGAACATGCGAAAGGACTGGGGCATTTTGCGATTCCAAGGAATGAAAGGAGTTTAAGGCGGGATAAGCCTCTCATCAAAAGAAGTGGGAGAACTCCTAAAAGAAATCATGGCGATATAAGCGTGCCCCTACGAAAAAGGGGGAAAATTCTCAAAAATCGAGACCTATACAACGAAATTCAAATTTGGGTAGCAAAATAGCGAGTTGCACCCTCTAGGGATGTCAGCGACATTCAAGTCATCAGTTCAACTGGAGTTGCGAATCAAAAGCTCAAGGAAATGGGGCACAAGCACCCAAACAGCATGAGGAAACTCCAAATCACCTCAAAAAGGGTGAGACATCTGGTGGTTGTCATCAATCTAGCGTAACATCAGGAGAAGTCTAGTGAAGTAATTCGTGGAATATTACTTCAGCGAAGGTATTGAAAGGTCTGGTATTCTAAGACCATTGGCATCTATTCAGCGACATCAACACAGTTCAGCGATGAAAGCTTTGTATACCACTGTTTGAGTGGGAACCAGAAAAGTTTGGCGATCAGCAGGATAGTCACCGTTGCAACTACCAGCGAATACATCGGGAGGCTCTGGTGATTTCAGAACGTCATCCCCATCAGAGATGTGGAAAACATCCCAACTTATCTTCATCAAATAAGTCAGCGATTAACTGCCAAACCATTGGAGTCAACACCAGTACAGGCATCAGCAATGATCGGTAAAGGTAAAGCGATTTACAAAAACATTTTAACATTCATCATAACATTACGATTTATAAATTTGCGATATGCGATTTGAGATATGCGAAATGCGATGTGTGATTTACGATGTGCGATTTGGCCAAAAGCGAAAAGTGAAGTACAAAATGCAATGTGTGATTTACGAACTGCGATTTGTGAAAACATTGTCACATTCATCATAAACATTCACTACATTACGATTTGCATCATTGAAAATACCTTGTCATGTTTCAAGAGTCTACTAATCTTTATCATGTCCATTCTATTCCATTGCATGAACATGATAAAGAGGGGCATCTGTAGACACTCGAAATTTTCTTCTCCTATTACTAACCATGCAGGAGGGCAAAAGCGTCTTTTTCACACTCCAAAGATAACCCTGGAGGACTACGACATCAACTTCAAACCCCGGAGATCACCCCGGGAGATCCAGTTTCCAACCCCGGAGAACACCCCAGGAAATCAGGTTCCAACCCCGAAAATAATCTCGGGAAAGTCAGTTTCAACCTCGGAGGTAACCCCGGAGGATTAAGATCAAAGCCTGGAGATAGCCCCAGGAGGTCAAGCCAACCTCAAAGATAACCCTAAGGACATTTAAAGTCAACATCAAGTCAACCTCGGAGATAACCCTGAGAAAAGACTACTACAACTGTGCGAAAATCGGAGATAACTCCGGGAGGGGCAAAAGGGTTATTTTGATAACTCAACTTCAACTCACATTAAATACACTCATGTTAACTCAAAATACTTCAATAGATGTCCCACAACAACCATATCTTAACTTCCGAGTGCAAACTACGCAAAACGGCTCAACAGACTGCCTGACAAAAACCCAGAAATGCCATTTCGGTCATGGACCCATCTTCCTGGAATCAAAATAGGCAAATCATATGTCATTGTGTAGCTTTCAGAAAGAGCTTTCCGAAATGATATGGCACGCTTCCATCAGACTCTTGGATTGAAAGTTATGAGCGACCGAGCGAACAGCGCGTACGTACTTCGACACGGCGGGACCCACACTGCCCGGGGCACCCCGGGCAGCCACAGGTATACCTGCTACTAGGTGCCACAGGTAGACCTGCGGCTCCCCCCTCTATAAATATGGGGCTTGGGGTGGCCATTTTGTAAGAGAAAACGGCGAGGAAGCCCTGCCCAATTTGCTGTGCACTCATCCAAGGCAGTGTACTTTTCCCTTTTAAACACTTGTGAGCTCATATATAGCTTATTTTGTACCTACAATAGCCAGTGTTTACCCACTTTAAAGATATTAAAGTCTTCTTTGGCAGCCCACTATAAGCCTTCTTTCACACTTTAAAGTTTTTCTCTTCATCTTTGCACACACTCTTCTACATGTTGAGAGTTGTGTTGCACACTTTTGCCCGGACTTCGGTCCGTGGTTTATCTTTAGTTTGTATATACATATATATATATATATATATATATATATATATATATATATATATATATATATTTATATATATTGACTAACATTATCGAGTTATGCCTTGATTGAGCCTAGAGTTCGGTTTGGAGCATATATTTGCTTTTCTATATATATATATATATATATATATATATATATATATATATATATATATATATATATATGAACTGCGTGTCGAACTCTGTTCGATGAGCCTAGACTTCGGTCTGGAGTGTTTACCTGCTTTAATAAATATATACTTATATATATTATCTATGGTCGAATTCTGTTCGATGAGCCTGGATTTTACATCCGGAGCGTTTACGTGCTTTAATATATATATACTTCTATATATTAACTATGGTCGAACTCTGTTCGATGAGCTTGAATTTTATATCCGGTGTGTTTACATGCTTTTATATATATATATATATATATATATATATATATATATATACACACACACACACACACACACACACATTTCGTCCCGCCTAGAGTTTACTTCGTGGTGGTTGACCGTTCTTACAGCTTTCTGTACATTTCGTCCCACCTGGAGTTTCCTCCGTGGCGGTTGATAGCTTTTACAGCTTTATTTACATTTCTGATCCCCCGTGGAGGTACTTCGTGGTTGGTGATCATGTCTGTATATATATATTTTCAACCTTTATATATATATCTGCTTACTGTGTTTATATCAATTGCAGCATCATATGAGCCTAGGAATCATGTGATCACAGATTCATCCCATTGGATCTAGATTCGGTTCCCGTGATGGACATTTTCAGCTGTAAGCAGCTTGTAAATTATTTTGTGATGTTTAGATTTCCTCATATGGTTTACATACCCACGAGGGATTCAGCACCTTTTTGTACATTATTTTTGTACGGATGCCTCACATCTGTCAAATAAAATCAATCTAGCCGAATACGGAATAAAATGGGTGTGTAAAAGGTCTCAATTACTATTGAGCATCAGGGTTTGAAAAAATCTCTTTTATAAAACATCACTGCCATATCTTGCTAAAATTGAATTTTTACATAAATTTAAACCCTGTGTATATAGGTGCGAACGAGGCCTCACACTACTTCTAAATAACAGCACATTGACCCATACATACACATTCAGATAGTAGTTTCTTAAAAAAGGCGGTCACCGTGGTAACACGGATGTTGGGGGGTGCCTAACACCTTCCCTCCGCATAACCAAGTCCCCGGACCCTAATGAATCTCAGTTTTACCGACCCATTTAGCAGTGTCACATCACTGGGTCAATGTGCAAACCTTTTTCTCGGTTGTGTTGGTACAACCATTTAAAAAACCAACTGGCGACTCTTATAGTCCAATCGTCGACATTATACATGTCAGACCTTTTTCACTTGTTTTTTCAAACAAATCTAACCTAAAATGAGAACACCAAAGAACAAGTAACGGAAAGGGACAATTAAAAATCCCGACGTCGATAAGTGGAGTTTATAGGTTAAAGAAGAAATTGTGAAACAATTTCGAACATGCATCATCATGGTGTCCACATACCCTGAATGGCTGTCCAACATAGTCCCTGCGCCTAAACCAGGAGGAAAGGTGCGAGTTTGCGTGGATTACCGGGATCTGAATAAAGCTTGCCTTAAAGATAGCTTTCCCGTGCCATTTATCCACATTCTCATTGATAATACTGCTCAATACGACATGTACTCCTTTGCTGATTGCTTCGCGGGGTGCCATCAAATCATGGTTGCCAAGGAGGATCGTGAGAAAACTGCATTCATCACTCCTTGGGGAACCTTTTGCTATAGACGGTTGTCATTTGGCCTCATCAATGCCGAAGCTACCTACCAACGAGCCACGATGGCTCTTTTCCATTATTTAATGCACAAAGAGATAGAGATCTATGCAGATGACATCATTGTCAAGTTCTGGAAGGAGGAAGACCACCTAAACCATATCAAAAAGCTCTTCAACAGGTTGCGTAAGTATAACTTAAAGTTGAATCCAGCCAAGTGCGCCTTTGGCGTTAAGTCAAGTAACTTGCTAGGATTCCTAGTCAGCCACAAGGGGATTGAGCTGGATCCCACCAAAATCTAGGCCATTACAAAAATGCCTATTCCTCAGACAGAGAAGGAAATAAGGGGATGTTTGGGAATGGACGTGATCGGGCCCATCGAGCCCAAAGCCAGTAATGGACATCGGTTTATCTTCACCATGATCGACTACTTCACCAAGTGGGTAGAAGCAGCCTCCCTCCCCAGGGTTACCAAAGAAGTTATCATTGCTTTCATCAAAAATAATGTCATTTGTCGATATGGGCAACTAGAGGTAATTGTACCAGACAATGCTAAGAACCTCAACAACAAAATGATGGAGGAGTTGTGCAGTAAATTTCACATCAAACATCTCAACTCCATCATCTACCGTCCAAAGATGAATGATGTTGTTGAAGCGGCTAACAAAAACATCAAGAAAATCATGCAAAAGATGTCCGTCAACCACAAAGGATGGCCTAACTTATTGCCTCTGACTTTATTAACCGACAGAACATCAATGCGCACTTCCATTGGGGCAACCTCCTACGCATTAACCTATGAGATTGATGTGACAACCCGAATTTTCATAAGTTATTAAAATAAGAATTTAATAATTAAAATTCTTATTATGAGGTGTATATATTTTGAATTATATGATTTGGTGTGAAGAGAATTATATATTCATATGTTGGAGAAAATGAGATTTAATAGTTAGCTAAACTATTAAAGAAATTAAATAATATTAGTTAATTTAATTAAGTTAAAATTATATTATGAGATAATATAATTTTAATTGTTATGCCTTGTAATAACCCGATATTATCTATATAAATAAATGAGAAATTTTGCATATCAATTTTTATTATTATTATTTTAAAAATAGAAATATGTGCCAAGTAAAGTGTATATATATATGTGTGATAAATAAAATTTATTTATTACATGAATAATTTCAAATAATTTTATTTTAGAATTATTGATCATTATAAAGTATATTCTTATAATAATTAATTTTATGGTGGAAATGTCTTTATTAATTATTTTCCATGAAAATATGATTTTTGTATTATTTAAATAATATGTGAAAGGATTATTGGAATTATTATGATTACTATGTTATTAAATGAATTTTAGTTCAGATTATTTAAGTTAATTATTTTTAACTTAATTAGTGATGTTATGTATGAAAGATAAATCAGATATAGAATCCAAACCCTAAATTTGAATTTTTGTTCAAGGGATGAGAATAATAATATAATATAATTTATATTTTAATTTTTCAGTGCTATAAATATATACTATATATGTGTAGACTGATAATAGTTAGGCAATTATGGTGTATCACGACAAACCCTAGTATTATTGTCATATACCATAATTGGAAACTCAAAATTGGAGTTTAAGGTCGGTCAGAAATGGTGTTATATGAATTATGTTGCATATTATAGAATTACTGTTAATTAGGAAAAAAATCCTAATTAATATTCGAAAACCCTAATTTGCTAAAATTAAAACCCTAATTTGCTAATTAGGAACCCTAATTGCTAAAATTAGAAACCCTAATTACTATTTTAGTAAATTGAAATGTTAAATTGGGAACCCTAATGATAATTAAGAAACCCTAATTTCCTATTAAAAACCCAAATTTAATTAGTGTATTTTAATTAAAATTTTTATTACACTTTAATTTTAATTTTTCAAAACCTAGAAATTATCTGAGAAACTTTAAGATGTAAAATCTAGTGAATAAATCCTAGATTCAAGCACCTTGGACAATAATAACCTTAAAATTAAAAAGTAAATGATCATTTTACCCTTTTTGTCCCATTTGGTGAATTATTGTTAGCCAAATCTTAAAAAATCTTGCTAGCCACCACCCTAGACTAAGCTACCAGCTATAGCATGCCAGTAACAGGTTCAATGCATCAGACAAGGGCCTTGTATACAAGTTTATATAGAATTCAAGAGAGAGAAAGTGTATTTAGCCTAATTTGATCACTTACACTTAGCCATATTCTCTCATGCTCAAACCCACGAAATTCTAGTGTTAGATCAGTCACAAATCAAGCCCCATGAACACCAACATCAAATCAGAAGCATAGAAATCAGAATTGAATCATAAAGTGGTAAACCCTAATCTAGAAATTTTACTTTTGATATTGTGTTAGATGTAATTTTTTATCTGTTAAATATGTTGTATGGAGTCTAATTAAGTGATCTGGGTTGATAGATGTTAGATCCATAACGTCTATAGGCTCAGATCTAGTATTTTTACAAAATCAAGAAAAATTTTGTTTAGTGGTCTGACAACGAATGTCAGTCCTTATATCTCTGTGATCTATAAAGATTTTTGTGTTTTGAAAGTTTGTAGTTGTAGTCGGTTATGTGCTCTTTGATCTGGATCAAGAATCAAGTTCATATCATAAACGGATTGAAAGATAATCGAGGTAAAAAGCCGTTGACCGGCCATGACTGGGCGTTTCTGGGTAACCCAGAAACTGCCCAGAAATGGTCTGACAAGACTTTTGACGCCTCGGATCTTGCATGATGTTGTTGATTTGTGTTTGTTGTTGCATTAAAGTTATAGTATGGTAGTTATAATATGTGATAATGCTCTTGGATCGCTTTTATCACAATCATACTGGATTTTGGGGGATGGTCAAGCCAAGCAGAAGTTCACGGATGAGCTTTCTGGTTCATGAGCGTGGCTTCTGACATGGTTTGACCGGACAAGATCTTGTTATTATGATGTTGTTTTGTTGATTTTATGTAATTGAAATGTTGTCCTACATGTTGGCTACATACTGAAGCTTATAGATCACTAAACCATTACATGATCAACAAGTTATGGAAGCCTAAAACTAGTCAGTCGAACTGTTCTTCATTTCTAGGTAACACAAAAAATGAAGAACAGCTCTGACAGCTTGTTCATGACTCCAGATCTCTTTTGTTATGTGTTGTTTGGCCATGTTTGTTGTTGGATCATGTAGTCGTGCATTAGTACTACAATATCTGACTAACAGCATGCCTAGAAACATCAAGATCTGATCAGAAAGCTTGGTCAAACTAAGCCCCTCGAAACTGCGTATGAAGATCTGGGTTTGCATGAAGAACACGAATAACACCTATAGCAACGGCTCTGTCGCTATAGGCAGTCTTTAGCGACAGTTTTATTAAAATTAATTAAATTAATTTCTAAAAATCATTTAAAAATAAAAAATAATTTTCTAAAATTACAAAAATTATTTTAAGTTATAAAAATTAACTTTTAATAATTTGAAATATTTTTCATAAATATTAATATTTATTTAAATATTATTGATAATTAATTTATTTATTAAATGCATTAAATAAATTAATTAAAAATGATTTTATTATATTAAAAATCATTTTAAGTGATAATAAGTTATTTAAAAATATTTTAAGATATAAAATATAACTTTTAATATTTTAAAGCAAATTTCATTAATTATTTAATATTAATAATATTACACAATTAAATTAAATAAATAAATTAAAAATGATTTTAGTATTATAAAAATCATTTTAAATAAAAATAAATAGTTTTAAAATATTTTAAATTATAAAATATAACTTTTAATATTTAAAGGTAAATTTCATTAATTAATTATTATCAATGATATTAAAGTTATTTAATAATTATATTAAATAATTTAGTTTAAAAATGATTTTATTATTATAAAAATTATTTAAAATGAAAATAAAGTGTTTAAAGATATTTTAAGTTATAAAATATAACTTTTAATATTTAAAGGATAATTTCATTAATAATTTAATATTAATGATATTTATTTAACAATAATAATATTAAATTTATTTAATAATTATATTAAATAAATGGTTTAAAAATTGTTTTATTAATTTAAAAATTATTTAAAAGGGATATAAATGAATTAAAAATATTTTAAGTTATAATTAATGACTTTTAATATTTGGATAAATAATAAATTAATATTCTAAATATTAATTGTAATTATTTAAACATGATTTTAATTGTTTTAAAAATCATTTAAAGTTAAATTAAATGTTTTAAAAATAGTTTAAGTTATTTTAAATAACTTAATATTTTGGCAATGGTTTCATTAATACTTTAATATTATTTAAATATTAATGATAATAAATTACTTAATATTTAAATCATTTAATAATGATTCTGGTGTTTCAAAAATCATGATAAATTGTAATAATTATTTTAAAATTATTATAAGGTCATGAAAAATAATACGATTGGTGTTTAAGTTATCTAAATGAATATTGAACTACTGTATAGAGTCTTAGACTTGATAAATATCCGATAAAGTTGTTGGTACACCGACATATTTCAGAAATTGATCTGGACTTAGATAGTTTGACTTGATAAATGTTTATTTGTGATTCAGTGGTTGTTAAACATATGTGGCAATATGATTAGGTTATGTGCTGACTCCAAATAGCAGTATTATATGTTATAGTATATTATTCTAATCGAATGAATGATCTATTTAATGATAGGGATTAACATAAAAGATAAAAACTAAGTTGTGTAAGCAGCAGATAAGGCAAGTATCTTACCTTTGCATTTTCTTTATGCAATGGACATGAGTAAGAATGTTTCAGAATTATATTATTACTGTACAGATTATTAACCCTATTGTTATATATATTATATAAACTCATTGATTATCAACATGTTAGTATATGGTAATTCAGATATATATTATGTTCGTTAATTTCTATAAATAGTTATACAAGTGTCGCCACTTGGATAATCATTATATTTAATTACATGTTGATACACCTTTGTTAATTACCTGTATATATATATATATATGTTGAATTATAGATTATTGTTGAACAAGATAAAACATTTGGTTTGGAACCCCGACAAGTATGAATATCCTGTACACGAAAAAACTTTTTATGCACCCAAGGTGGACAGAGTGAACGATAACATCGTTCTTGCATGTAGTATTGATCAATACAGGGCATAACGGGCTGATCACCCCCCGTGCCCGTAAGTTATGACGGTTTGTAGATGAATTTCTGTTTAACCTTTTCGAAAATAGAAAGCAATGTTCATAGTATGTTACCTTAACCCTATTTATAGTCAATACGTAGTTTCAAAAATTTGATAGAGAGTTGTTATGTTATTATTATCGGTTCAGATTACTTCACAACTATTGACTTGTTGTAGAAGGGTAGTACAAAGAAAACATTTAACTCTTTCAGCTAATATTTAAAATTGTTATTACTTGCTGGGCACTCAAATGCTCACTCTTGCTTAAATTAAATGTTTTCAGTTAAGTATGATCAACCCGAAGGCTTATGCAAGAACAAGGGGGAAAGGAAAACTATTCGAATGAGATTTATAATATTATGTGTAATAGTTATAGTTTATTAAGACAATGATACATATTATCTACGATGTAATGAATGTTTAAAGGTCTCGTACCTGGGATTTAAACTTTGATGCATATGTAAATTAAGTTTGATATTTAGATTATTGTTATTATTATTAGTATTATTTAGCTCATAGAAATAGTATCGTGAAAGCACCGAGTTTGGGTTTCAAGTACCTGAATTTGGGGGCGTCACAGGTTGGTATCAAAGCTTTAGGGTTAGAAACCTTAGGTGGGATCGACCTTAGGCTATAACCTTAGGACAAGGCGAAACGTTAAAAACACAAATAACTTGTACAAAGTTTAAAAGGAGATGAATTGAATAAATTCATTGTTAAACAAAATAAAAGAAAACTTTTATAAAACTATTGTTTGTTATGTGTATATACTATATGCTAACCAGGATAATTTATGTGTGTAGATGTCTGGTGGAAAAGGCTTGTTATATGCTTATAGCCTGAAGGAGGATCAAATCTATACACCCGAGCTAATATCGAAGTCAATAGCTGAAATAGAGGCTCACAATGAAACCAACTCGGATGAGGTGGTGGTATTAGAAAACGTGGTACCAAATCCAAAGATGGTGGAGTTGACAGAAAGTGATTCGAACACTAAAGTTAAAGCTGATCAAGCATTAACGGAGGTGCAGGATCTGAGGAACCAGGTTTCTTCTCTGGAAAAGTTGTGGGAAATAGAAAAGCTGCTAAATAGTCAATTGCGTCAGGCGTTAATAGAAATAGTAGAAAGACAAGATAAGCTTAAAATCCAAATTGATCATATGGGAGCCACAAGCAACACATCGTATGCAGCTCCAAACAAGAATGGAAAAAGAAAGATAGAAGACCATTACTTAGAAAAAATTGATAAGAAGAAAGGAAAAAGAATATGTTACCTTTGCGGCTATGAGGGACATACCACTCTATATTGTCCCGACTATAAACCAGGAGCATGTTTTATCTGTGGGATAGAAGATCATCAGGCGAAGGGTTGTCCAAGGAAAAGGAGTAGTAAATAGGTAGTATAGGTTCTGTTAAGTAGGTATGTTTAATGTAATATCTAAGTATGTCTGTGTAATATAATATTCTCAACTTTTGTGTTGATCAAGGCTGTAATTCCCAACTTTTGTGGTCGCAAATGGATTGCAGTATATGTTATGTTATGTAAAGTACTTTGAATTGATGGGTACGAATCTATGTTTGATTAATGGAATAAGTTTTGTATAAAACGTAGTGTTACATGTTAAACTTATACAATAAGGTTTAGAATATAAGTTAAATGTATGATTTTATGTAATCAGATAATGCCGCCAAGATGTCGAACACGAAATCAAAGGGCAGAAGAATTTGTCAACAACGCTGAGGGACAACAGCAAGACACAATGCAAAACTTTGCGAACATGGTAGCTCAGGCTATGCAGCAGGGAATACCAGCTACAGGGAACCGACCAGACAATCGCTTGGCAAATTTTAAAGACTTCAAGGCAGCAGGGCCACCGAAATTTAGGGGATCAGCTGACCTTATAAAAGCCCAGACATGAATTAACGAGATAGAAAAGGTGTTCATAATTGCTAGGGTAGATGAGGGCCAAAAGACTACTTTTGCCACTTATATGATGAAAGGGGCGACTAACTTTTGGTCGGAGGCAAATCAAACTAGGGCAGGAGAAGGACTAATTACTTGGGTTAGGTTTAAGATTTTATTTTTCAAAAAATACCTCTCAGCTAGCATGCAGGCTAGGATGGAGGTAAAATTTCTGGAGTTAAACTGTTGCGGAGTATGCCACAAAGGTTAATGAGTTGGCTAGGTTTGCTCTACATCAAGTTGATACGGAGGCTAGAAAGGAAAAGAGGTTTGAGCTGGGCTTAAAACCCTGGCTCTACAACAAGGTGGCAGTGTTGTAGATTAATACTTTTGCAGCACTCATGGAAAAGGCTATCACAGCAGAGGAAGGGAGTGAGGCCATGAGCCTCTACAATAAGGAGAAGAAGAACAAAGGCAAGGCAGGAGGAGCTGTGAAGGTGGAAGCTAATAGTGGAAATAGGGGTGAAAATAGAAAAGGAAATTATTTCGGGAATGTTCATGTAAGACTCCAACTTATTAATGAATAAAATCGAATTTTCTCTAAATATTATTGTGAATAATAAGGGGTTAATTTGATATAATACTTTGGTTATGGGTGAAATGTACAAATTTTGCAAAATAAGCAAGTGGTTATAAAATATTCATTTTGTCGGGGAATATTCGTTTGGTCGTGGAATATTCTTGCTGTCGGGGAATATTCGTACGACGGCGCAGCCTTGTGTGGGCCCCATAACGGAAAGCGATTGGATGAAGAAAATGACAAGTATAAGTTATTTATAAATAACGGTGTAGTTGTTATCGTTAATACTGTTGGAATACCCGGTGGTTAAAATACAGTAGCACACGGTATTGCACCAATTATTGATTCTTACGTAAGAAGGTACTACTCAATAATTGTTACAGTAGTTATTGTTCAATATTTTATTTTATTGATTCAATAATTGCTACGTTGATATTTTATATTATTGTTGTTTCAATAATTGTTGCTACACAATATTTTCTATTATCAGATCAATAATTCATATTATTTGAATAATATTATTAGATAACATTATTGGCAATGTCTAGAAAGTTCTGTCTAAGGAGAGGTTTGGTCATCTAATTGCGCGCCAATAAAGAAAAATCCTTATTGGAAAGCCCCCTCTTTTCTGGGAACGGCCTGGTTGTCATAAATGTGCTTCTGTAATATTATTTGTGAATAATTAATTATTGATTCATATGATAAGGAAATAATTATTTTATGTGGATATAAATGAGGGATATATTTTTGTGGTTAAAAATGAAGGAGTTAATGTTGAAGTTTTTATCAGTATTTTTGTCGGAATGGAGGTATTAAAAATTAAGATTTTTGAGATATTTTGCGGGGTTATAATTTTTAATCTGACCGTTGGATCGTGGTAATTTTTGGATATGTTATACATATACAAGTTGAGTATATGTCCACAAATTTTGAACCGTTAAAAATGAACGTATGATTTATTATGAATTTTACGAGATGACTGGTTCAGAAATTGTTGAATTTTCGGAGTTTATCATTTTGATGGAAAATTCTAGAATTGGTGGGCCCCACTCTTGGTTGGTGAAGAAATATGTTGAGATTTTTATTCAAATGTGGTGGGTGGGAATAGTAGCAGGTAAAGCCATCAGGTTGCAGGTTAAGTCTGCTTCGGCGTGCTAACATTTTCCTATAAATAGAGGGCTAAGTTAGAATTGAAAATCACACCAGAAATAAGTTTTTTCTCTTTCTCTCTCTAGATTATTGAGTGTATTTTGTGAGTATTTAGATACTTTGAGAGTTTCTATTCATCAGAGCAAGTTTCTTTCAGCTTTATACCGGTATTCCGACCAGAAGTACTGATATTTTGAGGTAAGAGATATTATTTTCTTCTTAAATGATATTATTTTCTTCAATATCATTATGCTGAAATATTGATATGAATTTTTTTATCAAATTTGGAACTTTTTGTGTCGAAATTACTATTCACGTATACGTTACTATTCACGTATACGACACTATTCACGAATACGGCACTATTCACCAAAAAAAAATTCTTTTTTGTCCAAGATGTTTATTATGGTTACTATCTTTGATTGTATCCATATTTTGATCTTTATTTTTGAATTCTGCTTCACAATTGATTATTATGAAGTATTATTGATCTTGGATAAACTGTTATACGAATCCCTAATATTTGTCCTTCTGTCTCACTGGATTCGTTCTCTTTAAGATATTTTTCATCATCCTCAGTCCTAAATGATGATATTACAGAATATCTTTGGCCTGTAATGCAAAGATGTATGATTATTTGATGAATATCTTTGGCCTGTAGTACAAAGATGAACAGGTGTTGAGATGAACATGACTGACAGGTGATACAAATGAATATCTTTGGCCTGTAGTGCAAAGATGAATATTTGGATAAAGATGATTATTAATTGATGTTACAGGGATAAAATATTGATGATGGACTTTTAAATCTTAGAAGATAGTAGAATTCTTTCTCTACTTGACTCTTCTAATGGTTTGCTATTTTCGCTGCAGTTGTTGATCTAAAACTTGTTATCGATTATATTCTATCAGATTTTTCCCTATTGAAGACTAACGATAATTTGTTGTATATTATCTTAGTCATAATATTCCTTACTGGGTTAGTTGAGCTCACCCTTTTCCTTTTTGTTCAATTTTTCTTCTCAGGAGGTGAGAACATAGCAGGATCTAGTTGGGGTATGGAGTAATGGTTCTAGAAAGATGTTTTAGCAGTCCTCACTATTTCTGTAAAATAGTGTTTGAATAATTATAATGAGGATTTATTTGAGTGTGGATATTGTCCAAAAGACAATATTTGTATTTAAACTCACAGTATGTGTTGTCGTATTTTGCACGATAATTGTATTATTGAAGTTGTAGTTTGCTTTCTATACCATGTATTTGGCGACTCAGAATGGGTGTTGTATACCTATTTTGGGGGCGTCACAGTTGGTATCAGAGCTTAGGGATATGATCCCTGGCTGAGATGTGAGACAAGAACTAGGAGGGGAGAGACGGGAAATTCCTTCGCTAGTATGACCTGACTAAGTTTATTTGGTCGGTCAGAGTATAGGGATAATATATGACATGACTATTAACCCTTGTTTTATGGCAGTATTTAAGAATGGTAGCTGAGAACGTTAATAATGGAGTAAATCAGACGAGGCAGACTCGTGTGCAGAATACGGGTTGAAATGATAACAACGCGCGGTTTGTCACAGCTAAGCAGTTCAAAGAATTGGGACCACCATAATTTAAGGGAAAGTCGGATCCGATCATGGCGGAAATGTGGGTCAAGAAAATTACTAAGATAATCGATGTCTTGGGATGCACGGAGGAACAGAAGGTTCCATTCGCCACCTTTATGTTCCGCGGTGAGGCAGACTACTGGTGGGAGTCTGTGAAGCGTACCCAGCCTAACGCACTCAACATGTCCTAAGAAACATTTCAAAAACTGTTCAATGACAGTACTTTCCTGAAAGTATTCGTCATATGAAGGAGGTGTAGTTTATCAGACCGGATCAAAACAACATGACGGTGTCCCAGTACGAGGCGAAGTTTGTAGAGTTATCCAGGTTTGCACCTCATTTGGTCAAAAATGAGGAACGAATGACAAGGATGTTTCTGAGAGGTCTAAAACCCGAGATTCGGCAATATCTTATCTCTCATAAATTTTCTTTATATTAAGATGTTGTAAACAGGGCTCAATTATTAGAGCGAGATAATGAGTATGTGCAATCGAGGGACCACAACCAGGGTCATACCGGTGGCGGCGGTCATCGAAGCAATGAAAACCAGCAGGGAGGAAAACATTCGGACAAAAACGGTAACCACTCTGGTGGTAATCGTGGTCGTGATAATAGAAGGAGCGAGTCGGGAGGAGATTTCAAGAAGAGAAGGTACAACAATAATAACGTGAAGACGTCAGCACAAACATCAACTGTTTCTAGGGGAGCCACCGGTCGTATGTTACAAATGTGGAAAAGAGGGACATATCAGCCCAAACTGCCCACAACAATCCAAGGTATGTTATAACTGTGGAAAGGAGGGTCATATAGCTTGAGAGTGTTCTGTAGCAAAACCAAGTTCAGCGGGGATGATGACTCCAAAAGTTGTCCCGGATAAGTCAAAATCAGCGGTTCCTGGAAGGGCGTTTGTCGTGACAGGCCAAAACGTGAGAAACCCGAACGAGGTGATCACGGGTAAGCTAATCTTGAATTCTTGCGAAGTTTATACTTTACTAGATACCGGTTCTACCCATTCCTTTATCTCTCCTACTTGTGCTCAACGTTTAAACTTGACTCCGGAGAAATTAGACTTTAACTTATCTGTTGAAACTCCGTTGGGTGAAACCTTCGTTACATCTACAGTTTATAAATCTTGCATGATCCAAGTTGGCACTATCACATTACCTGTTGATCTTATCTCTTTAAAGATACTTGCTTTTGATGTGATTTTAGGAATTGATTGGTTAACCACTCATCATGCTAAAATTGATTGTTTTCGTAAGGTTGTTAGTTTTCATATTCCTAACCAACCTGTCATACGAATTCAAACTACTAAACCACTAAAATCAGTCACTGTCATATCAAGCCACAAAGCTATTCGTTTATTGAAAAACGGATGTCAAGCTTTCTTAGCCCATGTTATGGATTTGAACAAAGACAAGTCAGATTTGAATAATATTTCTATTGTTAGAGAATTTTCCAATGTATTTCCTGAAGAACTTCCTGGTCTACCCCCAGAACGGGAAGTTGAATTTTTTATTGACCTTGAACCCGGTACAAAGCCCATTTCTAAAACTCCATATCGAATGGCTCCTATTGAACTTCAGGAGTTAAAAGTCCAACTACAGGAGTTGTTGGACATCGGTTTTATTCGTCCTAGTACGTCTCCTTGGGGTGCTCCTATTTTATTCGTAAAGAAGAAAGACGGGAGTATGTGACTTTGTATTGACTATCGAGAATTGAACCATGTCACCATCAAGAATAGGTATCCGCTACCTCGCATTAATGACCTATTCGACCAGTTACAAGGAACACAATTCTTTTCAAAGATCGACCTTCGTTCTGGATATCATCAGCTGAAGATTAAAACTGAGGATATTCCAAAGATTGCCTTCAGAACTCGGTACGGGCATTATGAATTCTTAGTCATGTCTTTTGAATTGACTAATGCTCCTGCTGCCTTCGTGGATATGATGAACCGTGTATTCAAAGAATATTTGGATCAGTTCGTTATTGTCTTTATTGATGACATCCTCATCTATTCCAAAAGCCGTGAAGATCATGAGCGCCATTTGAAGCTGGTACTGTAAAGGCTTCGTGAAAATAAGTTATATGCCAAATTAAAGAAATGCGAGTTCTGGCTTGAGGAAGTAGCATTCCTTGGGCACGTGGTGTCAAAATATGGAGTATCTGTCGACCCGGCGAAGATTGAAGCTATACAAAGTTGGGAGCAACCGAAGTCGGTAACCGAAGTACGTAGCTTTTTGGGCTTAGCTGGTTATTATCAGAGATTTGTGGAAGGATTTTCTTGAATCGCTACTCCGTTAACTTAGTTGACTCGGAAAGATACAAAATTCGTATGGAGTGAGGAATGCGAGAAGAGTTTCCAAGAACTCAAGAGGAGTCTCATTTCGGCACCTGTTCTGACAATACCATCTGGTTCGGATGGATTTGTTATCTACAGCGATGCTTCAGGCAAAGGGTTAGGATGTGTTCTCATGCAACATGGAAAAGTCATAGCCTATGCCTCACGACAACTCAAAGAATATGAGAGGAATTATCCCACTCATGATTTGGAGTTGGCAGCAGTCGTTTTTGCGTTGAAGATCTGGAGACACTACCTGTATGGGGAGAAAGTGAGATCTATACAGATCATAAAAGCCTCAAATATTTCTTCACCCAAAAGGAACTCAACATGCGGCAGCGACATTGGCTCGAGCTGTTGAAAGATTACGATCATACCATCCAATATCATCCTAGAAAAGCAAACGTAGTAGCTGACGCATTGAGTAGAAGATCATATGCGGGTACGAGTGCAATGTTGTTAACACAAAGGCCCATTTTGTATGACTTGCAAAGGATGGAGATAGAGATGAAGGCTCCAAGTACCCACATGATGATATCAAATATACGAGTAGAACTGACTTTAATTGATAAAGTTAAAGCTGCTCAAGCTACAGACATGGAGCTGATGCGTATGAAGAAGAAAGTGCAAGAAGGTGTTATTCCAGAAGCAAGAATCGATGAAGAAGGAATACTTCGAGTCAACTCCAGACTTTGTGTTCCTAACGATTTTGACTTGAAGCATAGAATCATGATGGAGGCACACAACACACCGTTTGTAATCCATCTTGGGAGTACCAAAATGTATCACGATCTTCGACATATATTTTGGTGGAGCAATATGAAAAGAGAGATCACATAGTTTATCTCGAGGTGTTTAACTTGTCAACGTGTAAAGGCGGAGCATCAAGTGCCAAAGGGTCCATTGCAACCACTTGAGATCCCGACATAGAAGTGGGAACACATTACCATGAATTTCGTTACAGGTTTTCCCAAGGTTTCTCAAGGCATAGATGCGATTTGGGTTATTGTTGATAGATTAACCAAGTCTGCTCGTTTCTTACCGATACGTGAGACTTATTCCCTTGAACGTCTTGCTAGTATGTACGTGAACGAGATTGTGAGATTGCATGGCATGCCAGTATCCATAGTTTCGGATCGTGACCCAAGATTCATTTCACGATTTTGGGTTAGCTTGCAGAAAGCTATGGGCACGGATTTACGATTCAGTTCGGCATATCATCCTCAAACGGACGGACAATCAGAGAGGACTATTCAAACTCTTGAAATTCTATTAAGACTTTGTGTCCTAGATCTCAAAGGGAGTTGGGATAAGTACCTACCATTGGTGGAATTCTCCTACAACAACAGTTATAAGACGAGCATAGGTGTGGCTCCATTCGAAGTGTTGTATGGAAGAAAATATCATTCTCCAGTATGTTGGGATGAGGTGGGTGAAGCAACATTGTTGGGACCAGAGTTGGTACGCATTACTACAAAGAAGATCCAAACGATTCGACAACGTATACAAACGGCACAGGATCAACAAAAGAGTTATGCGGATCTTCATCGGAAGGACGTGGAATTTAATATTGGCGATCATATATTGTTACGTGTTGCACCATGGAAGGGAGTTACAAGATTTGGGAAGAGAGGAAAGCTAAATCCAAGATTTGTTGGTCCATTTGAGATTCTTGAGCGAATAAGAAATGTGGCATATAAACTCGCATTACCTCCAAGCATGTCTCGTGTTCATAATGTTTTTCACATATCTACGCTTCGTAAATATGTTAAAGATCCGAACCACATTATTGAGTTAGAACCAGACGAGATAGCTTAAGATTTAACGTATGAGGAGGTACCTATTAAGATCTTGAATAGGAAAGAGCATATCCTATGCACGAAGGTTATACCACAAGTTAAGGTTTTATGGAGAAACCATGCTATTGAAGAAATGACCTGGGAGTTGGAATCAGAAATGAAAGCGAGGTATCATCACCTTTTTGAAACATCAGGTACGTACGTCAATTTCGAGGACGAAATTTCATAAGGAGGGGAGGTTGTAAGACCCCAACTTATTAATGAATAAAATCGAATTTTCTCTAAATATTATTGTGAATAATAAGGGGTTAATTTGATATAATACTTTGGTTATGGGTGAAATGATCAAATTTTGCAAAATAAGCAAGTGGCTATAAAATATTCATTTTGTCGGGGAATATTCGTTTGGTCGTGGAATATTCTTACTGTCGTGGAATATTCTTGCTGTCGGCGCAGCCTTGTGTGGGCTCCATAACGGAAAACGATTGGATGAAGAAAACGACAAGTATAAGTTATTTATAAATAACGGTGTAGTTGTTACCGTTAATACTGTTGGAATACCCGGTGGTTAAAATACAGTAGCACACGGTATTGCACCAATTATTGATTCTTACGTAAGAAGGCACTACTCAATAATTTCTACAGTAGTTATTGTTCAATATTTTATTTTATTGATTCAATAATTGTTGCATTGATATTTTATATTATTGTTGTTTCAATAATTGTTGTTGCACAGTATTTTCCATTATCAGATCAATAATTCATATTATTTGAATAATATTATTAGATAACATTATTGGCAATGTCTAGAAAGTTCTGTCTAAGGAGAGGTTTGGTCATCTAATTGCGCGCCAGTAAGGAAAAATCCTTATTGGAAAGCCCCCTCTTTCCTGGGAACGGCCTGATTGTCATAAATGTGATTCTGTAATATTATTTGTGAATAATTAATTATTGATTCATATGATAAGAAAATAATTATTTTATGTGGATATAAATGAGCGATATATTTTTGTGGTTAAAAATGAAGGAGTTAATGTTGAGGTTTTTATCAGTATTTTTGTCGGAATGGATGTATTAAAAATCATGGTTTTGAGATATTTTGCGGGGGTTATAATTTTTAATTCAAATGTTGGATCGTGGTAATTTTTGGATATGTTATACATATATAAGTTGAGTATATGTCCACAAATTTTAAACAGTTAAAAATGAACGTATGATTTATTATGAATTTTACGAGATGACTGGTTCAGAAATTGTTGAATTTTCGAAGTTTATCATTTTGATGGAAAATTCTAGAATTAGTGGGCCCCACTCTTGGTTGGTGAAGAAATGTGCTGAGATTTTTATTCAAATGTGGTGGGTGAGAATAGTAGCAGGTAAAGCCATTAGGTTGCAGGTTAAGTCTGCTTCGGCGTGCTAACATTTTCCTATAAATACAGGGCTACGTTAGAATTAAAAATCACACCAAAAACAAGTTTTCTCTCTTTCTCTCTCTAGATTATTGAGTGTATTTTGTGAGTATTTAGATACTTTGAGAGTTTCTATTCATCAGAGCAAGTTTCTTTCAGCTTTATACCGGTATTCCGACCAGAAGTACTGATATTTTGAGGCAAGGGATATTATTTTCTTCTTAAATGATATTATTTTCTTCAATATCATTATGCTGAAATATTGATATGAATTTTTTATCAAATTTGGAACTTTTTGTGTCGGGGTAACTATTCACGTATACGTTACTATTCACGTATACGATACTATTCACGAATGCGACACTATTCACCAAAAAAAATTCCTTTTTGTCCAAGATGTCTATTATGGTTACTATCTTTGATTGTATCCATGTTTTGATCTTTATTTTTGAATTCTGCTTCACAATTGATTATTATGAAGTATTATTGATCTTGGATAAACTGTTATACGAATCCCTAATATTTGTCCTTCTGTCTCACTGGATTCGTTCTCTTTAAGATATTTTTCATCATCCTCAGTCCTAAATGATGATATTACAGAATATCTTTGGCCTGTAGTGCAAAGATGTATGATTACTTGATGAATATCTTTGGCCTGTAGTGCAAAGATGAACAGGTGTTGAGATGAACATGACTGACAAGTGATACAAATGAATATCTTTGGTCTGTAGTGCAAAGATGAATATTTGGATAAAGAATCATTAATTGATGTTACAGGGATAAAATATTGATGATGGACTTTTAAATCTTAGAAGATAGTAGAATTCTTTCTCTACTTGACTCTTCTAATGGTTTGCTGTTTCCGCTGCAGTTGTTGATCTAAAACTTGTTGTCGATTATATTCTATCAGATTTTTTCCTGTTGAAGACTAACGATAATTTTTTGTATATTATCTTAGTCATAATATTCTTTACTGGGCTAGTTGAGCTCACACTTTTCCTTTTTGTTCCATTTTTCTTCTCAGGAGGTGAGAACATAGCAGGATCTAGCCGGGGTATGGAGTGATGGTTCTAGAAAGATATTTTAGCAGTCCTCACTATTTCTGTAAAATAATGTTTGAATAATTATAATGAGAATTTATTTGAGTGTGGATATTATCCAAAAGACAATATTTGTATTTAAACTCACAGTATGTGTTGTCGTATTTTGCACGACAATTGTATTATTGAAGTTGTAGTTTGCTTTCTGTACCATATATTTGGCGACTCAAAATGGGTGTTGTATACCTATTTTGGGTGCGTCACAATTCAGGTGAAACAGGAAGGTGTGAAGAAGCAGGTAGTTTAGTGTGGAAATTGTGGGAAGAATCGCTCTAGTGAGTGTCTGAAGGGTAAGTTTGTATGTTACAAGTGCGGGCAGGAGGGCCATATCTCTCCCAACTGCCCCAACCCAAGGATGAATAGTGGGTATTTTCTATGTGGATAGACTGAACGTAAGGTGAAGGATTGTCCAAAGAGGAGAATGGAGGCGGGGAGTGTAACCACGGGAAAAGGCAGCGAGACTCTGGCAATCACAGGACCGACTTCAACCAACAAACCAACCGCACGAGTCTTCAATATGACGGTCCAGGATATAGTGGCAGCAGGGAATGGAACTCCGGGTATTATTCGAATAACTTTTATTTTTGTATATATATGATTTTCCTATATATAGCAAATTATTTTATAAAAAAATTTGAAGGAGGAATTTGAGTTCTTCTAGAAATCAAATTTTCTGTTTAATCAGATAGACAAGCTTTATGCCGAATAGTTAAAGGTCAGTTCGATCAAATATGATCGAGATCTACTTACAATGATTGTGTATGCTATGTACCCTTGTATGTATAAGTTTTAAAATGGTTATTCCGGGGACGGAATCCTTATAAGGGAGGGTGAATATAATAACCCGATATTCTCTATATAGATAAATGAGAAATTTTGCATATAAATTTTTTTATTATTATTTTAAAGATAGAAATATGTGCCAAGTAAAGTGTTTGTATATGTGTGACAAATAAAATTTATTTATTACATGAATAATTTCAAATAATTTTATTTTAGAATTATTGATCATTATAAAGTATATTCTTATAATAATTAATTTTATAGTAGAAATGTCTTTATTAATTATTTTCCATGAAAATATAATTTTTGTATTATTTAAGTAATATATGAAAGGATTATGGCAATTATTATGATTACTATGTTTTTATATGAATTTTAGCTCAGATTATTTAAGTTAATTATTTTTAACTTAATTAGTGATGTTATGTATGAAAGAAAAATCAGATATGGAATCTAAACCCTAAATTTGGATTTTTGTTCAAGGGATGAGAATAATAATATAATATAATATATATTTTGATTTTTCAGTGCTATAAATATATACTGTATATGTGTAGACTAATAATAGTTAGGCAATTATGGTGTATCACGACAAACCCTAGTATTACTGTCATATACCATAATTGGAAACTCAAAACTGGAGTTTAAGGTCGGTCTGAAATGGTGTTATATGAATTATGTTGCATATTATAGAATTACTATTAATTAGGAAAAAACCCTAATTAATATTCAAAAACCCTAATTTGCTAAAATTAGAAATCCTAATTTGCTAATTAGGAACCCTAATTGCTAAAATTAGAAACCCTAATTACTATTTTAGTAAATGTAATTGTTAAATTGGGAACCCTAATGATAATTAAGGAACCCTAATTTCCTATTAAAAACCCTAATTTTAATTAGTGTGTTTTAATTAAAATTTTTATTACACTTTAATTTTAATTTTTCAAACCCTAAAAATTATCTGAGAAACTTTAAGATGTAAAATCTAGGGAATAAATCCTAGATTCAAGCACCTTGGACAAAACTAACCTTAAAATTAAAAAGCAAATGACCATTTTACCCTTTTTGTTCCATTGGTGAATTATTGTTAGCCAAATCTTATCAAATCTTGCTAGCCGCCACCCTAGACTAAGCTACCAGCTATAGCATGCCAGTAACAGGTTCAATGCATCAGACAAGGGCTTTGTATACAGGTTTATATAGAATTCAAGAGAGAGAAAGTGCATTTAGCCTAATTTGATCACTTACACTTAGCCATATTCTCTCAAGCTCAAACCCACGAAATTCTAGTGTTGGATCAGTCACAAATCAAGCCCCACGAACACCAACATCAAATCAGAAGCATAGAAATCAGAATTGAATCATAAAGAGGAAAACCCTAATCTAGAAATTTAACTTTTGATCTTGTGTTAGATGTAATTTTTTGTGTGTTAAATATGTTGTATGGAGTCTAATTAAGTGATCTGGGTTGATAGATGTTAGATCCATAACGTCTATAGGCTCAGATCTAGTATTTTTATAAAATCTGGAAAAAATTTTGTTTGGTGGTCTGACAACGAATGTCAATCCTTATATCTCTGTGATCTATATAGATTTTTGTGTTTTGAAAGTTTGTAGTTATAGTCGGTTATGTGCTCTTTGATCTGGATCAAGAATTAAGTTCATATCATAAACGGGTTGAAAGATAATCGAGGTCAAAAGCCGTTGACCGGCCATGACTGGGCGTTTTTGGGTAACCCAGAAACTGCCAAGAAATGGTCTGACAAGACTTTTGACAAGAAATGGTCTGACCGCCTCGGATCTTGCATGATGTTGTTGATTTGTGTTTGTTGTTGCATTAAAGTTATAGTATGGTAGTTATAATACGTGATAATGTTCTTAGATCACTTTTATCACAATCATACTAGATTTGGGGGGATGGTCAAACCAAGCAGAAGTTCACGGATGAGCTTTCTAGGTAACCCAGAAAGTTCATGAGCGTGGCTTCTGACATGGTTTGACCGGACAAGATCTTGCTATTATGTTGTTGTTTTGTTGATTTTATGTAATAGGAATGTTGTCCTACATGTTGGGTACATACTGAAGCTTATAGATCACTAAACCATTATATGATCAACAAGTTATAGAAGCCCAAAACTAGCCAGTCGAACTGTTCTTCATTTTTGGGTAACCCAGAAAATGAAGAACAACTCTGACAGCTTGTTCATGACTCCAGATCTCATTTGTTATGTGTTGTTTGACCATGTTTGTTGTTGGATCTTGTAGTCGTGCATTAGTACTACAATATCTGACTAACAACATGCCCAGAAACATCAGGATCTGATCAGAAAGCTTGGTCAAAGTAAGCCCCTCGAAACTAGGTATGAAGATCTAGGTTTGCATGAAGAACACGAAGTACACCTATAGCGACGGTTATGTCACTATATGCAGACTTTAGTGACATTTTTATTAAAATTAATTAAATTAATTTCTAAAAATCATTTAAAAATAGAAATTAATTTCTAAAAATTACAAAAATTATTTTAAGTTATAAAAATTAACTTTTAATAATTTGAAATATTTTTCATAAATATTAGTATTTATTTAAATATTATTGATAATTAATTTATTAATTAGATGCATTAAATAAATTAATTAAAAATGATTTTATTATATTAAAAATCATTTTAAGTGATAATAAGTTATTTAAAAATATTTTAAGTTATAAAATATAACTTTTAATATTTTAAAGAAAATTTCATTAATTATTTAATATTAATAATATTAGATAATTTAGTTAAATAAATAAATTAAAAATGATTTTAGTATTATAAAAATTATTTTAAATGAAAATAAATAGTTTTAAAATATTATAAGTTATAAAATATAACTTTTAATATTTAAAGGTAAATTTTATTAATTAATTATTATTAATGATATTAAATTTATTTAATAATTTTATTAAATAATTTAGTTTAAAAATGATTTTATTATTATAATAATTATTTTAAATAAAAATAAAGTGTTTAAAGATATTTTAAGTTATAAAATATAACTTTTAATATTTAAAGGATAATTTAATTAATAATTTAATATTAATGATATTTATTTAACAAATAATAATATTAAATTTATTTAATAATTATATTAAATAAATGGTTTAAGAATGGTTTTATTAATTTAAAAATCATTTAAAAGGGACATAAATGAATTAAAAATATTTTAAGTTATAATTAATGACTTTTAATATTTGGATAAATAATACATTAATATTCTAAATATTAATGGTAATTATTTAAACATAATTTTAATTGTTTTAAAAATTATTTAAAGTTAATATAAATGTTTTAAAAATAGTTTAAGTTATTTTAAATAACTTAATATTTTGGCAATGGTTTCATTAATACTTTAATATTATATAAATATTAATGATAATGAATTACTTAATATTTAAATCATTTAATAATGATTATAGTGTTTCAAAAATCATGATAAATTGTAATAATTATTTTAAAATTATTATAAGGTCATGAAAAATAATACGACTGGTGTTTAAGTTATCTAAATGAATATTGAACTGCTGTATAGAGTCTTAGACTTGTTAATTATCCGTATATATATATATATATATATATATATATATATATATATATATATATATATATATATATATGTTGAATTATATATTATTGTTGAACAAGATAAAACCTTTGGTTTGGAACCCCGACAAGTATGAACATCCCGTAGACGGAAAAACTTTTTATGCACCCAAGGTGGACAAAGTGAACGATAACATCGTTCTTGCATGTAGTATTGATCAATACAGGGCATAACGAGCTGATCACCCCCCGTGCCCGTAAGTTATGACGGTTTGCAGATGAATTTATGTTTAACCTTTTCGAAAATAGAAAATAATATGCACAGTATGTTACATTAACCCTATTTATAGTCAATACGTAGTTTCAAAAATTTGATAGAGAGTTGTTATGTTATTATTATCGGTTCAGATTACTTCACAATTATTGACTTGTTGTAGAAGGGTAGTACAAAAAAAATATTTAACCCTTTCAGCTAATGTTTATAATTGTTATTAGTTGCTGGGCACTCAAATGGTCACTCTTGCTTAAATTAAATGTTTTCAGTTAAGTATGATCAACCCGAAGGCTAATTCAATAACAAGGGGGAAAGGAAAGCTATTCGAATGAGATTTATAATATTCTGTGTAATAGTTATAGTTTATTAAGACAATGATACATATTATCTATGATGTAATAAATGTTTAAAGGTCTCGTACCTGGGATTTAAACTTTGATGCATATGTAAATTAAGTTTGATATTTAGATTATTGTTATTATTATTAGTATTATTTAGCTCATAGAAATAGTATCGTGATGCACTGAGTTCAGGTTTCAAGTACCTGAATTTGGGGGTGTCACATGCCTTGTGAGCAATGAAAATTATTATGAGTTAAGTTTCATAAATAGTGTGAATAATTCACTTAATTAAAATAGTGAATTAATACAAGTATAGTTGATTTAAAAAAGTGAGAATGTAATATATTGCATGAAAATGTAAATATTAGTATAATGCAAGTAAAATATTTTTTAAGTACATTAAATATTTTAGTTGGAAGCTTTATGGAATAAAATGAATATTTATGGTATTAAATAAATATTTGATAAAAATTGTTATGGAATAGTTTTTTAAGTGTGATAAAATAGATGAAATTTATACGTATTTTATTACGCGAGTATAATGGTGATATTCTAATTTAATTAAATAATTAAATTAGAGGAGTGAGAATTTGTTAAATAATGTTATGATTATAATGGTTGAATAGAAATTATAATTTTACTCGCATAATCTATTTTATATTTCTAGTTTATGTGTTCTCGAGTTTATTTTAAAATTGGAGTTTTGGTTAATAAATTTGTGGGTTACGATGTTATATATGTTATTAGATATTTGTAATTTGATAATGATAATCTAGAAACAAATTTTTGGAAATCAAATTCATGTATGTATAGTAAAGAAGAGGAATTTGGGTTTTATTGTAATGTGTGTTTTAGTGTACTTTGAGACTAAAGTTGATGATGAATTCGTGATGGAAACTTTAAATTGATGGATGATTGTTGTTCTCCTCTATAAAATGAAAACAACGCAACTTGAACGGATCGAATTGGTTAAGAAACAAATTTGTGGTGAATAATTTCGCAAAACATGTTGAAAATAGGAAAATTTAGTATAAACAAATTAGAATTAGTATCAACCAAGCCCCACATCGACTAAATTGAGAACTTTACGCCTTTGCTAAACCTATAAATAGAAGGGCTTGACCCTTTGTTTCATTCACCAACAATAAGGCCTCAAATTTTGAGAAATACTTTGTTGTGGGAGGACTTTTTATAAAGACCTCCTTAGTTAAATTTTGGCATGGAAGTGCGTATTCAGTTTGTAGAACTCGTATTTTTGGATTTGTTTATAATTTAATTTTTGGTAATGTTATTATTTTAAATATTGTATTTAGTTTGTTAGTTAAAGTTTGAATTTTGGAAGTTTAGTTAGTTTTGTTAGTAAACTAGTTAGTTTACTATGTTTATTTTGGCTTGGAATTGATTATGTAAATGAGTTCTAATGATTGTAATTAGAGATATGGAGTCGAGACCTTAGATGAGTCTGATTATGTTAAATAAGACTTATCTGTAAAGAAAGTTGGGTTGGAACGAGTCGAGGTGAGTTTTGGATGTCAAAACAAGAAGTTTGAAAAACTAGTGGACTGCTGATACAAAAATAAAAATTTGGGATTAGCTAGATTATTTAGAAAATTTTGGGGTTTTGGTATGTTATAGTGCACTGGATAAGCTTTCCATAGACTCTAGAATGGACTAATTCCGACTTCAAAGCAAAGAGTTATGACCATTCAAAATAGTCGCGTCAAAACTGTCTAACCAACTTGGGGCAGTCACCTTGAACTAATTTTCTAGAATTCTATGTTTAGAATTTGGAAAAGGTTAAAGAATAAAAGTTGTAGTCCAGGAAGTTAGCTTCGCGTGGACTCACTAATCGCTCAAAAATGTTTTGAAACGGAAAGGTTATGACTGTTTTAACGAGAGAGGGTAAAGTTGGGAAAGAATGAAAAATAGTTTTGAATGCCCCTTTTTGAACATTGTTTTGGACTGTTTATCTTATCCGAAATGGGTGTTCAATACCTTTTAAAAATTGGTTAATATGATGTTTACAGCTTATGCAAAGTTGGATGTCATCGAACTTATGAGATATAGAGTAAAGTTTACATTACAACTAGTATGCTTTACTATGTGACTAATAGTTGATGTGTACGATTATATAATTGTGTAGGGCACGTGAAGTGCAGATAACTGTAAGCTGTTAAACTGTTATTGGTAAACAACGATCAAGGCAAGTCTTTCAGTTCCTATTTGCTATGTGAATTTGATGATAAACTGTTTGAAATCTTTATTGCAAATAGCATGGTGTGTTATATTAATGTTGAAAGTATGAAATGTTAAAGTCAATTTATGACTACGTTGATTGAGTAATGAATGTTGATTGAGTAAGGAACTCAATCTTTATACTTGTTATATGAACTACAATATGTATGTTATGTTAGTCCAATGTTTATGAGATATATATCGAGCGTGTTATTATGTGCTATGTGATGCATGAAAACTGTTAGATTTTACTGGGCTGTCGAGCCCAACCTTACAAATAACGACTTTTACAGGTTAAAGATTTAAGGTAAAGTTATGTGCTACTTGAAAGATATGAATCTAATGTGATACTTGAAGATTTATATACTTTGGCTGAGTTATTAATATTTGAACCATGTTTAAGGTTCCGAATACTTTATTAATGTTGAATTGTAATATCGTTTTGCTATGTAAACTCTTGTAGTATTAAAATGATTATGAGACAATTAGATGTAAAGGTTGAAGGTTTTGGGAACAAGAATAGTTAGTAATAGAAAATTTTAATTGTAACATAAAATTTTAAGTATTCCGCAAATTTTAATGGTTGTATTATCGTTTAATGATGTAAAATTAGAGGTTGAATGTATTGTTAACGACCGAAGTCGAGAATTAAATTGTATGAATTTTGGGGTCGTTACAGTTGGTATCAAAGCCGATAGGTTAGAAACCTTAGGTAAGAGTATCTTAGGCTATAACCTTAGAGAAGAGAGGTGAAGATAATGAAAGAATAAGCTCAAATAGAGTTTGAACAATAAGAAGTAATTTAAGAATTTATAAAGAAGGAATTAAAACATGCATGAGAGGATTAAAGAAGAATCTCGCAGAGTTATAAGGAATATGAATGTAGGGTTACCCAACTTCAATAATAAGGATGTAAGGTGATAATAAATAGACAATGTCTATAAGAAGAGAATGATAAAGAAGTTAAGAATAAAAAGTTATATCTATGTATGGTACAATCGTACTCTTTAATAGTTGATGTATGGTATCTGGGCTAAACGATTCCTTCATAGAGCGGAGGTATATACGAACTAGCAACTCGGAACCTAGTTTGTTGGTTGTTTATGGGAAAACACTCAGCGTACCATATTGAAACTGTTAGAGACTCGATGTGTACCAAGTATAGAAAATGGATACGTATGATGAAAATGTGAAACTCGAATGAAATGTTGAGCAATGTAAATGAAGTTAGAAATTCTTAAAGGAAGAATTGTTATATAAATAAAAAAATTCAAAGAAGAATCTCGAAGAAATATAAAGATAAGAATTGAGAGTTACCTAACTCCAATAGCCAAGATAAAGAATATTGATAAATAGATAAAGTCTGTAAGATTAAAAGCAGAAACGAAATCGTAAATGATGGAAAAGGAAAGAAAGAGGATCGTAAAACAAAACGATCACTAGTTAATAAAAGAATTTTAAGGGAGATGATTATAGAATAAGATCACGACGTGATCTGTTTAAGTTATAAAAGGAAGATGGTCTGTAATGTTTGAATAATTACAGCTTGATGCTATGAAGATGATGTACTATGAAATAGTACAAGATAAACTCATGAGGAGTTATAGATAATGTGATACGAGGAATTTGTATCGAGCAAAGAGCAAGTTATAAGCAAGATAGAGTTAGGCATGATTTCAATTGAGAACTCATGTGATGACTGAGTTGTACAAACCTTTGTATGGGCGAGGGTTTTGTGCTTGCACTCAATTTACAACATTGATAATCATTAGAATATTGGTGTCACGCTATCAATGTATATGTGGTGAAAAGGTGATTCTTTTCTCATGTGTTTATTTGATAGTTAGAAACTATTAAGATTAGTCAGATATTATTAGGATTAGGTGTGGTTCTTAAAAATAATGCATATTGTAAGTTTGTGAATCATAA
This sequence comes from Panax notoginseng, assembly GCA_016801055.1. Taxonomy (NCBI): domain Eukaryota; kingdom Viridiplantae; phylum Streptophyta; class Magnoliopsida; order Apiales; family Araliaceae; genus Panax; species Panax notoginseng. Next base: position 154,911,911 of record CM029019.1, on the reverse strand, counting down.
TAATATGGTATGTTTTGAACCCCTCAGCGAATGGACGCCTATGGTCTGACTAAGATAAGTTCTTAAACTCATATTATTGTGGTAAGTTCCTGAACTTTCAATGTGCGGTAAGTTTGATGAACTATACTGGGGGTATAGGGAGATTGTAAGTTGACATACAAGAATATTTAGTATAAGAGCATTAGTGGTGCTAAAAATAAAAAGAATTAGTCAGTAATGTGGTAATGAAGTGAAGATTGAAGTTGATAGAGAAAATTAGATATTCCAAATCTTTTAGTTTTGCTAGATTTTCAAAATTTATTGACTTCGTGCTGATGTTTGCACTTCTATTTTCTTAAAAAATATTAGATCAAATGATGGAACCAATGAGTTTTAAAAAACAATACCATTATTCGTATGTCTATGCTAGTTGCTTCAGCTAGACAAAAATGATTTGAAATATATCAAAATATATTTTTTATATCATCAATGCATCATGGAACATGGTGCAGAGATGATAAAAATGATAGAGTCATCAATGCATTATTACTTAGTGTTTGATGTGATCTAAGGATCGCCAGCCCACTATGGTATGATGTAGTATGATAAAATCACCAAATGACGGAATCCTCAAACGGACTGTAAATACAGTGCGGAATCATGACGTCATAAAAAGATTTTTGAGATTTTTTTAAGATATGAGAATATATATATATATATATATATATATATATATATATATATGTATATTTCGATTGATGTCTGAATTATTGTAGAAGTCTATGCTATTTGATTTAGCTAGACGAATATTGAAATATGTTCATGAAATTCAAGCATTTCTTGAGAAGTTATGCCAAACCAAATTATTTTGGTACAGATTCAGATGTTAAAAAGCTGAGATAAACAACCCTTTTATATGGGATTACGCGGAAGCGTTTAGATGTTTGTGCACAATACATGGTACGAAGGGCTGATCACCCTAATTACGGGAAGTCCCTACAGTATTACTGTTAAGGTTAAAGTTGAAAGATTACTTGTAATCGTGGACATAGTTTGTGGTCTTGTGAGCCTCAGTTACATCTCTAAAAACTGAGAAGAACAACCCTATTATGGGGGAATTATTTTTACGCAATGCGTGTAGATGTTTGTGCACAATACATCGTACGAAGGGGTTAACACCCTAAGTACGGGAGTCCCTATAGTCTAATGACTGTTAAGGTTTAAGTTGAAAGAGTACTTATAACCATGGATTAGTTCAAGGTCTTATGACCCCTCAGCATGATTTGGAATCTTTTCCTGAGTTATTCATACTGCTTCCCAATTATTGAGCAATTGTGGAAGATTCTTGCTATTCTAAAAGGCGAATGTAGTAAGGATGATATTCCTTAGAAAGAAGTAAGTCGTAGAATGCGACACTGAATGATGATTATATTGAATAAGTGAGAAAAGAAATTTTGAAATGAGAAGGAGATGAGTTATCAAAGAATAATGTAAAACTTTTAATAGAAAAGTTAATAATTGTATAAAGATCTTTGTGGAAAGAAAGTGGTTATAGAACCCAATGAATTAACAAAGTATTAACGTAAAATTTATTTTGATATATTGAATGAATAAAGATTAATTGATAAAATTTCGAGGACGAAATTCTTAGAAGAAATGGTGAATGTAATATCCCGAGTGTTTATGATAACGACCCTTAGAAAAGGAAATGAATGGGTTAAAGAATATATAATACTCAAAATATAATTGACTTCAAGTGAAAGTTATGAAATAAAACCTAGAATTTGTTGAAGAAATGAATGTAGTAGGAAATATAAAACCTATATTAAGGTAATGTGTTGAAGATATTCAACGATAAATTTTAAAAAGAGATTTGGTTAAAACCGTGTAAGGGAGGTTTCTTTGATTCCAAGGACGAAATCCTTATAAGGAGGGAATGATGTGACAACCCGAATTTTTATAAGTTATTAAAATAAGAATTTAATAATTAAAATTTGTATTATGTGGTGTATATATTTTGAATTATGTGATTTGGTGTGAAGAGAATTATATATTCATATGTTGGAGAAAATGAGATTTAATAGTTAATTAAACTATTAAAGAAATTAAATAATATTAGTTAATTTAATTAAATTGAATTTATATTATGAATTAATATAATTTTAGTTGTTATGCCTTGTGGGCAATGAAAATTATTATGAGTTATGTTTCCTAAATAGTGTGAATAATTCACTTAATTAAAATAGTGAATTAATACAAGTATAATTGATTTAATAAAGTGAGAAGGTAATATATTGCATGAAAATGTAAATATTAGTATAATGCGAGTAAAATATTTATTAAGTACATTAAATATTTTAGGTAGAAACTTTATGGAATAAAATGAATATGTATGGTATTAAATAAATATTTGATGAATATTGTTATGGGATAGTTTATTTAAGTGTGATAAAATAGATGGGATTTATACGTATTTTATTACGCGAGTATGATGATGATATTCTAATTTAATTAAATAATTAAATTAGAGGAGTGAGAATTTGTTAAATAATGTTATGATTATAATGGTTGAATAGAAATTATAATTTTACTGATAATGTTAATTTTATTTCTTAAGGAATTAAAGGTACATAATCTAGTTTATATTTCTAGTTTATGTGTTCTTGAGTTTCTTTTAAAATTGGAGTTTTGATTAATGAATTTGTGGATTACAATGTTATATATGTTATTAAATATTAGTAATTTGATAATGGTAATCTAGAAAAAAAAATTCAGAAATCAAATTCATGTATTTATACTAAAGAAGATGAATTTGGGTTTTAGTTGTAATGTGTGTTTTGGTGTACTTTGGGACTAAAGTTGATGACGAATTCGTGATGGAAACTTTAAATTGATAGATGATTGTTATTCTCCTCTATAAAACGAAAATAACGCAACTTGAACGGATAAAATTGGTTAAGAAACGAATTCGTGGTGAATGATTTCGCTTAACATGTTGAAAATAGGAAAAATTAGTATAAACAAATTAAAATTAGAATAAACCAAGTCCCACGTCGACTAAATTGAGTACTTTACCCCTTTGCTAAACCTACAAATAGAAGGGCTTGACCCTTTGTTTCATTCACTAACAATAAGGCCTCCAATTTTGAGAAAGACTTTGTTGTGAGAGGATTTTTTTATAAAGACCTCCTTAGTTAAATTTTGGCATGAAAGTGCGTATTTAGTTTGTGGAACTCGTACTTTCAGGTATGTTTCTTATTTAATTTTTGGTAATGTTATTTTTTTAAATATTGTATTTAGTTTGTTAGTTAAAGTTTGAATTTTGGAAGTTTAGTGAGTTTTGTTAGTAAACTAGTTAGTTTACTATGTTTATTTTGGCTTATAATTGAATATGTAAATGAGTTCTAATGATTGTAATTAAAGTATGGAGTCGAGACCTTAGACGAGTCTAATTAAGTTAAATAAGACTTATTTGTAATGAAAGTTGGGATCGAACGAGTCGAGGCGTGTTTTGGATGTCAAAACGATAAGCCCAAAACACTAGTGGACTGCTGATCCAAAAACAAAAATTCGGGGTTAGCTAGATTATTTATAAAATTCTGGGCTTTTGATATGTTATAGTACACTGAATAAGCTTTCCATAGACTCCAGAACGGACTAATTCCGACTTCAGAGCAAAGAGTTATGACCATTCAAAGTAGTCGCGTCAAAACTGTCTAACCAACTCGGGGCAGTCACCTTGAACTAATTTTCTAGAATTCTGTGTTAGAATTTAGAAATAGTTAAAGAATAAAAATTGTAGTCCCGGAAGTTAGCTTCGCGTGGGCTTAAGATTCGCTCAAAAATGTTTTGAAACGGAAAAGTTATGACTGTTTTAGCGAGAGAAGGTAAAGCTGGGAAAGAATGAAAAAAAGTTTTAAACACCCTTTTTTGAACACTGTTTTGGACTGTCTATCTTATCAGAAATGGGTGTCCAATAACTTTTAAAAATAGGTTAATATGATGTTTACAGCATATTCAAAGTTGGATGTCATCGAACTTATGAGATATATAGTAAAGTTTACATTACAACTACTATGCGTTGTTATGTGACAAACAGTTGATGTGTATGATTATATAATTGTGTAGGGCACGTGAAGTGGAGATAATTGTAAGCTGTTAAACTGTTATTGGTAAACAACGATCAAGGCAAGTCTTTCAGTTCCTATTTGCTATGTGAATTTGATGATGAACTGTTTGAAATCTTTATTGCAAATAGCATGGTGTGTTATATTAATGTTGAAAGTATGAAATGTTAAAGTCAATTTATGACTACGTTGATTGAGTAATGAATGTTGATTGAGTAAGAAACTCAATCTTTATACTTGTGATATGAAGTACAGTATGTATGTTATGTTAGTCCAATGTTTATGAGATGTATATCGAGCATGTTATTATGTGCTATGTGATGCATGAAAACTGTTAGATTTTGCTGGGCTATTGAGCTCAACCTTGCAAATAATCACTTTTGCAGGTTAAAGATTTAAGGTAAAGTTATGTGCTACTTGAAAGATATGAATCAGATGTGATACTTGAATATTTATATACTTTTGTTGAGTTATTAATATTTGAACCATGTTTAAGGTTCAGAATAATGTATTAATGTTGAATTGTAATATCGTTTTGCTATGTAAACTATTGTAGTATTAAAATGATTCTGAGACAATTAGATGTAAAGGTTCAAAGTTTTGGGAGCGAGAATAATTTGTAATAGAAAATTTTAATTGTAACAGAAAATTTTAATTATTCCACAAATTTTAATGGTTGTATTATCGTTTAATGATGTAAAATTAGAGGTTGAATGTATTGTTAACGACTGAAGTCAAGAATTAAATTGTATGAATTTTGGGGTCGTTACAATGGAAGTAGTACTCCCCATAGAAGTGGAAATGGAATCCCTCAGAGTGTTGATGGATGCTCAGCTGGATGAGGACCAATGGGTACATGATAGGTATCACCAATTGTCTCTAATAGACGAAAGGCGTGCCGCTGCTATCTTCCACAGTCAGCTATATCAACAAAGGATCGCCAGGTCCTACAATAGAAAAGTCCGACTACGGCAGTTTAAACAACATGACTTGGTTTTGAAGAAGATCATTGACAACCAAGATTAGTCTAAGGGAAAATTCGCCCCAAACTGGGAAGGCCCATTTATTGTCAAGGAGGTATTGACAGGAGGTGCTCTCAGATTACAGGAAATGGACGGTGATGAATTTCCACAGCTTATCAACTCGGACACCGTGAAATGGTACTATGTCTGAGGTCACCATCAAGCAAACATCTTGGTTTTGGGATCATTAGATCCCCAGTCATTTCAGGTTTTTAACCCTTCACTACATACAATTTATCTTCACACTCATCCGCCCCATTAGGGACAAACATACTTTTCTAACCAGTAGCCTTGTTTCGGATCGGCCTATCCGTTTCTCAACTTGGTTTTGAACCCTTACTTAACTCCGGTTATCCCACCAGGGATTGAACCTTTCACACCCACAGTTTTACCCCACTAGGGATAAGACTTTTCACACCCGTAGTTTATCTTGTACATGGGATTAAACTTTTTATTGGCTGCAAATCGTCCTGAACATGAGGCGAACTACGCCGACCTGATCTCTCTGATACACGGGAGTACATAGGCAACCATTTTATATGGCCCAGTCATAATAAAACAAAAACAACAAAAATATTTCTACACCCTTTTCATTACAAAAACAACAAAAACATTTCTACACCCTTCTCATTACAAAAACAACAAAAAAAGCATTCCTACACCCTTTTTGCCACATACAGCGTTGAACCTCTTACACCAGGTTCGAACTACGCAGACCTGATCTCCTCTTCAACAGGAGTACGTAGGAAGCCATTCATGGTTCAGTCTAACCCCCTACCCAAACACAAACACTTGTCAATGGTACTGGGATCATCCTTCAATCCACCACTTTTCATCGGCTTCAGACCAAAGGGATGGAACTACCTAACCTCCCCCTGAATGGGAGGATCGGCGACCATCTAAACTGCGGTTGTTCCTCAAAGAGAAACACCAATCCATTAGAGATGGAACTAACTGGGCTCCCCCGTACAAAGGAGTACTGGCGACCATATGTAGTGCGGTCAATCTCAGAGAGGAAATCCACATTCCTCTCCACATGCATACAGAAACCAGTCCCAAGACACCAAAGATGGTAGGGAAAACACACAAATTAATGATCCATTCTGAAAGATCCTGAGACAACTCAATGTCCATCCACCAAGGAGGAATTCAGAATATATCAAGATCATAAGCCCTGAAGAAATAGGCAAATATCAAGTAAGTAACAAGGCATATATAAAAGGGAAGTGATCAAAAATATTATTCCCTGCTATACATAATGCTGTTTGATATACACAATGTAAACTGTACATGACAAAATGGCTAAGCTATTCTGTGCAGAAAAATACAAGCCCATCTACAAATCAGTGTATATGTGAGCTATTAAGCCCAACATGACATCTCTATCAGAAGAAGGAGGTAACGTTATGGTCTCCTATACAAGGGTATCCACACGAGCTAATAGATCTACAGCCATCTGCATGGTGACTCTGTGCTAATCAATATACGTGCTCATCTTTGAAATCATGCCACTTGTAAGGGACCTCACTGTGGTACTATCTATGACGGCTATATCCCGAGTAGATATGGCGCCATCCCTCTCGACTATCACTGTATCTCTGGCTGATCTGGTCTCATCCCGCTCCATAACAGCAGTATCTCTACGAGATAATGCCACGTCTCTCTCTAATAGAGCGGCATCTCTCCCATCAAGAGCTATCAACATTAGGGCTCTAGCCTGATCCCTTTTAAAGGTCATCAGATGGAGACTCTGCTCGAAATACTGTGCTGAATGCTGGATCACGACAGTGCTAGTACTGGAAGAATCTAAGAGAGCTGTTGGTAACCCAGTAAATGGCTCCTCCTTGGTGTGGGAATCAATGTCCTCCATGGGCTCTCCATCATCTGAATCAATACCCCGCACTGTGGATACTACCGCAGCCGATGAAGTCTCTGTCTCCATCCACGTAGAATACTCTGGCGAAAAACCTGGATGGCTAACAGAAAAATCAGCTATCTCACTCTGGTCCCAACAGGCATACACCCAGGATCGGTCCTCTGCTGATAGATGGCGGGAAGCTAAACGCTGACCTAATGCCCCATCAAAAGGATGGAAGTCCTAAAACTGGTCAAACTGTGACATCACGAACAGTAGGTGGTAAGTAGTCATGCCCCTCAAACCAACTAGAGGGAGATAATCTATGCTCGGAGCATGAGTAATGAAGCTATAGGGTGAGCTGAGCCCTGAGCACAGCAGGATGCCAAACGGATCTCTGATCCTTGCCAAAAATACCGACCAAGACATAGCTATATCATGGGAAAAATAGTACCCGTGTCGGTAAAAAGTACCAATCTATCCTAAGTGGGACATAAACCACACGTATAACATGACCGAACTGCCTGTAAATACCCCTGTAGGGTAGGTGCTGCAAAACGTGGCCGACCTCAACGTCTCCGCCAAGATCATCGAAATGATGGTATGACCCTCCCTGAGAGCTCTCACTGCCATGATAACACCGATGTCCAGCTCATCCATATACCGTGGTATGTACACATATGCCACCGCACACATCACGAATACATCCACTCTGGCCAAATGCCACTGATCCTCTAGTGTGGTGAAATCCCCAAAATGACGTGAGTAGCTGTCTGATGAGCCAAACCTACCTATCAGGAAACGCTGGGATAATACATGACCGGATGTAATCTCATCCTCTACTACTCTACGCCGTAACCCGGTGAGGGTCATGAACTGTCGACGCATATCTCCAATAGCCATATGAGCGCAAGGTCTGTCTAAGGGTAAAGTCGTCAACCGCTCATACTCCTCTAATGTAGGAGTCAACTCCTGGGTACTAAACCAGAAAACCTATCTCTCCGGTATCCAATGCTCCAGCATACCCTTTACAAAGCCTGCGGGAACCTGAAACCTCAAGAGGGTCGTAGAATGCTGTAATAGCTGATCTACGGTCACCTTATCTGGGGGTGACATACTATCATACCAGTATCTCAGACGGGATGCCACCAATACTGGTGGGGTGTGATCTATGCGGCTGACTTTCGAAAAAGACATCTGTGTGGGCCGTATCATAAGACCATCCAGGGGTTAATGCTGAATATCTCTGGACATACATACATATGCATAACATGATAAATGCATGACAAGCAATAGATGGCAATATGATATAAGGAATGGAAAACAGTTCATACATTCCTAAGTACATCATCATCTACATACATCATCTCTGTACAGCTAAAAATATAGGGAAATGGGGCACATACGCCCTACTACTAACAGAGGCCTATCAAAAGAGATAATGAGAATACACATCATAAGAAAACAATGGTGTCAATATCTACAACATCAATCCTGTCCACCTGATGTAACTCCTCCTGAGTCATTAGATCTCTATCAGCAGGGATGTCAATCCTATACAAGGGAGGATCTATACCGCAAAGCCATATGGGTCACCTGAGGGGCCAGCGCCTGAGCTAGAAGGATAAAACGTATCTACCTCTGAAGGATCTCTACCCAAGTGCCGGATGAAGAAATGTGCCTGGTCCAACTACCAGGTCAAATGATCAATCTGTGCTAAATGAGTCGGATCTCAGACACAGGACAACCAATCCGTCATCATCACGGATCTAGGAACCATATCCCCCATAAACTGAGTGGCACGGGTCTGGGCTCAAATGGTACGAGGGGAGCACCAGTGATGGAACGTATCCTGAGTATGTGAACCCTCTGATAAAGCGTATCCATCCATACCCATCAATGGGATGTCATCGGTGGGTGACTTCAACACAGGCCAATAACGCCTAGCAGGAGGAAAGATCTGTACACGAATCTCTCCTGTGGTGCTCCTAATAGCACACTCTCCTAAATAGAGCTTTCATCCTCCATCTATGAAGAGAGGAATCCTACGGGTGGATATCACATGCTCGACACCAGTCCGGAATCCATCCTCAAATCCAATGGTCAAATGTTCCCCAAAGTAGGGAACCCAAGTTATGACATCAGCTGTCAATAACTCCAACTGTAGTCGACAATGGGTGAAACCCTCCGCTATAGGAACCTCTGCCAAAATGGAGTGATGCCATTGCCGTCCTCGTGGATAGGTATCTAAACCTAACACACTCACAGAATGCAAACATGGAAGCTTCTCATAGGCCCAAAACTGCCAACACAATGGCAAAACACCTGCTGTTAGTGAATAATCTTAAACATGTACATGAGAAATCAAAAGAGAACTACTCACTAGCAGAAACGGGTAAAATCCTAGCCAAGCCTCGGTCAAGCCCTACGAACGCATGCGTATTCCCCTGAGGAAGTTGGCGAAGGTGTAGGAACCCCAGTCATACTCTCCAATACGGTCCACCTCCCGCATGGCGTTGATCAAAGCGAATGAAACCGTAGAAGAGTTATCTGCTATGAAATAACCCCTGATGATAACCAGGAACAATCGCTGAAGAATACGATCCCTAATTCTCACATCAGCGGGCATAGGCTCACTCAACAGCCCACTCATAGCATCTACGCTCAAAGGACCCGTACGAACGGTCCTACCCTTGAGCGCCTCAGCCTGGACTCCCAACAAGGATCTAATGGCAGTCGAGTTAATATTCGCCATACATGGCACTGACGCCCCTCCAAACTCCATACCGGTGATAAATTGCCAATCCATTGACGTCATCATCACCTCACAATCCAACAAATAGAGAGACTGAGTCTGGTGAAACTAGTGCTCAGAAAATGCCCTGAGGTAACCCTAGGGACAACGACGGGGTAGAATGGAAAAGAACGCCCCAAAGCCCCCAATCATGCACTATACATCGGTAATCTGGATGCATCGCCTGATACAGGGAGTGTATGATGAACTAATTCCCTCGAGGCTGTGTAAAGCCGGGAACCTGCATCACATGCAAATTAATGTCAAAATCCTTGTTCCTCTTCAATAGGAAAAAGAAAGATCAAATCCAACTTTTACCTCATTTGTATGCAAGTAAACTGAGGGGAGACGACTTAAATCACCCAGAAGGTCTGGGATAGCCACCTGAATGGGTAGGAAATCCCTACGGGGAATATAAGCAGCAGAAGCTGGAGTCACTATCGGTACATCCCCTTCCTCGTCCTCAACATCCGGCACATCAACTCGGACAGGACGAATCACCGCCTCCACTAGACGACGAGGCTGTCTATTTGAACGGGGTCGAGGCACTTCAGAAGCCCTCCTATGTACACCAGAGGTGGTCCTACGGGGAACTACTCGACTGATCTGGATCCATAATACCTGGACAACATGTCTCTAAATCACCTCAGAAAGGGTGTGGTATTTTCTAACTTGGAGCTTTTCAGAATGCATTTTATGACTACATGAGTGCATGCATTATTTTAACATACGTCTATAGTAGAGTTAAAAATGCATGACTACCCAATGCCTATATTTTGAAATTTTTTTGTCATAGTTTCCTCTATAAATAGGACTATCCACATACACATAGGCATGACTAGATGGTCATTCAGTAGCACACCTGCCCACAGTCATATACATACTATATGCATTAAAAAGCCAAAGTCATCAATCCATAAGGGTAGCCTAATTAACAGGATTACTTTGCATTACCACCTTTGCTCATTTATCCTTAAATATGATAAGAAATAGCAGAAAGAAGGTGCCAATTTGACTGTTTCAAAAGTCAATTTTTTTCACATCATTATGTTTAGCATGGTTTAATACTACCATTTACTATGTTGAATATTTTTTATCAAGTCATATGAGCATGCATATTCACTACTATGTGTTTTGAAGCATTTCATATAAAAAGTAATTTTCCAACGGATAAAAATTGGAAAAAAAGGCATGCATACGTTACCAGGACAGTGTAGAACACTTGTACAGTGACAAAATTTGCAGAAAGACGCCTAAACTCAGCAGATCTAAAGAATAGCTCTTAGATTTCCTTCGCTACACAACTTAAAAATGACTTGTGAAAGCAACCAGCCCATTTAAGGACATCCACGGCTGGCCGCAGGTCCACCTACGACTGTAGCAGGTGTACCTGCGGCTCTTCTAGGTGGGGCCCACCCCTCTGGCTCAGTCCAGTTCGAGTTGTAAAGGAGTTCTCACAAGTTGAAAAGGCCAAATCAGGGATAAAAATGCTATGTAATTGAGTAGAATATCCTGAAATCCTGGTTTTTCTGGGCCAAACTGTGGCTTTCATATCATTCATTGGTATTCACCCAAACACAGGGTATACTATACCGATGATCTCAGTAGTTGCAAATCACATTTGGCAATACCTCACAAAGGTCCAATGCCGTCAGTATGGGTCACAACTCCAAAGTACACATTCCCGGCGGGGGTATCACGCATTTACATGTGGCAAAGTACACATCCCCGGCGGGGGCATCACACATTTGTATCTGTCAAAATACAGATCCCTGGCGGGAGTATCACACATTTCATCCGTTGATGCACATGTCAATTAAGGTCAAGCAACGTTGACATCACTTCAGTCGTTGGCAAGTAAATCCAATGAAGCGTCGGAAGCCATCCGGCGATGTCAGTCGTTGATACACACATCAGTGAAGATCATACAGTTCCCCGGCAGAGGTCTCACGCGTATTCATCTGTCCAAATATAGATTCCCCGGTGGGGGCATCACACATGTGCATCTGTCTAAATACAGATCCTCGGCGGGGGTTTCACGCATTTTATCCGTTGATGCACATGTCAACGAAGGCCAAGCAACCTTGACGTTATTTCAGTCGATGGTAGTTAAACCCATCGAAGCGTCGAAAGCTATCCAATGATTTCATTAGTTGATGCACATGTTAACAAAGGTCAAGCAGCCTTGGCATTTATCCCAAGTAGGGATTTCATCCGTTGATGTACATTTCAGTGATGGTCAGGCCTACAAAGCATCCTCATCAGGGAGGACAGATGGTGGAATATGTTATAAACATCCTCAACAGATAGAACGCATCCCCACAGAGTCTCTTGTACATGAGAGATACATCTGATCCCAGTAGAAGTCAAGGGGAGCCGGCAATTATCCCACCATGTTAGAGAACAATCCAACAAACTATATATATTTACATCATGCTATTGTACATTGCATCATGATTATCTTGTTACATTTCAAGTGTCTAGTATTCTTTATCTTATCCATGTCATTGCATTGCATGAATATGATAAAGAGGTGCATCTGTAGACACTCAGAAATTTTTTGCATACCTGTCACTAATATTACAGGAGGACAGAATCGTCTTTTAGAGATAACCCTTGAAGACAGCTTTGTTCAATCCCGGAGACAGCCTTGGGATATTCAGTGTTACCATCTCAGAGATAACCCCGAGACATCCAGCTCAGACCCAGAAATACCACCGCAAGTTTCAACCTCAAGCCTGGAAACAACACCGGGAGTTTCAATTTCAACCTCAGAGATAACCCCGAGGAATGCAGTTCAAATACCAGAAATGACACCGGAGAAGACCGTGTCATCTCAGAGATAACCCCGAGATACTCAGTCTCAGTCCCAAAAATACCACCAGGAAAGATAGTATCAACCTCAGAGATAACCCCGAGGCATACATTTATAATTCTGGAGATAATCCTGAAAATGCTTGTTTCAAACCCATATAAACAACTTCAAACACTCGACAAAAGCCCCGAGACACTCATTTCCATAACCCCGGAGAGAACCCCAGGAAGTCAGGCACATCTCAGAAACAACACTGAGTACGGTCAACACTTGCAACAGTTCATTCTCAAAGATAACCCTAAGCAACGACCGCTAAAATAGCTCAAACCGGAGATAACCCCAGTGAAGGGCAGGACCGTTATTTTGCCATCCCAATCCTACATCGTGCCATCTCAACAACAACATACATACATTCTACACAGCAATGCCCTACAAGAACCAAGGAGCGACAATCCTGAATGACTACTGTACAAGACAGCACACCGGATAGAATTTGAAGCTTGAAGATCAAGGACATGGTCCCAACTTCCTGACTTTGTACAACCTCTAATCACATGTCATTGTGTAGCTCTCGACCACAATATGCTGAAAAAGGTCTTGTACACCTCGATCGGATGCCCGGATTAAAGTTATAAAAGTTCGAGCGGACATCACATTACACGCGTGCACATACTTCAAGACGGCGGGACCTGCGGCTCCCCCCCCTCTATAAATAGAGGGCTTTGGACAGCCATTTTGCATAGAAAAAAGGCGAGGAAGCCCTGTCCAATTTACTCTGTACACACTATAAACTGAGTGATTTCTCATTTTAAACCCGTGTGAGCTTATATATTGCTATATTTTTACCGGCAGGAGCCGAGTGTTCATCCCTTTCAAGTCATTGAAGCCTTTTTTGGCAGTTCACTTTAAGCCTTCTTACACACTTTAAAGCTTTTCTCTTCATCTTTGAATGCACCGTTCTTCACGTTGAGAGTCGTGTTACATGTATTTGCCCGAACTTCGGTCCGTGGCTTTTATTACTTTTTGTATATTATATATATATATATATATATATATATATATATATATATATATATATATATATATATATATATATATATGGACTAACATTATCGAGTTATGCCTCAATTGAGCCTGGACTCAGGTCCGGAGCATTTATTTACTTATATATATATATATATATATATATATATATATATATATATATATATACATTTCTGTCAGATCTGGAGTTTACTTCGTGCCTTTTTACAGCTTTCTTAACATTTCGTCCCGCCTAGAGTTTACTTCGTGGCGGTCGATCGTTTTTACTGCTTTCTTTACATTTCGACCCGCCTGTAGTTTACATCGTGGCGGTTGATCGTCTTTACAGCTTTATTTACATTTTCTGATCCCCCATGGAGGTGCTTCCTGGTGGTTGATCATGTCTCAATATATATATTTATCGCTTTTATATATTTACTGTAGCGCCCGAGAAAAACGGATTTTTCTGAGAATTAAATTTTTATTTGATTATGTGGATTAAGTAAATTTAATTGATTATTTATGGGAGTAAGCTATTTGAAGGTCGTTCGATGACCTAAACATATCAGAACGTAGTAGTATTTTGGCTACGTGGTAGAATTAAAGTGTTTGAATTTCCAAGACGAAAATAAAAGATTTTCGAGAAATTTTTCAAAAAATACTATTCATGCATTTCTGCTCGGGAATTATTTTTGAACTTCCGAGAAATACGTAACGATAGAATACCAAGGTGAGATGGATTATCCAATAATATTTCAGTTATGGCAAACGCAGTTTTTCGCCTGCGGACTTAAAACCTAACGGCTAGGGAAAATAATTTCCAAGAAGGAAATGAAATGTGTATAATGAATTAAAGCGATAATTGTATAATATGTAGGTATTATACGATGTAATAAATACGAGTATGATACGAGGTAAATACGAGTAGGTATGAATAATGGTATGTCATATATGAATAAGTATACGAGGTGGAATACGAGATTAATACGTAAATTATGTGTTATAAGGCTTTAAGCCAAATGGATTGGACTTGTATGATTGTGTAGCAATTTGTGAAGTCCAATAAGAATTAATAAGCAAGCCTAAGATTATGTAATATTAAAGCCCAAGTGGTTGTAAAGGCAAAGTCCTAAAGTAATTTAATTCAAGCCCAAATGATTAAGCTAAACTAATTAAATGTAAAGCCCAAAGTAAGTATCCAATGGGTAGGCATGAACCATGGGGCAACCCATGGGTGATCTAAGCTGATGAGCAAGTAAAGTAAACTTAATGGGTAAGTGTTGTGGTGAGCAAGCAAAGTATTTTTATATGATGAACAAGCAAAGCATAAGCTAGGTGATTAGCAAATATACTTAATGGCTAAGTAAGTGTGATGACCAAGTAGACTTAATGGCCAAGTGCTGTGGGGAGTAAGATAACTTGATGGCTAAGATAGGAATAGTAAGGAGCTGAATGGCTTTTTGACCATTATACCCTAACCTAGCAATTCCTATAAATAGAAAGCTTCGTATTCATTTGTTAGTTGTTAGATTTTCCACCAATAACTTATAGCTTATTTGCTTGAGAGAAAAAGCTAGAAAAGCTAGAGTTTATATTTCAAGAAGCAAGAAGAAGATCAAAGATTAACCAAGTAATCTTCAAGGGTAAGATCTTAAACTATGATTCTCCTTCTCTTTCATTGTTAAAGAAGTGGGTAGTGGTAGAACTTGTATGATAAGGAGAAGTAGGAATGGCTAATCAAAAGACTTAAGCCATAATTAAGTCATGTTATAAGATAACCAATAAATGAAGTTATGTACCAAGGAAGAATGGTATGAACTTGTAACATGTTTTACATTAATGAAGTTAGTATGATAATGAGATGTAAGAATAATGGTTAGAAAGCATAAATCATTATAAGTCATGAGAAATGAAAGTGTATGTAATTTATACATTTATAAGTTACAAACTCACAAAGAACAAGTAATAACTTATCATGTTTATAAGTTAATGAAGTATGTATGTCAAGATGTTAGTATGATGGATTGAATCCATTTGAAACGAAGAACAAATATTAAGTAACAAAGTTATGGCGGAATTCACGAGTTTGGACGATAGTCGTCGAATTCGTAAAATTCTTGGATTGGAAGTCAAATTTTGATATTGAGCTTGGAAACATTGGTTTTCAATGGAGACAAGTCTTATTTGAGTTGCGGACTCAAAAATGACCAGATTCCAACTTAGATCGAAGAAACGACCGTTGAACGTCCACGAACGTTTATCATTTTCGTTAAAAATAAACTAATTGGTGAATTTTTAGTTAACAAAGTCAAATAGATAAAATTCTTGCATGAATACGTAGAAAATGTAATTTGTGAACTAATGGCGTTTGAGCGAGTCAATTCGGACATATAACGAAGGAGTTATGAGCACGGGAATCTCACATAAAAATTTTCTGTCAAAAAATTTCTGGTGCTGAGTACTGGCGCCGCATCGCCAGTCAAGGCCAAGAAAGTCACGCCGCAGACGCTTAAGGCAAATTTTTCTTATCACTTGTCTAACCTTCGTGTTAGCCAGGTTTTTAGTGATTCATGTTATGAGATGCATAAATTATTTTACAAAAGGGGCGATGCCAGTTTTACCTCGGCTAGACTAATCTTGAAGAGTTTATTAATTTTATTACAAGTTTGTCATTATAGAATTGTTAACGCTATCCTACGCCAATTGTTTGGTACGGATTCAAGGTAAGCCTGAGTATGAATAAACAAATGTATTTTTATCGAGTATTCGATGGGCACGTGAGGTTGCCACAACTTAAATGTACACACGTTTAATGAATGTAGTGTTGATCAACATAGAGTACTATAGGTTAATCACCTAGAAGTACTCGTAAGCTATGTCGGACTTACGGACTTAGTGTCCGGTTGTCCTTTTCAAAGAAATTATGAAATGCTCGTGGTATTGGACCAGAATTGATGTTTTACTGAATACTGTCATTATAAAACGTTTTGAAGGAAAAGAAGTGTTATTTTAAATTATCGATAGAACTTCATAATTATTATTCAGTTATTAAAGATATACGATTCATATGTTTCAAGCATTTTGTTTAAATGAAATTGTTGTACTTGATGAGCTTGTTATGCTCAGTCTTACTTGAACCATATGAAAGCAGCTTAGACCAAACGAATTGAAGGATTCGACAAGGATAAAGGGAAGGCTAAGGAGAACCTGTAGATTACCTATATAATAGTATAGGTTTGTAACGATAATATTTGATATTATGACAAGAACAAATGTAACAGTTATAAAGAACCTGGGGTAAGGTAATATTGTTTTGGAATATTTATAAGACATTCGTTCTTTTGAGGCATTTCAATTGAATGTTTGTGTGAACTGTAGCACCGTGTAGCACCATATGTCGGGTTGGAAGAGACCCGAATTTAGGGGCGTCACATTTACATTTTCGATCCCCCATGGAGGTGCTTCGTGGTGGTTGATCATGTCTGTATATATATATTTACAGCTTTTACATATATAACTGTTTACAGCTTTCATACAATCTGCGGCATCATGTGAGCCTAGGAATCATGTGATCACAAATTTAGTCTACTGAATCTAGATTCGGTTCCCGTTATGGACATTTTCAGTTGTAAGCAGCTTGTAAATTATTCACTGTGTTTGAATTTCCTTAGATGACTCTCATGCCCACAAGGAGTTCGGCACTATTTTGTACATTATTTTCTTGAAGATGCTTTGCATCTCAAAAATAAAAGCAATCCAGCCTAACACATAATGAAATGGAAGTATCAAAAGCCTCAATTACTGTTGAGCATAAGGGTTTGAAAAAATCTCTTTTTACAAAACATCACTGTTATATCTTATTTAAAACTGAATTTTTACACAAATTCAAACCCTTTGTATATAGGCGCAAACGAGGCGTAACACTACTTCCAAATAACTGCACATTGACCCACACACACACACACATTCATATAACAGTTTCTTGAAAAGTGGCGGTAACCGTGGCAACACGGATGTCGAGGGGTCCCAAACACCTTCCCTCGGCATAAGCAAGTCCCCGGACCCTAATGAATCTCGATTTTGCAGACCCGCTAACCAGTGTCACATCATTAGGTCAATGTGCAAAACTTTTCTCGGTTGTGTTGGTACAACCAGTTAAAAAACCAACTGGTGACTCTTACAGTCAAATCGTCAACATATAAATGTCGGACCTTTTCACAACTTATTTTTTCAAATAAATCTCAGCTAACATGAGAACACCAAAGAACAAGAACAGAAAAGGGACAAATAAAAATTCTGACGTCGACATGACTTAATATAATTTCTTTGAGGGGTTTGTTATTAATTGTCTCATCTTGTTTAGCATGTATATATATATATATATATATATATATATATATATATAATACGCGTCATATGTGACAACCCGAATTTTTATAAGTTATTAAAATAAGAATTTAATAATTAAAATTAGAATTTAATAATTAAAATTCTTATTATGAGGTGTATATATTTTGAATTATATGATTTGGTGTGAAGAGAATTATATATTCATATGTTGGAGAATGTGAGATTTAATAGGTAATTAAACTATTAAAGAAATTAAATAATATTAGTTAATTTAATTAAGTTGAAATTATGTTATGAGATAATATAATTTTAATTATTATGCCTTGTGGGCAATGGAAATTATTATGAGTTAAGTTTCATAAATAGTGTGAATAATTCACTTAATTAAAATAGTGAATTAATACAAGTATAATTGATTTAATAAAGTGAGAAGGTAATATATTGCATGAAAATGTAAATATTAGTATAATGCGAGTAAAATATTTATTAAGTACATTAAATATTTTAGTTGGAAACTTTATGGAATTAGATGAATATTTATGATATTAAATAAATATTTGATGAAAATTGGTATGAGATAGTTTATTTAAGTGTGATAAAATAGATGAGATTTATACATATTTTATTACGCGAGTATAATTGTGATATTCTAATTTAATTAAATAATTAAATTAGAGGAGTGAGAATTTATTAAATAATGTTATGATTATAATGGTTGAATAGAAATTATAATTTTACTAATAAGGTTAATTTTATTTCTTAAGGAATTAAAGGTACATAATCTAGTTTATATTTCTAGTTTATGTGTTCTTGAGTTTCTTTTAAAATTGGAGTTTTTGTTAATGAATTTGTAGGTTACGATGTTATATATGTTATTAGATATTTATAATTTGATAGTGGTCATCTAGAAACAAATTTTCAGAAATCAAATTCATGTATTTATACTAAAGAAGAGGAATTTGGGTTTTGATTGTAATGTGTGCTTTGGTGTATTTTGGGACTAAAGTTGATGATGAATTCATGATGAAAATTTTAAATTCATTGATGATTGTTGTTCTCCTCTATAAAACGAAAACAACGCAACTTGAACGGATCGAATTGGTTAAGAAACGAATTCTTGATGAATGAATACACTCAGTATGTTGAAAATAGGAAAAAATAGTATAAACAAATTAGAATTAGTATAAACCAAGTCCCACATCAACTAAATTGAGAACTTTACCCTTTGCTAAACCTATAAATAGAAGGGCTTGATCCTTTGTTTCATTCACCAACAATAAGGCCTCCAATTTTGAGAAAGGCTTTGTTGTGGGAGGACTTTTTATAAAGATCTTCTCTTAGTTAAATTTTGATCGAGTACGTATTCAGTTTGTGGAATTCATATTTTCGGTTATGTTTCTTATTTAATTTTTGGTAATATTATTATTTTAAATATTGTATTTAGTTTGTTAGTTAAAGTTTGTATTTTGGAAGTTTAGTTAGTTTTGTTAGAAAACTAGTTAGTTTACTATGTTTATTTTAGCTTGTAATTGATTATGTAAATGAGTTATAATGATTGTAATTAGAGATATGAAACCTTAACATCATCCAAGTGTAACCAAAACTCACAAAATAAAAGATTTACAAAGAACCTTGTTGGGCAGTTTTTGGGACTGAGCTTGAGGACCCTTTGTGCTTTTGATTTATGTCTAAAAGCTTAATTTGATGAGTGTATGTTATATCCCTCTAAGTTCTGAAGATTTCCTAACTTGAATGAACCAAATCGGAGTTAAAATGAATCCGTGGTGAAGATTTTAGTAAACCATGTCTAGAAATGAAAATTGAATGAACAGTGACTATAGTGTCAAATTCTGGAATAGCTATGTTGCCTGAAAAATTCAGAGTTTCTGGGTAGTTGTAGTGCACTGAGTTAGGAAGCCATAGGCTTTGGAATGACCTTATTCCGACCTCGGATGAGGGAGTTACGGTGAATAGAAAGAAATGTGTCGAATTTGTCAAACTGAAAGTCAGCAGCGGGATGTGCTATTCGGGACACTGTTTCGATCAGTTAATATTTCCACAAACTTCTGGGCTTTTGGTATGTTATAGTACACTGAATTAGCTTTCCATAGACTCCGGAACGGACTAATTCCGACTTCGGAGCAAAGAGTTATGACCATTCAAAGTAGTCGCGTCAAAACTGTCTAACCAACTCGGAGCAGTCACCTTGAACGAATTTTTCGGAATTCTGTGTTTTGAATTTGGAAATGGTCAAAGAATGAATGTTGTAGCCTCAGAAGTTAGCTTCGCGTGGGCTCAAGAATTGCTCAAAAATGTTTTGAAACGAATTAGTTATGACTGCTTTAGGGAGAGAGGGTAAAGCTGGGAAAAAAATTGAAGACTGCTATGAACGTCAATTTTTGGCACGCTTTTTAGACTACTTAACAAACCCGAAATGAGAGGTTAGTATTTCTTAAAAATAGTCTTGTATGCCATGAAAAACATACTAAAAAAAATGCCTTACGATTAGATAAGTAAATTGTAAGCTATTAAACCGCGAAATGGGTGTCAAAGGTGAAGGGCTGCTGCCTTGTGAAATTATATTGAACCTAGTAACATAAAACGAAGGGGATATAAATGGTTTATGTTTTGATACGTAAAGTATTTACATACTAAATCCATGAGAGAACCTTTTGGGTGTAAAAAGGTTATAACGGACAAAAGTTTCTAAAGTCAAAATATTACCAAGTTAATTGGGTTATGGAACTCAATTTATATGTGATATGTGACAGCACATGCATGTTGTATAATGTAACTCGATAAATTAGAAATGTGGAATGCATGAATTGTGTGCTATGTGAAACATGATAGACTGTTAAATTTGCTGGGCTGTCGAGCTCAACCTTGTAAATAACCACTTTTGCAGGTTCAAGATTCAAGGTAAAGTTATGCGTTACTTGAAAGACATGAATCAGATGTGATACTTGAAGATTTATATATACTTTGGTTGTGTTATTATTTGAACCATGTTTAAGGTTTCGAATAATGTATTAATGTTGAATTGTAATATTGTTTTGCGAATGTAAACTATTGTAGTATTAAAATGATTCTGAGACATTTAGATGTAAAGGTTGAAGGTTTTGGGAACGAGGATAGTTTGTAATAGAAAATTTTAATTATTTCGCAAATTTCAATGGTTGTATTATCGTTTAATGATGTAAAATTAGAGGTTGAATGTATTATTAACGACCGAAGTCGAGAATTAAATTGTATGAATTTTGGGGTCGTTACAGTTGGTATCAAAGCTGTAGGTTATAAACCTTAGGTAGGAGTACCTTAGGCTATAACCTTAGGGAAGGAAGGTGAAGATAATGAAAGAATAAGCTCAAATAGAGTTTTAACAATAAGAAGTAATGTAAGAAACGTATAAAGAAGGGATAAAACTTGCGTGAAATGATTCAAAGAAGAATCTCGCAGAGTTATAAAGAATATGAATGTGGGGTACCCAACTCCAATAATAAGGATGTAAGATGATAACAAATAGACAATGTCTATAAGAAGAGAACGGTAAGGAAGTTAAGAATAGAGAGTTATAGTTAAGTATGGTACAATTGTACTCTTTAGTAGTTGGTGTATGGTATCTGGGCTAAACGATTCCTTCATAGAGCGGAGGTATATACGAACTAGTAACTCGGAACCTAGTTTGTTGGTTGTTTGTGGGAAACCACTCAGCGTACCATATTGAAACTGTTAGAGACTCGATGTGTACCAAGTGTAGAAATGGATACGTATGATGAAAGTGTAGAACTCGAATGAATTTTTGAGCGATGTAAATGATGTTAGAAATTCTTAAAGGAAATTTTTTTTTCTTTATATAAACAAGAAGATTCAAAGAAGAATCTGAGAGATATAAAGATAAGAAATGGGAGTTTCCTAACTCCAAAAGCCAGAATAACGAGTAATGTAATAAATGATGAAAAAGAGAAAGAAAGAGGATCGTAAAATAAAACGATCACGAGTTAAGAAAAGAATTTTAAGAGAGATTATTATAGAATAAGATCACGATGTGGTCTGTTTATGTTATAAAAGAAAGATGGTCTATAATGTTTGAATAATTATAGCTTAATGCTATGAAGATGGAGTACTATGAAATAGTACGAGATAACTCATGAGGAGTTATAGATGATGTGATACGAGGAATTCGTATCGAGCAAAGGGCAAGTTATAAGCAAGATAGAGTTAGGTGGGATTTCAATTGAGGTCTCATGTGATGGCTGAGTTGTACAAACCTTTGTATGGGCGAGGGTTTTGTGCTTGCACTCAGTTTATCACATTGATAATCATTGGAATGTTTGTGTCGCGCTATTTGTTATATGCTTGTTGAGAAGGTGATTCCTTTCTCATGTGTATAACAGATAGGTAGAGTATAGTTAGTGAATATTATAAGGTTAAGTACGAGTTCTTAAAACTCATACTTATGGTAGGTTCGTGACTCATAATTATATGGTATGATTTTGAACCCCTCAGCGAATGGACGCCTATGGTCTGACTAGGATAAGTTCTTAAACTCATATGATTGTGGAAAGTTCCTGAACTCATAACGTGTGGTAAGTTTGACGAACTGGGTATAGATAAGTGTAAATGGAGTATTGAGGATGATAGGAATAGATAGACCTATTAAGCAATGGATCGTTATAGAAAGTGAAGTTGATGGTGGAAGCATATGTAATCTAAATCTACTAGCTATGCTAGACCTTCGAAATTTATTGACTTCGTGCGGATGTTTACACTTCTATTTTCTTGAAAAACATTGGATCAAATGATGGAACCAGTGAGTTTTAACAACAATACTGTTATTCGTATGTCTATGCTAATTGCTTCGGCTAGACAAAAATTATTTACAATATATTAAAATGTATTTTATATCATTAATGCATTATGTAACCTGGTGCAAAGATGATAAAAACGATAGAGTCATCAATGCAGTATTACCTAGTGTTGGATGTGATCTAAGGATCGTCAGCCCACTATGGTATGATGTAGTATGATAAAATCACCAAATGACGGAATCCTCAACGGACTGTAAATAAAGTGCGGTATCATGACGTCATAAAAAGATTTTTGAGATTTCTTTGAGATATGAGAATTCATATGTATATATGTATATGTATATTTCGGTTGATGTTCGAATTGTTGTAGAGGTCTATGATATTTGATTCAGCTAGACGAATATTGAAAGATGTTCATGAAATTCAAGTGTTTATTGAAAAGTTATGCCAAACCAAATTGTTTTGGTGCGGATTCAGATGTTGAAAAGCTGAGTGAACAACCTTATAAAGGGACATGTTCTCGGGGACAATGGTTCCGAGCGTAACGCATATAGTCGTTACAAAACACTACGTTACGGCCCAACGTAGTGGTACAATAGGCTGGCCACCTAGTGTACGTAAGGAGGGTGTTTTCAGTCTTTGTGGTTGATAAACACTCTGGTTTGCAGTGTGAAGGATTGAGTTGAAGCACTAGTAAACCGAGAATAGAGTTCACGGTCTTGTGATCCCTCAACATGATTTGAATCTTTTAAATTCCTGAGTTATTCATACTACTTCCTAATTATTGAGCAATTATAGAAGATTCTTGCTATTCTAAAAGGCGAATGTGGTAAGGATGATATTCCTTAGAAAGAAGTAAGTCGTAGAATGCGACACTGAATGATGAATATATTGAATAAGTGAGAAAAGAAGTGTTGATATGAGAAGGAGATGAGTTATCAAAGAATAAAATAAAACTTTTAATAGAAAAGTTAATAATTGTAGAAAGATCTTTGTGGAAAGAAAGTGATTATAGAACCCAATGATTGAATAAATTATTAACGTAAAATCTATTTTGATAGATTGAATGAATAAAGATTAATAGATAAAATTTCGAGGACGAAATTCTTAGAAGAAAGGGTGTATGTAATATTCCGAGTAATTTTTTAAAAAAGATTTGGTGAAAACCGAGTAAGGGAGGTTTCTTTGATTCCGAGGACGGAATCCTTATAAGGAGGGAAGGATGTGACAACCCGAATTTTTATAAGTTATTAAAATAAGAATTTAATAATTAAAATTAGAATTTAATAATTAAAATTCTTATTATGAGGTGTATATATTTTGAATTATATGATTTGGTGTGAAGAGAATTATATATTCATATGTTGGAGAATGTGAGATTTAATAGGTAATTAAACTATTAAAGAAATTAAATAATATTAGTTAATTTAATTAAGTTGAAATTATGTTATGAGATAATATAATTTTAATTATTATGCCTTGTGGGCAATGGAAATTATTATGAGTTAAGTTTCATAAATAGTGTGAATAATTCACTTAATTAAAATAGTGAATTAATACAAGTATAATTGATTTAGTAAAGTGAGAAGGTAATATATTGCATGAAAATGTAAATATTGGTATAATGCGAGTAAAATATTTATAAAGTACATTAAATATTTTAGTTGGAAACTTTATGGAATTAGATGAATATTTATGATATTAAATAAATATTTGATGAAAATTGGTATGAGATAGTTTATTTAAGTGTGATAAAATAGATGAGATTTATACATATTTTATTACGCGAGTATAATTGTGATATTCTAATTTAATTAAATAATTAAATTAGAGGAGTGAGAATTTGTTAAATAATGTTATGATTATAATGGTTGAATAGAAATTATAATTTTACTAATAAGGTTAATTTTATTTCTTAAGGAATTAAAGGTACATAATCTAGTTTATATTTCTAGTTTATGTGTTCTTGAGTTTCTTTTAAAATTGGAGTTTTGGTTAATGAATTTGTAGGTTACGATGTTATATATGTTATTAGATATTTATAATTTGATAGTGGTCATTTAGAAACAAATTTTCAGAAATCAAATTCATGTATTTATACTAAAGAAGAGGAATTTGGGTTTTGATTGTAATGTGTGCTTTGGTGTATTTTGGGACTAAAGTTGATGATGAATTCATGATGAAAATTTTAAATTGATTGATGATTGTTGTTCTCCTCTATAAAACGAAAACAACGCAACTTGAACGGATCGAATTGGTTAAGAAACGAATTCTTGATGAATGAATACACTCAGTATGTTGAAAATAGGAAAAAATAGTATAAACAAATTAAAATTAGTATAAACCAAGTCCCACATCAACTAAATTGAGAACTTTACCCTTTGCTAAACCTATAAATAGAAGGGCTTGATCCTTTGTTTCATTCACCAACAATAAAGCCTCCAATTTTGAGAAAGGCTTTGTTGTGGGAAAACTTTTTATAAAGATCTTCTCTTAGTTAAGCTTTGGTCGAGTACGTATTCAGTTTGTGGAATTCATATTTTCGGGTATGTTTCTTATTTAATTTTTGGTAATATTATTATTTTAAATATTGTATTTAGTTTGTTAGTTAAAGTTTGTATTTTGGAAGTTTAGTTAGTTTTGTTAGAAAACTAGTTAGTTTACTATGTTTATTTTGGCTTGTAATTGATTATGTAAATGAGTTATAATGATTGTAATTAGAGATATGAAACCTTAACATCATCCAAGTGTAACCAAAACTCACAAAATAAAAGATTTACAAAGAACCTTGTTGGGCAGTTTTTGGGACTGAGCTTGAGGACCCTTTGTGCTTTTGATTTATGTCTAAAAGCTTAATTTGATGAGTGTATGTTATATCCCTCTATGTTCTGAAGATTTCCTAACTTGAATGAACCAAATCGGAGTTAAAATGAATCCGTGGTGAAGATTTTAGTAAACCATGTCTAGAAATGAAAATTGAATGAACAGTGACTATAGTGTCAAATTCTGGAATAGCTATGTTTCCTGAAAAATTCTGAGTTTCTGGGTAGTTGTAGTGCACTGAGTTAGGAAGCCATAGGCTTTGGAATGACCTTATTCCGACCTCGGATGAGGGAGTTACGGTGATTGGAAAGAAATGTGTCGAATTTGTCAAACTGAAAGTCAGCAGCGGGATGTGCTATTCGGGACACTGTTTCGATCAGTTAATGTTTCCACAAACTTCTGGGCTTTTGGTATGTTATAGTACCCTGAATTAGCTTTCCATAGACTCCAGAACGGACTAATTCTGACTTCGGAGCAAAGAGTTATGACCATTCAAAGTAGTCGCGTCAAAACTGTCTAACCAACTCGGGGCAGTCACTTTGAACGAATTTTTCGGAATTCTGTGTTTTGAATTTGGAAATGGTCAAAGAATGAATGTTGTAGCCTCGGAAGTTAGCTTCGCGTGGGCTTAAGAATTGCTCAAAAATGTTTTGAAACGAATTAGTTATGACTGCTTTAGGGAGAGAGGGTAAAGCTGGGAAAAAAATTGAAGACTGCTATGAACGTCAATTTTTGGCACGTTTTTTAGACTACTTAACAAACCCGAAATGAGAGGTTAGTATTTCTTAAAAATAGTCTTGTATGCCATGAAAAACATACTAAAAAAAATGCCTTACGATTAGATAAGTAAATTGTAAGCTATTAAACCGCGAAATGGGTGTCAAAGGTGAGGGGCTGCTGCCTTGTGAAATTATATTGAACCTAGTAACATAAAACGAAGGGGATATAAATGGTTTATGTTTTGATACGTAAAGTATTTACATACTAAATCCATGAGAGAACCTTTTGGGCGTAAAAAGGTTATAACGGACAAAAGTTTCTAAAGAAACATAGAATGGTTTTAAGACAAGAACAAAATATTATAGTTAAATAAAATTAGTTTACATTGAGTACGTGAATTTTGTATGTGAAACTAATATGTACATGTATGTATCCTCAATTTGTGTAGGAACATCACAGCGCAGATAAGTTATAAACATTAAACAACATCCAAGGCAAGTTTTTCAATTCTATTATGTTTGTGGATTAAATGTGATTATGTGGTGAGTTACATACCAAACTTTATAAATTGTTAAAGTCAAAATATGACCAAGTTAATTGGGTTATGGAACTCAATTTATATGTGATATGTGACAGCACATGCATGTTGTATAATGTAACTCGATAAATTAGAAATGTGGAATGCATGAATTGTGTGCTATGTGAAACATGATAGACTGTTAAATTTGCTGGGCTGTCGAGCTCAACCTTGTAAATAACCACTTTTGCAGGTTCAAGATTCAAGGTAAAGTTATGCGTTACTTGAAAGACATGAATCAGATGTGATACTTGAAGATTTATATACTTTGGTTGTGTTATTATTTGAACCATGTTTAAGGTTTCGAATAATGTATTAATGTTGAATTGTAATATTGTTTTGCGAATGTAAACTATTGTAGTATTAAAATGATTCTGAGACATTTAGATGTAAAGGTTGAAGGTTTTGGGAACGAGGATAGTTTGTAATAGAAAATTTTAATTATTTCGCAAATTTCAATGATTGTATTATCGTTTAATGATGTAAAATTAGAGGTTGAATGTATTATTAACGACCGAAGTCGAGAATTAAATTGTATAAATTTTGGGGTCGTTACAGTTGGTATCAAAGCTGTAGGTTATAAACCTTAGGTAGGAGTACCTTAGGCTATAACCTTAGGGAAGGAAGGTGAAGATAATGAAAGAATAAGCTCAAATAGAGTTTTAACAATAAGAAGTAATGTAAGAAACGTATAAAGAAGGGATAAAACTTGCGTGAAATGATTCAAAGAAGAATCTCGCAGAGTTATAAAGAATATGAATGTGGGGTACCCAACTCCAATAATAAGGATGTAAGGTGATAACAAATAGACAATGTCTATAAGAAGAGAATTGTAAGGAAGTTAAGAATAGAGAGTTATAGTTAAGTATGGTACAGTTGTACTCTTTAGTAGTTGGTGTATGGTATCTGGGCTAAACGATTTCTTCATAGAGCGGAGGTATATACGAACTAGTAACTCGGAACCTAGTTTGTTGGTTGTTTGTGGGAAACCACTCAGCGTACCATATTGAAACTGTTAGAGACTCGATGTGTACCAAGTGTAGAAATGGATACGTATGATGAAAGTGTAGAACTCGAATGAATTTTTGAGCGATGTAAATGATGTTAGAAATTCTTAAAGGAAATTTTTTTTCTTTATATAAACAAGAAGATTCAAAGAAGAATCTAAGAGATATAAAGATAAGAAATGTGAGTTTCGTAACTCCAAAAGCCAGAATAACGAGTAATGTAATAAATGATGAAAAAGAGAAAGAAAGAGGATCGTAAAATAAAACGATCACGAGTTAAGAAAAGAATTTTAAGGGAGATGATTATAGAATAAGATCACGATGTGGTCTGTTTATGTTATAAAAGAAAGATGGTCTATAATGTTTGAATAATTATAGCTTAATGCTATGAAGATGGAGTACTATGAAATAGTACGAGATAACTCATGAGGAGTTATAGATGATGTGATACGAGGAATTCGTATCGAGCAAAGGGCAAGTTATAAGCAAGATAGAGTTAGGTGAGATTTCAATTGAGGTCTCATGTGATGGCTGAGTTGTACAAACCTTTGTATGGGCGAGGTTTTGTGCTTGCACTCAGTTTATCACATTGATAATCATTGGAATGTTTGTGTCGCGCTATTTGTTATATGCTTGTTGAGAAGGTGATTCTTTTCTTATGTGTATAACAGATAGGTAGAGTATAGTTAGTGAATATTATAAGGTTAAGTACGAGTTCTTAAAACTCATACTTATGGTAGGTTCGTGACTCATAATTATATGGTATGATTTTGAACCCCTCACGAATGGACGCCTATGGTCTGACTAGGATAAGTTCTTAAACTCATATGATTGTGGAAAGTTCCTGAACTCATAACGTGTGGTAAGTTTGACGAACTGGGTATAGATAAGTGTAAATGGAGTATTGAGGATGATAGGAATAGATAGACCTATTAAGCAATGGATCATTATAGAAAGTGAAGTTGATGGTGGAAGCATATGTAATCTAAATCTACTAGCTATGCTAGACTTTCGAAATTTATTGACTTCGTGCTGATGTTTACACTTCTATTTTCTTGAAAAACATTGGATCAAATGATGGAACAGTGAGTTTTAAAACAATACTGTTATTCGTATGTCTATGCTAATTGCTTCGGCTAGACAAAAATTATTTACAATATATTAAAATGTATTTTATATCATTAATGCATCATGTAACCTGGTGCAAGGATGATAAAAACGATGGAGTCATCAATGCAGTCTTACCTAGTGTTGGATGTGATCTAAGGATCGTCAGCCCACTATGGTATGATGTAGTATGATAAAATCACCAAATGACGGAATCCTCAACGGACTGTAAATACAGTGCGGTATCATGACGTCATAAAAAGATTTTTGAGATTTCTTTGAGATATGAGAATTCATATGTATATATGTATATGTATATTTCGGTTGATGTTCGAATTGTTGTAGAGGTCTATGCTATTTGATTCAGCTAGACGAATATTGAAACATGTTCATGAAATTCAAGTGTTTATTGAAAATTATGCCAAACCAAATTATTTTTGGTGCGGATTCAGATGTTGAAAAGCTGAGTGAACAACCCTATAAGGGGACATGTTCTCGGGGACAATGGTTCCAAGCGTAACGCATATAGTCGTTACAAAACACTACGTTGCGGCCCAACGTAGTGGTACAATAGGCTGGCCACCTAGTGTACGTAAGGAGGGTATTTTCAGTCTTTGTGATTGATAAACACTCTGGTTTGCAGTGTGAAGGATTGAGTTGAAGCACTAGTAAACCAAGAATAGAGTTCACGGTCTTGTGATCCCTCAACATGATTTGAATCTTTTAAATTCCTGAGTTATTCATACTACTTCCTAATTATTGAGCAATTATGGAAGATTCTTGCTATTCTAAAAGGCGAATGTGGTAAGGATGATATTACTTAGAAAGAAGTAAGTCGTAGAATGCGACACTGAATGATAAATATATTGAATAAGTGAGAAAAGAAGTGTTGATATGAGAAGGAGATGAGTTATCAAAGAATAAAATAAAACTTTTAATAGGAAAGTTAATAATTGTAGAAAGATCTTTGTGGAAAGAAAGTGATTATAGAACCCAATGATTGAATAAATTATTAACGTAAAATCTATTTTGATAGATTGAATGAATAAAGATTAATAGATAAAATTTCGAGGACGAAATTCTTAGAAGAAAGGGTGTATGTAATATTCCGAGTAAATTTTGAAAAAAGATTTGGTGAAAACCGAGTAAGGGAGTTTCTTTGATTCTGAGGACGGAATCCTTATAAGGAGGAAGGATGTGACAACCCGAATTTTTATAAGTTATTAAAATAAGAATTTAATAATTAAAATTCTTATTATGAGGTGTATATATTTTGAATTATATGATTTGGTGTGAAGAGAATTATATATTCATATGTTGGAGAATGTGAGATTTAATTTAGGTAATTAAACTATTAAAGAAATTAAATAATATTAGTTAATTTAATTAAGTTGAAATTATATTATGAGTAATAAATATTTAATTATTATGCCTTGTGGGCAATGGAAATTATTATGAGTTAAGTTTCATAAATAGTGTGAATAATTCACTTAATTAAAATAGTGAATTAATACAAGTATAATTGATTTAATAAAGTGAGAAGGTAATATATTGCATGAAAATGTAATATTAGTATAATGCGAGTAAAATATTTATTAAGTACATTAAATATTTTAGTTGAAAACTTTATGGAATTAGATGAATATTTATGATATTAAATAAATATTTGATGAAAATTGGTATGAGATAGTTTATTTAAGTGTGATAAAATAGATGAGATTTATACATATTTTATTATGCGAGTATAATTGTGATATTCTAATTTTAATTAAATAATTAAATTAGAGGAGTGAGAATTTGTTAAATAATGTTATGATTATAATGGTTGAATAGAAATATAATTTTACTAATAAGGTTAATTTATTTCTTAAGGAATTAAAGGTACATAATCTAGTTTTATATTTTAGTTTATGTGTTCTTGAGTTTCTTTTAAAATTGGAGTTTTGGTTAATGAATTTGTAGGTTACGATGTTATATATGTTATTAGATATTTATAATTTGATAGTGGTCATCTAGAAACAAATTTTCAGAAATCAAATTCAAGTATTTATACTAAAGAAGAGAATTTGGGTTTTTGATTGTAATGTGTGTTTTGGTGTATTTTGGGACTAAAGTTGATGATGAATTCATGATGAAAATTTTAAATTGATTGATGATTGTTGTTCTCCTCTAAAAAACGAAAACAACGCAACTTGAACGGATCGAATTGGTTAAGAAACAATTCTTGATGAATGAATACACTCAGTAGTTGAAAATAGGAAAAATTAGTATAAACAAATTAGAATTAGTATAAACCAAGTCCCCACAATCAACTAAATTAAGAACTTTACCCTTTGCTAAACCTATAAATAGAAGGGCTTGATCCTTTGTTTCATTCACCAACAATAAAGCATCCAATTTTGAGAAAGGCTTTGTTGTGGAGAACTTTTTATAAAGATCTTCTCTTAGTTAAATTTTGGTCGAGTACGTATTCAGTTTGTGGAATTCATATTTTCGGGTATGTCTTATTTAATTTTTTGGTAATATTATTATTTAAATATTGTATTTAGTTTTTGTTAGTTAAAGTTTGTATTTTGGAAGTTTAGTTAGTTTTGTTAGAAAACTAGTTAGTTTACTATGTTTATTTTGGCTTGTAATTGATTATGTAAATGAGTTATAATGATTGTAATTAGAGATATGAAAACCTTAACATCATCCAAGTGTAACCAAAACTCACAAAATAAAAGATTTACAAAGAACCTTGTTGGGCAGTATTTGGGACTGAGCTTGAGACCCTTTGTGCTTTTGATTTATGTCTAAAAGCTTAATTTGATGAGTGTATGTTATATCCCTCTAAGTTCTGAAATTTCCTAACTTGAATGAACCAAATCGAGTTAAAATGAATCCGTGGTGAAGATTTTAGTAAACCATGTCTAGAAATGAAAATTGAATGAACAGTGACTATGGTGTCAATTCTGGAATAGCTAATGTTGCCTGAAAAATTCAGAGTTTCTGTAGTATGTAGTGCACTGAGTTAGGAAGCCATAGGCTTTGGAATGACCTTATTCCGACCTCGGATGTGGGAGTTACGGTGAATGGAAAGAAATGTGTCGAATTTGTCAAACTGAAATCAGCAGCGGATGTGCTATTCGGGACACTGTTTCGATCAGTTAATGCTTCCACAAACTTCTGGGCTTTTGGTATGTTATAGTACACTGAATTAGCTTTCCATAGACTCCAGAACGAACTAATTCCGACTTCGGAGCAAAGAGTTATGACCATTCAAAGTAGTCGCGTCAAAACTGTCTAACCAACTCGGGGCAGTCACCTTGAACGAATTTTTTGAAATTCTGTGTTTTGAATTTGGAAATGGTCAAAGAATGAATGTTGTAGCCTCTGAAGTTAGCTTCGCGTGGCTTAAGAATTGCTCAAAAATGTTTTTGAAACGAATTAGTTATGACTGTTTTAGGAGAGAGGATATAGCTGGGAAAAAAAATTGAAGACTGCTATGAACGTCAATTTTTGGCACGCTTTTTAGACTACTTAACAAACCCGAAATGAGAGGTTAGTATTTCTTAAAAATAGTCTTGTATGCCATGAAAAACATACTAAAAAAAAATACTTACGATTAGATAAGTAAATTGAAAGCTATTAAACCGCGAAATGGGTGTCAAAGGTGAGGGGCTGCTGCCTTGTGAAATTATATTGAACCTAGTAATATAAAACGAAGGGGTATAAATGGTTTATGTTTTTGATACGTAAAGTATTTCATACTAAATCCACGAGAGAACCTTTTGGGCGTAAAAAGGTTATAACGGACAAAAGTTTCTAAAGAAACATAGAATGGTTTTTAATACAAGAACAAAATGTTATTGTTAAAATAAAATTAAGTTTACATTGAGTACGTGAATTTAGTATGTGAAACTAATATGTACATTATGTATCCTCAATTTGTGTAGGATCATCACAGCGCAGATAAGTTAAAAACATTAAACAACATCCAAG